>JBBEEQ010000018.1:2741534-3424034 GCA_037950945.1 Hypolimnas misippus | reverse complement strand
TGAACTTCGATCATATTTAATGTAATTAGTTATAATCTATATACTAAACCTCTTTTAAACAACGAGTCTTTAAGCAATAACTAATAATACCTTCTTCTTCTTAAATAACACCTTCTTTATTGCCCCATGGCCCGACGATGTTGCATTCATCTTGATCAGCTCCTGACCACGACGGATGCAACAAACGCATTAAGATCAGTTATTTAAAATACGATTAAATCTTTGGGTGGCTTTATTCAATCAAACAAGTTATAATATTATTTTTAAATATTAAGGGGTCAAATAGTATATATGTTGTTCTCAATTTTCATCGCCAACGTCCATACCACGTTGAATACGCCGGTTCTCGTCCGATCACCGAAGTTAAGTAGCGTTGGGCGCGGTCAGTACTTGAATGGGTGACCGCCTGGGAATACCGCGTGACGCTGGCTTTTTTGCTGCTGCTTTGCAACGTTTGATTTAGGATGTATCTATGTAATTTATATCGAGACTAATCAGCAAAGAAATTTAAAAAATGTTTCGAAGAGTCACCGAACGATTTAACTTAAAATCAAAATATTTATTTTAAACTTTCGCAATTTATACTATTCACGAGCTTTGACCACAAACAAGTCAGCTCGCGACCACGACGAATGCAGCTTCGTCGAAACGTCGGGCAATAAAAAGGTATTACTACCATTAATTATCGCGATAAGATTCGTTATATTAAATATGAAAATATTTACATATATTCTAATTTGAAAATTATATTCTCCTGTTATACGTTTAACAACGTGTTTGATTTTCATGATTTTGGTAAAGTTAAATCTGAGAGGAAACTTCGAAAAAAAAAACTCAGCGGGACTTTTTTGTAACAAAATAATGCTACATATCAAATTTTACAAAATATTGTACTGAAATTAGGATGATGAAGTGTAGCAGTCGTGGCCGAGCGGTTAAGGCGTCTGACTAGAAATCAGATTCCCTCTGGGAGCGTAGGTTCGAATCCTACCGACTGCGAATACTTTTGCAGAAAAATCACATGATATTATGGGGCTGAAATTGTTGTTTAGTTAATTTTGTGATATATTTTGTGCGTTAAAGATCATTAAATTGTTGTCAAGATTATAAAAATGTTGTATCTAGTTTTAAACAAACATTTGTCGAAAATTATATTAGAAAATAATTTTAATTCAATCGTATACTTGTAGACATTATTATCGATATAGTACCATAGACTTGAAGAAAACTTGTCTTTGCGTAAAATTAAACTAAGTTAATAAACTGCGAACCTGGCAGGGTATTCAAAAAATTCATCTAAATATACTATTTTTTTTTGTGTCGGTTGAAATAGAGCAAGGAGCACAACAGGCCAACATTGTACTTCCTTTGTAAGTCGATGAGATGCGTATCCTGCTGATTCTAGATGATGCTGTAGCATAACACCAAGGTTACGTAACTGTTATTTTGATATGATTCGCAGTAGAGTAAACTTCGATTCAATTATGATAGTACCTTTCAACAATTCGAAAAGAGCTCAAAACCTGGAAATGTCCGAACAGATATTCATTAATTATCCGTCCGTTAGGGAGCTCCCAAACGTCAAACTTATAACACCCCTCTTGTTTATGGGGGGTAAATTAGTATTTACATGATTCTCATCACCCATCACCAACGTCCATACCACGTTGAATGCACCGGTTCTCGTCCGATCACCGAAGTTAAGCAACGTTGGGCGCGGTCAGTACTTGAATGGGTGACCGTCTGGGAACACCGTGTGATGTTGGCTCTTTTGCTGTTTAAATTAATTTTCGGTAAAGTGACTTGAATGATAATAACATGGATATAAATATTCTTCCCCTTCGTAAGACAATAACTAAAAGATAGCATTGAAAACAAAGTAAGCATAGGCAGAATAAGATTAAGAAATTCTGGTTAATTCTTTTTATAAATATTTTTTTTCATTATGATTCCAAAATTCTGGCTTGTGTAAGTTGTTTTATTGGCTTGTCTGAAAGCATTTTAAAGGCTTTAAGTAAAGTGGGATCCAAAAGGCCTGATTCGCGGAGAACAATGCGCGCGGTTGGCGGTCGGGCTTTATTTTTACTTTCTCAGAGTTTGATATTGAGTTATTAATTACTTTTATACGCAATTACATATTTTTATGACTACCGTCAGACAAGTATTGCGGAAAGTAAGCTTATGCGATATTTACTTCCCGCTTCGCATTTCCGTCTATTTATTTTTTGGACACGGTATCTAAACATGATTTTTTCTGTTTTTTACTACTCATATGCGCATTACTATTTGTGATTAAACTCTTCTCGTGCTCAGTGGTAAATAAAAACATCGCGGGGTAACCGGTGCCGGGAGAAATTCTGACACATGTATATCCGCCAACCCGCAGTTGAGCAGCGTTGTGGATTAAGCTTCTCCTTAATAGAAGAGCAAGCTTCTTGAAAGCAGTGGGACGTTTAGAGGTTGTTACTGTACTACTGTTCGGGAGACCGATGAATTTTTGGTATTGTATAGTGTTATCAGTGGATTGAGGATTATTTTTGGTCTATTTTAAGCCATATACTGGCTTTGATAAAAATATTGCTTTGCTTAAAATTATTATTTCTACTAATTAATATTTTTCGATCTAGTAAAAGATAGGTTCCACCGAGATTTGAACTCGGATCGCTGGATTCAAAGTCCAGAGTGCTAACCATTACACCATGGAACCGTGATTTTTATCGATATTATTAAACGTAGCTTTGAACGTGTAATCATTATTGGGTATTAATTAAACTTGTATAAACAATGCTACACTATTTATCTAATTTTACAATGAATAAGTCAAAACAATAAAAATTGATTCAAATTAAGTCACTTGTATTGTATTGTATTGTATTGTAAGTCAGTTTGGAAATAGTCTCTGGTATCCATTAAGGTAATGCATTGGGTCCAACTTTATTTTTGATATATGAGTTTGGGATATATTGTCGATTAATTAGTGTTCGACGTAATGTTATAGGGGGGGGGGGTCGCAATGGATGCAACGTAACGTGAGCTGCTTTAATTTAAAAAGTCATTTAATTGGGTGTTGTTCTTCTCCATATCTAGCAGTTGAAGTTTGAATATAACACTCCCGCTATCAAAAACCTATCTCATATTCATTCTATTGGGCAAATTGATCGCCAACGCCCATACCACGTTGAATACACCGGTTCTCGTCCGATCACCGAAGTTAAGCAACGTCGGGCGCGGTCAGTACTTGGATGGGTGACCGCCTGGGAACACCGCGTGACGTTGGCTTTTTAATTTTTATTTTTATTTGAAAATTACTTTCTCCTGTTATACGTCTAATAACGTGTTTGATTTTCATGATTTTAGAAAAGTTAAACCTGAGAAGAAATTTCGAAAAGAACTCAGCGGGACTTTTTTGTAACAAAAAACGCTACGTATAAAATTTTTAAAATGAAGATATACACACAAATTATTGTACTGAAATTAGGACGATGAAGTGAACGAACGAAGCAGTCGTGGCGGAGCGGTTAAGGCGTCTGACTAGAAATCAGATTCCCTCTGGGAGCGTAGGTTCAAATCCTACCGACTGCGAATAGTTTTGCAGATAAATCGCATGATATTATAGGGTTGAAATTGATATTTAGTTAAATATGTCGGTATTTTTTATTTGTTAAAGATCGCTAAATTCTTGTAAAGATTATTAAAATGTGGTATCTAGCTTTAATATTTACAAAATATTATATGAAAAAATAATTTTAATTAAATCGTATACTTGTAGACATTGTTACCGATACAGTACCATTTTCTTAAAGGAAACTTGTCCTTGCGTAAAGTAAAATTATGTTAATAAAATGGGAATCTGAGAAAATATTCAAGGAATCCACCTAAGATGCAGCGTTAGTTGTGTTGGTTGAAATGGAGTATATACTATACAGTTGAAAATTATAAATAAATAAAAATCTACACATTGAGACCATTTCAACGTATTAACACATTACGTCTGCTGTAAGTTGGTGAGGAGTTGCGTATCCTGCTGGTTCCAGATGATGCTGCAACATCACTCAAGGTTACGTAGCTGTTATTTTGATGTTACTCACAGTAGAGTAAATTTTGAGTCGATTAGGCCAGTAGAAATAGAAGAAAAGGATTCGAGCAGATTCATTCAACAATTAGAAAAGAGCATATAACCTTAAAACTTCTAAACACATCTTCGTAAACTATACATAAAAACTATTCCGATTATGTCAGCTTTCAAGCTAAGAAAACGCATCAAAATTCGGCCAGCCTTTAAGGAGGACACACACGTCAAACATTATAGCACTCCTCTTTTTTGTTTGGGGTTAAGAAGTGTTTAAATGATTTTCATCAATCGTCGCCAACGTCCATACCACGTTGAATACACCGGTTCTCGTCCGATCACCGAAGTTAAGCAACATCGGGCGCGGTCAGTACTTGGATGGGTGACCGCCTGGGAACACCGCGTGACGTTGGCTTTTTTGCTGCTTTAATTAATGTTAGATAAAGCGACTTGAATAATAATTGTGTGGAATAAATATTTTATTCACACATGTATATCTACCAACTTTTAGTAGATCATCGTTGTGGATTGAGCTTCTCCTTAATAGGAGAGCAAGCAGTTGCTTTCAACTGTTTGCTCTCCTGCTTTGCTTGTGTGAAATTTACAGGCCGACCGATGAGTTTTTGGTATTTTATACTGTTATTAATGGATTTAGTTCTTTTTTGGTCTGTTCTAAGCTATATGCTTACACAAAAACTTTGCTTTGGTAAGAATTATTTCTTCTAATTAATATATTTCGATCTAGTAAAAGATAGGTTCCACTGAGATTTGAACTCGGATCGCTGGATTCAAAGTACAGAGTGTTAACCATTACACCATGGAACCGGATGATGATGATGACTTATGACCTATATTGTCAATGATTTGTTAATAGCTGTTTGGACACTAGCCCACATCTTTAGTTTACTTTGTTTCTACTGTCTATTCAAGCTAAAATTATAAACTGCAATATTTTCAGGTAAGTTTGTTTGATATAATAAACGTAAAACTGTATACGTATATTTTAAGGTTATAAAAAATTTAAAAAAAAAACTCGCAGTCGGTAGGATTCGAACCTACGCTCCCAGAGGGAATCTGATTTCTAGTCAGACGCCTTAACCGCTCGGCCACGACTGCCTCGAACAGTGTTCTTAATTTTAAAACAACAATCAGTAGTTTTACTTTCACTTTAAAATGTTATCTGCAACGTAATAGGCCTTACTCCTACGAGCTTATATATATTATACTCCACTAAACTTTTTTAAAATAATGCTTTTTCTAATACTAAATATTTACATAGGTTATGATTTAGGCAACTGGGCGGCATTCACTGTGCTCCAGAGCGGCACTTACGATAAATCAGGTCCTGGGTATAAAGCGCGCTACCTTCTGGAAGTTAACTCTACTAAACCTCTATCTGTCTAAGACGAGAATTATGCTTGTAAGCTTTACTCTCGTAACTGATATAACATGACTTGTATGTAACCTTACGAAAACTGAGGCTTTTAAAAATAAAGACATTGACAGTAAATTCTTTCTGGTTCAAGGCAATGACAAACTAGTTATGTAAAACTATATGTAAGAAAGTCTGAAAGCAAAACTTTTAAGTGTAATAATCGCAGTGATTTTGCCGGCCTTCGAGGCCTGGATGAGGAGGAAGCGACGAGTCAGCCTCACTGAGTTCCGACCTACGCAGGTATTTACCAATCACGGCTCCTTTGGAGAATACCTGTGTAGAATCGGACGCGAGGCGACGGCAGTTTGCCACCATTGCGGGGCGGACCAAGACACTGCCCAGCATACGCTGAAGGAGTGTCCTGCGTGCGCCGCCGAGAGGCAGGTCTTGGTTCAGTAAATCGGGCAACATCTCCCCCTGCAAGCAGTCGGCGATGCTTCGCAGGGAATCGGCGTGGGAGGCCATAGTCATTTTCTGTGAGACCGTCATGGTCCAGAAGGAGATAGCAGGGCGGGTCCGGGAGAGGGTCGATCCCGCCCGTCGAGGACGACCCAGGCCTCCTAGCCCCACCAGTGCCTGGGGCAGAATATATAGGGCGCGCCCTCGGGACGTGGGTGCGTGAGATGGGGATCGCACGCATCCGTTTTCATATGGCCCCGAGGTCCTCCTCGGTAGCCGGGATGGCCTCGAACTACTGTACGCCCCAGCAAGGGAGGCGGAGAGCGCAAGCCCACACTGTGCCCTCCTGCGACGAGCCCGCCAGCCACGAGCGGAGCGATGCGAGGGAGGGGCAGCGGATACACATATGCAAGCGATCTCTAGGCCTCGCCATTTCTGTGCTGAGGAAGGCCATCGCAGGGGTTTTAGTAGGTATAAATCTCTACATAAGACCATCTCCCCCCCCAGATCGGGTTTCTTTTTGAAGATTTCCCCTGAGAAAACAAAAAAAGTGTAATAATTGGTACACAACAAGACTCTTTGAATATGTATTTACTCTTTCATAACATATTTTTATATAATTCACACAAACATTCGCCAACGTCCATACCACGTTGAATACACCGGTTCTCGTCCGATCACCGAAGTTAAGCAACATCGGGCGCGGTCAGTACTTGGATGGGTGACCGCCTGGGAACACCGCGTGACGTTGGCTTTTTGTTAAATCATTTTCGTTTAATTAATTTATAGGAACATGATAAGGTTCTTTATAAAATGCTGTTTAACATTTTCAGATCTTTTTACTCTTAAAATTTGTTTTTTTTTTTTTATTACATTTTACATTATATATTATATTAATAAGAACTATATTATTTAGTATAAATGCACATAAATAATAGTAGGATTAATATAGCTTGATACATTAAAATATCGTTATCACTTCACTGAGTTTTTTTAATTTTATTACATTAAATAATGCTTCGTTATGCTTCAGATGAATTAATTATATCATATGGCAAAAATATGTAAGCAAAAATAAATACAAGCAATATGCATGAATTAAAAATCTCCGATGTAGTTAAAATCATAATATTTTAGCCTTTATTAAAATTGGATTCATAATAATTAGAGTATAATGCTATAAAAAAATCAGGTTCCACCGAGATTTGAACTCGGATCGCTGGATTCAGAGTCCAGAGTGCTAACCATTACACCATGGAACCGATTGAGACAGGTATCCCAAAAAGTGTATTGGTTGGTAAAACTATCATTATACACTTCTGAAATTTTAAAATATCCGCTATTAGGCGATAACTACACTTGTAAGTTTCGCTCTTGGAGATTTACATGAATTATTTATTTATACTAATATTACAAACAGGTAAAATTTGTAAGTTTGTATGTAGGGAGTAAAGTCTGAATCTAATAATCCAATTTGAAAATTATTTTTGCATATTGAGGAGGGTTATAGGATTTATTGTATCAAACACGAGTGAAACCGCAAGGCTCAGCTAGTTTATGATAAAATAATTTACTATAATTGAAATTAAAAAAAATCCAAAACAATATACCATTTCAACGAGCACCAACACGATAACTCTGCTGTAAGTTGGTGAGGAGTTGTGTATCCTGCTGATTCTGGCTGCAGCATCAGATCAAGAATTCCATACTTTTGCATAGTTATCTTGCATGCATAGGTTTTTCAAATTTTAGATCACACACGTTTGAAAGTAAATCGAATACTTATTGTGCATCTGAGATTCCTACCGCAGCTTAGAAGAAAGGAGCTCATGATCTTAAAATATACCAATTTTGGTAGAACATGACTAAGAACCGTCGATAGAAAACGCTCTTTTAAATAAATAAAAACCGCATCCAAAACGGTTTAGAAGCTACGGTGCCACAGATAGACACATAGATAAATCACATTGCGTTCAAACTTATAACACCATTCTTTTTCGTCGGCTGTTTTAAAAAAATAAATACATCTGAATAAATTTGTTGTCAGTAACATACTTACCTGGTAACTGTTAGTACGCTATAGATGTTTTATATTAGCTACGAAAGTAAAACTTGCAAGTGTGATTAATGCCTTATAGTGTTACATTTAAACATAAAGATATATAATACATATATATTAAAATAAAAAAAATGTGAGTATATGCATAAAGATTTATAATTTTAATACAAAATGTATGAATATGATACAACTTATTGAATCAAGATAATTATCATTTCATTTCTGAAAGAAAAAAAAAACAGACTTAGTAGAAACAAGCGGAAACACAACCCTTTACGCGTAAAATTATTCAGTACAAATAAAATATTCAAGATTATTAAAATATTCAATCGCGCTAAACATGGCCGCTCCATCAATGTCAAATATAAGCAAAAATGGACACATCCGACCTCCTTTGATATGTGCACATCAAAAATGGAACGTAAATTTTTTCGAAAGTGCCGAATAGTCCCGAGGCGCGCCGCTTATCCCTCATTGTAACTCAATAAGATATTTATTGGCGGGAAACATTCGAAAATGGAATGGCTCCTTTGGCGGTTACTCGACGTCGCCATAACGCTCACGTCCGCTGGTATTCTACATTTTTATTTTGTCAATATTTAATGTGATGCCCAGGAAGATCGGAACATACATGTAATGGAAGAAATATTTGTCAAGATACGTTTCACGTTATTATATAGTTAAATTATGTATGGATATAAAAGTTATACAAATAATGCAAGATAAAAAAATCTTAATAAAATTATAACGTGTAAATTTTGTCTTTTTTTTGGAATTCATGTAGTAATGTACAATTCCATTATTTGATTAGTGGATTAATGTAAATTCGGAACGTGTTGTAGTCAATACATTAAAAGTGACGACATTTTGATTTCTTTAGTATAGGAAGTTGCGCTTTTGAAAACGATTATAAAAATAAAATTTATGATTTAAACAAACGTAACAAGTTTAAAATTATAACATTAATATGTTTGGTTTATCTTAAGATAAATGTTACATCATCCAATACAAACTTATGTATAGCAGGCATGGTTCGAGCTCACCTTTCTAAGCGGACGCTTAGCGACCGGCATAAAATATTATTTTTTACCAATACACAAACTGGGAAAAGATAAACACATAACCTTAAAACTATGTTAAATTAAATCTGTTTAAAATGCGAAAAAAGTTAAACTTTCCATCATCTTGCGTAGGGTAGTACAGACTATATAATTTTCTTCTAGTCTTAATTCTTCTAGCACTTTTCATAGAAAATTACCCAAAAAACTCAAATTAAATAATAATTATTTCTTACACAGTAATTAAAATCTCAATAAAGTTTAGATAAATTATAATTAAACAAAATTATGAAGCATTAAAGAATTAATCTGTACAAAATTTAATAATCCCGCAAACAGTTTTACATTTGCCACTTAATAAGTTTAAAGCTTACGTTAAAAAATCTTTAGTAAATAAAGCATATTATACCATACAAGAATATTTTGACGACAAAGAGGCGTGGATTTGATAAGCGTTGATTTTCTATCCGGATAACATAATTAAAATGTAATAAAAATACATTATGTATAAATGATTTTAAAAGAGTTACTATCGAGTTTCTTGCCGGTTCTTCTCGGTAGAGACTACATTCCGAACCGGTGGTAGCTTTATAAAAATTAAAAATGAAAATATGACATGTAACTTGACGATTCGAAAGTGTTGTTAAAGCCCATTTGAATAAAGTATATTTTGAGTTTGAAAAATTTAATAGAACGACTAATAGTCAAATTTTTGCTAGTAGGTAACATATTATTAGAAACATTTAAGATATCTAGATGACTAATACTTGACACTGTTAGTCATTATTTTAAGCTGTATTTTTAATGACAAATAACACCAATTCAATTAAAAAATAACAAAAAGGTCCTTGAGAAATATGTATATATGAAAATCAATAGTTACTGACTGACTTATCTATTAATTCACAGCTCAAACCACAGAACGGATTGCGATAAAATTTGGAACAGAGTTATTAAGATGTGAGAGATGATAAGAAATCGAACTTAAAGCAAGCGAAGCTGCGAGCAAAAACCATTAAAGATTACCAGCCAACCAGCAATAAATTTAAAATGCTTAATCCACACCAGAAGCGATGTCGATATCGTGTTCACCATAACAATATTAATGTCGCCTAATAAACTGAACTCAAAATTAACCCCTATTTTCCGGCCCTTAAAATAACAGCCACGGTTTAAGTAAACTAAAAAGGCGCAAAACATGCAAATCAGTCAAGGGTTGACAAGTATTTACGAGCGACAAGTATGAAAAAACTTCTCGAACTACCCACTTTTCATTTCAAACGTAATCTACGACGACAAATGGTTCGGACCTGAATACATTTTGTTATTTTTTTTTCCCGCCTTTCGCCCTCCGCCATTTGTTTTTTCGTCGTAAAACCTTTTTCGTGAAATCACTAAAACGTTGATGGTTATTAAAGTTGTATTATTTTAAGATCGTTAGACATTATGTTGCTTTGGATGTTTCTTTTTTTGTAATGAAACGATTTCATTTTTATGAACTACTACGGTTGTAATAAACAGAGGTTTTTCACTACTTTGTACATTAAATTTTTTGTATCATTTTTTTTTTTAATTTAAAATATGCTTAATTTAAATAGGTTGTTATAAGTATTTCAATTTACAAATATTTTTTAATAACAATTTTAGAAGAAATATTTATTTTAAACATCCATAATGCCGAAATATCCATTTTGACTAGTTATGTTATAAAATACACACATATGTGCATGGCGCATTCACTAATATGTATGTATTTTGCATAATTCGAAATCGATTAAAGTTAAAATGTTGAAATTTTCTATAAGTTCACTCTTAACGATAAATCTTGTTCAAAATTTTTACCCATAATAAAACATATATTATTAAACAGTTAATTCTACAAACTCAATGTACAATCATGTGCAAAATATCTACGATTCACAATAAAACCGATCATAGTACCAAAAGAGTACTCCACAATCAGACCTCCGTCGTACCCTTTTACGAAGCCCGAAGAACGATTTGTTCAGCCGTCCGCGGCGACACAATATTACCGGGAAGACTGATGATGCTGCACTTGGCCTGTAATAAAATATTTACTTGTACGTGGATACCGTGGTAATGGCTGTTTTTTTAACCGATTTCGGAAAAGACGCTTGTACGCTTGACGCTTTTTCATCCATATGATTATGGTAGTCGGTGCGGTTCAGGATAATTATTTTGAAAGAGAAAAATTATGGATTCTCCATATTAACTTTCATCCCCTCAAGGTCCAATTTCCTTCCCTTCCACACGTCCTATTTCTCCCTCTCTGTATATCTCTTATAAAATATAAACTGGGAAAGTATTTGTGACATGGTGTTGCACATCTGTGCAGTGGTGATAGTGTTTCTAGATGGCCGGGAGATCCGAGATTGTCCTGTATCCAGAAATCATATTATAATGTCCCGGAACCTTTATAATTATATATAATAATTTAATCATCTCTGGGAAATTTTACTGAAATACTTCCTTTCGAAAATTACTAAACAGTGGTATTTTTTTTAGTTTTATTATGTTGTTATAGTAATATAATAATAGAAAATAAGTAGTAGAATTGTACCGGAATTGATGAATTTGTGTCTGGCAACCCTAAGCGGTGATCACTTAACATGAGGTTAAACCACTTGCTCTTATGCCGGGTATTTTCATAAAAAAGTTTTTTAACAAAATTAATATAGAAATACATCCACGAAGCTACTTTATCGTGCTAGTTATATCCCGTTGTTTCATTTGCGGTAATTAAGGAAAAAATATATTTATATATTGTTTACCTTTCGTACTTGAACTGGATACTGTTCAGAATTTTTGCGGAATTTAGGAATATAAGTAATATTTAAGAAATTATTTAAAAAAAATAATTACCAATACATATCGCGGGGAGTAGGGGGTAGTAGATACTACGAGTTTTGTTTCGGTTATGAGCCAGGGTGGACAATTGCCTGTTTTGCCCCTCCCCCTACCGCTTCCCTGGATCCGCGCCTGCATTGGTGTACGCTTACATGCGTGTGATTTTCAAAATAAGCGCGTTTTTTATTTCGGCCTCTTTAATACTAAACGTGAGACGTTGCGATATAAGCTAGCGCGCAGGTTCTCGCACTGCAAAAGTTTATCACTTATCATCAGGTAACCGCTTGGACGTTTCCCTGGCACTTTTATAAAAAAAAAAATAATATTGTAGGTAATAAAAATAGGTTCCACCGAGATTTGAACTCGGATCGCTGGATTCAAAGTCCAGAGTGCTAACCATTACACCATGGAACCGTGTTATGTGCTGATATTATTAGTTATCTACATATTTCCTTTTAAAACTATTAGTAAATAACAACTGTACCAATAATAAGCTGCTTATTGTATTAACAATAGCGTAAATTGAGTTTGAGCAGATATTGTAATTATAGTAGACGATGTCTAGTTACTAGTTGGTTCCCGTTTCTGCGTAGAATCATTATTTTGAATGGTAAATTAAAATGGCAATGAAATCTCTATAGCAAAATTTATCAATATTAGTTCAGAGTTTTAGACAAAAGCATATCAAACAAAGATAGAGATAGTTTCGCGTGTAGGTTCTTTATGAAAGCTAGCATATAAAAAATCCAGATATCTTTACTCTATATACTTTTGTACAGAATAATATGCTTTAGCTATTCAATACGTTTTAAGGTATAATTGGAATTTATTTATGAATATAAATATAAGTTCGCCTGTAAAATTTTCATAGCAATATAATGAAATAATAACGAATCCCAAATATCCGGTTCCATGGTGTAATGGTTAGCACTCTGGACTCTGAATCCAGCGATCCGAGTTCAAGTCTCGGTGGAACCTTTCATTCTCTTTAAATATCTTTATTTTTATTTTAAACTACGACCACCTTGAAATATATATTATCCAAAACATTTTTGTCAAACATTAACGGGACGCTTCTTAAAATTTTTTTTTCAAGATTTTGTTGTATTTTGTTTATCGGCCTGATTATTACGTATACTAAAATCTCTGACCTAAGCCACGGTCAGACATACAGAAGAACGTGCTGAAATTATAAGGGTTTACAGTTGACTATGGATAAGACCCCACGCGCTAAAACAAATTGTGAATTACATCCGCCATTTTGGATTCAGTAAAACAAAACCTATACAGATGAATTAAGAAACACATCATTGACTAAAATATACCTAACGCTAGGCTTTGAGGGTATAAAAATTCAGGTTCCACCGAGATTTGAACTCGGATCGCTGGATTCAAAGTCCAGAGTGCTCACCATTACACCATGGAACCGTGTTATGTGTTGATATTATTAAACGTAGATTTGAACTTGTTATCATTCCTACTAATTACACTTGTATAAACAATGCTATATTATTAACCTAATTCCGCAAATAAAAAAAAAATTGAATGAATAATTCCGAATCGATTTTGGATTATTCTTTAGAATTCGTAAAGGACATGTTTTAAGACCAACTTTTTAGAACTTTTAAAGGGGAACAATTCTGTCATACATGATCTTTGCGAAACTTTAACCGTTTACGCAGAGCACGCAGCGTAAGTTCTCTCAATAGAAAATATCACCCGATTTTGAAACATTCTTCATTAGTTCTCCGCTCTTTTTGGTCTTAGCGTGATAATATATAGCCTATAGCCTTCCTCGATAAATGGGCTATCTAACACTGTAAGAATTTTTCAAATCGGACCAGTAGTTCTTGAGATTAGCGCGTTCAATCAAACAAACAAACTCTTCATATTTATAATATTAGTATATGTAGATATGTAAGTGATAGAGAAGTTTCGGTGATTAAGTTTCAGACGTATTGTGAACAGCAATTGTTGTTTTTTAAGCCTTCTGCGGACTATCACATTATGGAACCACATTGCATATACTTTTAGACATTCATATTATTTTAATAAGAAAATGACAATAGGACCTAATAATAAGCAGACTACCGATTTGTATTTAATTGGTCAAATATAATTGTTTGTTATATAATAATTGTGGTAGAACTTAGTTCATTTAGTGACTGATCACGCTGGGTCGGACCACACTCTCAGTAAAACCATGTCAAATAGCTAATATGGTTGCATTTCATACGTGCGAGCGAAACAGCTGAAAACCTAAATCCTTCATCCCATTCCTTACATTTAATTTCCTTTTATACCTTATTGCCTTAAAACCGGCCAAGCATTTTTTGTTTCTCTGATATTGCAAATAATTGTTTACGCCGGTGATCACGAATTTCTTATTGCTCAGTTTAAGTCAGTTTTAAATGTAAGGTTTCAATATATTTGACGGCGACAGCGATGGCTGAGCGATAGTAGCGTCTTCGTCTACGTTCGGTGGTACGGGGTCCATCACGATTTTGTATCAAAACTAAACTGGATGTAGGTATAACCAAAAATACTAGGTAGGTAAACCGACATTTTCGATTTGGAGGTGTAGACTGGTTGATTCCTCAAACGTAAGTGTGCATGACACAGTACCCCACTATCCAACAAGACTACGTCCACCTGACTCACAACAATGTCACCGCGTTTACCCGTTACTATTAAATCAGTTCAGCGACTTTTATTCAAAATTATTATATTATATTGTTCCACGACATATTTTATTGATAAATTGTTCGTAATGAACATGGAAATCTTTTCATATTTAAACGTCAGCTCGTGACCAGGACGGGTGCATCTTCGTCGAAACGTCTTGCAATAAAAAAGTTATTGCTATCATTAGTTACCGCGATAAGACCCGTTATATTAAATATGAATAAATTGCGAAAGTTTGAAATATATAAATGGAAATCTTCGGTAACGCCTACAGCAAATTAAAAGCAAAACAATAGGTTAATCGTATGTTACAAATATCCGGTTCCATGGTGTAATGGTCAGCACTCTGGACTCTGAATCCAGCGATCCGAGTTCAAATCTCGGTGGAACCTGATCCTTATATGTTTTTTTAACATCTATACCAATGATCGTGTACGCGAAACTGAAAATCTGTAAAGTTGTGATAATACCTAGAAATCTGTCTGGAAGAAATCGCTATCGTAGCGATAAGACCGTCTTTGTACATCTATCTTTACTTTTATTATTTTTTTTCATGTATTTTCCAAATTAACTGGTGTGCAAAAGCATAGAATATTTGTATTGTATTGTACCTATATACAGAATGAATCTTTAAGATGGGGCAGTGAAAGCATGGGGCTAATCTTCAGCCTTTATTATATTGTCGCTACATTTATGTATGTTATAACTATATCAGAATGTTCTAAGGATACTATTACTAAAATTGAACATATTTTAATTTGCATAATTAAAACCCTTAGTATGCGTTCGACGCGTATTTTATCGTTTCTTTTATTATTTGTTGCCAGAGAAATAAAAATTATGTAAACTCTGTACTTAATACGGTTCATGAGATACGGTTTTCTGATAGACTGATGGACAACGGAGGCTTAGTAATAGTGTCCTATTACACTAAAACGGTAGAGAACTTTAACTAATCTTTTAACCTTTCGTGTTCAGTAGATTTTAGGCAAGAAATGCATATGCAAGTTTTCCTTTCGTATATAAAACTCTGTAACCTAGCAACAGATACGTAGTAAGAAGTTACGAAAGCTATGAATGTCAAAAATAAGGCACTGACAGGAAATTCTTTTAGGTGTAAAGCAATGAGAACAACTTATTTAAATCTCAAATTCTAAGATTAGACCTTATAGCTTTCTTAATGTAACTTAGGTAACTGTTACTATGTCACAGAGTTGTTTTATTTCAATTACGAGAGTAAAACTTACAAGTGTAACTATCGCCTTATTTAATATACGAGTAAGCTTAGCGTTACTAATTTCTAATACATCATTATAATAATCATTATAAATGTATACATTGCAGTATGTTTGTACGATTGTTACTTTATTATGTAGTTTATCTAATTAGAAAAATGTAGAGCTCTTAAATTATCAACACATAACACGGTTCCATGGTGTAATGGTTAGCACTCTGGACTTTGAATCCAGCGATCCGAGTTCAAATCTCGGTGGAACCTGATTTTTTGTTCAACGAATAAATCAGTATAATAATATATTTGTTTTTTGTGACAATCTCATGCGATGCACTGCATCAATGGCGGCGGGAGTTTTTGCGGAAGAGCGCTGCCCTTGTAGCTCCAAGCCATCTTGTGGCGGGTTTACAGCTCGTCGGCGTTTAGGTCTTCTTGCCGGCGAGTCGGCCTCGCGTGTCTTCGACTCTGCAGTAGATAACAGAGTTCTGTATTCATCATCTGACTGCGACGATTGTGAAGCCGGAAAAGATAACCTTAGATATAAGTCGTGCGGATCGTCCTCTGGCATTTTTCATTTCACTTGTAATCGTAATTTTATGATCCTTCAGTTTTTATATAACATAATAACAACTGAAAGGAGGCTCAATTATTAAACGAGTATAGGCTTCAATATGAACGCGTGAGCTAGATGATGACATTTTTAAAATGCATGACAATTTTGGCAACTAATTAGTTATAAGTAATGATAGTTAATAGCTATTGATTTATTACGTTCACATAGCTTGACTTTAAAAATCTTCAAATTTGACAATTTCGAAAATAGTTTCGCCTGTCATACTTAGGCAACCGGTCGCCAAAATCCATGAGTTTAATAAAATGATGGATTTTAGCTCATATCTATAGTTACGAGTATATACTCCTTTTAGTATTTATTATTAACTTTCAATTAATTTAATGCTTGTAGTTAGTTTTTGTACGTATTTATGGCGTATCAACAATTAATTAAATAAATAAACAGAAACATAAAAGTTTCTAAGTATCGAATCAAGTAAACAGCTCTGTAACATTCGTATATTATATACAAAGTAAGTTTCTCGGGGGAAATTTTGTTATCAATATATTCGCAGCCGTCACTCCGCGAGATGAAGGCTTCTCATCCAATACATTGGAAATCTTAATCCAATACGCCGCGACAGCGAATGATTTATATAGGGAAGTGATGGTGATCGGGAGCGGTAAAATGTTACTGCTACTGAAATATATTTGTAGTTTTATGATTGGCATGTTTTAAATAAAATATTGAAAGCAAACCCTGTAGTTTATTTGTTTAATAATATTGCTTGTCGACCTGGTAATTATTGGGCAGTTCTCCTGGTGTAGCACCATCAGCTCCACTTTATCCTGTGACGAGCGTAAATTGCTTAGCAATCATATGAAGTAATTGAATCGCAAAACCGTGAAACATTTGTTATGGAGTACCCGGTGGCCATCTGTTGTCTTCATCATCAGTTCCATTGAATGTGATTTTCCGAGAGCAAATGTACGAGTTACTATATATACCTAAATCGTTATAGGTATGCCTAAAATATTTGAAGAGTTCCCCCAATTTCTCCGAGATGCCAGCATCAAATCCTGACCTGATAACAATTGAACCAATTTGGAAGCATTCGAACAAAAAAAAAACTTATCAAAATCGGTCCACAATCGGCGGTGAAATCGGTGAAAACACATTAAAAAAAGGTGCAAACGGCCGAACATATAGTACTTCATCCTTGGTCGTAGTCGGTTAAAAATAGATAATGCACACGAATCAATAAAAATAATAAAGTAAATTAAGTGACTAAACAATTATTAAATAAATATCCAAACTAAAGAAAATACAAATAATTAATTATATTATTCTAAACACATTTCTTTATTTCATTAACACATTAATATATGAAACAGTAATAATATCAATAAAAAAAATAATATGCCATAAGTAATTTATTGTATATAATTACATAAACCACCATCAAATGACTACAAAAAATATATAATAAGGTTTAATAAATTATACTAGCACATACATATATTTGACCATATATTTCTGTGGCTCCGTTGTAAAATAATCAATTAATATACATTTTAATATAAGAAAAAGAAACATTTAAAATAAAAAGATAAAATTAAATACAGCTATAATAGCCATTGATGTTACAAAGTGGTATGGTGCGCAAAATACTGGTGGTATTAGCTTTTTGAATGAGACTGGGATGAGAAACAAGGCGGAAAGACGCGATTTCACTCGCGTTTATGGTTACTGCTTGGCTCTTATGAGCTGTAGGGTGATGTAATATAGCCTCTAGCCTTCCTCAATAAATAACTATCTAACACAAAAATATTTTTTCAATTCGAACCAGTAGCTCCTGAAAATAGCACGTTCAAGCAAACAAACAAACTCTTCAGCTTTATAATATTAAGTATAGATCAAGTCGTTAACTTTAAGATTTATTTACTTAATTTTCGTCATTAGAGCCGAAAACGATCTTCAAAATGTTACTTGTAAACTTATCAGTTTGATGCAATATTAGTGGAGATATTCCTTATACCAAAAAAACAACTTTAAGAAATAACAATTTACTCAATATATGCACATTTTACCGCTCCACCCGTGTCCGTAATCCACTCCGCCGCGTGCACACCTGCGCGCAATCACATAATGATAGCTGAAAGGGATTTTTTGTCTCGTCCTCATGTCCGGGAGCAGCATAACGATATATTGCAGCGTACACGTTAATATTGAATGAAAATCGAACTGACATTACATTTTAAAACCGTATTTTTAATGACAGCTGGGTTATTCATGGATGGATAGCATACAATATTTTAGCCCATATATCGGAACTTAATTTAGGCATCACCGTTTTCAGGTGCTTTTGAGCATAATAAAATATAAACTATAAATGGACGCTGATAAGCAATACTGTGTCAACCCACACGGACTTCATTTTGAGGAAATGACGTCTAAAGAGGTCGAGCCTATTCTTACTTAATTTGTTTAATGAAGTTTATATCCATCTTTTCTTTTCTTTTTTTTTAAAAGGTATAATGAATTAAAAGTAGATTGATATATTTAATATATTATCTAGTAAAAGTTTTTCAAATATTTCAGATTATTCTATAAATTGCAAAATATGGAACGCACCTGAAGTACAAAACAATTATTAAGACACTTTTTTCCGTACTTATTTAGTTTATATTACTTGATTTTTTTTTTGAATAATGATAAATAGGCGATGCAAATCAAAATACATCAATATCTCCGAATTTGACTTTTTGTGTGTTAACACATTATTGCTTATCAGCATCCAAATATATCGATATTTTTAAATAAAAATAATTGGCTTATTTTACGAATATCGAACTCAATTCGGGTTATAATCACCGTTTACAGGCGCTTTTGAGCATAATAGAATATAAGCTATAAATATATCGTTATTAAAAAAAATGGCTCCTTTTACGAAACGTAAGATATGTAAACTATTCACGCCGATTTTATGTGAGTGTGTGACTCTACCTTGGTCGTGCCAGTCCACTTCGAACTGTACTCAGTGAGCGACAGTAAGGCTCAACCGCCTAAGAACATCCCAACATGTTAGTCTAAATTGAAAATGAAACCAAAGTTAAATTTTTTGGCGTTTTAGTTTTGGGTAAGAACTGAATTTACACGTAGAGGTTTTAATGTATGGTCATGCGTCTAATCCCGGTTTAATAAGAAGCTTTGGCGCAGCAATAAGACATTCACTGCTTTACTACAAAATATTTAAACGTATGTTAAACGCGTGTTTATAAAAATCCATACTACAAATCCGCGTCTAAGGACAGTTTTGAGTTTAACGTGCTTCAGGCGTAGCTTAATATACGCTTAACAGATACCTTAAACCTATTTGCGTTGTCAAATGTAATGTGTGACATTATATTAATAAGTTTTTCATGAATTTACTGCCTGTTAAGCAATTTAGACAAGATTATAAGCAACGTTTAATTCTTAAACACTGTTTAGCTAGACACGTGTTGAACATGGTTTTATTGCGTCTTTTGTAGTATGGCATTCACAGTCTGTTTTAGTATCGTAAAGTTATCATCAAAATCATCAATAAACACTAATTTGTCCACTATTATCTGTGGACAATAAATTTATTTATCCATGTTCTAAATTTGAAATATAACCAGCAACTAGGAGTTCAATTAACGGACCCGTTATTAATGGCCGTTCCGGTCGTCCGATTAAACTCAATCCGGGTTCCGCAGGGGCCGGTGACAAAAACGTTTAACTGCTAGTATTTGATCGAACCAAACTTAGTTTTGTTGGCTCTAAAATCATCATCATATTTTTATCGAAGAATATTAAAACGTAAAAAAAAGTATTATTACTCCTGGTTATTTATCATTTTTAACCGACATCAAAAAAGTTAGTTCTGAATTTCACCCGTATGTATCTATATGAACAGTATATATGTATGTACGTTTGTATATTCGCGAATTTCTCAAAAACTACTCATCCGATTAGGATGGGGTTTTAAGCAAAGTAACTCTTAAATTGCTAATGCGATCGTTTGTCCACTTATAGGTACAAAAATTGTTCGGTTTGAAGTCGAAAATTTCTATAAAAACAATTATAATGATTAAAGACTTTTTTTAATAAAAATAGCAGAAAAATTACTTAAATGAGCCCATTTCCTGTAAATGATAACCACAAACATTTGCAATACCAGAGGAGTCATAAAAGCATTAACAGCTTAAAAGGAATAACAAGGACAACTTAAGGCGTAAGATTCTCTCACTCACTATTTTTTTTATTTAAACAGCGGAGAGATGAGTAGGACACTTGATGCTAAATATCATCGCCGCCCTTGGACGTTTGCAGCACCAGAGGAGTCACAGATACCAGCTTCAAAAGGAATAAGAGATAATGGGGAATAGAAACTAAGGAAAGGAATGGAGGAGAGGGTTAGGCTTCCGGCTCTCTCACTCACTATACTAAACTAAGCTATACTGAATAGAAGCCTCTTTGTACCGATTTTATGTGAGAGTGAGGTGATATTGGTGGTGATGATAATGTTTCAGTGAAGTGATCTCGTATACAACCTATGGTCAGATGTCTTGATCTGTGGGGATCCCAGATTTCGATTGGAGTTGACGGGGAAGGGTCTAAGTTTATTTAAGGATATTGGTGTAAAGAAAAACACTAAAACTTAAAAAGCACACACAATATATTTTTGCCGATCAGCCATGAGATTTCAGAAGTAAATACAGAATATTATTAGTAACTTATTCCCTTGTATCCCTCATTAATTTTTAAGCTGGCAAATCACTTGCGTCTCCTCTAGTGCTGCACCCATGGACGAAGCAATCACTTAACATCATGGTTTTTTATAAGAAAAAAAATATATATACACATAATAAATAAAACCAATAAACAAAAGGGTAAATAAACAATCCATTAGATCCAGCATTACCGGGCTCGGGGAAAGGCACGCACTAATTACCGAAGAGAATTCAATGCAATAAATCACGGGCATAATATAACGCAGTCGCGTCGCACAGGAATGCACGCCCCAAATCCACGGTACAATTTGAATTTCCAAAATTCGTACCGCTTCGTAATTTGAATTCGGTGTCACTGGCCAGTTGCGCTTTTTTTTTTTCGAATGAAAGAGTTTATATGGATTGGTTTGTATGTTGTTTTTGGCCTTGTGTCATCATTTTTTATGATGAAAATAAAAAATATATATTATGAAAATATTTTACGATAAATAATATTATGACAGTATTTTGGTATTTCTAAGATTGTGGACTGTCGAATTATGGGCGCAATATTACGGACGTCTCAAAACCTCTTTGATTTTACGGTGTTAGAAAATATTTTCTACAAAATCGTGCGATAAGCGATACGTGTCGTCATCCTAGGAAACCAAAGCTTTAGTCATGATTTTGTAACGTTGATCGTAATAAAACAATAATAATAATTTTGAGTACCTAATATATTCAATAAGAAATATTAAAACAAAAAATTAACATAAAAGTATTAAAGACTTACTTATATTACGAAATTAATTATTTACATCATCTTTTTAACACGTGAAGAAAACATTTTGTACTCGTCTTAACGAAAATCGCGAGAACGGATGAGTATGAAATTTCGACCACTTATAGTTTACATAATAAAGAATGCTAATATTTTTTTTAATTATGCATAAAAATACATTAAATCAATAAAAAAAAAACATTACACACACTACCATGTATTTGACACACACGCATATTATACACATACGCCTGTACTCTTTTGTTGACGGTGAAATTTATAATTTAACTTAATTATGGACGAATTTTGACCAATGGGTGACTACTAATGATATAAATTTCATCTTCTTCATCTTTATACAAAATAGACGTTCGATTTACAAAATAAAAATATCAAAAAAGAGAATAAAAATCTATTCTAAATTCAAATTACTGGCTCTAGAACGGGAGCGGGTATATTTCGCGTTCCACCCTGCGGGTTATTTATGAACAGTCACTGAGCTATGTAATAATCTGAGGCGGGATTTAATTTGTAGGACTGATTTCACACTAGGGTGCGAGCGAGATAGTATTATATACAATATGAAAAGATAAAAAAAGACAGAGAATTCCACCCTGAGATCGTTAGCGGTTTCAGCAGACAGGCCGTAATGGAAATCGGCGATACTTTATTTTGGGTTCTTTCTGGTGTAGTAAATAGAATAGATTTGTTTGGTGCAATCGTTTTTCGTTTCCCGGGTATGTTAAAGAACCTTTCGGTGATTTGTTGCTAATGACGGTTAGAGATTCTGATTTTAAGTCTTTCTAAGCTTTATTTTGAGATTATTATTTTACTATTTACTGATTTATATTGTTTTAATTATAATAATAATTATGACTTGAAATAAAAGACTTCTAAGACGCAATTTATTTCAATTTTGATTAAAAAATCCAAATTCTTAACCGATTTAAATTCTATGAAACCGATGAGAAATTTAACCCGTTTGAAAAAAAAAATAGTTTTATAAGCATTACTGGTACATATCATATTGTACTGTTTAAGGCGTTTCACATTAGACGTTTGTTAAAAAAATACTATTTCAAAGAGTATTTAAATAGAGTATATTTTAAGTTTGAACAAATTAATATTCAAAATTGGATTCTTAATACCTATAAAATCTACATATTTATCACTATAGATTTTTCTATACGATTTTCCTGAAGTATTCAACGAAATAATCGGTAAAGTTAGCCTTGTTCATCCGGTTTTACGTGATCTAACGAGTTTCCCACCGGCACTTCATCTTAATTATGCACTATTCATCATACCACGAGTGTCAAGGTGCGTTTAGTGATACAATTGTCATAATCCCTTTGTCGTGGGGCGGTGATTAATTAATCTGAAACAATAGAAAACTAATTACCTGGATCCGCTTGTTATCTCATGTCTTTGGGTTTAGCCGTGTTATTTGATGGCTCTTTGTGTATAGTCTATTTTTCTTTAATTGTCTTATTTAGACAAATATCGCGTACTTCTAACCAGACATAAGTTAGAGATGGGAAATTATCGATCGAATGACTGAACTGAATAATTTTTTATAATAAAAAAATTATAATGACAAATAATGTTCGAAATTGATACAAGTAAAGATTATTCTATTATTAGACTATAAATGTTATATCTTGGGATTACATAAAAACGTATTCTCAATTCGTTGTGTATGTTTTTTTAAAACACTGAATACATATATTTTCAAGATGAATTAGTACACTAAAGACTGATCACTCTTATCTATGGTGTAAATTAACATTACATCAGACGAGGCGGTATGGTTTACGTCTTGGTCTGCTTCTGTCCACCGAGCGACTGGAAAAAAGTGTATGTTTTTGTTTAAGGTTTTTACGTGAGAACATCTCTTTATTCCTTAAATGATTTTTTAAATTGTTTTCTTATTTGAAAGAATATATTTTTAGTTTAGTTTAATTAAATTTTTTTCTAAACCGTTTGTTTAGTTTTGTTTTTAAATCGAAACAACATGAAAATGTATCCAAGTCAACGAAATTGCATATTTTCTTTGAAGTTAGTTCCTTTTCTTTTTAAGCCTTTAAATTTTGAATTAAAAGGAAGTATTCGACCGCTCTGGTATTGTGATACTGAATGCCTTGGTTGAAAACTATGAATACAAAAAAAAAAGTAAGCTAACAGCTAAAACTCATGTTTTATGTCATGTTATGTCAACAATTGTTGGATTAGTCTGAACTTTTTGAAGTACAAAAGTTTCATAAAAACGGATACGTTTTAAACTCGAAAGATAACATATATCGATTATTTTATTTTTTTATAGTAATAGATAGACAGTATAAATTATTTTCAATATTATTTTATGATTATTACTTAGAAAAAAAACAATATCACGCGACCTGAATTCGTACAAAAATATTCTTACGGGCAATAAAAAAAATACAATTCGAAATTGGAACTCCATTAGTGATGCGACAGTTACACTTGTTTCATCGTTAGCCCATTTGTTTGCCGCAACGCGACCTAATCCCGGCCTTGTTCCGGGATAATCCGGGATCACGAATCATGACACTATTGTTGTAAGTGTGAAACCGACACAAATAGGCCTACGGCTTTACGCGACCCTAATGTTACCCTACCATTATGAACACACACGAAATTGAACCTTATTACTTATGAACACAGTTTTAATTCAATTTGGCAGTTCTTCATTTGTTAATATAAGTACTTTTTTTTAAGAAATTGAATGTTCGTATTCCATTTTGAGTCCTATGGTTATAAGAACTAAGACGAATTTTGAGTGGTGTGCTAGTAGAATATGTGACGATTTAGTTTTGATTTCTTTATTGTTTTGGAACAAGAGATGTGCTTTTGAGTGAATTTTATTTTAAACGCTCGTTGTGGGGGGCTAATAACGAGATTATTATTTGTATTCGGGGATTGTTCAAATATTGCTATTGCCTGTTAAATGAAACGGTAAATTTTCTCTGAGATCGCCGTATGTCTCTATTATTGTGGAAAATTAGTCTGGTACACAATTTTTTTTACTTTACAAAATAAGCGACAAATGGTTTATTATTTAAAATATGAAATAGCTCAGATAGACTTCGATAAAAATTAGATCTTTTAATAAACTTTTGGCTATAAAAATTCACGAAATACACATCGATACAATTTATTCGTCAAAACAATAATTTTTCTAGGTAAGAAACGCTAACGTCAATCTTTCAGCTATAATGTGCGAAAGTTTAAGAAAATGAGTGGATATTCATTGCGCTTTCACGTGTAAACTGCTTAACAGATTTTGATGAAACTGTTCAGTAATATAGCTTATATATCAAAACAACACATTAGCTACATAATCGTGTGCAAGACAAGGAAGCAAGTCAAAATATAAAGTTACGTTTTTTAAAACCATTTGCTTAAAACATATTTAAATCTTCCTAAAGCAAAAACGATTTAATATTTTTATGACCACAGTTATAGTTTTTTCGTGTAACAGAAATGAAACCGTGGAACTGTGAAATTAGAAGTACGGAATTGTAAAACGGTGCAACTGCTGGGTATTATGCAAAGAACCACTAAAGCTTATTGCCCATAACGTAAACGTCAACGTTTACGACATTAGACTACGCCTAACGATGTCCTTCACTAGCAACGTAACGGATACGACACGATAATATATATTATTTATATTATATGTACTTATAATGACAAATTAAACTATCGTCAAATTAAAAAAGTATTATCTGCTTTATTTTTTTTTTCATTTTATACCTATAAATAAATAAGCGTATAACACTAAACGGCTCCCATTAAGATCTCATGGTCTTGTGTCCGGAAACACACACAACACTAACAAAGACACCCAGACCACGACAAACATCCGTATGGCCAATACAGACGTTTGCCGTGAGCGGGGATCGAACCCACGACCGTTAGCGCTTCAGTCAGTTGCAGTGACCACTGCGCTGACGTGTCTGTCTGTGGAATGTAACCAGTGGAAGTAATGTTCAAATTTGAAAATCATAATTAAGTATAAAAAAAATTAGACGCAGAACTTCAACCTGCACTTCTTGGCTTTACTTACAAGCTCTGTGTTAGCGTGCATGTAAGAACTATTCCCTTTATACCTAATAAGACAAATGTAGTTAAAAGTTCGTAATGTTTCAAAAATAAGGAAAAAATAATGGCTTTTTCAACAGCAGGGCTATGGAATATCCCTCTTTATTAAAGTTGGAGTCTATATAAACTGTTGTCTTGTATACATACAGGATAGACTAAAAGTAACTTAATATGCTTAGCGTTATTAAAATTTCTCACGTCTAACAGTTCAAAGCTATTAAAACTTTTTTCATAGAAAAGTATAACCGACTTTAAACAGAACACTCGCCTCTCTGATAAGGGGACTCTTCGTAAGATTTCAGTATCCTTCGTCAGGACCTAATATGTTATATAACAAAAGCTTTCCTTTTAAAATATTCATTTAAATAACGAAAACCGCGTCCAAATTGAATCAGTGGTGTTATGAAATCGGTCAAATACGAAAATAATCTACCTTATAGGTAAATCGTATCGTATACGTCCCGTTACATATAAAAGCCGTTTCGAGTAGTGTCTATATCCGATAATTATCGTCGATACATTGACGACACCCGCGGGCGCCGTGAGCCACGAGACACTTTAATGCGATGTAAATATATTATTTGCGACAAAACGACGAACATTACGCGAATTGCTTTCGTTTTATTCGACCTCAGTTATTTATCTGTCTCGTTTTAATCACGTGATAAAGATAGGTTGGCATTGAAATGTGTTTAGTTCTATACTAATAATATAATCAGGTAAAATTTGTTTTTAAGTTTGTATGTAGAGGTATTTCTAAAACTACCGATCCGATTTATATATTTCTTTTTGAGTTGGATAATCTGTTTGTTGAAGGATGTTATAGGCTATATTACATCACGCTACGAGTCATAGGAGTAAAGCGGTAACAGTAAACATCAGTGAAATTGTGAGGGGCAGCTAGTAGGTATATAATAAAATAGAATGCGAATTTTGTATTTATACATTGTGGAAATAATTTCCGAAACCACTGGACATATTTTTAAAAATATGACACAATTTGAAGGATAAATTATTTTAGATGGTTATAGGTTATATTTTATACACATATGCGCGTTATTTTAAATCATATCAACGCGAGAGAAGTGAGAATTTTATAAAATTGTTATATTTTACAAACATCAGATGAGTTTGTAGTTAAATGACTTTGCTGGTTAGTAGGACATGATCTTAAATGTTTACAGAATACATATTTTTTAATATTATGTGTTACTAAGTAGTAGACATTTCGATCCCCCCTGCCTTCTTTCATGCTTCAGTAACTAATTTTCACTGCGGTAGAGCCTAGCTGTAGGCGATTGACTAGAGCTCGTATACGGACAGGCTCGGTCAGGGCAGTACCTCACTCTCTTAGAAAATCGGTGTAATGTAGCTAGTAAAATTGCGTTTCATACAGTGAATGTGAGAGACAAGCCTAATTTCCTCATTCCCATTCATGGCATATTTTTTAACCAACCCGTTTGTAACTCTGTTTGTGCTGCAAATGTCATGGGCGGCAGTGATCAGACTTCCCAGTTTTTCAGCTATTTTATATCTAAAATAATAATATGATTTGACCATGATAGATCTTCGTAATAATAACTAACATACGTTTATAGACTAGACCTAACCACTACTTCACATCATCACTTAGATTAATTTAAAGACAGTTTAATAAGTCAAATGAATTAAAAATAACATTAACTTAAATATCACAAGAGTCGCGTATTCATAAAACAACCTTAATATATGGAGATAAAATTATTAAGACTTAAACAAAACAGAAAATATTTTTATTGTTGAATAAAAATTCTATTTATTCGAATAAAAATACCAGGTTCCACCGAGATTTGAACTCGGATCGCTGGATTCAGAGTCCAGAGTGCTAACCATTACACCATGGAACCGGTGAGCGAATTGATGAAATTACACACTGTCTCTTTCAGATTGGCTGATGTTGTTTTAAATTAAGATTATTTCAATTAGCGACAGTAGCAGATGGTTCAATAAGTGCAGGTTATATGGAAACTGATAAGCAATAATGTGTCAACCTACAAAAAGTCAAATTTGGAAATATTGATTTATTTTGATAATGCACTATGTATTTTACATTATTTAAGAAAATTCAAGTTATCTAAACTACATATGTACGGAAAAAAGTTTTTCAATTTATTATTTCGAAAATTGAAGTGCGTTCAATATTTTTCAATATGCAATAATCTCATATATTCGAAAGAGTTAGTCTTAGATCATACGTTTTATTATACCAATCTCGAAACAGAAAAGAAAAGCTGGATATATACTTCTTCAAACTAATTTGTTAAGAATAGGTTTGACATCTTTAGACGCTATTTTCTCTAAATAAAGTCCGTGTGGGTTCACTGAGTAATGTTTATCAACTTCCATAAACACATACACACACAAATCTACAAACGCGCACATGATCACCCTCTCGTGGTGTATTTTGCTTCAAAATCAAAGATCTCAATTCCAAGCTAGGAAATTGATATTTAAAAAAAAAAAAAAAACGAATGCACGATTTAGATTTAATTAAAATTGGTTACAACACTCCTTCGAGTATTTTTCGCTATACCCTATGGTTAAGGATTTGTTCACTCATAATCATTTTAAAAATCACCTTTTCTACCATATTAATTCTATGTTGTATATTTTATGACATACTTACAGCTTTTTAATACCTAACCGATAACTCGAACCCATTCAGTAGGCAAGGAAACCTTGAGTCTGGCGCCTTAGACCGCTCGGCCATCCTGACTCATGTAATTAAGGCGACCAAGTCGGAGGTATAATCTAGTTAGATATCAAACTCAACTCAACTCAAACTCAAAATATACTTTAGCAAAATATTTCAAATTTATAATACCTTTATTATAAATGCGATAGTAACTAAGTTTGTTTATTTGTATGCTGTTTAAAATAATTATTTATTTCACAAAAAGTATTATTTTACGCTGACAAAGTCGCGAGTATCAATTAGTTTAACATATAAGAATTCTGTTCTTACAATTGCAATAGGTAACATTTTGTGTTGCACTTAATAATTTAACAAATAGCTTTAATTGACAATAAACTTCTATTCAAGTAGTATAAATCAATGTAGCAAATTGTTAGGGATCATGCCCTTCTCCCCGTGTTCCGAGAGCCGCTAAATCTTTATTAGCCGTAAGATGGCTCTGGGCACGCGATGAGTTTGTCTTTAGGTACATACTTATTAGTGAATCTCTTTTACGCGGATGATTTTCTCGTTGGAACTAATGTTGAAATAAAAAAAAAAAACAGGTTAATCCTACATTATAATGTTGTTTACAAAATAATCAATTCAATTCTTTAGTTAATGAACAAAATAATCAATTGCACATAGAACTCAACAGATCACAAAATGCCATCCCTCGAGTCATACACTTTATCATATAATTTTGTAATTTATAATTCGTATATAACCTAAAATGTGGTAAGCACCTTTCATTTGTGATCTAAATATCACTTTTATACAAGGAAATACACACTAATAATTCGACGCCTGTTAAAATATATAATGCAAAATTTATTTGCAGCGTGATAAAAGCTTTGCTTGCAATTTTCAAAATCTATTTTCCTTTGTGTGTAAGCATACTTAAAGCTTAGTATTAAATTATTTAACTATTTTAAATTAGCAATCTCTTCCCAACACAAGCCATTAAGTATCTATAAATGCTCGGATAGCAATGCCGAATTATACTCGTAATGTGACCTCGAACCATGCATGTTTAAATCTTCATTTACATTCTAAGTAAGCAAACACAATAGGTCTTAAAAACTTTTTTTTAATTAGGGACCTGCCAAAAGAGTAAATACCCAAAAAAATCTGTTAATTCTATCGGTAACTATTATATATACTTTCTATCGGTAACTTCAAGATCACCCCTGGACTATTATGAAGAATGGCTGATGCTAAATCACACTGGTTGTTTTGAAGTCCTGACATCAATTTTTACATATAATATAAAATATACACAATATGGTTAAAACTCTTCGTATTATATTGATATTTGTAACTTATATTAAAAGAAGACAATATTTTAGCACGCAAATAAACGTCATCGCAATTCTTACTTTTGATTTACAAAAAATAACACAGAAAATTACATATTATTATAAAATCTAATGCTATACAAGAGTTACTAACAAAATCAGATATCACTATCGCATGTAGGAACCCAGTTCCTCACGTCCTGAGGGACGACCGCGCCATTAATTATTACCGCTAACTACTTAGCTTTCGACACGAAGCTGTATAGCCAATGTGTTTTAATTTTCACCCAATAAATAAAGGAATTTCCCATAAAATATAGATTATACATAAACATGTGTTCAGAGGTAGAGTCTAGCTCGTATACGGGCTGGCCTGACCAAAGCATCTTATCTCACATCATATTTTGGTCTCACAGAAGATCGGCGTTAAGTAATATAGATGTATTTCGAACAGTGTGTAAGGGAGCTGGAAGCTCTTTCCCATTGTTTTCATGAATTCCACTTTCTTTCATATCTCATTTTGAGTTACCATATGTTTATATGGGGTAGTGATCACTTAACATTAGGTGTCTCGCTTGTGTTTATTTGCCAGCTATTTTTAGTAAAAATTCAAACATATTTGTATTGTTTTTTTATCTTATCAGTGAAGGATAACGTCGTAAGAATGTAGGCTACATGTTTTGGGATAAATATTAAGGTAATCTGAAGTGGAGCGGCCGGTTGGAATAACTGTTTAACGGTAGTTCTTCTCCAGTGGGTTACCTACGTTTTTACGCGTAGATATATTCTTAGATGATTTATCCATTTATATACTAAGACGCATCTTAAAGCAATTGAAGGTGAGCTTTTTTGTGAGCTTCGAAACATCTTTGTCAGATTCAGATCAGATTTTTTTTTTATTGTAACATATAAAAATTTTAAGTATTTTAATATAAATTATTGTTTAATATCTATAACTTCAAATGTGTTATAATGTTTTTTGAGGTATATAAAGAACTAATTTGTGACATTATTAAAAAAGTGTACAATTTTTTATTATACGGAGAGATAAAATCTTTGTATATATTTATTTGCTTATCGTAATTTACAGAAACTTACAAGGCGAGACTTACGCTTGTGTGTTTTGCTCACGAACTTTCATACTTTTTTTATCATTGAAACACCTAAAAGAAAGCGCGACTGTTAGTGACATATATATTGACAATCTCAGATTACGTACCTAGGTAACTCTTGCTAAGAAACAGAGTTGATTTATATCAGTTACAAGAGTAAAACTTACATCTGTAATTCTCGCCCTATCACATGAATTTGTTAAGGGGTTTCTATTTTTATATAGAACAAGTGAAAGCAATTATTACATTTTCAGAGCTTTCAGAATATTTTAAACGTATAATGCAGAGGTTCCATGGTGTAATGGTTAGCACTCTGGACTCTGAATCCAGCGATCCGAGTTCAAATCTCGGTGGAACCTTCTATTTTATTAACACTTAATTTTCAATCACATTTTTGAAGTTATTTTTTTAAAGTTTCTTTTAATCCTTTATAAAGCTATAAATTTAATTCGATATACATAGTTTTTGAAAATAATATATAATACCCTATAAAACTGACATTCATTATTTTATCATATACGAAACATTTAAAAAAATCTACATTATTCTAAGAAGTTTAATTAATACACATAGACAAATTACCTTTTTGATGTTTATTTGTGTGGTACTGCCACACAAATAAACATCAAAATTCGTTAAACACACGAACACAATTAACATTGATTTACATAATTTCTACTAAATATATATGTATATAATCCTATACTATATACACCTATCTAGCGGTTAAGAAACATTCTCTACTATTATGTATACGACAGTAGCAATGAAGTCAATTCGATTCGAAGGCTTATAATCCGCAGTCGGGTCCAATTTCATCACCATATCACTTTCCGATATCACCCATCCACAATAGACGCAGAGGCCATCAAATTTATTCAAATTGTACCGTGTCGCAGCCGCAATTTTGTCACACCTGCCTTGAGAAACCGGTGAACGAATATGAACCATAACATTTGTTACATAAAGTTCAATTTAAAACAACAATAGATTCCTCAATTCCGAACAGCACTATATGATTATGGATAGAAATTCTTATTCCACTCAAAGTAACATCCGTTCTCTCTTAGCAGAGGTTCACTCGTCTTATATGCGTGTTTTGCTATTTTGGACCTTATTATGTTAGGATAAAGCTCTTTAAAGTTGTGGGTGGTTAGGGAAATGGAAATGCATGTACGTCTGTGAAGTCTTTTGTATCAACGCGTTTCGAAGCTAAAAGCTATGCGACGTGATCTTTCAGTAGTTTTAAATGGTTTGAAATGTATTATAAATGTGAACTAATTGTTATCATTAACTCATAAAAAGGTTATTTTTACTCTGTGAAAAGCCGATTTTCTTTACAAGAAAATAATAAAAGTAATAAAGAAATCAATACACATCCTCACATATAAAAAGAAATATTAAATATACCCAAAAATCTTTCCTTTTTAACTTTTCAAAAAGGAGTTTCTCAATTCGTCGGTGACTTTTTTAGTTATGTTCATCGATAACGACTGTTGGACCGATTTGGTTAATTGCTATTTTTTTATTATTTCAAAGAGTATACTCTCCGATTGGTTCAATAGAATTTTCATCAAAATTGATTCTTACTTTGATTTTAAAAAGTCATTCAAGCAAACGTCATTTTTCATTATAATAAACTTATCGAAACAACAATATATAACATTCGCGTTCTACAAATCAACCAACACATGGTATGACATTAAAAAACCCGTCACGCTGCCAATAAGATGAAATTCCTACGGCGTTTCGTCGACAAACGTTTCTTTGCCGCCGATAAACGAGTTTCGGTTCGACGGCAAAGTGTAATTTCGTCGTCGACGCTTGCAAAGTTAACTTTGCCGAATTTACATAAAGATGGCACGAACGGTGAGTTTGTGACGCATCGGAATCAAGTTAGGGGCGGAGTTACTTTAAAACTGTCGCTTAGTTGAGACGCCGAATCCGTTTATGCGATCCGAGTTTTCGCGAGTTAGTGATTAGTGATTGACGATTTTTTATCGATATTTTTTAATATGTTGATATAGTTAGCGAAAACTATGTCCTAATATATAATTGCAATATTCAATTCAGAATGTAATTATTATTTTTATGAAAATAATTACAAATTCGGATTTTTATAAAATACAATTTATGTCTACTTCATTTTATGTAATGTACAGTTTTTATCGCGTGTCCTTTTAAACATACTTTAATATTTGATCAACTTGTCCCTTATAGAAATAGAAAGGTAGAAGTTTTTTTGTTTTTAAATAAAAAAAAGTTCGTTTTCTATTTTAATTAGGTTTTCGAATGTCTTAGTTTTTTGAAAAAAAAAAATCGGTCATAAGAATTTACTTTTTAAAGATTAATCCTAATTTATTAATAAATAATTCGTAAATTCACATTTGGGAAATCGCAAAAACGTTTTGCACTTCAGACTTTTTACAATCATTGTCACGAGATGTCGATACAACAGTTATTTTACTTCTTTTAAATCCCAGATTAAGAACCACAGACATATGTAAAACAAATTAAAGGTATAGTTTAGCTAATTCGCTTCAGAGACAATTTTAATTTTTTATTATTATCGACACGACGTTTCCCATCACTACCCATCTCCAGAGGCGTCCAAGTTGCGTATTGAGTTACGCGCCCTCTCAGTCCAATCGTATCGCCTCTGAAGCCATTATAATATCCGTTGCCGGTACATCGTAATCTTCTTATTTACATAATAGCACTCCAGCCGCTCCTGTTTGTGTGACGCTATTGTCGTTAATAAGTGTTCGGTTGTATCATCGATATCGTAGTAATAATAATGCTATTAAACTTAAGAGTTATTCACTAAGCGGTATAATGGCATCATTTCTTGTGAATATAATTGTTATATATTTTAAATTGTTTGTATGTTAATAGATAATAAAGTCGTATGTATCTATACAGATATAATAACTTATATCTTAAAAAGAAAAGGTTTTACATGGATATAGCCTGAGTGTTTTTATATAAGTAAAAAACTGAATTTTTAATAGATGAACCTTGTGTGAATACAGCTTATATTAGATCCAAGCATCTTTGTCATCAATCTAATCTGGTATTATATGCTTCCCTATTAAGGACTTTTTGGTATGTACCTACTTTCAATTAATTATTTGTAAACTGTAACACTTTCTGTGGGATTTTATTATAAAACGAATACCTTACCCCAAGAAGGTAACATTCACTTCGCGAAGTCGAAAATTCGGTATTTTGTATAAGTGTGCGAAAATTCCAAATACGAAAAGTATATACATACGTCCGCGCAATTTTCATAAAAAGGAGTACAAAATTTTTACTTCACGTATTAATATATAGATTACATAATGAGTGATGCGGTAAAGCCTTGCGTCTAAAAATATTAATTAAAAAAAATACAATAACACACCAAGACATTATAACACATACATAAAAGCCACGTACACTCGTACAAGTATATTGGCTGGCATTCTATCACACGCACATTCTTCAATAACAATTCTATCAGGGGGCGTATTTGAATGCTCCCAGTAATTGATTCGTCGCGGTGTTCTTTGAATTTCAATGAGAGATTAAACGGTAACTGACGTGATGGCTGTAAATCAAACCGATGGAGATATCGAGACGTCCTTTTATATAATTACGGGTATATATTCGCATGTATTCGTTATATGGACGCTGATGATACTATGTCAAGCTACACGGACTTCATTTTGAGAAAATGGCGTCTTATGATGTAAAACGTATTTTTTATAAATTTATTAGAAGAAGAATATATACATCTTTTCTTTTCTATTTTGATAAAGGTTTCACTTCCAATTATACAGGACTTTTATCATACTTCCAACCCCCTTTGGCGTCGCCTTAGCGAGCTCCCATGTCCTAAAAAATCCCATGCAAAATTTAAAACTCCTAGCACTTGCAGTTTCTAAGATTTCGTGATGAGTGAGTGAGTGACGTTTCGCTATTATATATGTAGATTCACAAGTGGTAATTATAATAACACATATACGGGCTGAGTATTTTTCTACACCATGAAGCTAGGTAATTATCATATAACGTTACTTAAAGTAAAAAATAGATTTCAGCTAACGAGTGAATAGCAAAACAAAAATAACACTTACGCAAATATTATAAGATGTAAAAAAATCGCTGATTAATTTGTTAAAAAAAAATTTTAAGGACTTAGTTTCTCTATAAAAAATTATGACGATTTTTAACCCAGACACATCTCGTAAAGTTCCAGCAATGAATCAGAGGAAAACGATTCACATCATTTCGAACGGTCAAGGTCTATTAATCGTTGATATAACCAGCGGAATACATAACACACGAGCTTCTCATGAAATGTGATTACTGCAGTAAAAAAATTCATCGTATAGAAGTTTTATGCATAGCCATAAATACGACAAACCCTTGGAAATGTTCAATAAATATATTACTGGCGATGCGATACTAAGTGATAGGACGATAAAATTTATTTCGTCTAACGTGCGTCAAAGGCACTAATATTGGTTATGGTTATCGAATATCGATATCGTTTTAATCGATTGTATCGAATGGAATGTTTTTATTCGATTCTGAGTGATTTCAACGTTTATTTTATAATATATAATTTCATACACGGGCGTAGTTATAGGTTTCATATGAAAGAGGTTCGTCCAAAGAAAGGTTTCGAAAGGCGGTGGGGGGGAGATTTAAGTATATGTTTAAAGAAGCAGTTTTTATCTGGACATTACGCAGCAAGATGGCGTGATTTTAAAGTGATTTCAAATGCTTATCTCATTTATGCAGTTATTTTGAATTATGTAAATCATAATCAATGCCATACGTCCAATGTACTAAGTATAAGTTGGTCGTTTACTAAGGGAAGGGGGAAAGATTCGGACCCCATAACTTCCCCCATCCTTATATACGTCCATGATTTTATATATGAATATCAGTAAGATGTTCCGGCTCCTGTGTGTATCGTAGTGAATTGTATCGTAGGTATTATACTGTAATGTACATAATGATAATCTCGCTACCAATAAACATAAGTTTCGAAGATACCCTGAGTCACTAGGCATATTGGCTTCCCTTAGTATAAAATTTAAAGATTAACATTTTTGACCACAAAATCCAAAACAACGTAAAACATTTGGAAATTCGGCGGTTTATTTAGGCTTTAACGTCTCAAAATGTTGATAGTATAGTTTTATTTTTATAAAACCATGGATTATGAACCACAAACTAATTTAGCTAACTCATTTCACACATATTTTGGATTCCGCCACTTTAATACTAAAGTGCGATATACAAAGACATAGCGTGATGTTTGTTAATAATAATAAAAAAACGTTTATTTCGCTTAATAAGTCAACTTTATATATTAAGATGGTGCAGAAAACGATCTCTTATGCTTCAAAAATTAATATCTCTACATTTAGTTACATTATGGAAAAACCTATATGATTTATTTACTTCTAGTATATACTTAACCATGTATATTTCTTGTATACTGGTATATGATAAATAAATAAATAATAAAAATAATAATAATAATTGACTTGCTTTTGAATGAAATAAAAATACCTTGTTTTATGTTGTGCATGATTAGTTTTTATTTTTTAATTATTATTATATGAAATATATATAAATTTGAAAATAGGAAGTGGTGTTTTTTTAAATGTTGCTAGCCTCATAACTTCGTCATTTATTAAACTATTATAAAAATCCTTTTTTTGAGTTTAAAAAGAGTTTTACCAGATTGTGTCATAAACATTTTATCGAAATCGTTTTAGTAATTTAGTTTTAAAATCGAAATTACTGGTAAAAATTTACCATTTACCAAATAAACGAAATTTCTACTTTTAAAATAGTAAAATTCAAAAATGGCTGCAGTTCACTAAACTCAAAACAAACGAACTGCCACGCGAAAAACTAAAATATTCAACTAAAAGTCTTCTAAACAGTATCCGAAACTTTTCTATTCAATTACCAATTCAAACAGTGAATGTCAACTGAAAAGAGCCACACTTAAAGGGCTGCCCCTTGAGAATCAAGGTGTGCGGAACCAGAAAATTATGCGAAGAGCAATGTGGTCAAAACTTGGGGTTCTTTTATGACAGTATCAATATTTTACGAGATACACACTCGAATCAATCATTTTCGTAAACTTTATATGCGAATTGATATATGGTATTCAATCATCATTTTTTTTGGGTAATGCTTCTGTGATATTGAAAGAGAGTTTTGGTTCTTATTTTTTTTTCTTGAATTCCGTTTATATTTGGATACTGATAAGCAATAATGTGTCAACCCACAAAAAATATCGTAGATATTGATGTATTATAATATCGGGTCACCTATTCTAAATCAAGTTATCTAAACTAAATATGTACGAAAAAAAAGTTCTTAATTTAATGTTTTAAATATTGAAATGTATTATATATTTTGCAATATTAAATAATCTTATACATTTGAAAAACTTATTACTTTAACTTATTAAATAAAAGATGGATATATACGTCTTCAAACACATTGATTGAGAAAATGTTTAATTTGTTTAGACGCCAGTTTCTCAAAATAAAGACCGTTTGGCTTGTAATAGTATAACTTATTAGCGTTTATTTTTAATATATAGAGATTATCATATAGAAGACTTTATTACTATAGACGATTATTTATCGTGTATAGGGCTCAATAGGGTTCTAAAAATGGCTCTACCTAGCCAATTATTTAAGATTATTTTTAATTTGTAAAATAAAAAATTCTACCTATACAAAATATACACTTAATTTACTTGCTTTACTATAAATATTTTACATGACTTTTGAAGAGTAAAGAAATCATCCCAAATCGAATAAATCAATACAATTGTAAAAATCAGGTTCCACCGAGATTTGAACTCGGATCGCTGGATTCAAAGTCCAGAGTGCTAACCATTACACCATGGAACCTCACGAAAGAGATACTCAATTTGCCGTCTAGTTTTTTTTACCTTTCTCTTTACGACGACATGGGTCAAAAACACTGAGATGATACCGGTAGAACTATGACGTAACTATAGATACAGTGAAAGGCTTAATATCGTCGGTCTAGATGTGATAGCTCGTACATACAAACTGCCGAACTTTAGAGGATGTACAAAAAACTTCATTTAAAGCTAACTGTAATAAATGGACGCTGATAAGCAATACTGTGTCAAGCCACACGGACTTTGTTTTGAGAAAATGGCATCTAAAGATGTCAAACCTATTCTTAACAAATATGTTTGAAAAAGTATATGTCCATCTTTTCTTTTCTTTTTTGATAAAATGTTCAATGAATTAAAAGCAGATTGATATATTTAATATATTATCTGATAAAAAGTTTTTAAAATATTTTAAATTATTGTATGAATGGCAAAATATGGAACGCACTTGAAGTTCGAACCAATTAATTAAGAAACTTCTTTCCGTTCTTATTCAGTTTAAATGACTTAATTTTTTTAATAATATTAAATAGGAGATGCATTACCAGAATACATCAATGTCTCCGAATTTGACATTTTGTGGGTTGACACATTATTGCTTATCAGCACCCAAATATGATTACATTTTCAAATGATTTAGACCTAAGATATTGTAAGAAATATTATTATTATAAAAGTTAATTACTTGAATACCGTTTTCACTGAGAAAATCCATTTTTACCTAAATTGTTAGTTACGAGGTGTCACATATAGAGCGACGATATCTAGGTTTTATATTAAACTACTAGCATTTGCTCGCGACTTCGTTCGTGTTAATGTAGATCTTATTAGACGAGAATTACTCTTATAAGTTTTGCTTTCCAAATTTCCTAATTTACAAAAGTTATTTCTCATTGTTTTACAGCCGAAAGAATATACGGTTGTTCCCTTATTTTTGACATTAACAGCTTCCGTAACTACTTACGACTTATATGTTACTAGATTACTGAGTTGTTTTGTATCGCTCATGAGAGTAAATCTTACATATGTAGTATTTAGTCTGTACACTATGCTCGACTTCTGAATATTATTTGTATTACCCTTCATACCTTCTCGTACAAACAATATGTTCACAAAATTGTATGGCATTTGGATTAACAATAAAAATAAAATACGAACAAACTAACAAACATTATTTTTTTTAATGTATATAAAACTAGCTAGAGTCCGTGAAAAAGATACGATAAAAAATATATTGCGTAAATGTCTATAAATCCTTATTTTATCAAGATTTTAAATTAAATTATTAGTTCAAATTTAGAATTTATAAGAAAAGTAAAAAAAAAAGTTTTATCAAAATCGATTTAGTAATTTTTATTTAATGGTCAAACTAACAGACAGTTACAATATAAAGATAGTAATTATTTTAAGAATCAATATTAATAAACATGGTCGCTTTTTATTCTAATTTTGTTCATTAAATTAGAATATAAATGACAGACACGTTAGCGCAGTGGTCACTGCAACTGACTGAAGCGCTAACGGTCGCGGGTTCGATCCCCGCTCACGACAAACGTCTGTATTGGCCATATGGATGTTTGTGGTGGTCTGGGTGTCTGTGTTAGTGTTGTGTGTGTTTCCGGACTCCTGACACAAGACCATGAGATCTTAATGGGAGCCGTAGAGTGTGATGCGTTTATTATTATATAAATTGTGTTTAAAGGAAATACGTGAATATAAGCAGACATATTAACATGTTAAAGTGTCTCAATAAAGCCAATTATACACATTAAAAGACAAATTCGTCTTTTTAATTGATTTTGATTAAAAAATCCGAACTAGCACCTAGCCGCCTGGCGGAATTTGACCGTAGTTTAATAATTTTTTAACTGATTTCAAGATTGACCACAGATAATTTATTCAGAATTTGACCACAGACTTTAACAACAAATAATAAAGAGTATAAATATGTGATTTGTTTTTTTATTAATTTAATGTATTTTTTATGCATAATTAAAAAAAAATAGCATTCCACTTTTCTTCTTTATATAAACTATAAGTATGCGAAATTTAATAGACCTCCTGTCGTGCAAATTTCGTTAAAAGGGGGGGGGGGCAGTTTTTGCTTCACGTATTAATATAAAGATAAGACCCTATATACATTAACTACGTTTGATTAAGATTTTGGTACATTTTTTTATCCCAAAAAAGCAAGCAAACGAGCAGAATGAACATTTGCAAACGGACAGACAGTTTCACCAGCGTTAATTTAAGGAAAATTATATTTGCATAATGTAAATCTTTCTTACTTGAATTGGATATTGTTCATTATTGCATTGGTTTCAATTTTGTTATCGCGTAATCCTCTTTTTATTTATTAATTAAAATATTTTTTTTTGTTTAAATAAAAGTAGCCTAAAGTACTCCATTAGCTAGTAAGTGAAATGTCCCTCAAAATTTTTGATGTAAGTACCGTTTTCGTATGCATTTAGTTAAAATCTATTAATTTAAAATTACAAATAAACATTTCATTTTTTTAATTGCATAGATTTAATACAACACAAGGTTTTATGTCGAGATATAAAAAATCTAATGAATCAGACTACAAAAAAATCGTAAATCCACCAGGAAGCCAGGATGGAAATCTTGAATCTCGCGGGCCACGCAATCATCGGCCAGTCCAGCGTCCACCATACATTATTCACAATACTGATTGCGTATGAAGCCGGGACGCACGTGTATACGTTGAATTATATATGACCGGCGATTCTGACCGGACAGGGACGGACTGGGCGGTTTTTAAAAGGATATTTTATTTTCCTTTTTTAAATAGAAAATGTCACGCATTGAGTTACTAGCTGAGATATTTAAAGTTATACACTTAAAAAATATCTTATTGCTTAAGAAAATTTTATCCGGGAACCATTTAGGTAGAGACAAAGTTAGAGGTATTTTTTGGTGAAATATTAAGTTTTTAATTAGGAGAAAAGTAACAACTTGTATAATTGAATAAAGTGGCCTCTTTGCGCGGTCAGACTATTTTTAGGTGTAGTTTAGCCCGGCAGTATACTGTAAGAATTTTCTACATGAAAAATTTTCACGTCCCAAGATACTCTACATACATACATCTTGTACTAGACCTACATATTGTCAGCTATTAGTCGAATCGATCGTTCACTTCTGATAAGTTGTCTTGCTTGTGTACAAATTTTGTAACAGAAATTTCTGGCAATATGCGGCTTGGCTGACTATATCTTAATATTTTTATTTGTAATTAATTGTTATAAAATATTTTTATTTATTAGTCTTAATAATGGTACAAATGTAAAGAACAGTCTATTAACCAGGTCACACTTGTCTAAACAATATATGTAGAAGTGAAAGGTATACTACAAAAATATTCCGTATAAAATTGTTCGCGGTTGCGAATAATAAATTATGAGCTGAGAACAACCGGTTCCATGGTGTAATGGTTAGCACTCTGGACTTTGAATCCAGCGATCCGAGTTCAAATCTCGGTGGAACCTGATTTTTTATTCAATTGAAGAAGTATTTATGACACAAATGTTACGTTTCATATTGGCATCGTCTTAATAACGACATAACAATATTTAGAAATGATAAGTCCTATTTTTCGACTTTACTTGTGTTAAATTTCTTTCAAATAAAATTTTTTAATAAGTTTAATAGTATTTTACATATGGATGCTGATGAGCAATTATTAAAGTTAAATTCTGATATTCTGATAGTGCGTCAAGTGTTTAACATTATTCAAAAATCTTTCAAGTCATCTGAACTAAATAAATACGGAAAAAAAATCTTAATCTAATGTTTAGAATATCGAAGTATATTAAAGCACAGAGCCTAGCTGTAACGTACATATTTTGGATTATGTAATCATCTCATATATTTGAAAAACTTATTATTAGACAAACACTATACTATACCAATCTGCTTTTAATTTAATATATTTTTGTCAAATTAGAAAAGAAAAGATGGATGTATGTATTTCTTCAAACAAATCAATTAAGAATAACTTTGACATGTTTAGCCGCCATTGTCTCAAAATATAGACCGTGTGGCTTGAAATAGTAACACTTATTAAAGGCACTCTAAGGAGATACAACGGGGCGTTAGTGTGTATGGATTCATTAAACTGCACTGGGAAAAGTAAACAAATGCTAGTAGTACATAAAATTAATATCTCAAAATAAAATACGTAATACGTACGTGTTTACTTGAATGGCATACTTATTTCTGTTGTTTTGATTTAAAAACCAAATTACTTTTTGATTTTTAAAATCAGTAAAGAACTGACCGAGTTCTGAGATAAACATACGCTACGAAGATCGAGAACCTTCTCCTTTTTGAAGTTGGTTTAAAAAACCAAACAAATAATATTTTTTCAATAAAAACAAAACCTTTTTTTGTCCTTATTAATAACTAGTTAGTAATAACTAGCCTTCCTGAATCATTAATAATATAGTATATTTCAAATTTCCAACAGAATTCGTATCTGTGGTACAATAGCGTGAACGCGCCCAATACGCAATAGTGCGTGATAACAGGCGTTTAGAGCCTGGCGTACTCCCGCGAGACGGTCTCCTTCCCGCTTTATTACTACCGGCCGAGTCCGAACGCTAGTCGCCTCCTGAGGTGAGCGGGGAGCGAAACAAATGGATCTATTAGCCAAAATAAACATTTAAAAGTAAAGTATAACTGTCTGCCTGTAAATGTCCCACTGCTGGGCAAAGGTCTTTTTCTTAATAAGGAGAGGGTTTAGAGCTTTAGTCCACCACACTTTGCTCCACTGCGAGGCGGATATACGTACATGTGTCAAAGCTTCTCCCGGCACTTACAGGTTTCCTCGCTAAGTTTTCCTTAAAAATTAAAAAAAAATTAAAACTTGAATATTTAGTGGTGCTAGCTGGAGTTTGAACTCGGGATCGCTAGGCCATCTCGGCTCATCAAATAAGCATTTAACGATAATAATCGTGCAATTGTAATAGAGCCTAGTTTATTGTGTTAGGCTCTAACTGTAGCTCATTGATAACAAGCGACAGACAGACTGTCCTTTGATATATTTAATCTGCTGTCACGATTTAAGAAGTACAACCTTTTCAAGGAAAATTGGACTAAATTGCTTGGGTGTTATGTTAGTTTAATTGAGGTAGAGTCTAGGTGTAACGTACTCGACCGGGACTACTTCACCCCAGAAGATGTAGCAACTAATACTTCATGCCGATCTTAGCTACGTTTACGTAGATCAAAGCTGCGGTGAGTGAGAGACCCGGAAGCTCACCCTCGATAAGGAAAGGTCCTTACGTCCTATTCCAATCATATCTCATTCCTTTTTAAGCTGGCAACGCATTTGTGACTCATCTGGTGCTGCAAATGTCCATGCGTGGTGGTGATTCAAGACCAATCCAGGACCCGTCTGCTTGTTTGTCAGCTATTTTTAAAAATAAAAAACGCTGTGTTTCGTAAGAGAAGAAGAGACCCGGAAGTCTAGTTCCACATTCCTTGCTTTATGTTCGTTTTCTCGTCATCGCTTAATACTTTTTAGGCCAGCAGTTGTATTAGATTTTTGATGCTGGTAATGGTGATCACTTAAAATCAGATGACACGCCAACTTGTGGCTCGATATTTTCATATAAAAGAAACGACTAGTCCAATTTGACTAATTCTTTTTTTGTTTGAAGGATAACCTTTCCGATTTGCCTTATATAATTTCATCAAGATCGGCTCAGGAGTATATTATTAAAAATCAAATAAAATTGTATTTTGTACTTGAAGTCAGATGCTTTTTAACCGACTTTCAAAAAGAAGGAGGATCTCAATTCGTCGAGGACTTTAAAGTCTGATTTTCATGATTCATTTCTGATTGTGACTAGCATTTTAACGCACATTATAAGTCTAACTCCACACCTTACTATGAACTACATGACAAAATTACTCTTATTAAAATCATAGCAAGGATGAAAATCCTTAAACATAAAATTACGAATTTAATTGCTGTTGTGCCATAATAACTTCTATTGTATATACAGTAAGGATGAAAAATATATCTCGTACACAAAGCCTCGCGTAATCTAACAAAGCTTATTATGTTATAGAATAATTGATGAGGATTTGTTGATATTTTTATCCTGTTTCTTGATTGAAGGGACTATCTGATTTTCGTAGGTTTTTCTTATTTCCTTAATTTGGTATTGTAACTAAAAGTAGTTAAATCTTTACATGGTATATTTCTTTAAAAAGAGGAAAGGACTTCAAAAGCAACATATATCATTTCGTTTACTTGAATGACACACTCATTTCAGTTATTTCGATTTTGATCGAATTCTATTTGACTAATCTGAAAGTATATCCTTTCGAATTAAAAAATTTTCTTCAAAATTGACTAAAATTGATTTTTTTTTATAAATCCCCGACAATCTTTTCATTGAGACCATTTCAACGAGCACCACCACGATATGTCTGGCTGTAATTGGCTGTAAGCTGGTGAGGAGTTGTGTATCCTGCTGATACATAGGTGTTTAAAATTTTAGGTTACACATATGTTTGAAACTAAATCAAATATATATTGTGCATCTAAGTTTCCTACTGCAGCTAAGAAGAAAAGAGCTTCAAATGGCTGGACCTATTTTGGTAAAACATGTATAAAACCATCGCTATAAAACTCGCTTTCAAATAAAAAAAAACATCATCGAAATCGATTCACCTGTTTAGGAGTTACTACAGACACGTAATCAAATTTACAACAACCCTCTTATTACATCGGAGGTTAAAAAACATAGGCATATAAATTGATAAAATAAATCACGATTTTTTTTATAGATATAAGTACTAAGTCTCGCACTTGGCGGCTTTTTTTAATCATACAAAGATATCGATTAGCGATATAAATTAATCCAATTTACCCCGATTCGTGTTTGTCGAACGATCGCGGTGTTTGTCGCGTAATGATCGATCACTCATTAAACTAATGGTTTAATTTCTGTTATATGGTAGCTAGTGCCCGCAGCTTTACCCGAGTTCATTTCAGTTTACAAATCCATATTCAGAAGTGGGTAAAAATAGTATCAATTTGACGTTTGTTTCTGTGTATTTGTGAAAATGATGTCAACATTTTATGCCTAGCGTTATTCACGAATATTTCCCTTGGCTTAACTCTAAATGGATGCTGATAAGCAACAATGTGTCAACCCACATAAAGTCAAATATGGAGATATTGATGTATTTTGATACTGCATCACCTATTTAACATTATTCAATAAAATTTTAAGTCGTCTAAACTAAATAAGTATGGAAAACAGTTTCTTAATCCAATGTTTCGAATTTCAAGTGCGTCCCATATTTTGCAATTTATAAAATATTCTCAAATATTAAAAAAAAATATTATTAGATAAAACATTAAATATATCAATCTGCTTTTAATTCATTATACCTTTTATCAAAATAGAAAAGAAAATATGGATATACACGTCTTCAAATAAATTTATTAAAAATAGGTTCGACATCTTAAGACGCCATTTTCTCAAAATGGCTTGACACGCTATTTCTTATCAGCGTCCAAATATATATTATGTATTCAGATAATGCGTATCGTATTTAACATACCTAGTTAAAAATGAATTCGAATCATTTAAACTAATAATAAGTACGGAAAAAGTTTCTTAATTTAATGTTTCGAGTATTGAATTGTCTTCCATATTTTGCATTTTTTAATATATTATATACTTGTTTATTATATCTATATATAGTATATACTTGAAAAACTTATTATTTGATAAATCATTTAATTATACCTTTCTGCTTTTAATTCATTATAACTTAAAAAAGAAATAATGGATATACTAATGATATGTACTTCTTTAAACTAATTTATTAAGAATGAATTGGACATCTTAGAGCACCATTTTCTAAAAATAAAGTCCGTATGGCTTGACACAGTATTGCTAATCAGCGTTTATTTGTTACCATTACACGCAAAAAAAACATCACAGTAAAATTATAAAGCTATATGCTAAATTACATACATACATTTTATTTTCTAAAAGACAAAATAAGATTTTCAATAACCTCAAAGAGTAATGTTTCTTCCCATCGACTGATATTAAAATAAGTAATTTAGAAATCCCTTGCAATATAAATAATAACGTTCGTTCCTCTGCGCCAGCATATCTCGTCACCCTTCGTAACCCGAGAAGTCACTTAGTCCATAAATCGCGTTACTCTTCGATAATGGAGATATTGGATTAATATCAGAATTATCTTCAATGTCATTAGCATAATTTCTTTTGTTTGCTTTTAAGCAAAATTTTGTATAAAAAAAAAACATATCAATTAATATAATTATGGATAATGGATAATTCTTGTAATAAAAATATATATTTCAACCTATTTTTTATATTAAAATTATAATTTACATAATGGTTATCAAAGAGAGTCCTATAAAAGCCTGCATAGACTATAGATTAGTCGATTCACATTCAAAATCTATTTACAAAAAGGGGTAAAAATCTAGTTCTTTTATGTCTGACTTATTTCGCTTTTAGTTCAAGTGATAGCAATGTACCTACTTTTTTATTCGCTAATAACACTGTTTTACCGTTTTGTCTACCTTTATTTTAGGGTATTAACTGAAATAAATAAACATACTCATTTTATAGTCAATTCGCGAATCTTTTATCTACCTTACTCTGAGTAATAGCATATTTATGTGTATATATTTATGTATAGTGTTTGTGTTGTGAGTGTGTCCGGACCCCCGACACAAGGTCACGCGATCTTAATGGGGGCCGTTGAGTGTGATGCGTTTATTTTATTTTTATTTATATATTTACCAATTAATCTACTTGAAATATTGTTTGAAAAAGCTTCTGTTATAGGCTGATAATTTTTATATAACTGTTCCAGTGTGCAGAAAAGTTTACTGGAGTAAAATTTACCAAATATGTATGCAAAATTGATTTTTTATACTTTAATAAAAATACTAATTTCTTAAATAAGAGCTTTTGCAGATTAAATTATATCAATCGGTTAATACTTAAGGAGAGTTCTTAATTAGTAAAGAGTATCAGTTAACAGATAATAATGGACATCTTCATATTGATTAAGTACTCGACTTAACTATAAGCCAAATAGAAAATTTTTAGTCTACGTAGGTTTTAATTATTTCCTCGTAAATATATTTATGTGGGTAAATGGTCAATAAAACAACTATATAATACATCATTATATATTTAAGTGACACTTGCTTATAACAATAAAAGTTATAATGACATAAGGATTGCACGTTCTTCTTTGGGATAGTTTACAATATTTTTTACATTATTTACAGACAACACTATAACATTATGCTAAATTTATTTAAAATCTCAAGATATTTAATACATAAAATTCTAAATATACAGCGTTTGTTAAACAATGAGGAAATGAAACTCTTAAAATAAACATAATAGAACATTAATCGTAATATTAATCTTTATTATCGATGGTACATAGATTAAAAATAAATTAAAAATATTCAAAAATAAAAAAAAATAACAATCATTATGGTATGTGATATAATAAATCCAATTTTTCAATATATAATAATTCTTTGGTAAAACTTTATCCGTCAATGAAGATGCTAAAATGATTTTTTTTTATTTAAAAATTGACAATCTTAATTTTAACACATAGCAGTGAAGAGTATCGTATACAATTTTTACGTATAAAACTGAAATGTTAATTCATTTGTTTCTATGTACAAGTATAATATATCTAAACACGTTTGGCATAATGGATTTCACGATATGAATATTAATTAGCGAAGCAACTTGAAAGTGAAATGCATTATAATTTGTAACTATTATTTTTTAATATTATATACTCAAGGGGGTAAATCCGTTTGTCGTTTGTAACCGTTAATTTGCAATTAAGGACGTTACAGTATAGTTACAGTTTTAAAAATTTTCATTGTAATACATAACTATTACATTTTTGATATTGTATAAATATACAGACGGATTTAGCCCACAATCACGTCTATAGTATATAAATCACACAAATTGTTTTTATTTATTTATTCTTCGGTGCCACGATGATACGCTATTACGCTATTATAATTATAGATAAAATGTTTTCTTACAAGATTTGTAAACTTACATCATTACACGAGAACTACATTTTTACAAATTACAATATAATAATAGGATACTAAAATGTAAGTATTACAAAATTGTAACGTAACACTCTTATTATTATTTGTAATCAATTGTATTTTGCTGACTTATTTATACACCAAGCTATTCATATCATTAAAAGTGTTATTTTAAAACTGTTTTAATTTTACCTAATTGTTTTATATGGTGATATGTGCTTAATAATAATATGTACATTTTGTAACTAAAAGTATTAAAAACAAAGTAGAAATATCACAAATGTCTTTTATGTTTTATGTATTTAGTGTATAATGTAAAAATTGTATTATTCAAGGAGAGTATTGTACACTTAGAACTAGTAGTGTACATTTTTATATAACAGTTGAGTGATAGCCTGCAAATGAACCACAGTCCCAACGCTGAGCAAAGCCTTCAACGCTTATTTAAGAAGAAGACTGGACTAATTTGTTAACCCTAGATAACTACGCTTATTTTCGGAACAGGGCAAGCAGCCCTGGAATGGAATATATGGAATTACATGTATCTATAAGGATTTGATCCGTACAAAAATATTCAAAAATAATTTTGGAATGACATTACTGGATATTTTGGTAGTCTAAAATATATTATGCACAGAAAAAATTAAATTAATTTATATAAATGTAAGTGTATTATGTCAAATATTTTTATTAAATTAACTAATGGAATTTAAAATTTTTACTTGTACGAGTTAGGTGCAGTAGGCGTGAAAAATTTTTCAGTTTACAGCTGTCAACTGATTATAAAATATTTAACTCAATTTCTATAAAATTTTCTAGTTTTGAACAATGATTCATACAATAATGTATATAGCGTCTCAATCATATTTTCTATCATAATTGAATTTTGACATCGCCAATATTAATCACATAAAAAAGCAATACATTTAATAATTTCTCGTTGAGATCAAAAACTTACATGAACCTTAGAATAAACATATAACTTATTAATATTTTAAATCTTATAATATAATAATTTCCTAAATAATGTTCGAATTTACTTAGTTTATTTCGTAATAAAAATAAATAGTTTTTTAGTCAAGCCATTCTTTGGTGATTTTTCTAAGTAACATCATATTATAAATATTGCTAAAACAATTTTGAAAGGTCGATTTAACATTGTTTATACGAAGGAAAAAAATATTAAATAAAAATAAAACTATTTTATACAGATTTCAATCGCGTATGTTAACTGTTTTATATTTTTGTTACTTCTTTCTAAAACTCTATTCCTTGACAGTCGACTGTAGCCTCAGTTCATCCGAACGTTGAAATAGGATAAAAATAAAATATAAAATTTAATATGCAATATATATCAGCTTAAAATATTATTACGTCAATGAGTAATAATCGCAAAAATCAAAGAAATTTTTAATATCTACAAATATATTATACGACAAACAAATTTCACTAAATTTTTATTCAATTATAAAAAGCCGTTGCGAAAAAAAATATATAATGATAGTAAAAATTCACTGTTTTTAAATGTCTTTGGTTGTTCTAGTTTATTCATTATGTAACTTATTTACAAGCCAGTAAGGTTGTGGTTGCCTCAGCGCCATGGCGCGAAGGCGGTTGACGTTCAGGAGGGGAGCGGCTGGAGGGGGGGAACCGCGCTGCTCATCCTGAAGTCAGGCTGCCGGAGATCAGGATGTGGTGGACGTAGATCTAGAGCAAAATATTAAGTTAGTCTCGGAGATCTTTCTATATTGGTCACTTGATTTGTTCGTCTGTCAATAGTTTGAAATTATTTTTGGAGAAAATGGCACTAATGCTTAAAAATAAAATAAATCTTCCTGAATATAAATTAACAGTGAAAATAGTATTTTAAATATTACTTAAATACAATACATTAAATACAATTGTCTTCAGGTGTCTTTCTTTTATTTATTATTTATTTTAATTTTGTGATCTATGTGACGATGTATTTTATCACGTAAATATTATTTTTTATTATATTTTCAATATCTCATTTTTTCATATTTTTAAAAGACAACCAAAAATTCTTCTTATAAACATAAATGTTTAAGACGCATGTAGGCATTATAATTATGGATTATTTTTTATACTTTCTAGATTAATCTAATTTTCTTTATAAAAATCAAAAATTTAGGAATAGTTAATATAACTCACCTATCCGATCCGCAACATGCATATCAGGTGCATGCATGCCATGCACATCCGTATGCGGAGGCTGCATGTGCTGAGGGGTCCGCAGATCCGCATGTTGCGTCTCTCTATGCCTCCGTAAGTCTACCTTCCTCTGGAACGCTCGCCCGCACAATTCGCAGGCAAATGGCTTGAAACCCGTGTGTTTACGCGAATGTGTAATGAGATTTGAACTTTGGCTGAACGCTTTACCGCATACTTGGCATTTGTGAGGTTTCTCACCTGTGGACAAAATTGAATTTAAATAGACTTTTAAGAATTCCAAAAATTATATGCTAGGAGTGCGTAAGTCATAATTAGCATCTTTATGAATCAATAATGATTCTAATTTTAAGTACACGAAGTAAAAAAGATATCATTAAAAATGATTTTGATATTATTGATTCAAATAACGGTGTCTATGAAAAATTATGTAGTTTGTTGCTCTCATTTAAAGCATTTTATTTTGACAGCACATGCAGTGTAAACCATCACTGACGATGCACGTGTCTGGTAGAGTGCCTTTATTTCAAGTGACTAGTAGAATGTGTGACGTAGAATAGTAAGGTACGGTAGATATGAATAGTAATTAACGATTAGAATAGTGATGCTTTACCATTATTTTCATTTATCTTTCAAATTTATAAGGAAAGAATTGTAATTGCAAAAAGAAATTGCAAAAAATCAGATTTCTAAGGAGGTAAGTATCTTCCATAATAGAATAACAATTGACCTTATACTACATTACAATATTAATGTAGGTTACACATCAGTTATTTAATCATTAGTAACTTTCACTTTCTCTCCGAAATATGAGTATAGTGCCATACACACCACCTCCAATGATATTTAGATATAAATACATTATTAGCCTATGAATTTTGTCAAAAATATCTTCCACTTTTAAAAGAACAGCCAAATAAACGTTGCTCAGCTACCAGCTAAATATTAAGTTGTCGAAAATGGAAATGGGTACAGATTTTTAACGTTATAAAATATCATTTACCAAATTCAACGAAAGAAACAGCATCTTAATCTTTACTTACAGTGCGATGTCAAGATTAAACCAAAGATACAAATTAAGTAAACAAAACAAAGAAACAGATAATATAAAGAAAGTTAACTGTCGTAATCAAATCACGTTGACGCATAGACGGTATAGTCCCTATATAATCTGTGCCTCATATCTGAGTATCGATCGCGCTGACACGTGATGCTGCGAACGTCTCAGGGTTGCCGATTACGAAAAATTAAAAAGTAAACTCAACATTTTACATGTCATTTGCACAATGTTAACCCTTAAAAGGATACTGATTCTCAATAAACAACTCCTAAATATGTCAACTATGGAAATTAATAATGAAACATTTAAATTAACACAGGTGCCTTAAAATAATATTTACGCAATTGCATTTAAATAAATGATTTTAACAAATAATTCTTAACTTTATATTATTTCATATCAATTATCTTTTCTTGTTTGGAAAAGATAATTGACAAAATCGTTAACGAAGCAGATAAAATTGGGGCATTCGGTAAAAGTACCCATATAGGTGCAAATATATGACCTGCTGATCACCCCCAGCCCTGTTTATGCGGATACATCACGTTCCCATATTAATACACGTCCATGTAATCTCTGCCAAGTCCGATCCGCATTACGGATTCGCAGCACTCCCGGCCGGACTACAAAAATTTATAGCGCGTTATATCCGCGACCATTACCAGTTTATGTATCGTGATTCTAGGTGTGGAATTTAATATCGGGAGCTCTTTGTTCTGGTTTCACCGACAGAGACATTCTTGTCGTACGTCTCTTGTGTGGCCTCGGCTATTTCTATTGAATTTTGTTGATATTAAAGGTCCCATATGTTATCGTGTCTTAGTTTTAAAATGAGTTTGGTATATAGTATATCTGCTGTGTAGATTTTAGTTTGGAGTTGTAACGTCGGAATATATTATGATAACAGGTGAGGAAAATACGTAATAACGACCAATACGGCGCAACACCCGTGAGCAAATCACAGCGCCGATACTCGACAATTAGGTATAGCATTTCGAAAAAGGGCCGCAGAGTCCGTCAATCAAGGGGTCTGGCGACTGGCGACTTCATTAGAGCGAATGAGAGGGCGACGTCTGTCTCACTTCCGCGTGAGTGTCGCGTTGCGAGACCAATTTATATCCGTCGTGCTATTGGCCGTGATTGCGGCGGCTCCACCCCGCGTCGCATAGCAACGGGAGGGGGATCCCCCCACTCCGGCCACCCCCCACCCCGTTATGGATCGCAATTTTCCTTTGAATTGGAAATCAGAGTTCGCAGCCCTCGTTAGTCCTCCATCTTTGAGATAGCAGATTTTTAGTGAAGATGTTCCTTTACGTATTTCGCTGTTCGCTTCGTTTATATCGTTTCGATTTCGAAACGCGAATTCGTGTAATGAAGCTTTCTTGAACGTTTTTTTTTTATAATGGAAATTGTTATCAACTATATCATTATATACGCATATAGTTGTTGTACTTTTTTCGTATATATTATTAGGGCTATCTCCTTTAAAAGAAAAGTTTTTTAAGTTACCACTATGTCAACAATTTTGAAGTAACAAACTTAGCCTATTATTAAAACAATAATACGACCAACGACAGTAAAACAATATTCTAAGTTCATTTTCTAAGACGTTATCCGAGTTTCGACCATAAACACCATAAAGGGACCAACTTGCGACGCAGTATACATTTGCAAGTTACGGCCTTAAGTCTGAGTGCGTAAAATCTTTTCGTCGTAAGTCTTGACAGAGTAATTACAAGCCGTTATGGGCGCGAGGGCTGCTCTTAATTGTGTTTTGGGGCTGCCGGAATCTCTTCAAGAGAACTGGATGTATCTGTTATTTCTTCGATTTAATTTTTATTATAAAAGTTTGGTTCTTCTTGCTGCTATACGTGGCTAAAGCTTTTACATCTTTTTTAATCGTCACCCTTGATTGTAGTGAAATGAAATACCGGTTTTTAAGACTTAAGCGATATAGGAAAGAAATATATTAAAATCGATCTATCAGTTGTTTTCGATACTCGAAAAAATGAAGAAATTCGTACGTACAGTTTTTATAGTTAAGAAAAATGTAAGTGTTTAGGTAGGTAAGTTTTTATAGACATGTTTAGAAGGATTTTCTTAATTTAGTTCTTGTCATTGTAATTATAACTGGGTATAAGTGTGGTCTGCGTTTAATTATGTTTTGGAGAATCTGTTAGAAAAAACTGGAAAATTTTGATATTTGTTTGACCATAAATTATCGTGGGTTTGGCAAAAAATGAAATAATTATATATAATTAATACTGAAATTTCATATTACAATCCGCATTCCTTAAAGTAGCTTTCTCACTTTGTGAACTGAAATAATATAAAGCATTTATAAAGAAGGATTGCTAGTTATTTACGAAATAATCCATTTCGCCAAGGTTTTGTCAGACATAGCACAGTCGTAAATGTAAGTGCGTGAAATCTTTCGGTCGGAAATCTTAACACTGTAATTACAGACCGTGTTATGGGCGTGGAGGGTTGAGTTGAATTAAGTTTTGGAGCCTTAGAGACCTCTTGAAGGAAATATGCCTATGTACGTAAGTATATTATAAATACGAAAGCACTTATGTTTATCTGTCTTGTATTTTGAGAATCTCAACGAAACTGAATGATACATTATTAGATCATGATTTATGCATGTAGAGTTAATCATTAGAAAATAATGTATGAGCCACATCATGGCTAAACTATATAAATTATATTTTAACAATGTTTAAATTTTATAGAACAATTACGTTAATTATATCAGTTTGATTTCAGATATGTATACTTATCTTTATATGTCCCATATTAAATATTACTTCTTATTTTACAGCTCCACTCAAAATACTCGAAATAATATGACATTTATAATTCAATATAACGTGAACAATTTTCTGCTTACTTTCACATTTGCGCCGTGATCAATTCCATTGGTTCCTCAAGCCAGCAGTGCTGAAAACGTATACTATTCCTTTTAAAGGTTCATTTTAAGTATTAAACCCGGGTTGTGATTGAACGGAGCCAGGCGAGAGATAACCGTAAATCCCGGATACATAGAATCCGTAATGTCCAGGGTCGGATGGTTTTATGTTTGTTTATAATAGGAATTCAAATTGAAATGGCCTAGAATGCCTTTGCTTGGGTGGTAAAAGGGTTAAGTTTAAGACGTTTTTGTTGTCTGTAGTTTTTTAATTTTAGGTATTAAGTAAATAGTAACTTATTTTCTTTTTTGATTTTAAATACACGTGTTGAATATGAATATATAATATAGATATATTAATTACTTTTTTATTTGTGAAATGAATTTGGTATTTTCAAATTTTAAGAGTCAATATGAAGCCTTAAAAGCAATTGCATTGTTAAAACTTTAAGATGACTTTATCTATGTAAATTAATATATATTACGCCATTTTAAAGATGATTTACTTATTGACAATGATAAGGTGAATATTAAAATTAAAAAAAAAATAAATTTTATCACTCCAAATTATAGTTTAAAGTTATTATGTAACTAATTACCAACGATAAGAAGTAAACGCAGCATACATTTAGTTTAATATAATGTTGATCACGAAATATCACATCTAAAATAAATTTAAAAGCAAATAAAATTATATCCTATAGCAAGAACACAATAAAGCATAAAATTTATCCATCAATCTCATACCAATTACCCCCAAATCATTTCCGCCCATTATCGGGCCACTAAACGCAGATTAACAATAAAACAGACATTAATATAATTAAATTACACGAAATCCGTCCCTGGCAGACTCATCTGCACAGCATCACTTGGGATTTTTATGGCGACGTTCTTCGCCGTTCGTGAATTAAATATACGGTGCTTAAAGTGCTTGCCGGGTAAGATTTCACGAAATATGGTATAGCTGTTACGTCAGAATGAACTGGGAAGGGATTTTGATTTTTATTGCATTTAAAATAGGGCATATAATGGTGTGATATGTGTTGGTTGGATTTTTATCGTTGGTCAAAATGTTTTAGATTTTATTTATAAGTAGATATTATAAGTAGTCTTTGCTGGGTCCGGACCCCCTAAACCCCATATATACGTCTATGTGCATATGTATGCGTTATGTGATTAATAAAATCTAGATTTCAGACACGTTTCAAGAGCAAGAGAACCGCAATAATAATAATGCACGATTCTACCCTCAATAATTCAACGATAAAAAACTGCACTGACATTTTTAGGGTGCATTTACATCTCGGTGAGTTTGAGGAAAGTTCAAAGGACTTTTGTATATTAATATATGTGTAGGTAATAATATACAGTATATATGTTGTATGTACAAATAAAACTTAAAATACCGAAGACGGATTGACTAGGATTTTTTGGTAAAACATTACATTTGGTATTAACACAAAATGATGATTAAGGATATTATCGTCTAGCGTTCATATAATAATCATTTTTATACTACCCCTCGCGGTTTTCCTTGCATTTATGGTTCACTACTATGAGTCGTAGCGTGATGTAATATAACCTATAACCCTCCCCAATAAATGGGGTATCCAACGCAACAAGATTTTTTCAAATGGGATCAGTACTTTCAGATATTACCTACTCCTTCATAAAAACAAATTTTATCAGTTATAATATTAGTGTAGATAAGTATTTTCAAAGTGTAGATTTACTATACTAATATTATAAAGAAGTAAAGCTTTTTTTTAATTTGTATGTAGGGGGCAATCTTTGAAACTGATCCGATTTGAAAAATTATTTTTGCGTTGGATAATCCGTTTATTGACGATGGTTATTGCCAATATTACATCACGCTACGACTTATATGTGCGAAACATCAACCATAAACGCGAGTGAAACCACTACGGACATTTAGTATTATATATCAAGACATATATTACGAAAATATAGATTAAATTTTGAAAAATTTCTAACTTTAAAGCTCAAAAATCGCCTATTAAAAATCACGTAGTGTATATTTAGAAATAAGATATTAAATCATATGATAAGTAGGCAAAGATTTTAATTTTTTATACGCAAGAAAAGCTAAAAGATATCCCTCTAAATCCTATTGTATTCTGGTAAAGCACATCGCCGTAATGACTGCAGTTTTAATCTAACAGCTGGGCCCGCTAAGTGCACCGCTGCATTCAGCTGAAAGCTGAGAATGTTGCGATATTGTTTCTAAAAGCTGAAATTTTCATGTTAAAACTTTTATTACGAGAAAAAAAAGAAAATACCTTCCTTATGGCGACAATTATTTTTTAATATTATATCTATACAAGTGAATAAAATTGAAGTGTGTGTTTGTTATTTTAAATTAGTTCTGTCTGTTTTTTCCGGCTAATATTGGAAGCGGCTGGACCGATTTTGACTGGACTTTCACTCGATATAAGGAATAACTTAGGTCACTTTTATTTTAACAATTTTATTAATTTTTCGCAGACGAGGTCTCCGACACCAGCTAGTCTATACTAATATTATAAGTTATAATTTGTTTGTAAGTGGAAATATTGGATGGTATTTCGTAACAAATCCTATGTACCAGAATCTCGCGTATAATGTTAAATTGATTTATAAACTTTCCCAGTGTATACCACGTATGTTTCAACAAATCCACGGGATAAGACGATGGCGTGATTCCCTCGGTCGCTACTGATGTGGGGATTCCGTTGTGAATCCCGGTTTACGATACCGCGGCACCACCCTTGGGTGGTACCACTAGAGAAAGGTGTAGAGGACATACTAGTGTCATTTATCTAGTGTTATAATATTTTTGTCGCATTATAAATTAACATTCTTAAAGTAGGTAAAGAACTTGTTTAAGAAATCCCTTCGAGATGTTTTTAGTAAAGTAGGTAACGGTTGCGTCACAGTATATTTATAACAATATTATACATATCCATACTAATATTGATTGTTTTGAGAGAAATAGTGACTCGCATTGTATTAACACAAGAAGAAAGCATAAACTCATAACACCAAGCTTTCGACTTCGCAAAGTAAATGTTTCCTTTCTGGGGCAAGGTGTCCGTTTTTATAACAAAATACCAAAGAAATTTTTGCAGTTGTCAATCAATAAGTTTAAATTGTATATTAAAAATTCTTTAATAGCTAAAGCTATTACTCTGTACAAGATTATATAGATGATAATAATGCATGGATTTAGTATAGATGAATTTCATACAGGATGTTTAATATAAACATTTGTAATTTTTTAAAATGTATATACATAATAACACAATTTTAAAAGAGTACCTATCGAGTTTCTTGCCGGTTCTTCTCGGTAGAATCTACATTCCGAACCGGTGGTAGCTTTTCCTTAATTTAAGTACTTTTTGTTTATTTTGACGATTCAAAAGTGCTTTTAAAAGCCTACTTGAATAAAGTATTTTTTTGATTTTGATTTTTGATTTTAAGCGTTATTAGCCTTCGTCCGCAGCTTTGCTCGTGTGACATGTTTATAAACAAGACAAGCAAAATACGTAATTTAGTTTATTTAATTGATAAAATTCCAGTTATTTTGATTTTGAAATCAAATTACTGAACCGATTTTGATGAATATGGGACCGATGGGAGAGTATACCCGTTCAAACATACATATGCCCTCGACGAATGGACAACCGGAGGTTTCGAAGTCGGTTAAAAATAGGGAAGTATATGTGTATGCTATTACTTCGTTCGCCAGTAAATATCACGAAAAAGGTCTTACTTGACGCCGACTTCGAATGATTTACTAGACACCGATTTCATAATGTCGAAAGTATTTATTTTATGTCTTTTAGTTCATTTGTATCTCTTAGGTTCGTTTTTAAAGTCGGTTTAATTTTTTGAAAAAAAAAATTAAAGCGCTCTGAAGGGTAAAACTGGCTAATGTAATTTTCGCCTTATACGGTTACATCGATAAAAAGGTCACCTATAAAGTCAGAACTTAAACAAAACCACGAGTAAGAAGCTAGTCTATTACTATATAAATCCATTAAAACGACACACAATCTAAATTTTATCACCGCAAACAAACCAGGCCAACATAAACTTAGCACAGTTCAATCTCGCGACGCTTTCGACCCTGTAATGGAAAATGGAGATGAAATCCTGAGAGCATCGCAAACAAGGCGTAGAGAAATTGTTTTACCACAACGACTGATATTTAGTAGTTCTAGCTACGTACTAGCAATATTTTATAAGTGGACGCTGATAAGCAATAAAGTGTCAACCCTCAAACAAGTTTGGAGATATTGATGTATTCTGATACTGCGTCATGCATTTAACATTATTTAAAATCGTTTTAAGTCATCTCATTTAAATAAGTACGGAAAAATGTTCTTTATTTAATGTTTCAAATATTGTAGTATGTTTTATATCTTGCAATTTACAATAATCTCATATATTTGAAAAAATATTATTAGGTGAAACTTTACATTATACCGATCTGCTTTTAATTAATTATAGCTTTTATCAAAATAAAAATGAGAAGATGGATATATACTTCTTCAAACGAATTGATTAAAAATAGGTTTGACGTGTTTATACGCCATTTTCTCAAAACGAAGTCCGTGTGGCTTGACATAGTATTGCTTATCAGCGTTTAACAATAAATAGGTTACATTCATACTATTTGACGTTAAAATTTGTACCCATTTTCAACTTTGGCCAACTCGTCAATTGACTAAACATACTCTTGGCTGACATACTCAGTCGCTTGCTAAGCAACGTCGTCAAAAGTAGAAGGCATTCTGGGTACCAAAATCCATGACCTTATAACTTGTAGATCTATTCATATGTTACCAGGATCATCCTGGTAGTTTCGTCTGCGTAAATCCGTTATCATCTCTTATTTCATCTACTTCACATATTTATTCGCTGCCCGAAGTAGTCTCTGTCCTTCTTCAAAGTTCAATTAAAATTAGTTTTATTAAAAAAAAAATTAGTTCAACGGTTTAGTCAGTGCCGAATTTAATCTTATTAACTGTGATTCAAATTAGAATTGCATTAAAATCGGTCCGGTCCCTTTTTAGTAAACGTCTGTGGGCGAAACTTACAAGAGTAACTCACGCCTTAGAATCCTTTAACACTTTCTTCTAGACAGGCCGATTATCACATAGATATACATGAAATAATATGAGTACACGTGTTTCCCTCATAGAGGTCACAGATATAGTCACAAAACATTCGGTATAACGTTTCTTGTGACGTTTACGATTTGCCCCGTGCTGTGAGAGATATGTGTTGTATAAATGCCACTTACGAGGTAGATTTATTGGTATGGCTACCGTGCCCAGGACGTATATCATAGTATGACTTTATAGCGAACACTAATAATGGTTTTTGCATTTTTTATTTTTTTTTAGAAAGGAGGTTATATTTTTAATAGCTCTTTTGACTTAAGTTTTCGAGGTTAAAATAATATATTCTTGCCATGCAAATTATCAATACTTAATGCATTCAACACGTGTTAGAATATAATATTTGTCAATATAACCTTTGGCCTATTCGATACCTTCTGATTAGGAAATAATGGACAATATTTTATAGCTGTGCTATTTTCTTATGAAAACTTATATTTTAATTTTATTTAGAGAAGTTTAACAAATAAATCATCAACGTGTAGATTGAAAATTCGTACTTTTTGCCCCCAAATAAGAATAACATTACAGCGCAAATAGAGAAATTAAAGTGAAAATAAACCATTGAAAATCTGTATTCTAACGTATTATACGTTAGAATGCTTCTAACTTTTTTATGCAACTGAAACTGAAAATATGCTGAATCACCGTTCAAGTTTCAACACCAGGTAAGAAGAACAAAAAAAATCATCATAATTTTTCAATGATACCATTTCAACAATATATTATTTTTAAATAATACAATATATTTACATCACATACTTAAAAATAGATTTATTATTATTAATTCAAAGTGGTGTCTACGCAAAATTACATTCTATTCTCCTAATAATTATTTATGCAATGTTACACGTTAAGCAACAAAATGTTTTTCACTTCGTTTTTCTCACAGAACCCGGTAATAGTATTAAACGAGTGAGGATCACCGTGAAAATGATTATCCGTGAAGTTCCCTCAAACTAATAAGAACCCCACGATGACACTTGACAAATTCGTTAATTCAGACCCTCGGACAGGGGTCGAAGAATCGTAGGAATAAATAGTTTCACCGCTCAAACTGATCTAAGCAACGAGAAATATAGACTTGAATTCAGATTTAATCTAGTATAAAAAAAGAAATTTAATTATTAAAAAAAATAAAATAATAATTAAATTATACACAAAAATCATACAAAAATTAATAAATAGTTTTTTTTTATCAAAATTGCGATTTAAAGGAAAATTCTTGCCACTTTGCGCGGAAATGATGCTTTGTCAAGAAATTATTATGATTTGTAATTATTTAAGTTTATATTTTATGAATATACTACATCGTAATTTTATTTTTAATAAATGTATTCGTAGTGTTTAAAAAGACAATTCAAATTGACGGAAAAAAATAATAATTCAAGCAAGGACTTTTAACGCAGAATACATTAAGGCTATGTATAATCGTACAGTCCTGCACGGTAGTCAGTCCTAGTGGGACTATGAATCGCAATAATTGACGTATCGTTAGACGTAGAAACGTCAATTCGCGTTACTAACCTACACTAAACACAATTACTAAACTCTGACTTGTACTTGATTCAATATTCGTAAACATCACATATAAAATAATCTCCAATTAATGAAATTACATAACCAAAGAAAAAAAATTATAATCTGATGAATTTTGGTAGGCAGTGTGCTGAATACTTTAGACGACGTTGCCTAGCAACCAGCTAGTAACTGAGTATGAGAGGCGAGAGTATTTTTGGATCAACAAGTCACGACAAATTACTCAAAGTTGTAAATGGGTACAGATTTTGAACATCAATTAATATTAACCTAACATATTTATAGTTAAAAATATCATTGCTTCCAAGCAATCTTTAATTCAACAAAAAAAGAGATTTAAAAGAACGTTCTTTTTTGCCCTCTCATTAACTTTTTTGCACAGACTATCATTACTAGTCAAACATTATCATAAAAACGTGATAAGAATAAAGACAATACTCATAAAAGTCGGGACCACGCATTAACATTCATCACCGACTAAATAATAAAGGTGCTAAATAAAACCCTTCACACATAATCAAGGGCCCACCGTTCGAGCGGTCAAGTATGCAGCAGATTGTCCCGGCGGGATTGTCCCGAACAATGCGAGAATGTTCCAGTCACTTCGCTTATTGCGATGTATTTGTGACCGTTTCGCTTAGGAATTCGGGATTTTCGGGACTCACATTTGCTAGGATATTGTCAACGCGTTGCGGGTCTAATGACTTGCGCTTGGAAAGAGAATGGATAGCGTTTTAGATTTTAAGCTCGATTTAAGTATGTTTCACGTTGCAGTGGATTTTGAATGGAATTTATAATTTTTAAATAAATAATAAACGTATCACACTCAACGGCCCCCATTAAGATCCTGTGACCTTGTGTCGGGGTACCGGAAACATACACAACACTAACACAAACACCCAGACCACGACAAATATCGTATGGCCAATACAGACATTTGCCGTGAGCGGGGATCGAACCCGCGACCGTTAACGCTACAGTCAGTTGCAGTGACCACTGCGCCAACGTGTCTGTCAAATTGCAAGTGTATTAAAGAGTGAAAACGTAAAACAACTATTCTAAACAAGTATATTTTTTACATCTTCATTTATTTGCACACTGAAATATTTGTAGCGTATGTTTTTGTTATATTTGTTATTTAACAACTCAATCATTTCTTAACCGATTTTGTAAATTGTCTTTCTATTTGAAAAAATATACTTTCAGATTATAACTATACAAATCTACCGAAATTGTATCAATAATCTTTTTTTAAAATCGAGATGATTAGCAAAAGTTTGCCATCCAAGTAAACGAAACATTAGCTTATCTTTTGAAGTCGGTTATTTAAAAAGTCTTTCTTAATTACATAATCGCCATGGAAGTTATACCAATATTTTTATATTTTTGGTATATCTCCCATAGCTTAAGTTGAAGCATTAAGAAGTTATGTTGGAATACACTCACTAAATTTTATGTGTCATTGATGATGTACTTCTCCAATCTTTCCTACCTCCGCAACCAAAGGAGCTAGGAATGTCAACGTCACCTTCCTTATTAAGACGCGACAATTGATGAATTGACATACGCTTTATTTAAACTACAGAAATTGCAATAGTAAAACATTGATTTTAGTACCTCCTGTACTTACTATGCTATCGCTATCGCGATACATTTTGACCGTTAATTTGTCACTTCATTCAAAGTTAAGCTAAATTGAATTGAAATTGAAGGAATTAAATATTTGACGAGAATAATTTGACAGTTGGGGATTTATGAAATTTAATGTATGTACATAAATACATTGACATATTTTTTTAATATGTGAGATTCATCAAATCAATATCTGGAACAGGAACAAGCTCGCTATACCCACTACTCCACTATGTCGAGTTAGTAATTCTCTCGTTGGGAGATGTATAAGATTTCACCACAAGATCCCAGAAAATGTTGAAAATTCTGCTATAGCTAGTTTAAAAATATTGTAAGGATAAACACAAACGTTTTGTGTGCTAGAGGATAGTACGATATTAGAGATTTTAAAGATGATGATACCATACCATAGAAATAAAGTGATCACTTTTAAGCTATTTAAGCTAATAAATTTTACAATTTATAAAAAAATTGACGTTGTTGAAAAAAAAATTTCCTACATAAAAGAAAAAAAAAAGTTTCACTGAATTTCTTTCGCGGCTTCGGTTCAAAAAGATCATGTAAATTCCAAATTTTGTATTAAAAAATTTAGGCTTATTAATTAAAATTTCAAATGTGTATATGTAAACCGATCGACTCGCACTTAATTATGACTACATATTTTTAATATAAATAAAACGCCCTAAAGCCGCGAAATATTTGAACATTCACAAGTGTGCAATCAAAACAAAGTGACAAGTGCTTATTGTTGCACTCGTGCACTCTGTTGTGTCGCGAGCACTCCACTCGAGTGGAGAGCTGTATTGTACATTTTTATCTCACGTTAATAAACAGTAAGCTAATTATAATTTATAACAGTCTTTTTTTAATAACCAGACCGCTAGGCGACCTCTAGTATAGTGGTCGCCTAGCATTCGGAATTCGCCTGTAGTTCATTTCATTTGCAACCGATTTTAAGATTGACCACAGATAATCTATTCACAATTTGACCACAGACTTTAACAATGAACACAAGAGTGTGCGTACAAATACATGGTAGTAAGTGCAATTGCTAATTGTTAGTACGTTATTCATTTAATGTATTTTTTAGTATTATAATAAATACTAAAAAATACATATGTACGTGTGCAAAAAAAACTATCTTAAATGCACAATTTCATCCTTTAATTACACATGATCATTATCTACCTAGCGTTTTCCCGGGTATACCAGGCTCTACTTATTATTTCTGTCCAGATATGGACAAGTTACTGATTTTTACAGCGAGCGGCCACCTGACCTCTAAGCCATCTAACCATTTAAACTAGAATAATCTACCTATTAAGAGCAACGATAATTATCAGATTGTGATAACAACCGGGACAGGCAGCTTTAAGAGGCACGTTGAGGAGAACCACAAGGACAAAACAACCAGACCTAGAAACAAATATACAAATATAAATATCTGCCCCGAGTGGGGATTGAACCCGCAACCGACGGCGTTAGAGGCAACACACCAGGGCGGTCTTCACCCCTTAATATCATATATGATATTCAATAATCATTTGGCACCCCACACCACTAATCCTGGCATTACAGAATCCAATATACAATGATGACAAAATAAATTGCCACTCAGCCGTTTCGAGACAATACTAAAAGGGTTGGGCGATCATTTAGTCGGATTATATATAATTCTAATAATAGGGATGTGACTGGTTATGATCGACTAGCTATTTGGAATTACATTTGTAGGTTTTATTCTCGTTAGCGATATAAAACAACTCTGTAACCTAGTAGCAAATACATCTTAAGTAGTCACAGCATGATACAATAAAGCCTTCTATACTATAATATGGACGCTGATAAGCAATACTGTGTCAAGCCACACGGACTTCATATTGAGAAAATGGCGTCTAAAGATGTCAAACCTATTCTTAACAAATATGTTTGAAGAAGTATATATCCATATTTTCTTTTATTTTTTGATAAAAGGTATAATGAATTTAAGTCAGACTGATATATTTAATATATTATCTAATAAAAAGTTATTCAAATTTTGAGGTTATTTTATAAATTGCCAAGTATGGAACGCACTTGAAATTCGAACCAATTAATTAAGAAACTTTTTTTCCGTGCTTATTTACTTATATGATTTCATTTTTTTTAATAATGTAAAATAGATGACGCATAAACAAAATACATCAATCCGAATTTGACTTTTTGTGGGTTTTTTTTTATAAAGCCGTCTATTAACTTTCTTGCTTGGCAAGAATTTGATAATGTCATTTTTGTTTTTGGTCATATGTTTTAATCCGCTATAGTTTTTTACGGCCTGGTTTGTCTTGTTTTTTTCCGTGTCTATCTTTTCCCGTCCATCTTTTCTTTTTGTCAACTTATGCTATATTTACAATTTCCTTATATCTATCTTATATGACTATGACTTATATGACTATTTACATTATCTATTTGCCTTTTCTATTCTTGCCGACGGCTTTGGAGGTTACGGAGACTGTTACAGAACGCGGATCTTTGCTTAATAATATTTGGACATTAAAATTCAAGTTAAAATTTAATACAATTTAATAATTACAGTTAATAAAATTCGATTAAAATTAGATTAAAATACATTGCAGTTAAAATAATAAATTAATAATTTAGGTCAAAATATACAATTAAAATAATAAATTAATAAATTAAGTTAAAATACTTTTTGTGGGTTGACACATTATTGCTTATCAGCATCCATATAATCTTCCTCAATAAACAGGCTGTCCAACGCAAAAATTTTTCTTCAAATCGGATCAGTAGATTCAGAGGTTACTTATTTCTATACTAATATTATAAATAGGTAAAAAATTTTTGTATATTTCTAAGTTTGTAGTTACGATTCGATTGCAATACTTTTAGCATTAGATAGCTATTTTATTGGGTAAGGTTATAGGCTATACTACAAGCTACGACTCATAGGAGCGAAGAGCTAATCGTATACGCGTGTAACACCGCGAGCAAAAGCTAGATCTTAATAAAATCGATATCACAGACAGAATTACTTCAGCGTTTATAGATTACCAATGAATAAATTTCATACGAGTAGTCGTATCTAGCCGCAATATAATGACGGCATTACGCAATTAAAGGATTATCGGATGACATTATGAGTTGTAAATCAAACACGACATGAGGGTGTGACGATATGAATAGGATGGGACTTTGATCGGCGATATTAAAACTAAATTCAATATGTACACTTTTGGATACAAATATTTTAGGGCAGGCATGCATAAATGTGTATTCTCAGAAACTATGTCACATTGAAAATGTCATTCAAAGTGTCGAATATAGACACTTCGTAAATTAATGAAATTTAAAGCGAGTATTACATTTGTAAGTTTTACTCTCGTAAGCGCTGTAACTTAGTTCAAATACGTCGTAAGTAGTTATGAAAGCTGTGAATCAAAAGCTCTGTTAGTAATTCTTTCAAGTATAAAGCAATGAAAAATAACTTATGTAAATATTATTAGTATAATTTTCGCCCACACAATAATGAAGAAGCTTAATAAAAGTAAAAGTTAATGAAATTAAAATACACATAAATAAATAAGTAATGGGATAAAATTACTTTAATTTCGTAGCTAATACCCTTCTCCAAAGTCTAATCTACCTCTATAACAAAGTACTTCAAAATTAGTTAAGCAATTTAGGTCTGAAAATGTAACAAACAAACAAAGTTACTAACCATTCATAATTTTAGATTGCAATGAATTTTAACTTCGTTGAAACTGTATATAAATAGCTAAGATATAAAAGCATACTATGTAGAAATAGGAAAGGTTGTATCCCGCAGAAAATCTGCCCCGGGGAGGCACGTACGATACGCGCAGGTTACTGGAAATCTCACTAACGTTTAGTAGGGCACAGATAAATAATTTTAACACGAAGGTTTTACGTTCGTAGTTTTTATATTTTAGTTTTTTTTTCCTTTTTCATTGCGATATAGTATTACGATTATTATATATAATATGATGGTTAGTATTTCTAATAAAAAAACTGTTATCGAGAAGCTTTTTCAGAAGAAAAATTTCATCAAAATCGTTCAAGCCATTTTGAAATCTATAGAGATCATATACACATCGATTTCTATATATGAATATATGCATATATATTCACAAAATATTGCAATAGCAGATTCTCACAAAAAATGCAATAGTTATAAAAATAAAATGACGTTAATATAAATAATGATTTCAACTGATATAAGAACAACACGAACAAAAGTAACGGCCACTCAAATCTAACACGATTTTACATCCACGTACATTTGGCGCTGTTATTATTGCACTTAACTGCACTTCCACATCTGACCTACCACCATCATCTCTTCACTATTTTCGACCTTAAAACCTTAGCAATAAGGACCACAGACACCTGTAATGAACTACTGTTTAAGAAAACACTTGACAAATGACGCCATTGTGGTGCGAACGAATCATAACACTCGCGCGCAAGCGTTCCATCCAATCAAAACACGGTAATTTGATTATCGAACGCGTTTGTTTTGAAAATATGTTACGTTTTGTTGGTTTGGTATTGTGTGTTGAATTTTCGATCTAAATGTGTTATGTCTTATGTGTAATATATGTATAGTATAAAATGTGGCAAATATAATTATCAAAGTTTCATATTGTACAAACATTAAAGCTGTTTTTGCAAGTAGACGGTTTAATCCGATAGACGGAATTAGGCTCTCTGTCTATAGAGGTATGAGGACTAATATTTTTCAACAATACTTATGAACCTATAATAAAAGATATTGTATCAATATTATAATATTATAACAAGACAGCAAAGGAAACTCCAGAGGCAGTAAACCTATTTTAAAAGTTATGGTACCATTTGAAAGGTACATTATTCTTGGTTGTCGACTATATTTTAGGCATTCATGCGTATTATTTTAAGACAATATCTACATTTACGCGAATGAAACCGCAAAAGCTGGTAACATAATTAATTTAATAAAGAAAACCGTCGAAATAAAACTACCGAATATATGGAAAATTTAACATGACTATAATAGATTTAATACTGATTTTTTAACAACCAAATGACAATTATTTGCATTCAAAAGTAGCGACGTAAAAGTAAAATCTAATAGCCAATAGTTAATCTAATAAGTGGGTAAAAAAATGTAGTGGCACGCGTTCGTCGCGTGCGCCGAGACCGCGCCAATCAGGGCATTACGTTAATTATAATTCACACGGTATAATGCGGTGCAGCTAAATGAAAATGATTTATTTTTTATACATTTTTTTTTATATGAAGCCTAGCTGTAGCCTACTGACTACAGCTCGTATACTAATTAAAAAAAACGATTTAGCTCACGTGATCAAAAGTTATATTAACAAAATATTGATATTTGCTATTATAATCTAATCTATCATTTCTACCAGATGGCGTAACGGTTTCATTGGGATAAAACGCCAGATCGGATTTTAAATCAAATTGTTTAAATAATCACACGAGTCTGATGTCGGACACGCGTCGCGCACGCGGCGCTTTCGTTCCAGCTTTTATATCCACTTTGGTTAGCATCAAAAATTGTCGTTACTCTTATAGGAAAAAGGAATTTGATATTTATATACATGACATAAGGTCTGTTTTGAGAATGTAAAATAAGGTTCGATAGATGCATCAAAATCATTACGTAATGAATTTTTAAATAAGCCCTCATTTTTTGTTAAAAAAAATACTATTAGAAAAATTATTTCAGTCGCAGGACGATGACCAATTTTTTTTTATTGTGGTATATATTTGGACGCTGATAAGCGATACTATGTCAAGACACACGGACTTCATTGTGAAAAAATGGCGTCTAAAGATGTCAAGCCTATTCATAGAAAACTTTATTTGAAGGATTTCATATACATCTTTTCTTTTTTATTTTGATAAAAGATATAATGAATTATAAGCAGATTGATATAATAAATAGTTTTACAATAAATAGTTTAGTAATTTTTTATTACTAATATATAAAATTATAATATATTGCAAAATGAGGTTCACTTCAATATTTGACATTGTATTAATATACTTTTCTCCGTACTAATTTTGTTTAGATAATTTGAAAAATTTTTGAACAATTATAAATATATGACGCATCATTCGCATATCTTCGAATCGACTTTTTGTGGGTTGACACATTATTGCTTATCAGCATCCATATATTCATAGCCTCGAATATTGTTACAAAATAGTTTGTTGTAGATAAATGTAATATATTTTATTTATCATCGCTAGTTCCTTACTGTGTTAATTGCTTTTTGAATGTCAAAATCATAATAAACGTGATACAATTTTATCATTTGCTTTAATCTAAAAACCTTCTATAAATGTTATTTAGTATTATGCTTATTCATTCTTTAGAATTTTCATTACACATATGACTGTATTCCTGTAACGCTTAACAATAATTAATGTTGCATTTATTAGAATCGGAAATATGCATGCGATAAAAACGTGCAACAACGTCCAATGAATGAATCATTAGCATATTTATCTTAGCCATTCATAAATTAAAAATTCCGAGACACACAACAAAATACATCATCGCCAATATTTTTTCCAATTCGACGAAACATAACCCTTAACTTGCCGGGTCAATTTAAATAAGACCTCATGATTAATATTAGCAAATCATCCGTCGAAATCAGTTCCTTCGGGAGCTCTTTTGCCGGTTGTTCGGGCCCGTGCTATGCTCGCTGGGGTCGTTCTGACACAGCGGGGTTCTCACTAGCTAATCGCGATAATGTGTTTATTGAATTAGGTGGCGTGTGTCCGCGCTCCGGTTGCACATGGGTTGCTACCAACACTTGGGGTAACTTTTTGTAGACGTTAAAAAGACAGGGCGTACTCGGGTTAAATCAAGTGGGCTCAAGTGTTATTGGACTGGTCGATTGCAACGTTTGGTAATTATATAATTATTGATTATTTCATATGATTGCGAATGCATCCTTTTGTCAATTATGACATAACGTGATCTGTATCTGCAATCATATACCAATTTCATAATAACTTACTGAATTTATATACTATCAAAAAAAATAAATGTTCAATAACATCTATAGGTGTAAAGATATCAAAGATAACAACGAATATACGTTGTAAAAAAAAGATAATACAAAAAGCCGTGCTTAAGTATAATCCAACGAAGTAATCTTACAACAAAGATCAAATAGCATTACCTTACCTCCTGAAAACCCAAAGTGTAATACGTCACCAAGAGTTTTCAAGAGAAAACAATGCAGGTGTCGGATTACTGGAAGCGAAACGGAGCAAAGAGGGCTGAGGACATTAATTTAATTACCCCTCTCTCTCGGGAGCATCTAATATTGTGTGGGAGTGAGGCGGCCGGCATACGAATTCAAATGTCAGTTTTTCGCGTGAGAAATAAAAAAAAATCTCGTAACTGATTTCTGCTATCATCCCCAGCGGCTCGGATCGAGTTACGTGTGTCGCGGAAAAAATATAAATCTGGTGATAGGTGCCTTTACTTGGTATATTTTTGTTAGAAAAGAATTCTTTATATTGAGACAAAAGTTTATTTTCTTGTTCATTTATATCATACGTTTTTTTAAAACGTCATATTTAATGTGACAATGACGGTATTAAATGGTCAAGATATATTTAGAATTAATAGTTACATAAAAATATCAATCTAAATAAGACTGAAGCTCAAAGAGACATGGTATATATATGACAGTTCTTCATTAAAAAAAACAAATGTTCAAGTGTAACGACATTTACTATGAAAGTGTGTTTAAGAAATGGAAAGAAAACGCCACTAAAATCGAAGTATCTGAAGACCCTCCGGAGTCCTTAATTAAACTCGAGGCACGTAGCACTCCTTGATTCAGTCCCCCCGGGGCATCCTCACCCCCCTTCCTTATGGACCGCTTAGATTTCCACCCCGTAGGTAGTGTGGACGGAATTCTCTAAGACTTGAATCTTGTACGAATTGGTTTTGAGAGATTGGACAGCTACTTCTAGTTTTTTTTTCGTTTGCCACGATTAGTTTTATTTTTGGTAGGACGAAAATAACTTTTACGTCTAGAAAAGATTCAATCTATAAACTAGATTAATCCGGTCCGGAATACAAATAGACGGAATTGTTTTCTACAACAGTACCTATTTTTAGCCATTCTATTAAAGTTATGACGAGGCATGAATTTTTAAGTCTTATCTGCGACTGTAAGATGTCTATAGAGACAATTTCTTAAAATCTACGAATTGAAATAAGCTTAGCCTAGTAATACTTATTAAAAATCTTAGATTTTAGATTCATTTGCATATACTGATCGTTTTTACCCAGTATTGCGCCTTATGAATCCAATTGCGCAATTAGACATCGTTTAGGAAAGTCTTCAAGTGTCTTTTTGCTATTTTTAAATGGAAAGAGCCTTTCAAAAGTAATCAGAGGGTTGAACGTCGGGAAGAGAACATTTGGCGCAGAAATTGCAATTATTAAATGTTTTATACTTTTAATTTTGTTCTTATTGCTTTTTGAAATTTTAATCACAAGTATTCTTAAATAGGTTAAATTGCATAGCTATAAAATTTCATTATTTTAAACATTGGAATTAGATTTTAATCTGAATATATCAAACGCAAACAATGCAATTGCAATTAACTCTAGCGCAATAAACGTTATCCCTTAATTGCATAACATTGCAAACCAATTTCGTAAATGCTTCTAAATTCTTCACCACAAAACAAACCACGACCGGGAAATAATGAAAAAAAAAATAACAAAACAAAAAAAGCAGAGAGGAAAGTTCAGCCGTTGTGTAATTATTGCGAGAGCTAATGCGCCTCTTGTTTATTCCCTGACTAATTAAGAGAAGGAAGAGCGTTTAAAAAATGCCTTACCGGCGCATTCTGAAAATCAAACATTCATGAAGCTTACTAAGGCACGTTTAGATGATTCCACCCATTTATTTAATTGTCTATTTTTTTTTACTTCCATTTTAAGTTCGTTTTTAATTTTTCTACGCTTCTTCATAATTAATGGAGTGTCGCTGGGTAATATTTTTGACCCTAAATTATTCGAACGGTACACTTTTGACAATGCCACACAATCATAATATTAAAATATACCAGCGCGAGTTAAATTGAACGGATTGAACGATTCATTAACTACTCACAACTACCGGGTATATAATTACCGTAGTAACAGGTAGAGAAGTTCAGAGGTAACAAACTTCGGAGCTCAATTAGCGTCGAATTAAACCGGTTCGGGGAGGTGACAAATCGCGGGTCGCGGTCCTACGTCTTGACATTGACTAATCGCTCCCCATTTAATTTAGCTGGCGCAATTATAAATAAAATTTCGACGATAAATTGTATGGTGGAACATTAATCAAGAAGTTGGGACGCTGATTAAAATGCTGTTGGCGCAACTATTTGCTAACTTGATATTGTTAATATTTTACACGTGGATGGGGCGGGAGTGATCGGGTGTGGTTACTAATGGGTTGGTTTAATTGTGCACTTGATTAAATGCCTATAACAAATTGTTTTGATATTGTTCTAGTATGTTTAAGTGTTAAATAATTTTCTTAATTGTTGAGGTTTACAAATCGTGTTTTTTTTATTTCTTTGTTTATTATTCAAGCTCTACATCTACATAATAGTTACACTTCAATTAATTTGGAATATTGTTTTTTTTTTTTATTAAAATCTTTACCTTATTACATATTTGGAGACAAAGGACCTTCGAACGACGCTCTAAAAACTAAAGATACGTCGTTCAATCTTTCATATTTAATAAAAGGAGATTACATTTATAACTAAACGAGTTTGCAATCTGCATTAAATAAAAATAAAAAATAATTTAAGCTCGAATTAAAAATATCATATTAATCGATAACTCTACTAGAATTTTCTTCAGGTGTATGATAACATAGTAAGTCACTAAGACTACAACATTTAAAATAATAAAATAATTTCATTATCGAAGTAACCGAAGGTAATAATAAATTAATAAATATAGACCTTAACGATCTTAAAAATGTATGCCATAAAGATTTTGTAATCTTATTAGTCTTTCTTTGAAATCTAATTCATTGTTAAATGCACTAGTCTATTGCACAAGCCTAAAATACTATAAATATTAGTCATTAAATCTTGAAATAACAGTTAGTTTACAAGGTGCTAAAATTTATTCATCGTAAAACTTATCTACGAATTGTACATCTTCCGTAACATGTGCCACAATAACTAACCTAACCTTAAATCTTTTGTCTCGGTCACGCGCGTTATCTCAACTATTTTCATCTCCCTCCCACCCACTGTAAAGCAATGAAAAGCGAATCTACGCCTGAATCACGGACGATAGCCCCCCACCCCATCTTAAATGAACTGGGGAGCGAGTAGGTATTTTGATAGGTATGTCGGAACCTCTCTCAGATCCGGAGTACTGTGTTTACGTTACATAAAAGAAATTCTTGGATATAAATCAATGGTAGTTCTTGGGTTTATTGAGGATTATTTGGGTCCGTTATGATTTTTAGTTTTGGTGATGTTATTTATTTGAAATCGTTATTCGTATCAAGTGTACAGATACAATATACATATTAAGAACTATTCATAAAGATAGTTCAGAGTGGAGAAATCTAAAACTATAATAGCTAGAGAAATTTGTTCAAAGAAACTATGTCACCGATTTTGAAGTTAAGATAAACTGCATTCAACGATTTGCATAAATATTCTTCACAGCTCGGGTTTCGAACTAGTTATGTTTTTTAAAAATTAATACAGATATTAATAGTATAGAGATTGTATAGGTCTAAGATCTAGGTAGGTAATAGGTCATCTTAAATCTATAATACAGTTTTATATTTCTCCCTAATTACCATGTTCATGAACCATCCTCTATATTATGTAATATAGTGTATGTATATATACTTCGATCATTTATTTTTATATAACATTTATTTAGTACCAAAAAATGATTTAAATCGTTAAAGTATTATGTATTTCCTGACATTAGTATTCGAAAGGCTGATAAAAACGCTATCTAAAAACCGATATCACTCTTAAGGAAAAGATAGTCTGCATTCTGAATTATTCATTAAGATTCTCTCAAGTAAGATGTTAGAAAGAATTTACGAAGTCCTCAATTTTAAATACCATTTATGATTTAAGGCTTTTGTTAACTTTGTTTTTTTTTTTTTAATGATAAAAACTTTTCGGTTTCAAATTACGAGTATATATAAATTATTTTGTTAAATTACTTGATAAAAGGTAATAAAAATAATTACTTGATATTGTTTATTTGTTTCGTTTTATACTAGTAGAAATTTTACTTACAATAGGTTACAGTATAAATTATAAAAACACATCATAAAATCAAATGATTATGGAGTGAAAAGATTTATCACTCAAGTACGAACACAGAATCGTGATATAAGAATCACATGAGCTGTTTAGGGTTAAGTAGTCATCAAAGCGTTCCAGAATCTTATCCCTCAGCTTAAGTGTTAACGAAACAACGGACTATATACCACAACATCATGTATTCATGAAGGGCTTTATAAGGACACATGGACATAACGTTTAAGCAATGAATTCTAATGATATAGGAAAAATTTAAATTTTTGGTATCGCTAATATTTTCGAATTAGATAAACACTATTCGGAAAACTGGCAAAACACTATCCTTGTTTGTTTAGGTGCAATTTCAGAACCTACCGGTGCAATTTCCAAATTTTTCTTAGTAGACTTACTTATAATATAAAAGGCCTAACCGCCAAAATCTCAAATTTGTGGTTTAGTTTCTGTGTAGTTGAATCAGTTAGTCAGTTAGTCAAAGTCAAACAAGCGTTTTTTCATCTTATTTTATCAGACAAATCGAAACTCTAATGAGTGAAATAGTTCATTAGTTATTTCATGACTGAAACATTTAGTTATAGTTTTAGATTTTATGGCATGAAAATGTAAATAAACTAATAGAAGTATTAAACTATAATCAAGGATACCTCTTAAAAGTAATAGTTACTTAAACACTTCAAGTTATGCCATGTGTCTAAAATAAGTTTCTTTGTCATTTTTCTTGTCAGAGGGAAGCGCCTTTGCCGTTTGAATAAAGTATGTTTTGAGTTTGAGAATTGTTAGATGTTTGATTCGTCCGTGTGTATCAATAACGCAATCACCCTCTAACGCGCCACAAACTCCTCCCGTTCACTCCTTCGCGATTATTATAAAACGCCCCGGCTCATCTTAGGTGTTAATGTACATTAATTATGTGGCGAGGGGCGCTAAGATGTTGTGACAAAGGTGCCGGTTTGAAATACGCCTGTACTTTAAATGGAAACTTGAATTATTGTCTCGGCTTAACTGAATCCCATCATTTAAACATAGTTATGATACATAATTTGTCATAACATTTGAATGAAACTGTATTTAAGTAGATACATTTTTCTAAATCCGCAATATAATTAGAGTAGATTGTTTGTAAAATTATTTGTTAAAAAATATATAACCAGAAATGGTTAATATTGTTTTCGCTTGTAAAATTTGATGTTCTTAAGTAATTTGTCAAATAGATTTTTGGAATGTTTTTCGTGTATTGCGACTTATTGTTACCTTCATCATACAATTGTACTCTTTGATATTGTCCATCGCTATAGAGTGGCAAAGTATGGTTCCAATGGTGGTCAAATTACTTCAACTTTTGAGTACTTCATTGCTTTTGACGAAAATAGCGCACATGAAGAGGCTTTCGTAAAACTCTCTTATAAATTTTAAGGTAACAAGAATAACATAAATTCATGTGTTGTTGCTCTATATGTATAAATAAAATCTTGACTTACCAGTATGTATGTACGTGTGCTTCTTCATATCTGATTTCTGGTGGAACCGCTTGCCACAGTACTGACAAGGGTAGGGTCTGGTATCGGAATGTATTAGAAGATGTGTAGACAGTGTGCTCGATCGCTTGAAGGTCTTCCCGCATTGCTTACATTCGAAAACTTTTTCCACACTGTGGACAGCCCTGTTGGAGAAGATGACAGGTAAGAAAATTTTCTCATGTATATATTTACATGATGAAGAAGTAATTCAGAATTCAATGAACCTCACCTATGTTGACTAAGGCTAATTTCATGACCAAACGTCTTGCTACATAGTTCACACGCGAAAGGTCTCTTCCCGTTATGCGATCTTCTGGCATGCACTTCCAAACCATGCGGCGTGCTAAACATTTTCTCACACTTAACACAAGAGTAAACATCTCCGATGGGCAACGGCCTTGACAATGGACTTGGAGCACCGAGCACAGCTGCACGTAATCTCAACAATTCCGGTCCAGCCGCTTGAACTGCGTGAAGGTATAAGTTGCTATATCCGCCCCACCCAGGAAGTCCCAAGCTGCCAGCATCTCTTAAGAATTCCGCAAATGGTAGCGGCGGGTATAGAAATGGTCGTTGTGGCTGCACTCTCGGAGCATCTGGTCTTAATAAAGCACTCACTGAAAAAGCCTCTGATCTCTTTAAAGGTGGCGACGAATCAGGCGGTCGTCTAGGAGAGGATGGTGGTGAGTCCACTTCTAATTCCGGAGATGTTGAACGTACTGATCGTGGCGAATGGGGCGATGGCGCCCAGCACGGACTACCACAGCGGGAGGTAGGGGAAACGCCTTCTGCTCTAGTTTCATTGTTGTGTGATTCGTTATCTTCCTCATCCGTCCTCTCACCGACTAATCGGTTTATACCAAACTTGATTTCTTCTGAAAAGACAATCATTGTTAAAATCATTGTTTTTAAAGTTTTACTGCCTTACTATAAAAGATTTAAACAGACGTTAAACGCGTATTAAAAAAAATCCGTACTACAAATCCGCGTCTAGGCACAGTTTAGAGTTAAACATGGTTTAGATATAGATTAACATACGCTTAATTGAGTTTAATACATGTCTAAAACCTATTTCAGCTGTCAAAAGTAACGTATAACATTTTAGGAATATTTTTTTTATGAGTTTATACGCTGTTAAGCAATTTAGATAATATTTTAAGCAGTGTTTAATTTTTAAACACTGTTTAGCTAGACACGTGTTAAACATGGTTTCAATGCGTCTTTTGTAGTATGGCAGTTATAGTTTTCTTACAAAAAGTGCCAGAAATACAGTTGGGTCTAGAATTGGAAAAGTATTTTTAGGGACGTATGAACTACTTGTACGAAAATGTAACAGAATGCCCGATATGTTTGGGAGCGGGCGCTTAAAGGGACACAATGCAATTCACTATTGTTTGCTAAAAGAGCACAAAGGACACTGAAACGCCCCTAGGCCAGTGAAAAAGCGCAGGTGCCACACTTGTCGCTTCGATGAAATGAGCCGTATCATGTCGCAGCAGCAAATTGACTTTCATCTATTCTACCCCTCGCCCAACCCCAGTAATTAACACGTCGGGTCGGCGGAACCCCAATCTTTTTTTACAATTCGCTAATCCGCGGGCGCGAGTTAACGAAACTATATCGTTCAATGCTTAGTTTATTTGGTTTGCTACATTCTTGGTTTTTATAAATTATGATTGCCTGCGTAAGATTTATTAATAAAGGTAAATTGAATAGCTTATTATTTTTCATGGTTTAACATCATTGCTTTAATATATAAGTTTTACATATTCAAAACGCATACACATAAGATGTTCTATATTGACAAATTATTATTTCGGTCATTTTAAATAATATTATTGTATTAATGATTACACAAAAATTATATGTTTTACTTATTTAAAAAGAGTTAATAAATAATTTATAAAACATATATACGTATACGTAAACAATATTTACGTAAACATTTTTAAATTTACGTAAAAATATTGTCGACGATAAATACGTAAAATAAAAAAGTTTATAGTTTCCCAATATTAACTCTAATAAATAATCCGCAGATCATCAAGAAACCATCAGCGCGGACTCACGCTGTCCAAAAACAAACATCCATCTCGAGACGAGACAAGTTACACTAATGAAGAGCGACCCCTATATCTGAAATTCTGCAGCTGTCGTCATTCGGAGCGGAACCAATCGGCCGAATTCGGCAATGTTCGGCGATGACTTAGTCCCTCAAAACATTTTACGCTTCGAACTTTTCAATAGTCGCAGTTTAGGGTTGCCTCTGTACACTTGTTTGTTTGTCCCCTACGCGACACGGTTTTATTACCCCGTAGTATTTATTACATATTAATGGTTATTTGGATTCATTGTTCCGCCTCGACAGTATGCTCGAATTCATGGCCTTGCGAAATATTGAATGGGTCCCTATTCAGGGTAATGGGGTGAACTGTAAAGATGGATATTATTTAGCCCCATTGTGTACTGTTTTGTAATAAGATAATTTAAGTTATTTGAAGTTTCGATTGTACTGGTCAGGCGTTCCGATCTATGTTTATTCATGTTGCAATAATTATATATAGCTAGTATGAGTTCAATTATAGTTTTAAGAACGATGCAAGGTGGACAGAGGAGGTTTATATGTGAAAGATAATAGAGGTATACTAACTGGTGCCCGCGACTTCGTTCGCACACAATTAGTACTTCGAGTAGCTTATTTTCTTCTCCAAGGTCCTACCTATCTTTATATCCAAATTCATCAAAATTGGTTTTGCGGTTTAGTCGTAAGAGCATAAAAGAGTTATTTTGAGAGACTCTTGTTTTGATATAGGAATTAATTTGTTACTATCAAATGTGTATTAGAAATAAGTTATCATTTTATTGTATTAATGTTCACTATTTTGCCAACAATGGTTTACATATAAAGTGTATATGCTGTCGCGGGCATTGATGTAGATATATTAAAGATAAACCTTTCCATTGCACATTATATACGTGTAACTCTAACGGTTTTTGCAGTGCACGCTAGAATACCTCGCAGATACAATATTTCCTACTTAATTGTCTTACTAAACTTATCATTATTATTTGGACAATTCACACAATACTTTTATAAATTATAGTCTATCTGTTATTCTGATATATGGACGCTGATAAGCAATACTGTGTCAAGCCACACGGACTTCATTTTGAGAAAATGGCGTCTAAACATGTCAAAGCTATTCTGAATCCATTTGTTTAAAGACGTATATATCTATCTTTTCTTTTCTATTTTGATGAAAGTTAAAATTAATTAAAAGCAGATTTATATATTTAATGTGTGACTTAATAATACGTTTTTCAAATATTTCAGATTATCCTGTAAATTGCAAAATATGGAACGGACATGAAATTCGAAACGTAACTTTGAGAAACTTTTTTCTGTACTTATTTACTTTAGATGACTTTAAATTATTTTTAATAATGTTAAATAGGTGACGCAGTATTAAAATACATCAATATCTCCAAATTTGACTTTTTGTGGGTTGACACATTATTGCTTATCAGCATCCATATAAGCTATATTATTGTTTAATTAAAATCCATTCGATAGATTTTGCGTAAATGAAAAACAAATATCCATACATCCATTCATACTTACAAACTTTCGCATTTCAAATATTAGTAAGGATGTATTAAAAAAATTAAGTCGATTGAGAAAACGCAATAATCGTTTATATCACGTTTTATATAATACGACTGGTTGAATTTTGTTCCCGCAGTAACAGTATAAACAAATAGGATACATTCGTATGGATTTATTATTAGCAATAGCAGACAATTAATCCGCATAACGTTGCGATTAACGTGCACAAAAAAATCACCTAATTAGATAACACAGGTAAAATGAAAACCCCAGAACATATTTAAAAAATATATTTACTAATAATATTTAATATATCTGATAAATCAATTATACACTTAATTAAATTGTAACTGGATTTCAGATAACGTCAAGCTTATATCAATGTATCTAGAAGAATGAAATATTGTACAGAAGTTACTTTTATAAAGTAGATGGACATTAAAAAACGATATTTAAGAATTCATCCTCTAAGGGAATTAGGTGGGGCACGAAAGTTTAGAATTCCGTTATTCCGTAACCGTTTCAGTAAGGGTTCGTTATTCCGTATAAATCCGGGTTCTGTATTGACAGGATCCTGACGAAACCTAAGTCTATGTTGTGTGTAACCGATTTTCTACGAAAAATCCCACAACTAAAACCCCTAAACAAGATAGATACATAAATGCAGCTTGCTGGTGCTAAGCGACCATTCGCCTAAAATAACGATTTCTAACTAAAATGTCCAGACCAAGAACAATCTAGTTAAGGTATTTAAAATGCAAACGACATTACCGTTTCATTTTTATCCAAACAGTGCATTAGCATCATTACCGTCCGCCTATTTGCGGACTAATGCAATTTTAATTATAAAAGGAGCGGTCGCAAATTGCACAATGCATTCTGCGGGCATCGAAAAAAGTATTATATTAAGAAATTGTTAACGTTATATTTCAAAAGGTTCTTTTAATAACGCAATGATTTTCAACAACATTCTATATTTAATGTGTTTTTTGTATTGGATAGTGTAGAAGTGGTCTAAAAATTAACTGCTCTACCACAAAAGGTTAACTAAAACCATGTTCAACACTTGCTAAACAGTGTTTACAAAGTAATCGATGATTTAAATCTACTCTAAGTTGACAATATTTGAATAACATCATGAAAAATCTATTAATAACATGACACACGTTACATCTTACAGCTAAAATAAGTTTTAGATATCTATTAAACTAACTTAAGCGTTGTTTATAGATACATAAATGTGTTTGAAGGATGCTTAAGTCAAAGCTATCGTTAGACGCGAATTTGTAGTACTGATCTTGATAAACACGCGTTTAACGAATGTTTAAATCTTTTGTAGTAAGGCAGTACATGTTTAAACATCACAAAGTTTTCAGTTGGCATTAATTTTTAATTGGTCTAACGGATATATCTATTATATTAAGGTTTACCTTAATACGAGTAATGGAAATAGTTCTTTCTCCAATATTCAAGCTACTTTCTTTCTAAAATCTAATTTTTAAAATGTTTAACCGTAAAATAGGATAAGCTGAGAAACAAAGCTTTTTCGAATTTATAACTTGAATAATATTAATATTAAATTTTTCCTACAAATATTAGTGAGATAAGGCGTGCGTAGAGTCGCCGATTGCCATCGATGATAGCAATTGTTAAAGATATGATAACGATTAAAAAATTTAAGCCAATAATATACTTGTTTTCCATTTAGAGCGTACAGAAGAATTGATAAATTAATTTTAACTAGTTTAATATCAAGACTATATACATATGTACATCTATAATATCCAAAACATAAACATAAGAAAATTTGTTAAAGATTATTATTATAAATATTAATTAAATATATTTGTTATTTTATTTATTACATTATTAATATTTCATATTAATAAAATAATATTAATTATACATATTATTGAATTATATTTCCTTTACGAATTGTTAAAATATAAGACAATATTATAATTTGTTACTAAATCTTATTTTATAACAATTAACGTTAATTTATTATTTTTAATATCCTTATTTTATATTATAATTTATTTTATTATTTTGAAATTTAATAATTGTTTTATAATGCAAAGTCACGTTGTAGTCGTTAGTCAGGATTAGAGATTCTAGAGCAATGTTTAATAACGATCCGAGTTATATGGGGAGCGTGACGAATTCAATTTTTAATAAAGTGAGCTATGGGGTACATTATACCCATATCGATAAGTTTGGTGTTAGATACTTTTAATTACATTGCTGATTTCATGCAAAAATTACATTTTAAGTTTTAATCTCGTGAGCGATATTAAATAACGTCGTAAGTAGTTACGGAATCTGTGTGTGTCATGGTACAGACAATAAATACTTTCAGTTTTTACACCACGCAATGAGAAACAACTTATGTAAATCTTAATAAAAATTTGAGAGCAAAACTTATAGGATGTTTAATATATACATTAATAATTTTTAAATGTATGTACTTTAACACAATTTTAAAAGAGTACCTATCGAGTTTCTTGCCGGTTCTTCTCGGTAGAATCTACATTTCGAGCCGGTGGTAGCTTTTCCTTAATTTAAGTACTTTTTGTTTGACGATTTAAAAGTGCTTTTAAAAGCCTACTTGAATAAAGTATTTTTTTATTTGGATTTTGATTATAAGTGTAATTTATTATGCTATAATTACATTAATTTAATAATTAAATCTTTCATTTCATAGAAGGACAGGAAACTTCACTCGATTGACACTATATCTTCGCGTTCATACTCGTACAACAGCGCAGTAACAGCCTGTATAACTTGTTTTGAAAGTAAAATAAAAGTGTCTCGGTTATGCCAGGGGGTAGTAGGGGCAATTTCTCCCTGCCCCCCCTTGGATTCGTGTCTTAAATTCAGCGCATATCGATAGGATAAGTAATCTATTATTTAAATCTTTGGGAATTCATAAAACTGTTGATTGTTAAAAAGACTATTTGATGTTGCAACAATTAATTATAATATCAATGGATAGGCAGCGGTTAGTGGTGATCAATAATAATGATATGATAGTAGAATTAAATGAGATGATTTTGATTAAAAGTTTATTATTGTGAAAATATAAATATTACTTATAGGTACCCTACACACATATTTTCTATTTATCTGTTAAATTAACTGTTTTGATTATGTTATGGCTTTTAATTGTGTCTGTCTATTTGTGTAACGAAGCTCAATGATAGCTTACAACCTAAAGAAACATGTGTTCTACATGACATTCCATTTTATACAACATACTCACATACCATAAAAATATTTCGCCAGGATATAAAAATTAAGTACACCAAGTAAAGGAGGTCGCTGGTAATATTGCTTTTTAATAAAAAAAAGAAACTTTTTAATACTTTTATTAAAAAAATCTTATTTGAATAAATTAAAAACAAGGTTATGAGAAAACAAAATTGAAATCAATGAAATAGTAAACAATATTAGATTCAAGTAGGGAACGTAAATATTATATACAATTTTTCCTCAAATGACGCAGTTGAAATCGCGGCGCACAGCTAGTAATAAAAAATTAAATATCATGAGAAAAGGTGAAGAAAATGTAAATATTATTGCCATTACCGTTTTTAATTATCTACATTTTATTAATTAAACATATGACAGTTAATAAAAGTCACTACAAAAATAAAACGAAAATGAAATCATACCAAAATTGATAAGTTCGGTACAACTGTCTTCATTTAAGTGTTGCGCTATCACCGAAATTATAAAAAAAAACGTATAAATCAAATGTTATCATTCTTTTTTAATGTCTTTTATCATTCGTAATAACATTTTAAATCCCTTTTATCGGCATGGATTAGCCAAATCTCTGATCGTAAATGACGAAATGTGTTTAAAAAATAAAACTTTGTATGTATTTTGTATTATAAATCATTCTTACAAACTGCTGTTTTATTTAGTCGTTTGGGAGTGTGCGTGTACGAAAATTCCATACAAAATCATACATCACTACGTATTTAATAGGGGGAGTATATTTTTGCCTTTAAAGTTAAAAAATCAGAAAGTTAATTTTTGAAATTTACTTCTATCAAAACTTAAATGTAATATTCTGACAAACGATTTTAATTTTTGTCAAAATGTGGTACTTTGAAGGCGATAGTTTTCAAAATTTACCTTGCAATATCGATTTTCCACTTTGACAGGAACAAAAATAACAATCACCGCGGCCATTTTGTAAAACATTTAGATTATTGCAATTTACATTAGATACGTGTTACGTAATGTGTCATTTCATAAAAATAATTTCTTGAACCTGAGTGCTTATTTTATGAAACTATCACTATCAAAACATGCCATATTTTGAGTTAAAGAAAGGGTTTCAATGAAAAATAAGAAATCAACTGGCAATCGGAAATGGCACAACTAAAAGGCATTAATCAAATAATTGAATTGAACTGAACTGTCAGAATTTAACGTATTATGATAGTAATGGTTTTACATAATTAGACATAAGAAATCACGAGAGAATATTCTTAATTTTGGACGTATATATCTTACAACCCCCTCCTCCCTCCCCACTAGACCCTTCCCTTGGACGGACTCCTCCCATATCAAAACTATAGCTACACCCGTGTCCTTAATTCTGTATTATAAAGCAAAACATTAATACTAATGATCGATTTATCTTCGTCTTTTTTCCGATATTCGTTAATCTGTAACTTTATTGATTTGTTTGACCTTCAAGCCGAATTCGATACGTAAAAAGCAATATAACCAAAAACAAATATTCGTTATCGTGAAATCGTAAAAAATCCAAATCCTTTTTTATCAGCTCATAAAATTATACCAGCGTCCGTTTGTTGGAAACACCGAAAATCATATTTATCGTAAACCTCGGGTCTAATCAAATGGATTTCAATTTTAATCCCTTCACTAGGCGTTAATCAAAGTTGTATTCTGAAGGTCTGCGCATGATTAGAATTAAACGCTATCAATTTCGATTTAGTCTCTGAGGAAGTGACGTGGGGCAATAAACTGGAGATTAAATTCGGTATTACGTGCTGCGTTGTAAACATTTTTATAATATTGTTTTGTAATAAACACTATTACTATGACTATTATTATTTGGTCGTTTCTATAGCTGTATCTTGCGTTTAAGGAAAATGATAAGCTCTGTTATCAGGTGTAAGCAAACTAGTTACATCATAATTTTGAAAAAAACATTTCTTTTTCTACTTATCCTAAGGCGAGAATTATAAGTTTTACTTTATCAAAGAAGTCGCTGTCAAAAATAAAGGCAATAACAGAAAATTTTTCAGGTGTTAAACAATGACAAAAAATTTATGTAAATGTTTAGTAAAAAATAATCCTATTTTTATTTTTTTGTATTAATTAAGATGTAAATAGCTTAATATATATTTTACATTAAATAAACTCTACAAAAATATATTACTGTAAATCATTATGAAAGCATGAGAGCAAAACTAAGTGTTATCTCGCATAAAGCAAGCATCTAAATAGTGAATGATTTTTCACTTTTCAATCGACTTACTATACTTTCATTTTGGTCCCATAAATTATCCTATACCTACATGTTTTTATCAAAATAGCTTTAATAGTTTGATTTTTAAATCAAAATAACTGTAATAAATATGTCGTCCAAATATACGAAAATGTGTATTTTGCTTTTTAATTAGATGCTGATTAGCAATGATGTGACAACCGATGAAAAGTCGAAGTTGGAAATATTGATATATTTTGACAATGCGTCATGTATTACATATACATAATTTAAAAAATCAAGTCACCCAACAATATAAGTACGAAAATAAGTTCGTAATTCAATATTTCGAATATTGAAAAGTATAAACCATATTTTGCTATATAAAATAAGCTCATGTATTAGAAAAACTTATTATTAGATAAAGCTTTCCATTATACCAAACTGCTTTAAATTCAATATACCTTTTATCCAAAATAGAAAAGAAAATATAGATATATAGTTCTTCAAATTTTATCAAGAAAAGGTTTGACGCCATTTTCACAAAATGAACTCCGTATGGCTTGATACAGTATTGCTTATCAGCGTCCAGTTATTCTGAATTACATGTAAAAAAGAAAAACTATAAAACCCTCCATAAAATGCTTAAAAACTTTATCAAGAGCTATAATTATTTAATTTTTTTTTAAATAATTTAGGGTACAACTCAAAAATAATACGTCACACAATACGTAATTAATCTTAAGTTCTACACCTGTTACACGAGCATTTGCATTGACAGCAGATTTCATGATATGCGAGATAAATCAGGTCTTAGCGGCAACATCAGACGAATTTCAACATATATCTGAGGCTGGGATTACGGTCACGCCCTGAGATAAAACGTTGTCAGAAAACGTCATTGATATTACTAAATCCTGAATGCTCTTGAAGTTTTTCCTTTTTTGATATTTAGGAAATTATATTTGAAATTGATTTTAACTTTACTTCATTACCCGGCTGCGTGGCGCAAAGAGAGTAATGTGTTTACCAGTCTATGTATGTATGTATGTGTGTGGGTTTGTACTTATTAGACCAAACGCGCGGGCTGATTTTAATAAATGATGAAATGACACGTCATGATGGCGTGAATGTCATAGCATAAAAATTAAGAATAATTAAAATGGCCAATTTTGGACGCCATAATGTGACAAAGAACATAATGAAATTCGACGAGCTACATATATCAAATGGTTTATCGCTGAATAGGTATTTAAAAATAATGTTAGGTTTCTCATATCGTTTTTCAATCAGAATAACCGTTTAGGATTTATAACGATTTAAATTTGGTTAGTAACGATTTTATAATGTATGTATGCATGTATGTGGGTAATTTATGTAGATATGTAACTATTTTCTGTACAAAATAACCTACTGTAGCCTAAAAGGCTGTTTTTATTACCCTGGAGTGTCATGAGTTATGACGTCATCATAAAATCAACATGGCGGACATAAACTGTTAAAACTAGCAAATCGTTTTAATTTTTTGCTTTGTTTTAAAACGTTGGCAGTTTAAATGCAAACGTTTTGAAATTTACCGACACCTAAATAATATTGATATAATATTGATAGGTACCGTAGCTTATTATTTCTTTAACAATTATGTTCGTATCTTCAGGAAATAGTATTATTTCTCATGTCAATCCTCCTAGTATATTCGACACGCGCTTTGACTTTTATGTTTAATTTAATCAAAGGTCGCGGTGCCTACACTATCTCGGCGGCGCCTTTGTGTGCGCCCCGATTTCACTCCGATGTTTCTCCGAATTATTTGCTGAAACAATAGCACGGTTCATGTTTGTAGCATTGAGCAATTTTACATTACCATTAAAACATTCAGCCGTATGTCTTAATGACACAGCGATAAGGTTCAATTTTGAAGTGCATCTGTAAAACTAATGGCAGATTTGAGACTGTTAGTTTGTAAACATTGACGAAATGTCGCTCGCGGCATCTTTGAGATTAAATTCTGCCTCAATAATCGTTAAACGTGCGCCTAGATTTGTGATTATCACCGCTTAACAAGGTTTCGGTCTTAATGAGTTTTCTTCGTGTAAGTACGTCTACGATGTGTTATGTACAGACTTTTGTATAAAATTAGATTATCGATTTAGTAACTTCAAAATTCCGAATCGGTTAAAAATAAATATGAAAGTATTATAATATCAAGGTTCGCTTATCTTATATTAGTCATATACATAAAATTTTGTATCAAACTATAAAAGAAATTTTTAAATGGATACATCAACGTTAAATAAGTCAATCGTTTCAAAGAAACGGTAGTATACCGGAACAATCACGAAGCCCTTAACAATTCACGAGGCACACAGAATTCAATTGTCATAGCGCTAAGTCACGCGAACTTTAAACAAGAGGATAATGTAACATTGCCGACTTGGCCACACTTGGCCAAACAGAAACGTGAATAACAGGGCAAATAAAATTGTGGGGCGATGTCGTGACGTTGTAGCCACTTGGCAAATATTGACGGGACTTGGCGTGCACGAATGGACAACATTTGATTGATCGAGCATTGTGGTCACCTTATGTTTGAAGTGCTTCAGAATAGAACGTGTAAAGTAAAACAGACATGCAGGCTAATTCCATTCAAATCGTTAATAGATTGAGGGGGACAGTTGGGAACGAAAACGATACATGAATACCACATCACTAACGTCGCGGATGGAAACCAATTACGATTAATTAATTCTTCAGATTATGAGTTCTATAGTTTATAGGTATAGAATGTGCACGTTAAAATCGTGTAAATTTAAAAATAAAAATCATTCTCCGAAACGGTCATAATACTAAACAATCCATACATTTCAAACACGGCGTAGCTTTATCTTGTAAACTAATGTTTACCTACAAGGGTACACATGTCCAAATCGGATTTACAACGTACCAAGACGAGGGCAGAGGAGAGTCAGCAAATAAAGCTAATTTTGTTTGCTGATGACAATATTACTTTCGACAGACATCTCAAATTAACATTTATTCAATAAAATTAGCATGTGTTTTTAAATTTTACGAGTACGTGATTCTCATTTACGTTTTACGTGACAACGAATACTTAGAATGAAAAAGCTACTTAAGTTGTTACTTTTTTCAGATGCACGGTGGGTCTATGTTATATTTTTTTGTCAACGTTACTCTTATCGTCGATATCAAAATTTGTGTTCGGTACATGAATTACAACCATCATAACATGAACGTTTAAACTGTCGATACTCATATCGATATCAGCTTTGTCGCTGCCGCCGGCAAATCAGAGTCATAAAACAAACGTAATTTTGCCGAGCGATACGCGCTGTCGGCCTGATAAGATATGTCAGCCCAAATCTGAAGCCGTGGGATTTAAAGCCCAATGTTATTGGAATTTCAGTGAGGGCCTACGTGCTTATGAGATTTTTTATTAAACATCGAAGCCTTTGGTGGCCGATGGGTGCGGTTTCGTTATTGATAGTTTTTAGTTTATGATCTGAATGTTTTTCTTATATTATCCAAATTTCAAGGATATTTCGGTATACACAACTGAGCTAAATGGTACACCTTGTGGAATGCCCACCGATTTTGGTCTTTTTGGTATAGAACGTATAAATAATATGGACGTTGATAAGCAATACTATGTCTAGTCACACGGATTTCATTTTGAGTTAATGGCGTCTAAAGATTTCAAGTCTATTCTAACAAATTTGAAGACATATGTATATATCAGATAGCAGATTGGTGTAATAAAAAAAATTATTTAATAATAAGTTTTTCAAATAGATTATTGCATATTGCGAAACATTAAACACACTTTAGTATTCCAAACATTATATTAAAAACTTTTTTTCACACTTATTTAGTTTGGATTACTTCAATTTTTTTTATAATGTTCAATACATGCATTATCAGAATCCATCAATATCTCCGAATTCGACTGATTGTGGGGTGACACATTATTGCTTATCAGCATCCATATATAAGTTTCTTCAGTGGAGAACATGCCTAGCCCTCGTGGGACATTTACAAGATAAAATGTACCAATATCTCACCTCTAACAGGAAAGCTATCTATTTGTTGCGGCGGTGAAGCTATACGCGGCTCGTGGCGCGTCACGGGCGACCACAACGACTGACAGAGTCCGTTTCTTAACGCCTCGCTCGCTGATACCCCTGTAAACAAAAATGGCTTTATAAATTATTTTATATTTCGTTTTTACTTCACTATAAACATCGTTTAAATTTTGTAGATTATTACTATGATTAATTTTTCACAATTGGACGCTACTGAGCAATACTATGTCGAGCCCCACGGATTTGAAAAAATGACGACTAAAGATGTCATGTTGATAAATTTGTTTCAAGAAGTATATTTATTTATTTTATTTAAAGCACACTTACAACATACATATTAACGTTTACAACAAAAAATATAATAGTATAACAATAATTTACCTAATATGCATGTCAATTACAAGTGTACATAGCATTCACTGTGATTCATAAAATTAAAAGTAACAAAAGATTAAAATAAAATTATAAATAAATTTAATTATTTCATTATTAAAATCAAAACGAAAAAATGGAATTAAAAACATCATCTTTATAATCAGAAAAAATAACAATAAATTTACACAAAAACTAGTCATGCATTTTATAGTAATTAAATTATTGGTATTATTATTCCATGTTTTCTTTTCTGTTTTGATAAAATGTATAATTAATTAAAAACAGATAGGTATAACTTTATCTAGTAATAAGTTTTTCATTATATTGCAAAATATGGAACATACTACAATATTCGAAACATTTAATTAAGAAACTGTTTCCAGTTCTTATTTCGTTTAGATGACTTAAAACATTTATAAATAATAAACCCGTGACGTATTATCATAAAACATCAACATCACCGAATTTCGTTTGTTTGTTTGTCATTGTTTCTCGTCAGCATCTAATTATGATTCGTAAAATCGAATGCTTCACTTAAAACGTCATAATTATTTTTACGAATTAATCCACATCGTCCAAATTAGGATTAATTAAATGAAATTTATACACGTCCTACAGTAATGAGTGCTTCCGTATTTTTCATTCAACAATTAAAAATGAATCACTCAATTTTATATGGGTGGGACTTAAGATTAGCAGATTAAAACTCGTTTCATATGGATTACAAGCTCGATTATTATGATTATTTCTGTGTATAATATATGTTCTTGTTCATAAATTACTGGATAAATGAATGGTTCGAACAAACAAACTAAGTATGTACACCCTTTTACGAAAGTTGTGCGGACGGAGAACTATGAAATTTCACACACGAATGGTGCTATTTTTATGTATAAAAATAGGTATATTAAATCAAGGCATATATACTCCTTTGCTTTTTGTTAAAGTATGTGGTTAAATTGAGAATAGATTATCTATGTTCAATCTTGAAATCGGCTTAAATTTAATGAACTGCAGTCGAATTCCGATCACTAGACGACCAACAGTTTACATAAAAATAAAAATTAATGTATACAACGTTTCCCATTGTAACTATATCTTTATTCCCATTGACATTAAGTATATTTAGGAGGCGTACGTAGGTATACTCTTTTGTAACTATTTTTAATGCACTTCACGATTATAAGAAATGGAAGTAAATGTAGTTTTTTATATGTTATGGTAGGAGACTTAATGTGTTTGTTATATTTACCTTATCAAATAGTATTCAGATAGAAATGAAAATATGTAGCTGAAAAACCTCTTTTACTCATATTAAAATTACACATCATATCGTAAAAGTCATTGAAATGACATTAAAACTAGAAATTTTTCTTTGTAATAAAAAAAAATACAAAGCAATGAAAAATAATTGATTATCAAAACATAACGCTATTGATAAGCAAGGATTATAAAATCATAATTCTAATTAACACGAATTAAGAATGTTAATCGGTGACAACATTATAAACTCAATCAATGTCAAGGCGCCAAAATAATCTCACGTAACGTGGTAATAGATAAATTATATTATTTTAATTTTGTTTATAATAACACTAAAATCGTTTTATATTTTGAAGGATCAGAAACAGTCTGTAAATCTTACGATTAAATAAAAACCTCTTCTTCCACCAACCCGAATTTAACCCTAAGCCAGGCCACAACCTGTTCAGAAAGGTTTTTTTAACAGCAGAAGTATATATTATTGAAAGTAAAATTATAAAATAGTATTTATAAAACAGAGGAAAAAAGAAAGTTTATAAAAATATAGAACAATAAGAATCCTACTACTACTAAAGACAGATCTTTACTGTAATATAACTTACTGTAATATATTTTAGTACGTATAAAAGTGACCAAATTCAAAAATTCATATTTTTGCCCATAGGACCCAAAAAACGTTTTACATGTGGGAATTTTACATTTATGGCACAAAATGTTTATATAATAGCTATTTATTTGAATATGAACCACACAATTCTATGAAACTAATTTTTAATTAGGTACTAACTTAGGTAACTCGTGTAACAAAGATTTTGAATTTGGTCACTTTAATATTAGCGCGCGACATCAACTTTACTGTAATGGAGCTTAGGTATATATCAAAGTAAGACAGTCTTCTTTTTCTCAACTATACGCGGGCAAAACCGCGAGCGAATGCCAGTATGCTATAAAATATCAAGAATTAGATAATTAGAAGTAGATAATTAAATAAATTACCTAGAATCTGTATCAAAATAATTAAATGTACCAAAACTTTACGTGGCTGAACGCGACACAACCGATACACAAAACGAAAGCACCGTTTTAGAGGCCAGACAAAAACGATTCCAATTGCTTTATCAACGAAGTGTTACGACTTGATTTGCTCGATTGCCCCTTCTCAGGGCCTGACGCCTGACATCGCTTACGAATAAGTAATTCATGTCAAAAACGCACGCGCTTATAAATAGGGGTCAACAATGGTATTCAATAACTATAGATACGTTACGTTGTTACGTTAATACTATTTGACGTTAAAATGGCATGAATATTCGGCAACAATTTGGTATTCGGCCTCTCGGCCGAATAACGAATAGCAAATTATGCAAAAAAAAACTCAGATTATTACTCACAAAGATCATGTTGCTTTACTCGAACAAATGGTGATTAAACACAATACAAGTAATATTTTGAAATGATGCACCAACAATCAACAAATAAAGAGTATAGTGACACACCACGACCAGTCACAAATGAGACACCAACTGCCCGCGCCTAAGAACTAAGTGTTGCCGAATATTCGGCGCTTTGTTCAAGGGCCTCGCCAAATATTCTGCATTCGGTATTTCGCCAAATAAATATTTGTGGCATTTCTAGTAAAAATCTGTGCCCATTTCCAACTTTGATAACTCGATTTCCATCTGGTAGCTAGATAACGACTATTTGCCCGTTCTTCCAAAAATGGAAGACATTTTGTTTACCACTAAGCGCTTTCTGCAGTTACAAAATATCGTTGTGGTTTTGACCATTTGTATCAGTATCGGTAAATATTTTACGAAATATATAAAAAAAGAAACTTTTGTAAAACTCGATAATCAGAATCGAAATCAATAACATTTAGTTTGTATTGTCTTTCCAAAACAAATGCAGAAGAATAAAGAATACACGAAAATCCTGACGAAATAGCTAACGGCTTTATCTGAATATCGATAATTTTAAATCGATTTCTTCGTAAAAGTATCACCTTTGTTTTAAAGAACATCTGACCCATATGCGATCTTGATCACGAGGGTTTCACAATATTACGATTGTACTCCTTGAATGAGTGTAACTGAGATAGAACCTATTCACTATACCTCTTATACATCCTGGCTAGATCGTGGTATTACCTCACTCTCACAGAAGATCATACGTAACTTCGTACGGTAAGTGAGAGAACTGTAAGCCAAAATCTCTCTTCCATTCCTTTCCTTACATCCCCCCTAATTCCTTATTCCCATTTTAAAGCTGGCCACGAATTTGTGGCACTTTTGGTGCATGTCCATGGGCGGCGGTGATCATTTTACATCAGTTGCTCATGTGTTTGCTATTTTTATTAAAAGTGCTGATAATTTTCGATTTTCTTCTTCTATGATTCTTCGGTATTCTTCTATACATTGATCATTCGTATCTCTGGCAAAATTCTCAATACAAGCGATACTAGTCAATGTAGATGTAACCAGTCAAGAAAACCGATAGAAAATATCATTATCAAATATTATCGCAACTCATACTAAGGACACAGGAAAGAAGAATTTTATTAAATCCAATACATGAAAAATTTCATAGATATTAATTGTGATAAATTTTATCAGAACACATTTATGTAATCACGGCTGCGAATACATGATAATAACATGTAATTACATTTGTATTATCACACGCTATTGCGTGTAATACCTATATTTGATAGGATACTGTCAAACGAATTGAATTTTGTCAAAAATAAAACGTTTGATTAATTATTTTCAATTACACGTGAAAATGTCGCGATTATAAAAAAATCACTCTTCCTAATTTTTTTATAGAAAAATATAAACAACTTAAAACATAACTGTTAACGTATACATAGATAAACAATCTCAGTGATCGCAGGTCATTTAACATCCAATTAAATGAAAATTTGAACGAATGGACCATCTTTACAAACTTTGACATTTATAAAATATAATGCATATATATAATTAGCGAAAATCCTATTCAAATTGGATAAATTATTATTGATTATGGTTATACTTATTATTATAATTTATTCATAATTATTTTAATGATGTTTGTGGGTATATATGGTACTGATTAAGAAAAAAATGAACTTAATAATAAGTTAAAACAAATTAATATGATAATAATGTAATTCAAAACTTAATTAAAAAACGCTCAACAAATAGCAAAAGTGGTCAACGTCGATTTTTTACAAATGTCTCAAGAAATATTAGAAAAGATTTATCGCGCTACGGACGGACATTTCGAAACAGGATAAGGATGATAAGAGCAAGGACAATCTGTGCTGCATCCTCGAGGAAGAGAGCGATTCGATGGCGCCAGCGCGGCGGACACGCGGCTAATGTAGAATTATGCTCCAACGTTAGGGTTTGACTTTGAAATTCGTTATATGTGATAATTGTACTTCTATTATATATGCTTTATTCTTTATAGCTGACAATTCTACTACTAGTATAAATGCTTATAGCTGGTAATCCTACTAATTAGTAAGTAGTTAACTTGAAATGCACAAGTTAGCCTATAAGTGAGGTATGCATTTTCTATCATATATAATTAAAAGTATGTTTTTTAGAATAAGGAACAAAATGGCAAATCAAATAATTATTAATTTTTTACTATCATTTTTAAGAACACGCGTCATTTATTTTAAGCAATAATAATTTAAAATCATAATTTATTTTTACATTATTTAAAAAAAAATAATATGTCATAATCAGTAATTATGACACTTAGAATTTAATCTAATTACATTTAAGGATATCAAACTATTTCGTTAAAAATATTGATTTAGCAAAATCAAAGAAGTACGGTAAAAAATAATAGAAATGGTAAATGAAAATAATTTAACAAAGATAATTTCATCTCGTAACAATATTCAACAGAGAAATCATTAACTGATATTAACTACAAATACTGTTATTTCTGCTATATCACAAAACGGAACAACTTAACTCTATTCGCACCATTTTCAACAATTCAACAATTGGCTCCAACAAAATCGTCACACTGACCTCCATTCATCTATGAATCATAGAGATGTTCATGAGTCAGGGGTTCAGGAAATAAAAATGTTTAAACCAAAGCGAGCCGAACGGCGCCAACACTGTTCAAGAATCAATGACCGCCGTCCGGCGCGGGCGCAGCGCTAATTCGTCGCTCGCAGCGCCAATTGTATCAACGCTTCCTGTGTTCTGTTTTGGTACAAATGATGCTTTGTGATCTGTTTATCTAGAATTAGTGTATATTGTTTAAATTGGATTGAAGAGTTGCATTGAATCTTTATAGAGAAAATTAAATTCAGATGTAATGTTGTATTTTTTAACGATCTTCGAGTACTTTCATTTTGGGTGCAAATTGTAGATTAAATAAAAAAGAGAAGCAACGAATTTTAGTTCTCTAAGGATCAATAACAAAATTGTTTTATACGACTTTAGGTGAACCAATGAAACCATTTCAATCGTCGTTCCATTTAAAAGTCAATAAAACAATTTCGTTAACCACTTCTTCATAACAAGAAGTTATATTGTCGCCCCCGTCATTCACTTGTACCAAGCTCGAATCATCGCGTGCTATCAAGAACCAAAATTTCAAATAAAATTTACAATATTTTCATCTTTTAAACAAAAAAAATTCGCAAACTATAGCTGAAAAACAAAGTAATCTTTAATCATCATTTATTTCATTTATACTGATTGTAGAATTATAATTGAGAATTCGATAAAGAAGGAAACAAGGAGCACCACATACTGCAAAAATATGTAATCTGACTGGACTGGACACATTTACATGGACTACACAATCGTAACACACAGCAAGTTCGTACGAAATTAATCTATAGACCAATATATATTATCTGATACAAAACACTTATAGCCCAATACTACATAATAACATATAGTCAATTTAACTATAACAACAATAAATTAACGATGTAAACAAAGACGGTTAATGAAAGACGGAATCAGAACGAAGAGAAGGAGAAAGGTTAATTGAAATTGTATCTATAAATAGTATTCCTAAGAAGGACCAAATTAATCAACACTTAGTATTGTAACGTTAGAGCCAACACTCCAAAACAATAAAGTTATGAGTTAATAAAGTTAACAAACCATAAAAGATATAGCGCGACGTACCACTATATTCAGATAATCAAGACTAAAGCTCAATTAACTACACTTTTTAAGAAACACAAAACGACTTCACTACTTAACTTAATTGTGTCGAAGCAACTGATTAAAGTCGATTTAGAATTTGTTTTACAATTCGCTAAGAATTATTTCGCCTTTGATTTTGAATATAGCATACATAAAAAAACTGTAGCTAGGTTAGGTTACATTTTGTATATTTTCCGATAGCATCAGTTCGAGCTATATATCCTGTGATGGGTGAGACTGAAGCTGTCTATCAGACGGCGCCAGGGACGGTGGCGCCCTCTCAAATAACGCCACTCCCGCTGATCGTGTGATCGGTCATTCAATTACGATTGACTTTATTGCAATTGTTATCGTGGCGGATGCAATTTTTTCATATTTATCCAGACATGAGGTGGTTATTGTGAGACGGGATCAGGTGGCCGTTTTGATGTGTTAAGAGTTTGAAGCTATATAAAGTATTAGTAAGACGCTGATAAGTAATACTGTGTCAAGCCACACGGACTTCATTTTGAGAAAATGGCGTCGAAAGATGTCAAATCTATTTGTAATGAATTTGTTTGATGACATATAAAATATTGATAAAATGTATAATAAATCAAAAGTAGATTTGAATAATAGAAAGATGTATCTAATAATAAGTTTTTCAACTACATGAGATTATTGTAAAAATTGCAAAATATGGAACATACATGAAATTCGAAACATTAAATTAGGAAACTTTTTATATTGTTTGACAGACACGTTGGCGCAGTGGTCACTGCAATTGACTGTAGCGCTAACGGTCGCGTGTTCGATCCCCGCTCACGGCAAATGTCTGTATTGCTCATACGGATGTTTGTCGTGGTCTGGGTGTTTGTGTTGGTGTTGTGTATGTTTCCGGACCCCCGACACAAGGTCACAAGATCTTAATGGGGGCCGTTGAGTGTGATGCGTTTATTGTTTGTTTATTTATTGTTTATTAGCATCCAGTTATACCCCACGTCTTCGTCTATGTACATCTTTTTTCTCCTTTTTATCTCCTCTTTGACCAAATGTCCAGTCCTTTCCAAATCTCATTGAATTAAGTTCAGAGGTTTAAACTTGACAAACAAAACAGACTGAGTTACTTTCGCATTTATAATGTTAGTATGGATTGTATGGACTAGGTGACTCGGAGAACTTCGTGCCCTAGTTTCGTGCCCTAATTTCGATTTTTTTCGTTTTTGCGACTGTTTCTTTAAATTTTATCTTACTAACCTAAGCAACATCATTATTAAGACTGACAAAACGTAAAGCAAATTTAAATCGGTTAAATATAATAATTTTAGAATTTTAGCGAGACTAACACTCAGCTTTTGATTTTTGTACAGAGAAAATTGGAAGCAATTGATCTTAAATAATTAACGAAATGTGGTTTGGATGTGCATGTATTTTTAATTTATATACTAGCTATGTCCCGGCGTTTCACCTGCGTTTGAGGAAAAATATTTATTAATAATTTTTATTTATATTTAAAGTAACCTTAGCTACTCCTTATAGCATTAGGTATCTGTGAGTGAAAGTCCCATCAACGTTGAACACACAGACAAATAGACAGACAAAATTTAAAAAAATGTTTTTGGTGTAAGTATCGTCTATATTATTTTTTTAAATGCTGATCATTTGAAATTACAAACAGACACTTCAATTTTATTTATTTGTATAGATATGTCATTTATTAAAGCATGGATTTGTGGTGTCGTTGTTCCTCATAACAGGAAATAATTTTGCATAGTAGAGGGACAATTGGATTAGTTAGGATCTATATTACGACTTAATAAATTATAAGCATGGTAAAAATACTCAATTACAGCACGATAGTCTTATCAAAAACACGCCATCTTTTAATTTAATATGTAACTTTTTAAGTGAAATAATTTCTATAAATTTTAATAACGTATAATTTTTGTATAAGTTTCTCTATTTTGTAAATAGATAATATTATTTAATTTTATTTTCAACAAAATAAATTAAATTGCCGCATATTTATGAATGATACTTAAAATGTAAATACTGGCGTATTTACGACAAATGTGGTTAGGAAATGATTATTATAATTATTATGTAACATAACCACAATTTCGCCCATTATTAGTCACGATTTATACAACATAGTTCGTAAATTATTGAGTGTTAATTAAGTTTTTTTTTTTCGAAATTCTAAGCAGACCTAAAATTGAATTATTTTGGACTATTATTATCTTAATGCATTTCTATACACTATGATTTTGAAGCAAAGTAATTAATAAAATATCTCAAATTTGTTGACCAACTTAGCTGTATTATACCGCAAAGGGGTCAGAAACTAACTCGCAAGCTTTTTTCGAAAATCAATAATATCTGTGTAATAAATATGTGTTAAATTAGAACATAATCAAGTAAAATACAAAAAAAATCTTTATTTTTCTACTATGAAAACAGCTGGATCAAATAAAATTCAATAAATATTCCGTCATCAGTATCGAAGTAAACCGACTACATCAACATAACTCCTAGTTGAGAGACAATCCGCCGTTCATCACCATCAATGGGGCCGAGTTCATTCATTGAATTATTATTAGCAAATGAATTACAATTGACAACGTAAATCATCGTGATAGCTCGTCAGAGAAATTTGCTTCTTATTACGTTTCATAAAAGGCACTTATTGGATGCTCAGTTTGTACATTTCGACACGGTTAGGTGTGTGGTACCGTTCGATGAAATGTCCGTATGAAGTCATGGAGTCGCATGATTTTTATTTATACCAATACAATTTTATGGCTTAATTTCGTACCAGAAAGCAAAGAAAATACGTGTTTCAATTTAAGTGCAGTTTAATAATTAAGTAAATGATTACTAAAATTCAAACTGATATGAATTTTAATGAAGGAAATATTTTTTAGGTTACCAATTACATTTTTTCTAGCTAATCGTTTCAGAAATTTCACAATGAATATGTATCTATTATATTGATCCATGTTATATTTACAACAAAGGTTAGTAGTTTAGATTATATTAAAATATATACTATTAGCTGATCCTAGTTGTCAAAGCGTGATGTGATATAAGACCTTTAACCTTCTTCTATGGACGAGGTAACCAACATAAAAAGAATTTTTCAAATCGGTCTAGTAGCTTCAAAGCCAATTCAATGCAAACAAATCATCAAATCATTCCACTTTATAATGTTAATGTAGAAAATATAGACGATTAAAAACAAATATAAAATTTATCATCCATGAAAGTCTATAGACCGATAGCATCTCTAAAGATTTCATCTGTTAATCCAAGTGTTTCATTACACGGAGCTTGGGTGGTCATCGTACAGGAGCGTATTATAATTGGCCACAACGACCCACTCATGACAATCTAGAGAATTCAAACGGAAGCCAAGATCGCTTTACTGATAAATGATCACACATTACCACCAACTTGGACTATTTGTTTGTCAACAATGTTTAATGAAACGGGTCGGATGAAAGTGATTTAGCTAACTTAGGGCTATTTAAACGCAATGCAAGAATTTGAGCTAGAATTATTTTATTTTGCTTGGTAAAATTAGTAAGGATACGATAAATGGTAACGTAATACTTAAGATAGCTGGAATTTTATATTGCAGAAATTCAAAGTCATCATTGATGGTGAAGAATGCATGAATCCTTGTTAGTTTTGTTCGTTAATGATCGTTCTCGTTATCTTGGTGACGCGCAGTCTACTAGGTATTCTTATCTTAACCAACACACTGGGTCTTTATTTTCTCGAACAAGACTTTTTATTTGCAAAACATTCGGGGTCAGCCGGGTTGCGCCTTCCTGACTTCGGAATATTCGATATTTTTATTAAACAATGTTGCTTTAATTAATGCTAGTGCTTCATGCCTAATCTCTTCTGTGAACACAATCGCGCTAATAGAGGAAGTTGTTGATTGTTCGGCTTAATTAATATTTACTATATAATCTTGCTCGGTAACAGAGTTTCTGGTCACATTTAGTTACCTAATTATGAATTGAACTTATCGTAATAAGAATCATCATCTTTTTCTTTGACTAGAAGTTATGGTGTACTTAGGTAAATTATTTTTGGAAATTATTAGATCGCCTTCCAAATTCAAATGGACAAAACTGTGTTCTAATAGTGTTTCTAAAATAAGAACCGTTGATAGTAACACATAACAGAGTTTTCAGAATAACCGTATTAATAATAAATACTACATACGTAACATGCGTCCTAGTTAAATTTTATTAGTGAAACAACTATAACAAAACGCTAATAAATTTTTCCTTCACGCTTCTCTATAATACCGCATATCTTACTAATCGATATAACATATTTTTAAAACCCTGAAGTGGGCTTGCGTTGAATAAAAAGAGATTTTTAATATAACAAAGTTTACCCACCGCCAATCCCATTCTTAGGTAACGCTGCTAATCGTAGTTATTTTTTAAGCTTTCTTAATCCATGCATGGTTTCAATATATTTTATTTTAATCTCAAACATATCTAAAAGATATTGACTATGATACGCAAACCAATATTGTTCTCAAACATTTTTTTTAAATCATCAATCATTATCATCTTCTGACAATGTCCTAATTCATATTTATTATTTAATTTTAGCTTCAAATATCTAATAATTGTAACTAAAACGTATATACTAATAACGTGTTACTTGTACTTAAACGTGGTGCTTATATCTCATCGTTGTCAATATCCTGAAAAGGTTTTTTTCAACTCATCCTCTGACAAAATCCATCCGTCTAGCCCACGTCTAATCAAGAGCTAACTGAGGTTCCCACGGCACGCCTCCTACGCATGCTTACTCACAATGTTTGTCGTCTACTCTAATTGATCTAAGATCTAGTTGTGAATTAAATCGTGGCTCATCGATGTCTCTGTGTGAATATGTTTTTTGTGAGTCATTCATTCTTTTTAAATGTGTTACTTCTTTTGTTTCGATTGATAAATTTATTGTTATTCTTTTTATTATAACTTAGAATTTTCATTTGATATGCTAAGAAGTAACACATAAATGGATGCTGATAAGCAATAATGTGTCAACCCACAAAAAGTCAAATTCAGAGATATTGATGTATTTTGATACTGTATCACCTATTTAACGTTATTCAATAAAGAATAAAGTCATATAAACTAAATAATTACGGAAAAAAGTTTCTTAATTCATTGTTTCGAATTTCTAGATTGTTCCATATTTTGTAATTTATACAATAATCTCATATATTTAAAAAACTTTTTATTACATAATATATTACATATATCAACCTGCTTTTAATTCATTATACCCTTTATCAAAAAAGGAATGAAAATATGGATAAATACTTATTCAAACAAACTTATTAAGAATAGGTTTGACATGTTTAGATGCCATTTTCTCAAAATGAAGTCCGTGTGGCTTGACACAGTATTGCTTATCAGCGTCCAAATGTGAATTATGTTGCTTAACTTTTTGAAAAAATATTTAACATAACCGAAAAAAGTATAAAGAAGTTCGTTAAGAATTTCAGGAAAACACTATAAAATATATATGTATATTTTAAATGAAATAAAAAAAGTCGACAAAAATAAAAATCACACAATTTTTCAAACTCTGCTAAACTTTGAGAATCTATTTACAGCTCAACAGCGAATAGTCCTCATTTGCCAAACCGAAAAACCTTCAAAAAAGTTTTAGAAACAATTAAATTGTGCCCCGCTGATTGTCGTGCGAACGGCAGAACGGGTTAAGAGGTGTTAATTGTGCGTGATTGAATGTTTTCTCAGGGCAGAATTTCAATTGGACGCAATTGTTCGTCTGCCTGTTTTTACCACGGAAACTGTTGTCTTCTCTTTCTCCTATCCGAATGCAATTTAATTTTCTTCTATCACATTATTTACTGAACTTTCCGTGTCTTTGAAAAACAATTTTTGTTGTTTAGTTTAATTATGAGAACAAATGAAATTTGACTATTTGATTTTATTAAGTGTATATTTTGTAAATTTTATCTAATTTAGTAAAATGTCCCATTCTGGGCAAAATGCCTCCTCTCCTATTGAGAAGAAGGTAAAGTGATTAATCCACCATGTTGCTCAACTACTGGTAGGCAGATATACATGTGTCATAATTATTAGCAACACATGCAGGTTTCCTCACCATATTTTCCTACAGCGCCAAGTTCGAATTTAAACACAAATTTACCACTTAAAAACTCCGCGGTGCTAGCTGGAGTTTGAACCCGCGATCATCGGTTCAGATCGACGTATTCTGACCGCTATTTAACACTATTTATCTAATTTAACAGAACTTTATATCTCACAACTATTGTTAAGGTCAAGAACGCAAGTGGTGCTATAATAAAATCATTTCTGAAACCAAATCCCGTGAGACAACGCTTGAGCGAATTGAGGTCAAAGTCATCGTGCTATACAATTACCAATATTTAACGCGCTATCTTTTCCATTAACTAATATTATAACGTTTTTTAAAGAAAATTTATCGTTCATTTTTATAAAATTATAGAAAAACCGTAAAGGAGAGGTAGAATTTTGAACATTTGCGGGTTTAGTCACAAAATAAATATTTTTAAATTATAAAAAAAAAAATCGATATCATTTGAGTTGCGTTAAAATTGATTACATTTTAATATTAACAAATTTTGATCTGATGTTTTCATTATCATGACATCAACCTTATCAATTACTTGTCCAAGATCCTATCTACATCTATATTAAATTTTATCAAAACGAATTTTGGCACGCCGAAACTGACACACCGAGATATTTTTAAATTTATAATATGAATATTAGTATTATAGATTTTCTTTAAACTATCAATAATCACGTTATTAAAAGTATTTTACACCATTTCATATCGCACGCTTGTCATCGTCATAAACGTAACGATACAAATAAAACATTAAGTCCAATAATCATCGACAACAGTAGCGTTTCAATCAATTCCATTGGCAGTTATGATTCACGTCGTAACATCGCTCAAGTCATTGGTCAGAGAGTCGCCGACGTTTGAAGTCGACCGCTCATTACACAACCTAATTCGCCGACAGGAAGATTCTAATAGGGTTAAGATTTAGAGTTGCTGGGTCATAGGCGAGATGGATGTTACATTGTGAGCTGGGCGTGTTGTGTTCCCAATGAAATTTGGCATTTCGTAATCAGTTTTAGTGGATCTTGTTAATTTTAATTCTTTTTAAAAGACTATTTTAGGTCATGGAATGATTCATTGTTAAAATTTTTAGGATATACTATTTATTTTATCTATATAATAAATTGGCATAGTTCAGTATCATCCTTTTCCTTTATTCTATTAAGAACTGATGAATCTGTAATATGAATAAAATTTTTTGAAAACAGTAGTTTTTTTTGGATATATGTATGGATGTTGATATGCAATACAATGTCAAGCCACCTTTATTTAAAAAAAAATGGTATGTAAAGATGACAAACCTATTCTTAACAAATTTCTTTGCAGAAGTACATATATACCCATTTTTTCTTTTCTATTTTGATAAAATGTATACTACATTATAAATTAAAACAGATTATATATATAAAAAAAAACGTTTTATCTAACAATAAGTTTTTTTAAATATATGAGATAGTATATTTCAAAATATGGAACACACTCAATATTCAAAACATTAAATTAAGAAACTTTTTTCCGTACTTTTTTAGTTTGAAACATGAAAATGTTTGAATAATGTTAAATACTTGACGCAATTACAGAATACATCTAGAATTTGACTTATAGCTGGTTGACACATTATTGTTTATCAGACTCCACATAAAGACCAAATTTTTAAAAAACTAACACCGTTCATCTCATCATTTCGTTGTATTTAATAAATCAAGTTTAATGGCAATTGTTAAATTTAAATCATCTATAAAATTAGTGCGGCACCTTCGTCACTAAAAATCCTCGTAATCAACTAATCATCTCTTTTCGACCGCAGCTTCAAAGGGCCCATTAATAATGAATTTGGGCAGCAAATCGCCTTTTGTACGCGAAGGGATTTACGCCACGTGTGTGCCATTACCCTAATGGCTGGAATCTTCTCATCGTCGCGAACGTAATCAGAGCGAGATGGTCCCAGTAAAGGAATTAATGCTGAAAATTTTTATCTTTGATATTTTTTTTATTTCTTGCAAATTAAAGTTCGAGAACGTTATGCGTGATGTTGATCATTAATTTGGTAGTTTACGAAAAATAATGGTTTTTGATATACCTATAATATGTTTATTCAAGCGGGTATCTCTTGCGGAAAATTGTACCCAGATTGGTATCTCAAAACAGTCTTAGAAGAAATAACAAAATGTTTTTGATAAAGAGAAATCAGTAAGGAGTAAGTTTCATGTATGATTTGTTAAGCGTACTCAAAGCAAAGGCTCAATTTTAATAGCATCTTCAATCCTTAATCCATTACAGATCGGTGTGATTGACAGTCGTAAGTGTTTAATTTTTATTACGCATTAAGATTTAATGCGTGGCCGCTGAGTGTGAGAAGCGGATGTAGGATGTTGCCAAGGACATGCGATTTTATTGTCGTTTTGTGACAGCATGTGTGCGACTTGCGAGAGAGCTGGTTTGCGGTTATTTTGCTCTATGGTGTAATAGACGCCCATTGTGTCGATTATGAGAAAAAAGTGTTATGATTCTTAATTCTTTCTGCATACATTTATGTCAAGTATAAGCGACACACACGTTACGCCAAAATTTTGATGAAAATTAACGTGAAGATTAAAAACCAAATGTATAGGCAAATATTATTATTTAAATAAACTTAAGTCTAATTTACGGCGAGAATTACATTACAAAAATCTAAATTAAGATATCTTTATTCAAAATAGGAATTTATATTCTCTTCTTGAACGTCAACACAATCAATTAACCACGTTCTTTTAACAAACTTAAGATTGACAAATGATAATTTAAAATAATGCGTAGGTTTTATTCACGTATTAGTATAAAATATTTCTGTAACATAGTAACAGATACGTCGTGAGAGTTACGAAGGCTGTGAATTGCAAAAATAAGGAACTGACAGTAAATTCGTTCAGATGTTAAGCAATGACAAAAACAATTTATATTAAGCTTTATAAAAGTCCGAAAGAAAAACTTACATGTGTAATTCTCGCCTTAGATTTAAAGTTACATAGATTCAAGCAACTAAAAAGTCTGATGTACACATATGCAGTCGTTACATTTTTTTGTGTTATTTATAAATCATTTTCTGTCACATGTTAGTGCATCAGTTTACGTTCTATCGACGGTAAGTTTTCGAATGATTCTCTATAAGAAAAAAGGGTAAAATATTGGAGTTTAACTAAATAACATCTTCAGAAATCTTTATCAAACATTTGAGCAATTTTTTTGTTTATTAAAATCTTATTTAAAACGATTAACTGGTTTGGGAGCTACGACGCCACAGATATACTAAAGTCATTGATTGTAAGCTTAAAACATCCCCCATTTCACCTGCACCTGTAATCTGAACACGAAAAGTTTTTTTGTATTCAAAGATCTATACGTTGATTCATATAAAATGAAATAGATGCTGATAATTAATAACGTGTCAACCCACAAAAAGTCAAATTCGGAGATATTGATGTATTCTGATAATGCGAAACATTATTCAAAAATTTTTCAAGTTATCTAAACTAAATAAGTAGAGAAAAAGATTACATTTTATTTTGAAATATTAAATACTCACATATATTTAAAAAAATATTATTAGATAAAACGTTTTATTAAAGCAATCTGCTTTTAATTTATTAGAATAGAAAGTCAAAATCGATATTTCACACAAATTTATCAAGAATAGATTTGACATCTTTAGACGCTATTTTCTCAAAATGTAGTCCGCGTGGCTTGAAATACTATTGCTTATCAGTGTCCAAATATTGTTAAGTGTATAAATAATGGATCGATTCGACAATTTCACCACAGTTGCGCTGTCAGAAATAAATCGGTTAGACCAATAATACAGACGCGTGTCGCTGTTAATTCATTTAAGGCGCCTAGTTCGAAAACAAAATTGGATTTCCATTCTGATGATGGATGGAATCGCCGAAAATCAGAGGATTTTTAGCGAATGGTGAATTCTGTTCCGAGTTTTAGAATAGATTTTGAATTTTTAATATTCAAATGTTGAATTAAATATTTGTAATGAAAATATTGCAATGTTTTATTCTAATTTAAATTTATTAAGTAACAAAAAATACTTTATTTTATATTAAAATTTTACATGGGTTTATTTTTTTACGAATATTCACATATTTAATTTAGAGCAAATTTTAATGTGATTTTTAAACGAAAACTATGTATTTACGAAAATTTGTGCTGTAATCTCTAAAAGTAATGATCAAATTTGAAAAGTTGTTTTTGCGTTGAATTAACCGTTTATTGATTCTTCAATTTAGGCTATATTATATCACTATAACTCATGATAGCGAAGCAATAATCATAAGCGCAAGTACAACTGTGTTACGCAGATAGTAAACCATAAAATATATGGACATATAAAAGCTATACTCAATATGTCAAGCCACACGGACTTCATTTTAAGAAAATGGCGTCTAAAGATATCAAACTTATGCTTGTTATTTTTTTATGAAGTATGTATCCATCTTTGCTTTTCTATTTTATTAAATGGTATAATTATTAAAAAGCGGATTAGTACAAAAATAATTTTGTCAAATATATGAGATTATAGCATATTTCAAAATATGGAACACACTTCAATATTTAGAACTTTAAATTAAGAAACTTTTTCCGTACTTATTTAGTTAAGACTAGCTTTTGCCTGCGACTTCGTCCACGTCGTTTTTCGTAAAAAAGTAGCGTATGTCCTTTCTCAGGTTTCAGTGGTTTTAATGTGAAAGACAGATCGTATTTTGGTAGGGAAATATAATATGTCAATCCACAATACTTGTTTTCTATATTATTTTTTTATTGAATAGGTAACAATGTTAACTTTTTTAAATTAGGGATGAGTGAGAGTCTTATAAACGTAAGAGTAAACAAATATAATCAGAATGCTCCGAACTGCTAAGCTATCATGAGTTCAACGTGTTATTGTGAGGTACCCATAAAAGATAGACATATGCTGTTGCGGGATATTTTTTAGAAAATTGTATGTAGAATATTTCTGTCACACATGATTCCTATGTAACTTTAACCATTAAGGCTGCATACGCGATGGAAGCTTAAAAATTGGAGTAACGTCTCCCGTTTTCCCAAAGTTTCCCTTCACTACTCTGCTCCTATTGATTGTAACGTGATGAAAAGTATACTATCACCTGCTCAGAAGTATGAAGAATAATTTTACTAAGTTTCGTTAAAATCCGTCGAGTAGTTTTTGTTTCTATAAGGAACATACCGACAAACAGACAGACAGACAGACAAAAATTTTACTGATTGCATTTTTGGCATCAGCATTTCATGTACAGAATTGACCTCTCTACAGATTTATTTTAAGTATAGAATAGATGACTTGAAATTATTTGAATAATGTTAAATACGTGACGCATTAGAATACATTAATATCTCCTAATTTAACTTTTTGTGGGTTGACACATTATTGCTTATCAGCGTCCATATGTATATGCAATCGCATTAAAAATCAATGTTGCCGGTAATTCAGAGGAACATCGGACAAATTCAATAATAGCTGGTGTTCGATCAGGCAAATCCGATTATGCCCGGGATCAGATGTCTCGTCCCGGGGAATTATATGTGGGATTACGTATCTATCTTTTATAATATTAATTGTTTTCTGTAATCTGGTATTGTGATTGGTTTTTTTATTATTTATTAGCTTTTGCCGTACACATAATATATGAAGAAATTAATAAACATAAGTTTTTATAAAAGCAAATGAACATATCTTTTACTTTGTGTTATTATTGACAATATACACAATACCAAAGTCATTTTAAAGGTTTTTAATATATTTTGTCTGGATGCTAATAATAATAATAAATGATATAAAAACAATAATTTTATATAATTAATTATCAAATCCTCCAATCCTTTACAACAAACCCAATAATCTATTTTTATCTAATATTTTAATAATGATTGAATTTCCTCAATAAACAGGCTATCCAACATAAAAAAAAATAATCAAATCGGACCATTATTTCAAAAAAATAGAGGCCATACAAACTTACAAACATATTAACAAACTAGCTTCCCCTCACAGTTTCACTCGCTTTTATGGTTACTGCTTTTTTCCTGAGTCATAGCGTGATGCATTATAGCCTATAGCGTACTTCAATAAAGAAGCTAATACAAAAGAAATCAATTCGCACCTTAGATTAACGCTTTCAAACAAACAAAGTCTTCAGCTTTAAAATATTAGTATAGATTTGATTTTGTTGTTTTTTTTTACATAATTGCGTTATATCTTCACAGCTTATAAACCGAAATTAATTACTTTTGTTGATATAAATATAAAATTAAAAAATATATAAATATTTTATGTAGGTAACATATGCTTAAATTACCTACATATGATAAATACGAATAATAAATTAATGTCCAAATCATGTAACCGTTGATTTTTAATGACGAATTTAATTAATATTGTTCGAAAATAATTTAATGGTACAATTTTAATTAGCTAAAAAGATTTTTTTGATGTATGCATTAACAGGAAATATCAAACTGCTATTTATATACTACCGAGAACTAATAATTTCATTGTAAAATCATATTGATAATTGGATGGTGATAATAATGAGTCAACCCACAAAAAGACAACTTCGGAAATATTCTTGTATTATCAGAGGATATTGCGTCACGTATATTCTATAATTTAAAAAGAAATTAATTTATCTAAAAGAAATAAGCACGCAAAATAGTGTTATAAATTTAATTTTTTAAAGGTCGTTCCACATTTTGTAATAAGCAATAATCTTATATGAAAACTTATTTTTATTATACCACTCAACTTTTAATTAATTATACTTTTAATTAAATTTGAATTGAAAAGATGGATATATATGTACATCATCAAACAAATTTATTAAGAATAGGTTTGAAATGTCTAGACGCCATTTTCTCTAAATGAAGTCCGTGTGACGTGACACTATTGGTTATCAGCGTTCCATTATAATCGTAATAACTAGTTGAACGTAATAGAGGCTACCTTAGTTATTGTAGTCCACTGACTACAGCTCGTATACGAACTAGCTCGACCTGGACAATGAAAGAGCCGGAAGCCTAACCCCATCTCTTACTCCATCTATTCATACGTCCTATTCTCTTTCGTCTCTTTCTGAGCTAGCAACACATTTAAGCTTAGTAGCTTAAAAGATTAATTTGTAACTTGACGATTCAAAAGCGCTTTAAAAGCCTACTTGAATAAAATTTATTTTGAATTTGAATTTGTGACTCCTCTGGTGCAGCAAATGTCCATGAGCGACGGTGATCACGTAACATCAAGTGTCCCGCCTGCTCGTTTCTCCATTATCTTAACAATAATCTCTAATATTAATGTGAATATGAGATTACTTCTTTCTTAAGCTGTTATGCACGACTAAGCTGATCATCATGAAAGACTTAATTTACACTGTCAGGTATCCGGGAAAGAATATAGGATACCTTTTATCTAAGACTAAGATTGAAAAAAGGAAAATACGCTATTTCAATTATTTGGACCGACCAGTTATACCATTTTTTACGATTTTAAAACCAAAGCCAATTTTGATAACATTTCTATGGGACTAATCTGGAAGCATATACTCTCAAACAAAGATATTTTATATGATTTTAAAATCGTTTAGTAAGAGTTGTGTGGGAATAAACATTAAAAGATATACTTTTCCAATTTAGAAAGTCATTCTTTTTTTAAGTCGGCTGAAAAAAGTATCCGACGGATAGAAAGTAACTCGTAGATGGTCGTTCGACATGACGAAATCTACTTCATTCTAAGTCCGTGGGCCTATCTTTAGTACCTTGAGGAGCATGTAAAGCTGTCGGCGCTGATTTTAATGACAATCACCAGATGATTGGATGCTAAAGAGCAATAACGTGTCAACCCAAAAAAAGGCAAATTCAGAGATATTGATGTATTCAAGATCTGTTCCAGGTGTTTAAAATTAACACCTTACATAGAGTGATTGTCATTTGACCTATACAATCTATAAAGGCAAGGGTCTGGAATATAAACCTTTGAATAACCTTTCCTTACTTTAACCATACTTGGACGTTGATAAGCAATAGTATGTCAAGCCACACGGACTTCATTTTGAGAAAATGATCTCTTTGATCATCTTTTCTTTACTATTTTAATTAAAGGTATAATTAATTGAAAGCAGATTGGTATAATAAACAATTTTATATAAAAATAAGTTTTTCAAATATATTAGACTATTGTAAATATCAAAATATGGAACACACTCCAATATTCGAAACATTAAATTAATAAGCTTGTTCTGTACTTATTTATTTTAGATAACTTGAAATTTTTTTGAATAATGTTAAATGCTTGATCAGAATACATCAATATCTCCTAATTCGATTTTGTGGCTTGAAACATTATTGCTTATCAGCATCCAGTTATCATAACCTATTGCTATTATCACAATAAAGAGACTGCTATCAGAAAATTGTAAATTAATTTTTAACTTGAACGCCACATCGGTATCTCCTTTGTGGAGCGCCTTTGACCAATCACAATTGAGCTGGAACGTAATGGCGTTCGTTCCTAGTTCGTTAATGTGCAATCAGTAAAATTGTTCATGGATTTTTTTTTGTAAATCTTTAAATAGTTCTAAATTTAAATTTCGAAATTATATTTCATATTTAATTACTATTTGTCCACGCGACTTCGTCTGCGACTTTCATCTCCTATTTCACGTTTCATTTTTGCGTCACACAGAAGCCTATGTCTTTCTCAAAGTCAAATCTATACTAAACAAATCTACACTAAACAAAAAGAAACGTTACAAACAGATTTTGTTTAAGTTACAAAACGTAACTCAAAGGTCGATATACGCTATCGAATATTCAAATTTGAATTATAATTAATAAAATCTATTATTACTAATATGACCACATTCTTTCTAGTTTTAAACTTAACCTTTTGGAAGCAGACAAAATTATTACAAAGGTAATATATTTGGTGCTAATATATTTAATGCCCCATAACTGGTAATCTTTAAATGGATGCTTATAAGCAATAATGTGTCCCGCAAAATGTCGGAGATATTGATGTATTCTGATAATGCGTCAGCTTATTAAACATTAAAAAAAATTCAACTCATTTAAACTAAATAAGCACGATAAGAATGGAATTAGTTTAATGTTTCGAATATATCTGTGTTTAAAAACATGCAATATACAATAATCCTGTATATTTTAAAACTTATTATTAGATAAAACTTTTGATAATATTAATCCGCTTGTAACCCATTATACATTTTTTTTAAATAATAAAGAAAAGATGCACATACTTCGTCAAACAAAGTTCTTAAGAATAAATTTGACATCTTGAGACGCCATTTTCTTAAAATGAAGTCCGTGTGGCTTGACACAGTATTGCTTATCATCGTCCAAATATTATTCAATAAGACTCTTTTTTTTTCATTCTTAAGACAAATTCACTTTTTTACATACACCATCTTTTGTACGCGACTTTTTACTTATGTATTACACCGAAATAAGACTTCTATTTTTTTATTTTTACTAGTCTCCGCTCGGAACTTCGCTTGCTTGATGAATGTTGGTAAAAAGTAACTTTTGTTTTATTCTCGTGAAAATATATTCAGTAGTTTTTGCGTGAAAGAAGAAAAAACATTCGTTGATCCATACGACATCCATTGTCACAAATTTTCGCATTTATGACAATAGTAGAACCACCAATGTATCTTACAGTTGTGTAAGCAATAATACTGTATAGTTCTATCAAAATCCGTTCAGTAGTTCCTGCGTGAAAGTGTAACAAACATACATACTACAGAAACTTTCCAATTTGTAATATTCAGTGTTCGAAACGTTATAATGTTAAAATCAACTACATTAACCGATTTGAATCGTATTAATATATTTATACGTTCATCGGCTTTGCTTCCAGTCCATACTAACATTACAAAGAGGAAGGATTTGATTGTTTTTGAGTTTGCATTGAATAGACTCCGAAACTACTGGACCGAATTGGAAAAAAACTTTTTGTGTTTGTTAGCCCATTTATTAAGGAATGTTTTAGGCGATATTACATCACGCTACGACACAAAAGAGCGAAGCAATAGACATAATCGCGAGTGAAACTCTGACTGATAGATAAAAGTTGTCTTATGTTTGACGTGTAAGCTGTATCACTGTAAAGTTTCATCAAAATCTGTTTAGTAGTTTTTGCATGAAAGTGTAAGAAGCATTCATTAATATATTCTCACAAATTTTCGCGTTTATAATATTAGTAGCACATATTAACATTTTACTACGGATAGTAAAATTATTATTTTTTAGTAAAATAATGAATAATTGTGAAGTGTTCAAAAGATATAGTGAAGTTTTTAGATTAAAAAACTTAAAAAAAGAAATTGGCTCTAAAAGCAAAAGACTTAATTTCGTTTATTTGAATGACAAGTTTATACCAGTTATTTTGATTTAAAAACTTAAACTACTGAATCGATTTTGATAAAAACTCTATAGTACCGGTCGGAGAGTATACTCTTTTAAACAAAAAGCATAATTAACAAAATCGGTTCAGCCGTTTTCCTGTAATCGGTGATCAAATAGAGTAAAAAAGTCCCGAACGAATTGAGAACCATGTTCTATTTCGAAATCGGTTGAAAAATAAGTAAAAGAATTATGAAATTTTCATATTACATGAAAGACGATTTTCTGTTTTCATACAAATGATGAATAATTATTTAGAGAAGACATTTATAGTTTTTTTTTTTTTAAGTATAGTTTTTTTTACAATTTTGATTAGAATGTTTCGAGTAGTAAAGCATTTAAAGTAGAAAGTAGATAGATTATGGTCAATAAAGGAATTATTAGAATTTTTTAAATTTCGATGATTGCAAAGTATTCAGTTATTTCTCAATATCTCTATATATCATGTAGAGCTATCTATGTATATATAAAAGTTATTGGCAATAGCTTGTTAATACATAAAAATAATTCTATTACACAATGAATAAAAACAATAAAAAAACCTTATACGCGGCATTACTTTCGTGAAACTAATTTTTTTTATAATGAAAAAAAAATCGTCTCTATACAAGGAAAATTGCAGCTTTCATTTCGTGAAAGACAATTTACAATTGGATCGTTAATTGTTATACACCCTACAAACATACATACATCTTTATATTTTAAGATATTAAGAATGGATGAGAAGACAGAAGAATATATAATCTTTTTATATTATATTGAACATATAAACTATATTGTTGGAAGAAGTGACTACTAAACGCTTTATCTTTTAAAAATAATATAAATGATTCAAATGAGTTTCTATAGAAGGATATAAAAAAATACTCTGTTTTCTCGTTTTCCATATTTTCTTTTACACTACAAATCCGAATAATTTTTAATCTTTATCAACGGAAACTTTTCATAAGATTTTGTTACAATGATTTAACAGGAAACCGTTCATATGATTAAATTCTATCTTCTACGCTTTCTATTAAAAAAAATAGTACAGACATCCTTCTTTATCATCTATATCTTTAACATCATAAACTTTAGATTAAAAAATAATATTAAGCCATTAACAAAAGAATTGAAATAGATAGAAAAATAACATATCACTCCTTCGGAATGTTTGAAGAGATTTACAATTCACAAATTCCTACTTAACTTCTAGAAACAATTTTTAATTAACCTACATAACAAACATTTAATTTCCAATTAAAAAAAACAACAACAATTTAAAAATTGCTCAAAAAGATAACACCCTTATCTTTAATACATCATTTAAAAAAAAGCAACATTAATCTTACCTTTCGGCGTGACAACTCTAAAAGCGCTGTTCGAAACCGGCCTCGGCGAACTTTCCCTCATGCTCGGCGAACTGCCACCACTCCTAACCATTGAAAAGTCCAAAGGCATCGGCGGCATCGCACTTACTTCCATCGTAAACAGTTATCATACAGTTTCATAACAACACACGAACTTAACAAACGCGGACGTGCGAGCGTAGCGGCCCGCTGTATTGTATTAAGGCGTTAGCACACTGCGCTCGGCTCTCGTTGTAGAGCCGATTTCGCTACACGTAGAGCCGTAATTTCGACCTTATCACGCGGGTGGGCGTGGTGTGATAGGCGCCGCCCACTCCCCCCCTCAACGCCGCGTGACAATCACTCGGTATAGGTAACACAATAATATGATTCGTGATAGATTTTATTGTTACGGCGCGGCGATGCATTTTTTTTTCGCGTACGTTTTCGCCGAACTTCTTTTTAAAGTTTTTTTTTTGTTTTCGGGTAAGGGGTAAAGTTGCTGTTTTTTTTAATTTTATGATTATTTCGAATATAGAATGTTGTTATGGTTTTTTTTTTCAGGATTTTAAGTGAATTTTAGTTTTGGTATTTTTAATGTTATTTGGTTTTATGGATATAAATATTTTTTCATTATCATTAGATTACAGGTGTTATATGAAATAGCGATAAGATAAATGTTATGTGACATTGTAAGAAATACCTAAAGGTGTATTATAAAAATAACTAGGATTCTAAATGAATTATTTATAAAAACTTGATTAAAATTAAATATAAATTACACATAAACTTATTTATTGTCGATTTAATAAATACAAAACTTTCTTTTAACGTTTTTTCGTAGAATATTTAGTTGATATTAAATTACATCAGATTATATAATTTGATTATTAGGCAGTTATTAATTTTTTATTGAATTTTATCTTCAATTTATCAACATTTTAAACTGCTACCATTTTCACTAATAAATAACTTAATAATTTTTACACATTAAGGTTCAAATTTTTGTTTGATTTTGTTTAAATAATAATAAATACAACTCATATAAATAATAAAAAATGTTTCTCGTAAGGCCAGAAATACACTTATATGTTTTGGTTCTCAGAGTTTCATAAAAAAAGTAAATTAAAGTAACAGCCTATAAATGCCTCTATTAAGGAGAAGGCTTAGAGCTTAATTCACCGCGCTGCTCCATTGCGCGTTGGCGGATATACATGTGACAGTAATTCTCCCATGCAGGTTTTCTTATGATGTTTTCCTTCACCGCTGAATTAGAGACGAATTTAAACAAATTTTGCACTCGAAAACTCAGCGATGCTAACCGGAGTTTGAACCAGCGATCATCGGTTGAGATAGAAGTGTTTTAATCACTAAGCCATTTCGGCTCTTCTTCTTTCGGATTTTCATAAAGATTTACATATATAAATGGTTTATTATAACTTAGCCTGAATTTTGCATCTGAAAGAATCTATTGTCAGTGCCTTTATTTTTGACAGATACAGCTTTCTTTCTTAATTAATTAATTACTTCGAATATTCAATTTTTAATAGTTGAAAAGTCTGTTTTCTTTAATGTAACTAAGTAATTTACTGTCATATATTGATACTAGATCGGATTTATATGATACAACAATATTTTTACTAAACAATTAACGTTTTATAATATAAAGTATTGGATACTAATCTCTTTTTCAGGGTAGTCTTTTAAGAGATAGCTTTGAAATATTTACTGTGTTAAAGTAAGTAGAAAACTCAAAACAGCCACAGCCACAGAGTCAGTACTATAGTACTACTTTACTGTAGTTAGACTTTATAATATGTAGGTAAATTTATACTAAGTTGCTCATTGTTTTTAAAAATACATTAGATTTAAAAATTTCACATATTGGATAAAAAAAGGTTCGGTCGCAAGATCTTTAAGAACACGTCGATCTCAACCGATGATCGTGGGTTCAAACCCTGGCTAGCAACGCTGATTTTTCAAGTGCTAAATTAGTGTTTAAATTCATCTCGAGCTCGGTGGTGAAGAAAAACATCGTGAGGAACCCTGCATGTGCCGGGAGAACTTCTGACACACGTATATCCGCCAACCCGCAGTGGAGCAGCGTGGTGGATTAAGCTCTAAACCTTCTCCTTAATAGGAGAGGAGGCCTATGCCCAGCAGTGGGATATTAACAGGCTGTTACTATACATCTATCATCTATATTATAAAGAGGTAAAATTTGTTTTTAAACTTTGTATCTAGGAGTAATCTCTGAAACTACTGTTCAGATTAAAAAATATTTTTGCGTTGAAATTGAAGACAGTAAATGTAATATTAAAAAAAAACATATATTAGTCCACTAGCTGGATCTGCGACTTTGTTCGCGTGGACTACAGGCTGTTTGGCATGTTTCATACAAAGCATGAAATGAAGCTCTGTGGTGCCTCACACCTCGCTTTGATTATAAGTATTTGTTAAAAATTTGCCTTATCCTTGAGTTTGTCGTATACTATTATTTTCCTGAAATTGATTCTTATACGTGACACTTTAAGATGGCGCAATAATACAGAATGTTATTTTTTTTCAAAATTAGCGGGTTCGATTATTGGCTAGGAAAATTATTATTTTTTTAATATAAAATCACTTGTCCTGACTGATTCATCGACGCAGAGCCCAACCGTTGGGACTTGTAATTTTGGCAGTATGTGGCTTTTAGGTTGCAAGCATCCACTAAGAAAGGGTTTTTTGATTATTCACCCCTAAGAGGGTGAAAAGGGGTAAAAACGTTTGTATGCAAAATCTTATTCCGTGGTCGTATTAACTTAAAACTTAATACACATGCTTCTGAGTGATAGTAATGAAATATACAATAGAAAACGACGTACTATTATTCCACACTGGGGTGCAAGGAGGTAGTCAATTTTGTATGGAGAAAATATATTTTTTTGGCCGGATCCTTAAATTCAGCACAAACATTACTTAGGGAAAATAATTAAGTATATATATCCTAGAATTTCAAAATCATCCCTTAAAATGACGCTAGGGGGTAATTAATCCTGGAATGGTAACAATTTCGCTGGTAGATTTATTTAGCTGAAATTCCAAGATAGACGCGGGCGTAGCTGCCAGCAACTGCTACTTTCTTTAATAAAGTAGCTTAAGTTACTACTTATATCATTAGCCATCTGCAAGTGAAAGTCCCGGCAAAATAGTTCCGGCCGTGTCAGAGAATAGTCGGTACAAACAGACAGACAGACAGACATAATTAAAAAAAATTGTATTTTTTGAAGTAAGTACCGTACTAACTTTCTAACCGTTTCAACCTGTTAATTTGAAATTCCAAACAGACACTTCATTTCTATTTATTTGTATAGATTTCTTTATATGAATTTCAATTTTTAAATACAAAATTTTAATATTCTACGGAAATATTGTAAAGTTGCAATATACAGGTTGCGTCCATCGGATTAAGGGCAGAGGTGTCAATAGTGTTACCACACGATGTAGTATTTAGAGACTCGGCGGGATAAATCGGGACGTGTATACAATAACTCTCTGTTTTAAACTTTCGTCTTATAATATTCATATTTATATAACGGGTCTTATAGCGATAACTAATGGTAATAATACCTTTTTTATTTCCCGACGTTTCGACGAAGTTGCATCCGTCCTGGTCAGGAGCTGACTGTCAGCTTTAAGACCCGTTATATTAAATATGAATAACTCTTTGTATTTAAAAAACATAATAATAACAATGTAAGAAGAAACGTTTTAATAGTATAATTGACTTTCTTTTTAAATTATTTATCGCCAAATTACTGACTTTCTTATAGAGGTTTTTACGATTATATCTCTAAACAAATTTTGATATAAATATAGACTCGACCTTGACCTTGGCTATATAACTTATCGCGAAAATAAAACTTAAGATCAGTGAAATAGGATATTAAAATTTCTACCAAGGGAAAGTCGCGGGATCAACTAGTAATTATAATAATTAATAAATATAAATTCACATTTTTTTTTAAAATAATTTTCTTCTTATTTTAAGGAACTAAAAATATATCCATAGAAATAGTTGTTAGCAAAAACTTCTACTTCTACTATATTTTTTTTTCTGAAACCCATTTTTCGTTGGTTTATGTATTTTCAGCTTTCACTAGTTTTATTAATCAAGATTTATAATAATCGTTAGCTCTGCACAATATGTTAAATGTATAAAAGCGGGACATCAGAAAAATTCGGGACAATTATGACACAACAAGAAAGTGGGATATCCGGGACCATCTGTAATATTTGGTTACTGTATGCGTCACGAACCGACATTAAAAACAATGAACGCCTCAATTTTTCACCGGCCTCGCCGAAATACGCCGCTAATCCAACCCGCGTGCCTATTCTGGTAAAAAACAAAAAAATGTTTTAATAATTGTTTTTTTTTTTCAATAAAAAAAACAACTGCTCTGGTGTAGTATTACTGAATATTCCCTTAGCGCTGATGGTTGTGGATTCGACAAACACAATCTTGGTGAGTTTTCCCACCTCGAAGAGACTGCAAAGCTGACAGCCACGGTTGCTATCACAATCTCCTGATAAGGATCGTTACTCTTAATAATGAATGTATTTTAGTCTAAATGGTTACTGCATCTCGATTGCGGAGGTCAGATGGCAATGGCAGTAACCTGTCAAATCTAGCCGAAAATATATATTGAAAGCCGGTATAGCCGGGAAATTAGGTAAAATAAGAATGACTGTTTTTGTTTTGTTTACTTTACTAGTGTATTTTAAGTTACTCAATATAGTGAAATTGTGTATTAACTTACTATGGTAGAGCTGTAACTCACTGATTACAGTTTGTATAAGAGCTGGCTCGAGGGGGACAGTACCGCTGTACAGCTGTACACGGTGAGTGAGAGATCCCGAAGCCTAATACCTTACTCAATTTCTTTCCTGAATACTCATTTATCTTTTCCCCTCTTGGCGATGGTGATCACTTCTTCTTATAAAAAAATCATTAAGTTTATTTTTCGTGCACGTTTTTACTGTATGTAAATATAAATGAACTTTCATACACTGAACATCCATACATTGTACATAATAAGTACAATTTATTGTTTACTAGCTGGTCTTTGCGGTATGGTTTTTGCTTTCTTCCTATCAGTCATAGCGTGACGTTATATAGCCTGTAACCTTCCTTTATAAAGGACTATACAACGTAAAAATATTTTTTCAAATCGAATCAGTAGTTTCAGAAATAACTCCCTACGTACAAACCTACAAACATATTTCACCTCTTTATAAAATTAGTATGGATGTATTTGAAATAAAATAACAGTTTTTATTTTATTTATTAATAGTCGTTAAAAAAAAATACATAATATAGAATAAAGATCATAACATATTCTAAAAACGTGAAGACAAAAACACTCCATAATTTACATTTAATTAATTATTTACACCTAGAGATGATATATGGCGTAAATTTTATTCCAGAAAACAAAATGATTCCAAGTGATGGTGGGAAAATTGCAATTGCAAATTGCAGTATGAGGATACTGCATCAACACAAAAAAATTCGCAAAATCGAATACGTGAAAAACACACGGAATAATCCCGTCGGCTTGCTTTGCGAAAACTAATTACACCCAAGCTTCGAAATGATAAAGCAAAGCCGTCGTATAGGATATTTTTATTCCGAACAAAATGAAAATCCCTCGATTTAAAACCCCAACCCACTTCCGACCCAATGCTCTTCGGAATAAGAGTAATATTCGAATAAAAATCGCCACGCGGACCGAGTTACGGAAATTTTTTTTTAGTAAGCGCTCAGCATAAAATAATCCCGTCATAATCTAGGGCAGATCCCATTATTACGATCCTTCCGATTCCGAAACGAAACAAAGATCGCTATCGTATGGTAATTCGTAATCGTAATTTCGGGTTCGGACTTTTGATTTGTACGTTTGATTCGGGATTTCATCCGTAAACGTTTACGCGGGTTGAATTTATTAGATGCCTTTTTTATGTCGAGATTTTTTTTATTTACCAATTTTTTTCTCTTGTAAATTTAAAGGTAAAATATCAATTTTATTCGTCACAAATAAGGCTGACTAGTGTAAATATTTTAAAAAAATATTCATTTTTATTTATTTATGTATTAAACAAAATATACAGAAAACAAAAAATTTGTGAGAAAAATGTGTGCGTGGGATAACTCATCTCTTATAAGAGATCTCTTTCAGAAACCCTTGGCGTAATAGAGATTATTTTCTAATAATTATGCTGTCAACGTCCTCTGCAATAGAAAAATAATAAAAATACGATTTATTAAAGTTTTGTCGATTACATAGAAATACATATTCTTACCTAATATAATAAGTTCTTATAATGGCATGACTGTCATGGTGTTTTAAAATCACAAATTTCCAAACATACTCTCGCCTTCCATCTCGTGTCAGCTGGTTGCATGTGTGCCAAAATCCTTGAGCTTATATACATATCTTTAGCTAAATAATATGTTTATACGAATATTCTTTACATTGATTAAATAAATAAACGTTGTGTTGCTCTGTAACCAAATTTTTATTTCATTCACTATATCTTTTATACATTCATTATATAACATTATTTATAACAATATTATTACATGCTTGTAACCAAAGAAACGACTTTGTTATATCCAATAAACGAATTTTAATTAATTATTATGACGTTTTTATAATTGTATTTTTAAAGTATTTTTTTTTTCTATTATTCGTTTCTATGTAAAAATAAAAAGTCATAATATAATATTAAACCTAGATAACAAAAACTTAAATATTAAAAGAATAGATTCTCCTTATACATATAATTAAAAGTAATATAAATTACCATTCAATAACAGAAAATCATAAAAATAAATACGCGAAATAACACAACAATATATCTTTTAAAATATCCCTAAAACTTAATAAGACTATCAAAATTAATTTCGCAAACATAAACTCGAAATACTCCATCCGTTTTAATATTACGAATGATACAATATAAAATAATGGCGGGCATCAGTACAGCAATCCTTTTCGTTTTAATACCTTTTCGAGATCAGACGTCATTTACACACAAACGGCCAGAGTGGTGAAACACGGTGCAATTTTGTACCGAGTCGTAAACATGAAAAGGTTATTTTATTAACATACCCAGTTCGGAGATTGCCACGTTTCCCAACTACGGCTTACGTTTCATATTTTCAAATTCGAGTTTTTATATTTTCGACCGACTAAAATAGAATAATGAAAATTCGTTGTCTTTGTTTTATGCTTGTCACCGTATAATTATTTTATTGTTAGTTTCCAATATATTTACTGATTGTATTTTTTTGTTTAATACTTTAAGATACGTTATGTAGAAATTTAACCGAAATCGGTTTAGTAATTCAAGAAATATCTTGTATAAATAAACGAAATTGCGTATTTTACGAGTACTTATGAAGTCTGCTTTTTTAAACTAAGTTATTAAGTCTATATATATCATTTTATAAGAACGCATTTAATGAAACTTCAATTTATATAAATACTTACGTGAATGCTCTATAAGTATGTTATTTTTCAAAGCTTTTCTTTCTCGTTATGAAATATGTTCCTTAATTCTTCATCAAACTTAACTTACTACAAAAGATTTAAACAGACGTTAAACGCGTGTTTAAAAAATCCATACTACAAATCCGCGTCTAAGGACAGTTTTGAATTAAACATACTTTAGATATAGATTAACATACGTTTAAGTGAGTTTAATACATGTTTAGAACCTATTTTTGCTGTCAAATGTAACGTATAACATTTTATCAATAAGTTTTTTTATGAGTTTATTCGCTGTTAAGCAATTTATATAGTATTTTAAGCAATGTTTAATTTTTAAACACTGTTTAGCTAGACACGTGTTGAACATGGTTTTAATGCGTCTTTTGTAGTATGACAGTAAGTAATTAAGTCTATATATATCATTTTATAAGAACGCATTTAATGAAACTTCAATTTATATAAATACTTACGTGAATGCTCTATAAGTATGTTTTTTTAAAGCTTTTCTTTTTTGTTATGAAATATGTCCTTTAATTCTTCAACAATTTTAATGTTTGAAACGCCATTTTAAAGATCATCTTTCGCTCTGAAGACGAAAATTAAGTCAGTGTCCCAAAATAATGTAATAAATATGAATTTAATTATTGTCATATAATTATTAACTGTTTTCTGTAGGACAACTACGTAATGTGAAATAAGTACATATTAATTAAATCGAATATGCTTACGATGACAACATAATTTATTTGTATTTTGGATGAAAGTAACAATTTAAAATTACGTTTGATTAAAAATTAAGTTAATTAATTTTTACACTGTTGATTTATTACAAGGCCATAAATATTTAAGTTAATATAATGTCTCAGTATTGTAAATGATTTTTTCATTACTAAACATTTCTCATTTTAATAAAGGCAATCCAATGTTGACTTTTAATTTTAATTTGAAAAATATATTTATATTATTTCACAAATATATATATAATTTGAAATTATTGAATCATACATTATTTTACGTTTTATAATGTATAACTTTATACTTATGCAATATGTATAGTTTATATATATTGTTTAATTTTATTATTTAATTTTGGAATTGTTAATAACTTTTGTTGAAATTTTCTATCTTCTGGGCATTACTATCATAATCAGATCTGAAAGATGTGCACTGATTCATGAAATACAGTTTATTCTAGTTTAGGAATCGGGGACTAATTTTGTACTAAATAATTGTCTGTATCGATAAATAAATAAATAAAAATAAAATATATGTACACATTCTAAACAGTGTGTTCTATATACAACTTTGTGCACCAGAAAAAGGTAAAGGTGGAAGCCCGGCCAGTATTCTGCACACCACTTTAATTATACCGAGTTAATTAATACAAAACATTACGACGAGGGCCACTAAATAAGCGAATATTAATTCAATTTTAATTTTTGTGCTTCGGATGAGGAACTTTTTGTAATATATTATCCTTTTTTTATGTATTTATTGATTTTAGTATTGATATCATTATTTTTATATCAACATTAAATATCTTAATTATGTTAATTATTTATTAATTTAAGTCAACCTGGATTATTGAAATAGTGTTTTATTAAATTTGGATTATTAATTTAATCGAGGTAGAGCCTAGCCGTAGTCCTCTAACTACAGCTTGTATACAGACTGGCACGACTGGGGCAGTACCTCACTCTTGCAGAAGATCGGTGTGAAGTAGATAATATATCTACGTTTGCACGTTAAATGAGAGTCAGACGTCTAATCCCCTTCTCCGTTCCTTTCCTTTCTTCCTATTCCCATTCATCCCTTATTTCTTTTCAAGCTTCCTTTTGTGATTTTTTATTTTATTTTATAACACAATTTGTTATAATTTTCCAAAAAGAGATTTTATTTTTTTTAATTTTTAATACTTTAGAACTCCGCGATTTTTAACCCACTTTTAAAAATTCTTTTTTTATTTCAAAAGTGTATTCTTTCCAATTGGACTTATAATTTTCATCACAATCGATTCATAACTAAAATTTTAAATAAAAAAGAAATAAAATCATTATGGTCGTCACAGTAAACAAAATTGTTTGTTATGGATATTTATAAAATACTAAAAACTAGGTCAATGTTTCGTAAAGGTAATATACATATCAAGTAACTACAGTTTCGTGGCCCAGCATTTATACTAAAAGCTTAAATACAAGCAGGTAGTTAGATATCAAAAATCATTTGGAGCTCGCCTACCGAGGTGTTTAACTAAATTACCTCACAATTGTTTACTTTTAATTCAAATTTTATCTGAGACGCCACGCGAGTCTCGAGCGGTAAGCGTTTTTAAGACTACAATTTAAATTTTTAAAAATCCCGACAATGAATTGAGAAATTGAGAATTTGGTAAAACATGTCTAAGAACTATCACTAGAAAACCTTCTTTGAAATAAAAAAAAACAGCACACATAGTGATTAAATATATAAAACCCCTCTTATATATATATATATATATATATATATATATATATATATATATCTTGCGTCAGGGCTTAGTAAAATTGTTTTTTAACCCTGAGCAAAAAAGATGGGTGTTTTAAATTTGACGTGTATCTGTGCGTCTGTCTGTGACACAGTAATTTCCCAACGAATAAGCAAATTTATTATGCGTTTTTATTTCAAAGCTAATGTAATCGAGAGATGTTTCTTAGCTATAATTGCTGAAGTTCTTTTTTATATTTATATTTAGAAAACACGTGTTAAGGTTTTAAGCTTTCGGTTTTAGAAAGGATCTGAACAATTTGTAGAAGTCAGTCAGACATTTTGGAGACCAGTATGACCTGATCGATTTGAAATTTACTATATGACTTCAATGATACTAAAATAACGTAGAAGCTTAATCATTAACTGGAATCACTAGGATACAACTCCTTACTAATGGATAGATTGTCGAGCTTTCTAAAATTTTCAATTTTATATTAAAATTTAAATACATATTATTAAAAGCAATACTGTAAAGCAATTGTTTAATTACTAATAACAATTTATAAAAATAATTTTATATCCAAAATTTAACAAAAGCGATTTTAAATGAATAATAATGTAAATAAAATATTAATGAAATACATAATTAAATATTAAAAATGCAATTCAAACTCGATAGCATTTCAGAACTACGCGGCAACGTCGTAACTGAAACTTTTTTTCATAACGAACTAGAAATTATCACTCATATTTAATATAACTCAGCTCGTGACCACGACAGATGCAACTTCGTCAAAACGTCGGGCAGTAAAAAGGTATTACTACCATTAGTTATCGCGATAAGACCCGTTATATTAAATATGAATAGTATAAATCGAGAAAGTTTAAAATATATAGATATTATCAATAAAAATGTATGTAAATTTTTTAGTTATAAAATAAAATAATAATTATTAAATATATTTAATCACCAGCTCAACCCTTGAGGTATTTCCCGTGGAAAATTAGACTCGAAATAAATATACGCCCGAAACAATTTGCATGTAGATGTGACATTAGGTTATCTTCTGAACGACTGGCCGTGGGTCGAATTAGAGGCGGTGGGTTAAAGCGAATTTTGGACGATTTTTATTTTGTTAATGTATAATTATGTTATTAAGGGCTGTTAATACAATTTTTTATTGGGCATTTTTTTTATTTGTAAATGTCAAAATGTAGATAAGATTTTTTATTATCTAACGTCGATTTGTTGATTTTTTTGTAATTTATTAATTGTTTTTATAATTATTAACGATATTATTTAAAAAGTCATTGTAATGAAAACATACATTCATTGAGTTTTCTTTATATTATCTCAGAATCTTTATATTGCGATATGAAAAATATTAACAGATAAAATATGATTATCGTTTAAATATAGTATATATATTTATAATTTACAAGGATAAAAATATTATAATAAATGTTTTATTTAATAATAAGTGTTTCAAATTTATTTAATTAAATTTAACTTTGTTATGTATATATTATATATAATTAACGTTAACAAAAAAAAATAATTCAATTAAAAATAAAAAGTAAGAGTAATTAAAAATAACTATATTAAACCTAAGTAACTATCGATAATAATGTTTAAAAAAAATCATATATTAATTTCACAAAAAAATCTATGAACCTTTAAAACATTCTAGTCTTTAACGCAGCGAGTCTAGATCCACGGGTCAACGACACCCAGACACATGACAATCGGCTGGCTTCCTGCGCCCATCTTAGTTTTTTTTTATTATTTACATCTGCTCGGTTACACTATTGTCATAAACAGACTACTTGACAGCTGAAAATCTTTAAAAATATTTATCGTACTGTCAATGAAAACTATCGAATATTTTTTAAGCTGGTTTTTAGAATCTGCGTCTCAACTTTAAACTTTTTTTTTCTTCACTAACCCAGAAGGATAATCCCATTCTTCATTTTCGAAATTATTGAACGTCACTTTCGAACATATGTAATATGTATGTATGTACGTATGTTCGGTTCATTGTGACCTCTTGTAGTCTACTAGGTTTCACCGATTTTTAAGTGTAAGGTGTAATTAGATTCGTATTCTTCTCTGTGTCATAAGCTATGACGTCAACATAAAAGCATCATGGCGGACATAATCCGACAAAGTTGGCGAAACGTTACGATCTTTTGTCGCCAAAACAGTTCAACCAATTTTTAAACGAACCCCTCGTTTAAAAATTTGTTGCATTTCATATTTAAATTGTTCTTCTCCTGAAATCGCATAAATGTGTTCATTGTATCTACGTAAAGTTATCAAAAATTAAAAAAAATGTCAATTTATCAATATTTAGTGATAAAAATTTGTTACGTGGATTATTTGAGACAAAGATGAACTTAGGGGAATGGGGTTTAGGCGAAACGTAACAAACATAGAGAGATACTTTTAAATTTGTAATATTAGGCGAGAATTACACTTGTAAGTTTTGCTCTTATAACTAATTTAAAACAACTCTGTAACCTAGTAACAGATACGTAGTAACGAAAGTTGTGAATATTAAAAATAAGGCACTGACACTATAATTTTTTAGGTGTAAAGCAATGAAACAACTTATGACAAATTTCATGTAAGTCTGAGAGTAAAACTTATATGTGTATTTCTCGCCTTAGAATGGATGAATAATATAAATTCACAAAATATTAAAATATTTCATATATTAATTCAAATATTAATGAAAATTGATTATAAATTTACAACAGAACACTTCTCTTTCAGACAGTATTGTAGACATACATCTGGTGAGATAAAAAAAACATCTCAATTCATAATTCGCATTGCATAACCGATCGTTACCAGTAAACCCGCACATGGTTCATTACCGAACACGAACCAACGAGGTACTTACTGACTGTAACAAAGGAGGTAACATATTTACCGTGATTACAAGACTTTTTAAACAGTAAAATACGTTATTTCATTTACTTACACGATATATGTGGATACTGATAAGCAATAATGTGTCAACCCTTCAAAAAATTCGATGTTGATGTATTATGGTAATGCGTCATGTATTTAACATTATTAAAAACCCAAAAAAGTTTCTTAATTGACTGTGATGAGTATTGAATATACAATATACAATATACAATAATCACAAATATTTAAATATCTCATTAATATAATAATCAGAACAACTTTTTAATATAATAATCTGATATTTTTACTATACTTTTTATTCACAATTCCTTTTATCAAAAGAAAAGGAAAGTTGAATATATATATATATATATATATATATATATATATATATATATATATATATATATATATATATATATTTTCAATCAAATTTATTAAGAACGAGTTTCACGAAATGAAATCCGTGTGACTTGACATAGTATTGATTATTAGTGTCTGATTTATAAAAAAATCTTTTCAAAAAAACGTAGGTTTCATCGTAGCCATTGCTTCTAGGTAAAGTTCCCAAAATACTCTCAGATTTACCCCATTGAATGGCTGACGGTATATGAAATTACCTTGACTTTATCATACAATAAATTGAATCATTATGAAAAAATTGAGATTAGTTGTAAAAGATACGAACATTTACGGCTTTATGGTGTATATTAATCATGTGACATCATGTGTATCACTTCGTGTGTGACCTAGCCGCAGATGACGACGTGTTGAATGAATTCTCGACTATGTTAACATCTGTACGAATTGATATCTGATGATTTATTTATTGTAATCTTTAAATAATAAACAAAAAAACAATATTACATTTACATTTTTTATGAAGATTAATTAAATAATTATATATAAATAGTTTCTCGACCCTTATCAAAATATAGTTACAATTATTAAGCGACTTACATAAAAGGAGAAGGCTCAATTCGTCGATGCCTTTTTTATTTATATTCGAAAACAGCTTAAGACATTTAATTTTTTTTTTGTTTGAAAGAGTATTCTTTCATTTTGCTCCCATAGAATTTCATCAAAGTCGGCGTAGTAGTTTGGTTTTAAAATCACAATTAAAAAGTATTTTGTTTTTAAAGTCGGTTCCTTTTTTTTAAGTCTTGTATTTTCTTTTTTATAAGTAGATAAATACAATTATACAGAAAAGTGTAATTTATTAAATTTTAAATTAAATTTTCTAGGAGTGGATTGGGGATTTTGCTAAACTTCCTAACAGGAAGACATCTAATCTCTACTACGTAGTCATATAAGTATAACAATATCAAGTTTCATGTATTCACGAGCGTTGCTATGGGTCCGTCCAAGAGAAGGTTCCAAAGGGGGAGTTGTAAGTCCAAAATGTACATAGATAAATTCGTTTTTATCCAGGCATTACACAGGAAGATGCTATGATTCGAAATTCTCATCTCAGTTATATACAAATTTTATAAACCATTGTCATTGCCACTGATCGATGTGCTAAGTATATTAAAGGGGGCTATCCGGACCCCCTAAACCCCTTATATACATCCATGGTTGCATTGTTTTATTTCAATCACATATTGAACCAACAAATCATCAGATGTCGGATGTCAATTCATCAGTCGTCGAGCAGGCGGAAGTCACATCGCGAACATCTGCGACGAGATCACACGCGAATTAACACGATTTAATTCGTCCAACACTACTAATTAAACGCGAAAATTTATATCATGCAAAATTTACAATTGTTAAAAATGTTCGTGTTCATCTCGACTTTATTTTGGTACTACAATCATTCTTCTCTTAATATTATATGATAATATATTATTTTTAAAATAAATATGTTTTATATCGACTATATATTCCATTATTATCAATAAAAAATCGAAATAAATCAGAAAAAAAAATTATTTAATACTTTAGCTATATAAACTAGTAACATAACTAGAAAATCATAGAACAGAAATTACAAAAGGGTTCTTTCTTTAACTCATATGCCTATAAGTCCCAATAATTTAATTAATACTAACATCTTATAAATTTCAATTCAAGGTTTTATATTCGACTGTATGTATTATTTTTTCACATTTATTGACCATAAAGTCTACATAAAGTTATTCTAATACTTACAAAATACAAATATTCGTATCATTTTATTCATTTTCCATTTATACCTTAAAATTCTTTAGGATTTTTGAATTAGACGTGTGAATTCAGAAAGTATTCGAGAATGGATTATCGTCGTAAAGAGAGTCGTAATGGCGTCTGTGACGGTAAAATTCTGGTTATTGTGGTTTTTGAGCGCGCTATGTCTGTCTAATATGTCTCCGTGGAACCCGGTACACTGTTGCTAATAAATTGGGAGGGATATCTGAGCTGAGATGATTTAAATTTGAGCTGTATTCCTTAGCTATAGAAGTATGGAAAGTGTGCGAGGAATCGTGGTGGTGATTATTTATATAAGCTTGCCTAATGCCTTAATCATGTTTTCGAGTACCTTAATGTATATTATTTGTTTATTTGAAATACCTAATTTTGGAAATTATCTAAGAATAGCGGTCCTTCGCGATTTCACTCGCATTTATCTTTACTGCTTCGCTTCTTGAAGTCGTAGCATGATATAATATAGCCTATATAAGCTGCATCGATAAACGGGCTATCCAACGCAAAAATATTTTTTCAAATCCGACCACAGTAGTTTTAGAGCCTATTCAATGCAAACTCAATACTCATTTTTATTCTATTTTAAACTAAATAAGTAGAGATAAATGTTTCTCAATGTGTTTCGAATATTGAAGCATGTTCCATATTTTTAAATATGCAAAATATTATAAATTAAAAAAAAAAAATATTGTTATAAAACTTTTTATTATACCCATCTGCTTCCGCGTCTAATTAATCTTCTAAAAATGTTGAATACCTTACTGTATGAAAATAGCTGAAAAACGAACAAGCGGGACAGCTGATGTTAAGTGACCGCCGCCCAGAGGAACCAAAAATGCGTTGCCAGCATAAAAGGAAGAAGGAATGAAGCGGAATAGGAAGTAAGAGAAATGATGACGAAGAGGGTAAAGCTTCCGCTCTCTCAATCACCGTACGAACCTAAGCTATACTAGCTACTTCACGTCGATCTTCTGTGAGAGTGAGGTACTACCCCAGTCGAGCCGGCCCGCATACGAGCTGTAATCAGTGGAGCTGTAATCAGTCGACTACAACTAGGCTCTACATCAATAAAATATACATAGCACATACTTAAATTACACATTTAAGGTAACCGTACCAATTTATACCCAGTCGCTAACAAAAATCCGTCTACCGATTTCCGCGAACGAACATCAAAGACACAATAACAAAATAACCCTAAAAACATAATGAGACGGCAATAGGCGCAAGTGCTTTCGTTCGCATGGTCCCGTAGCAATTTCGGGTATCCTCATAAATATGTATAAGGCGGTACTCTTCTTTTCCTTTACTTATCAATTACGGGGTCGTTTAGACAGGGTGCCGCCGGGCGGAAATATGGGACGCAAGGGTTAACACGTTATGTCGCTTTGACTCTTTTGTACATTGCTCTGAGTTAAACTTCTGTACACAAATACTATTTCTTTGCGACTTATGTGGAATGATACAATTCGAAATGATCATAAATAAAATATGGTGAATCTAGAAGAGATGATTTTGTTTCTACTTACTGTATCGGAAAATTAATGAAAACTGGTGAAACATTGAGAAATTTTTAACAAAGTCTTTTTTACCAAAAATAAATAAATAAACGCATCACACTCAACGGCCCCTATTAAGATCTCATGATTTTGTGTCGGGGGTCCGGAAGCACACACAACTCGAACACCCAGACCACGACAAACATCCAATACAGACGTTTGCCGCGAGCGGGAATCGAACCCGCGACTGTTAACGCGTCAGTCAGTTGAAGTGACTACTGCGCCAACATGTCTGTCTTCAATAATTTTATTTGTTTTAATAATTGTACAACACAATAAGTTATTGTTTTCTAACACTCAATAGACTAATAAAAATATTCCATGTTTTATAGTGGAAACATTTTTTACTGAACTTATTAAAATCATATACTAGTAAAATAATAAATCTCTGCATTCAATTCGTAGAATATCTGTTTTTTTTTTTATCATTAATAAACAATTACCTTAAACTCTATGTACTCGTTATTTATTTAACGACTAAGTCCACCTTAGCCCTGTATTTACACAGAGATCACTCCTGAACTATAAACCATACGTAACCCTTAAACCCCCAGGCGACATCCCGCATTTTAAAGGGTGAATTTTATTGCAAAAAATACTCGACAATTTTACGCCGTACAAAAAAGTCCCCATGTCCCCGAGGTAGTTTCGATTCGTATTCGATTATTTTAGGGTTAAACGTCATTGATATCGCCCATCGGTGCTGGGGGGTTATTGAGTTTTTTTTTCTTTAATTTGTACGGACCATGTGGCCGTCAAGATCGTATCTGTTATAAATGAGTTATTATAACATTATTCAATTGTGGTTACTTTTTTATTAACGTTATTGTAAATATTATCTATTCGTTATTCGTTTTTATTTAAGTTTAAATCATTATTAGATATACATGAAATAGGGGTATGTAATGCAAGCTATACACAGCGATTTTGATATCATAACTACTTAGCAATAAATATATTGCAAGTTTAATGAAGTAGTGAATGTAAAAATAATATTATTATAATTTAAAAAAATAATAAAAAAAGATTTTTACTGCCACTGTTTGTATTTCAGTACTCTTAATATGACGGACTGTATGTACGGACTTTATAAAAAAGGGTTATTCTTAACAAATTTGTTTAAAAACGTACATACATATATGTATATCCATCTCCTCTTTTCTATTTTGATAAAAGGTATAACGAAGTTTTTCAAGTATATTTATAGATTATTGCATATTGCAAAATATTGAGAATACTTCAATATTCGAAATATTATATTAAGAATTTTTTTCCGTATATATTTTAGATAATTTGTAAATTTTTTGAACAGTGTTAATTCATAATACATCAATACCTACGAATGCCTCCATTTGTAGCTTAAAATTAAAGTTAATTAATTTCCATTGCGTTATTAACAAATATTATCCATAACGTTAGATTATTCGTTAAAAAGGAAGTTACATATAACCGCCACTATCACAATAACCGGTATTAATCAGAAAAAAACCGAAAACTATAATCATAAAAAAATCCTCAAGCCCGCATACAAAAATGAGCAATCTTTTAACGAAATCTTTAAATATCGAATCAGACCTCCGTTTTAGCAATTTACGGTAAATTTACTGTTGGGGCCGTTTTTACCAATTGTCCGTCGACAGATCGGAGCAGATAAACTGTTGCGCCCGCATGTGCGCTCACGCAACCGCTGTCATAGACTAAGAAATAAAAAGGTAATAGCCTAATAGGTACGTTACAATAACTTCAATGTTAACAAATAGTCCAGTAATTGAAGATAACGAATATTTAAATATTTATATAATTGCGAAAAATTTCATATTACATACATATCAATCATGATAGTTTGATGTAAATTAAAAATACACTATCATACATAGTATCATATATCAATTACATTAATTATATATTTTAAACTTTCGCGATTTATACTATTCATATTTAATATAACGGGTCTTATCCCGATAACTAATGGTAGTAAGACTTTTTTATTGCTCGACGTTTCGACGAAGTTGCATTCGTCGTAGTTACGAGCTGTCTGGTGTACCGCGCACTCGCCACCGGTATTATTACCATTAGTTATCTCGATAAGACCCGTTATATTAAATATGAAAATTATATTAATGCATAAACTCTTGACACTAAATCATTATTTTTTACATTCGAAAAAAAAAATATTCTTATCAAATAAAATTGATATTCAAAAAAAATTATAATTTATTTCCAATTTCATGAATCAATTATTTTCTATAAGCTGTAACTGGCGTATCTATACTTAATAATTTATTAATCTTTGAGCAAAGAGCGCTCAACAGTTCGTAATTAATAAATAGTTAATGCGGTACATCAGCGCATCACTATGCGATTGTTTTTATTGTTTAACTAAATATAGAACATCACTAGGAGGGCGTTTTGACGACTTATCATTAGATTATATTTGATTAGTTTAATTATCAAGTTTTTTAAAATATCAATAACAATTTTCTTCCAAAAAATTTTAATAGTAGACATCTTTGTTAATAAACTTCACTATATACAAAGATCTGTTTGTATTATTTCAAAAAACCTATTATTTTTTGTAACGTTTTTAAACGTTATACAGTATTATAATTAAAAATAATAATATGAAAGAATATTTTTTCACGTGGTATTCTTAAACGATGAAGGTTTTAAGCCATTTTTGTCACAAATTTCATGTATGCTAAAGGATTATAGTTGGGTGCTCGTCCCCTTATTGTGTCTATAAAGCAAAATAGGAAATCAAGTTTTACTACAGAAATAATTTAAAGTAAGCGAACACTATTTCTTTACCAATTATTTTTTCCTATTTCCGTGAAAGCAACACTTTATAAATGAACTGATGTTGAACGTCAAAAAGGCAATACATTCAATATTTTATCAGCATGTTCAATTAAACCAACCGAGACGAACAAAACAAATCCATATTCACGTTCATAATTATGCTAATGAAAATGATCTTTCAAATGATTGCTTCATCAACACAATCTGACGCGACGTTATAATTAACGCGTAATCAGTTAAGTGACGGTAATGACATGCGGGCTTCGGTGTTTGTTTTTTTCATACATCGGTACGTTCACCCTTCGTCTTAGTGACGGATATGTTAGACCACGGGGGTAATGTTGACTTTTTATTTTAAGTCCTATTGGCGTTCGCCCATGTTTAATTGGTAAAACACAGGGTCTCTGAGACTGTTATCCGCGTACAATGGTATTCTATACGCCATTGACAAATGGAATATACGTTATTCTGTCTACCGTTTTTGCTTTATTTTATTAATATATATACTAAATTATCTCGCTGTCATTTTTTTTTAATGATGTTGAAATATACTCTTAACTCAAAACTAGGGCATATCTACCTTTTTACCGCACTTATAAACGTTCATTAAAAAGTAGTTTTCTGAAGTGGACTACTTAAAGTTAAACTAGCGGCCTCTCGTGGTTTTACTCGCGTTTATGGTTACTTTCTATGAGTCGTAGCGTGATGTAATATAGCCTTTTTTAATAAACGGGCTAACAAACGTAAGTAGAATTGTTCAAATCGGTATAGTAGTTTCGGAACCTGTTCAATGGAAATAAACAATTAAATCCTTCCTCTTTATAATATTAGTATAGAAAATGTATTTTGTTTTATCCTCGGCATTAAGCAGCTGTTACAGAATACCATCTTTAAGTAAACTAATAAATAACCTCAAAAGTAGAAAGTACATACACTATAATAGATATGAAATACGTATGTAGATCCGATACGTAAAGTTGAAAATAGTCGAAATGGATTCAGACTTGGACTAAATCATTCCTGCAGTAAAGCCTAGTCTTTTTCAACCGGAGAAGTACCAGTACGTAAAAAGTATAGGAAATGATGTAACTATTGAAGAAGCTGTAGCACAGTACAACTCATATAGGTGTCTCGAACGTGACAGTACCTCACTCTCATAAGAGATCAATTTTAATTAATATAGATCCATTTCGTACGGTTACTGAAAAAGTCGGAAGCCATTACTTCTTACCCACAATACTTTTATCACATTTTATTCCTTATAATTAAGCTGGGAATACATTTGTTTCTCTTTTGGTGTTGCAAATGTTCAGCGGCTGTGATCACGTGATACCAGATTATGTTTCCATTGAAATCTGAAAACTTTTCACGTTTAGAATACCTCCTTTACTTCACATAAGTATATAGAAAATCTAGTTATAAGAGGATTTAAAAATAAAATAAAAACATTCTGTAAAAGTTATATAAAAATAAAAATAAATAAATAATAAGAAAATGTAGTATAAAAGTGTTTTAAAACTCTGAAGTAGGTTAAACCTGTATCTCAGAATCCCAAGTCCTACATACATCAATGTTTACTTAACAATTAAATGGACGGTGATACGCAATACTGTGTCAAGTTATACGGACTTCATTTTGAGAAAATGGTGTCTAAAGATACCAAACTTATTTTTAACAAATATGTTTGAAGAAGTATACATATATCTTTTCTTTTTGAATAAATGGTAAAATTAACTTAAAGCACATTGATATATTTAATATATTAGCTAATAAAAAGTTTTTTCAAATATCTGAGATTATTGTAAAAATTGCAAAATATGGACCGCACTTGGAAATCGAAACAATTAATTAAGAGACTTTTTTCCCTTCTTATTAAGTTTGTATTACTTGATTTTTTAATAATGTTAAATAGATGATGCAGTTACAAAGTACATCAATATCTCCGAATTTGACTTTTTGTGGGTTGACACATTATTGCTTATCAGCATCCAAATATTCTAACGATTTAAGGTCATAAACATTTGTGTATATATGTATGTACATATGTGTGTGTGTGTGTGTAAAAGAGAGAGAGAGAGATTTAAATAGATCGTATACCCATAGGTCATTCGTTTATCCTTCATCAACCAGTCAAAGGGCCGATTAGTGCAAGTTGTTCTATATCAGCTAATTTCATGTTATTCCCACTGATTAAAGCACAGCTTGTGTTTAATGAGTGACTCAGATGGCTGCAAGGCTATTTCTACCGTACGACATCGAAACGACTGAGTTACGATTTTTAGTCGTATCGTTGTACGATTTAAAACTGTTATAGCACAAAACATATGATTAAATGATGCGTTTTGAAATAAAATATTTGATTTGGTTACCAAAATGGGTTTATTGTTTGTATTTATTGTCAATTTTATATAAACTTTTCGAAAACAAAAATAAACTAACCGACTTCGAGAATAAAACAAGTAAACTAAAACTATTTTAGACGACATTTTGAAGTCGGTGCCATAGTAAACCATTCGAAACCAGTGCCAAGTAAAACCCTGTTTACCTTTACGTGTATTCACTGGCACCGACTTCATAATGTTATTAACAATTATGAATGATTCAAATTATTTTAGTTCTCAAAAGTATTAGTGAAAATAAAGGACTATTCGAAACATTAAAGGAAAAGCCATCTTAATGAAACTAAATTTCACAGTCATATCAGCTTAAACAAAACATTAACTAAACTTTAAAATGTCGTCCACCATAAAGTTCCCACGAGCGCTCACACAGCAGTCATCTTTCTCAATCAACGACCCATCGGGGCACGATTTTTATTGTTTTCCAACCAATTGCTACGGGCGACGGTATACTTTTTTAATAATTTCCGTCTAAAACACCCGATTAGATAATTAATTTTACGGTCACTTGATTAAACTTAACGATTGCGCTAAAAATCCACTAAAATTTTCTCTTTGTTTATTTTATTGTCGATTGTGGGTTTTATGGATCTGTTGGTTTAGTGATAGTTAAAAATAATCAAAGGATTTAATGGTTTTTTAGAATTAATCTTAATTGGTAGGGTTTTATATGTAATACGATAAAATTTAGACGTAATTAGATATTATTGTTTTGCTATAATTAGTTATGTCATTTTGATTAAAACTTTATAGTTGTTCTTGTCACTCTTAAAAGGTGATAACGCTAAGTCTTCCGATTATGAAACGATTTTAATTTTTCAGTACTTATTTATTTTTAGTAAAGTATGTAGTGGAGGTAATTATTTTAACCCATAACTACCTATATTTGTTACACGAACTACACTACTGTGAAGTAACACATTGAAAACCCCAAAACTCGATTTAAGTGTAATTATTATCTCATATCTCATACTAGCTTCTGCTCGCGGTTTTGTCCGCGTTGTGTTGATGAAAAGTAATCTATGTGTAATTCTTAAATATAAGGTATATCACTTTAAAGTTTCATCAAAATCAGTTCTATCCGTACATGCATATATTCATCCATCATAAAAATTTCGCATTTATAAAAGTAGTAAAATGAATTACACATAAGTCTTTTATCCAGTATTAAAAAAAATGTTCAGTAGTTAATTATAAAAATATATAGTTACATTTGTCGCTGACTGTACGCACTACGTGCTCCCCGGGGCCTGTCACTCTAGGCTTTTTGTTTCTACTTGGCTTTTAATAAACGACACTGTTTTTTTTTTACTTTCGTCGCGTTTTCCAATTCCCATTAGACCAGCTAATGACTGCTGTTTACAAGTGACAGATGACTTGAAAATACTCCTGTAGAATGAAATCAGTTAAACTTATGTGACATTGGCTGTAATGAACGTGAATGTACGTATTAACCACCCATGTATAAAAGTGACCCATATATAGAAGTGAAACGCAGAAGTATATTTCAATCGTCGCTCTATATGTGATACTCGTAACTAACAATTTTGGTAAAAATGAATTTTCTCAGTGAAAACGGTATCCAAATAATTCACTTTTATTATAATTATAATAATTCTTATAATATCTTAAGACTAACTCGTATAAAAATTTAAACATATTTATTACAGTAAGCTTAAAAAGAAGTTTTTTGTCTCTCCTGTAAAGTTCGGCAGTTTGCATGTACGAGCTATCACATCTAGACTGACGATATTATAGAGGCATACGCATAATAACATTACATAATTATATTGTAGCTGAAAACGAAAATCATATACCATTATAAATAAAATAAAAAATAAAAAGACCGTTTGTTACTTACATTATGACAGGATTGTTCTTAATCTAATTAATTTATCTTCGATTAGTACTTAAATTTAATGTTAAAGATATAAAAAATTTAAAATAATTCAATTTATTTTCATGCAAGAGCCCCAGATCAATAAGAGATATACAATGACACTTTAAAACCCACAGAATTTCTTGGAAAGTGTTAAAAAGAATCTGCATGCTAAACATGAGTAGATCTGAAAATTTAAAGCTTGCTTGAATTCGACCATGCAACCATCGACAATAATATACATGTATTATTGTCGATGGTTGCTTGATGGTTGTTTCGGTAAAATATATTCGGATGAAATATATAAAATATTAGTAAATCGTTAATAGCTTATATGATTTCGTACAAGATTATATAGATTTATAATCGATAGAGTGTAACTGGATTTCCTACAGAATTTTTAATGTACATATTTGTAATTTATATGAATGTTACAAACATTTTAAAAGAGTACCTATCGAGTTTCTTACCGGTTCTTCTCGGTAGAGTCTACATTCCAAACCGGTGTTAGCTTTTCATTAATATAAAGTATACTGTTTTTGATTTTGGTGAAACAATTCGCCGGGAAAACCCCATTCCTCATAATTGTAAGCATATGGCGACGTATTCGTATATTGCCTTTAAAAAACTGTACAACAATAACACACAGACATAAAAACCAAAAACAGCAAATCCATTTCTATATTAAAATCGGTTCAGTTTAAATCGTTATCATTCCTACTTTTATACCACTTATTAAGCCAACCGATGACCCTTCCCTTAATGAGTGAGCTTTTAAATTAAACAGCGCGTGACCGAACCGTACTGAATTTACAGCCAGCGAATACATTTAGAATCCAAAATGCATACACAGAGAAATAGTTCTTATCTTGTAACAACTAAAGACTATAATAGATTGAATAAAATTTAGCTTTTAAAACAATTTAGACGGTGTATCGAAATGCAAATAAATACTAACCCGCGATACACTGACGAGCAAACAGGGGTGTAATAACAGTTACTTTTACAATATTTTGATATATTGGCCATAATAACAGCCGGACAACATTTCGCTTTAAAAATCGGACGTGGATGTTTACTGTTCGAGTAAATTACCGTTTAAGTTGAAATGTGTTTACCGTATTGGTCATATTGTGAGGTACTATTGGTTCTGGATAGTGAAATTTTCGAGATTACATCGATTTTGAAGAGCTCTACCTAGATTAGTTACGTAAACTTATTTAAGACGATTTCCTATCATTGTTATACATATAATATTATATATATTAAAATTACCATCTTTTCCAAAAACAATATACATAGATCGGACAAAAAAAAAAGAATTAAGTATTTTTAAAAATTTCAACTTAGGTACCTTTACCTTGCCTGTATCATTTGAGAAAATTGATTCGTCGTGTAATAATATCCATTTAAGCGAGTTACATTAGTAACGCTTTTATTTGAATTTAGATTTTTAATGTCCGCTATACGTTCTCATAATGTCGTAAATATTTGAATAATGCATCGTTTCGCGGCGCACGCGCCGTTTTTATGAGTTGTACACAATCATTGTTTTAAGTCAATATAATTGGGACGTAATGAATTAAACTTTATATTCACACTACTAAAAATGTTATCTTGTATATGGGACCTTTGGGGAGTTCACATCGAATTAACATCTATCTTTGTGGCAAGAATTAATATACACTTGTAAGTTTTACTTTCGTAATTGATAAAATCAACTCTGTAAGCTGATAACAGTTACCTTAGTAAGTTTACAGTAAATTGTTTCAGGTGTAAAGCAATTACAATCAATTTATGTAAATCTTTGTATAAGTCTGAGAGCAATAGTTATGTATTCCCGCGTACGAAACACGTGGACGACATATACTGTCTTACTACAAAAAATTTAAACACACGTTAAGCGCGTGTCTATAAAATCCTGTACTACAAATCCGCATCTAACGATAGTTTTGAGTTAAACATTGTTTAGACATAGTTTAATTATGTACGAACATACGCTTTGGTATTTTTAATATATGCTTAAAACATATTTTAGCTGACAAATATAACGTGCGACATTTTATTAACAAGTTTCTTTATAATTTTACACGCAGTATAGCAATTTTGACAACATTTTAAACAATGTTTAATATTTAAACACTGTTTAGCTAGACACGTGTTCAACATGGTTTTATTTCAACTTTTGTAGTAAAGCAGATAGACGTCACATAGTGTAATTCGTTTTCGATGCAAGATGTCATTTAGATTAACTGAATTGGATGCTGATAAGCAATAATGTGTCAACCCACAAAAAGTCATACATTAATATATTCTGATAACGCGACATGTATCAGCGTCGAATTGTTTTTGGAACATATCCACTTTTTTTTATTAAAATTCTAATTGAAAATATTTATCTTATGAACAATAAACCCTCACAAATTCGAGGCTATAACATAGTTTAGAACAATTTTAAACGGATCAAAGTTGTGTATGTGTTTTTAAATTATTAATTTTTTATTATTTGAACGTTTCGATAATTGCAATTCTTAATACTATGATTCCTAAACTGTAAATTCAATTCAACAAAACATTTAATTAACATATAATACGTGTTGATCACTTCACTCATTATTGAAATTAATGCTACAAACGGTAAAATAAATTATCAATTAAATTAAGTTTATTTTTATATCAACACTCAACTTCAATTCCCGTAAGACTATTACGTCACCATAATCTTCACCCTACTATCAAAAATATGAAATGCCAATTTAAAAACCAAAAAAAAAATATTGTTACAAAGTAAATACCAAACCAAATAATATATCAACGTCAACGATCTAACCCGTACTTGAAACAAATAAAACAAAACCATAACACGATAATCACCCAAAAAACCTGTGACACAAAATGACCCACCCCCTACAAATTACACGTAATAACCTAGATGACTCTATTAACCCCCAAACTTTGTTTACGTAATAGAATAACGACCTATCATATAATAAATTGGGAGATTTCCATACTTGATAGTACTATATTTATCATTTTAATACAGAAGAGTGCTCAAGGGTACCTCATCGTTAGCTTGCACGGAATGCAAAATTATGGAAGACAATTACAAAATTAAACAACATTCGAATTTACACCTTATACGCATGATGTTAAGGTGTATAATTATCTTCTTCAATGGTAAAAGGAGTTGGGTTACACGTCGAAAGTTAAAAAGGGAGTCATCAGATGATTGACAGATATGTGTTATTAATTCGCGATGAGAACGACAAGAAGCGATTATTATACGTTATTAAGTTTGAACCTAATGGCTTAATAACGGGCATAAATAAATCCAGTGTTTTTTTATGTTTACAGTTTTCTATGAATATATTTTTATAGTTCTGTACTTGAAGGGTGGCGATGGAATCTTGTTACTAAAGCTCGGCTGTTTGCTTGAAAATTGTTGAAATATTGTATTCAAATTAATTATTCTACGTAAAAGAAATCGTGTCCTTTGTCCCCGTCGTCTAGATGTCAATAAAAATGTTAAATTGTTTTATTTTATTGTTTGTGTGTTTATGTGTGTGTAAATGTGTTTCTAATACAAATTAAGTACAAAAAAATTTTAACTTTCAAACATTCCTTCGCCGTATAAACTTTAATTATGCTGAATCTTACGCCCAGAAAAACTATATAACCTTTTATAATAATATTAAAAAAGGTTATATTTTTTTTTCTAATGTATATATTATTTTAACTAACATTAATCCTAAGTGTAGTCGAACCAGCCCGTATTCCAGCTATAGTCACTGGACTATAGCTTGGCTTTACTTAACTTCATGAAATTGCTATTAATATTCTCAACTATTTTACGTGTAAACTTCAAGTTTTGCAATACAAGACACGTGATGTTGATGCATACTGTAAACTCGATGTTTATGTTAGAAATGATTGTCGAAATTATATCATGTATTTAATTTCATCTAATTTCGTAATGTAAATTAGGCTTTAGTAACAATCATGTTTTTGGTAATCTAAGTTAACAAAAAAACTGCATTCAACAAACAAAAATAGTTGTGCAAAAACCATTCCAAGTTGAATCGTAAACACAACAGTTTCCACAAAATTAAACTTTATTTTTGAACTGTGAGTTTTTGTTTTGTCCTATTTGAAAACATACGAAATTGAAATTGAAATTAAAAACGAACGTTTTTAATATCAATTTAATATCAATAATTACAACTGTAACTCTTTAGTGGTGGTTATTTGATTTTTTTTAAATATTCAATTTGTCATAAATAATTATAAAGCTATACGGAATTAAACAAGACATGAAATCACTGAGTGTCACAAACTAGAGAGTGTAAGCTAGGAATAGATTGGAAAGAAAAAAAATCCAGGCCAAGGGCCGCGGCTATAGCGCCTTAGATGATGATGAATATTAATATAATAATATTGTCTGCCTGACTGACCTTACTTCTCGAAAAGGATATGATTTCTTTATAACTGTGGCAATTTCTTCAACATCAAAAATAAACAGAATTAAATATTACGAAGTAGTAAGCCCGCACGACTTTATTGGCGTAAAAACTTACATCCTACATTACCCCTACGCGTTCTTTTTTCAAAACTCAAAATAGCATGTATTTTTTTCTAGATTTATAATTGCTTACTTTGAACCAATATTTATCAAAATATACATTTATAATATTTGCATAGATATATTTTATTTGATAATTGTATCCATAATTTTAAACGTAACGTAAAAAGCATTTTTTACTCATAAAGTTCTCTGTAAATGTTTAAATTATTCGACAAAATTTACACGTTTGACGTATTTATCAAATTAATAACCATCTAACGACTTTAATAATTGATCGACGTAATATATATTTAATATGTTTTGAATTTACATCTTTAACGTTTACCAGCGCAATGTAAGGTCGTGTGTATGTCAAAATGGTCAGTAATTCAATTTCGGCAGCGTGTATTGCTTCACCTCGCTTCTACGAGACCGCTTCACATGTAATTCTCTTAATTGAAAAATTTTCAGACATATAAGTTTGTATTATATACTGTAAGAAATATAGCTAATTTTCTATAAACGTTATAGATAAGTCTATAGTTCGTGTGTTATTTTAATTGTAGTGATCTTTTAAGTCAAATTTGTTTTATTTTTCCGTATAATTCGGCGTGGTCTGACAATTCTAGCCGTTCTGAAGTTAACACTTTCATAGTTTTTTTTTTCGGACAATTGATTTTATCTTTCTATAGACATGATAATATGTATAACTCTATGTTAGTAAACCATCGTTTCCTTTAGTTTTTCAACCGATTTCAAAAACAAAGAGATTCTCAATTCGGATTTACCTCAAAACTTCATCATTTCCGAACTAATTTTGAAAAACCTTATTTATTTGAAAGAGTATGTACTTTAATATCTTTCCTATCGATTTTTAATCAAAATCTATTAAGAAGTTTGGTTTTAAAATCAGAATCGTCCACATAAACGACACTACGTCTGTTTATTGTTTTTGAAGTTGTGTTTTTGAAAAGAAGTCTTGATTATAGATACATAACCCTTTAACGACATCTCATAAAATGTGTATCAGATGAAGGTTTCAAACAGCATTGATCGGATTAGTTTCCCATCTTGAAATGAGTCCCCAGGTGTGCATCACGTGATTTCCTTTAATCAATGGCTCCGGAAGATCGGAAGCAATTTCTTAACGCGGGTTTACTGCCGTCAGGTGCATTGTAGATTCGAGAGAATTTCGAGAAATTTCTCCTGATAGAACATTCCTTTATTGCTTTATGAGTAACAGAGTGAGATACTATTGAATAGTTCAAGAATTTTATTAAGTTGTAGAAATTCGATATTGTGACGCTTTTACAATATGGCGGCAAGTGAGGTCATTTTAGCTCGTTAGTGTCGTTACATTCCGTAATGATTTTGGGAAATTACTTTGAAAATAAATATTTTGTATAAACATGTAATCATAAATATATCCTACAATTGATTAACAATTGATTAGTGTGCTTAATTATGACCATCAATTTAACAATCAAAATAGAAATAAAAGACAAAACTGAAACGATTTCATATACTTTTAATTAATAAAGTTTCTAGTACATTTAAATATATCAGTATAATTTTTAACACCCTAATTAAAACACCGCCTTCATCGTCGATACTAATATTATAATGAGGTTAAGTATGTTTGTACGTAAGAGGTACTGATGCGATATGAAAAACTCTGCCCTAAATAGCCTGTTTATTTAGTAAAGCTATAGACTATATTAAATCACGAATCATTAACGCGAGTAAAACCACGAGGAGCAGCGATATAAACCAAGCTATTTGTGATACCGATTTGATCAATTCATGGAAAGTGACGTCACGGATCTGTTAATGAGGAAGGAACGAACCTCGACCGGGATGCGAGCAATTAGTGCGATCATAACAAATCCCCGGGAAGCTGGATAATCGGACGAGGACAAACCAGCAATTATAATTGATACTGCGATGCACAATACTGAATTTGTGTACTGTGATGAAATGGTCATGAAATATGGTTGGAGAAATAATTTGTGAGCGATGTCCCTTTGATAATTTGGATAGAATTAATATAATGCAAATTGGTATGTTAAATATGTTATATAACAGAAGACTATATCGTCGCGTTATATGTAATACTTCGGTAAAAATGGATTTTCTTAGTGAAAATGGTATTAAAATAATTTGCTTTTATAATTAATAATTTTTCCTACAATATCTTTAGTCTAAGTTATTTAAAAATATAAATATATTTATTACAGTTAGCTTTAAAAGAAGTTTTTTTCTCTCCTGTAAAGTTCGGCAGTTTGCATGTACGAGCTGTAACATCTAGATTGATGAAATATCTGAATTAATCTAATTCATTAATTTTTATATTTGATATGAATTTTGTGATGGCGATTAAAGTCTATTTTAATATATAGTATCTTTTTCTATTTTAATATACAATTGAATGAATATTAATAATGGTAATATATGCTTTTGCAATGCCAATGTCTAGGCAGAAGTACTAACTTGCCTTAGCTATGTCTAAATGTAAAATTTGCGACATGAATACGTACAAAATTCAGATTTACGCACCTATAAAGCCATAAAACTGAATACAGATATTGTTAAAATTTATTGCTCTTGAAAACTAGAACCGATTTTTCTTGATTCCAACATTTCCATTCCTTGGTACAAGAAAGAAAAAAAGGACGGATTTTTTTTTCTGATTTTAGATCCCCTATTAACAAGTATTGAAAACAATCTTATATCCAACAAGATGTATATATAATACTAGCTGGTGCTCGCGACTTCATCTGCGATGTCTGTGATGTCTATATCATAGTACCTATATGCATGCAAACTCTCCGCCCGATCTGTTTAAAATTGACAAAGTTTCATACAAATTTTCATCCCCTATTTTGGGGTAGATGGAGATCCCCTTGGCGGTAGAATTAATCAAAATCCTTTCTTAGCGGATGCCTACGTCATAACATCTACCTGCATGCCAAATTTCAGCCCGATCCGTGTGTCAGAGTGGTCAGTGTCCGTGTCGCAGTGGTTTGGACTGTGCGTTGATAGATTACTATCACACCTTTGAGTTATATATATTTAGATATGATGTTATACACATCATATCTAAATATATATAACTATGTACGCATATACGTTCCCCATGGACTCTTTACTATTTTGATGAAATTTGTCAAAAAAAAAATCAATCTTCTGATTGGCCCAACGAGTCCTTTTAAATTTGACAGCGATCGGATAAACGTACATTTTTTTGGTTTTAAACAAGGATCGATGACTAGTTTAAATAAAACACAGTTGTTTACTTTAAAAATTCAATATAATTAGTATTAGTGAAATGTTTTAGGCAACAGTTGATGTATAAACGTAAGACCCTATCGCGCATAGGGAAACTCCTCGCTGCATACGAATATATCCCCGGTCTCCCCAAATTGTCCCCCAGGAGTTCTTAACAATCCAATATGGTATCCCATTCTCTGAAAGATTGTACTGAATTAAAATTAATATAGGGCATAGAATATCGTAAATACACTTATGTTGACAGACAAGTTGGAGCAGTGCTCACTGCAAGTGACTGAAGCGCTAACGGTCGTGGATTCGATCCCAGCGCATGGCAAATGTGTATATAGGATATACATACAGTTGTTTGTCGTGGTCTAGGTGTTTGTGTTTAAGTTGTGTCTGTTTCCGGATCTCCGATACAGGATCATGAGGTCCTAATGGGGATGATTGATTGTTATGCGTTTATTATTAATATGCGTTTATGATGAAATACCATTTAAAAAAATTTTCGAATAATATATATTACTGTATCAATAACGTGTTTTAACTATAATCAGTCAGCTCGTGACCACGACGAATGTAACTTCGTCAAAACGTCGGGCAATAAAAAGGTATTACTACCATTAGTTATCGCGATAAGACCCGTTATATTAAATACTAGCAGTTGCTCGCGGCTACGCCCGAGTATATTTGTGAATTTCAGCTAAATAAATCTACCAGCGAAATTGTTACCATTCCATGATTTGTTACCCCCTAGCGTCATTTTTTGGGATGATTTTGAAATTGTGGGAGGCACAATATTATATTTAATTATTTTCCCTAAGTAATGTTTGTGCTGAATTTAAGGATAATCGGCCAAAAAAATATGTTTTTTCCATACAAACCTCATACCCTGTCGCTACCTGGTTGCTGGGTTATTGAGATGTTCTATGATAATTAAGAGATTAAAAGTTACAAATTTCGTCGCTATATATGTGATAGCTTATAACTAACAATTTTGGTAAAAATGGTTTATCTCAGTGAAAACGGTATTTAAATTTTTATAATAAAAATATTTTTTACAATATCTTAAGTTTAAATCGTTTAAAAATGTAAATATATTTGTAACGATTAGCTTTAAAGTAATTTTTTGTATCTCCCGTAAAGTTCGGCAGTTTGCATGTACGAGCTATCACATCTAGATCGAATCCTAGATAAATTCATACCTGTTCCATATCCAACTAAAAGTACCGCGTGGTGGGTGCCGTCACACACAGTTGATAAGAATATACCATTTTGGTATGCCTTAAACTTTTCGCACGTATATATTCCTAAAAATGTTTAAGAATATTTATTATTTGCTAGTTGTATCCGGCATGCGTTGCAATCAACACAAGTATAAAAGTAAATTTTTTCGGCCAGAGACCTTCGTGGGCGTCCCCAGAACATCTTACCAAAATTTCATCACAATCCGATCAATGGTTTCTCAACTTATAGAGGATATACATACTAGGTAGAGGACTAGGTATATGTGTTTAAATGTTTTTTTATACGCTTTTATCGAAAAACTTACAGCTTGACAACTTTTCATGAAATAAATTATATAATCAGTTCTTTAATTTGGTTTTAAAATCAAAATAACTTGTAATAAATGTTATCTGAGTAAACGAAATCGCATTGCATTCATTATTTACTTTACTATTTTCTGTTGCATGTGTTTACTTTACTACTAATACGCACCTACTGAAAGAGGTCCGTATTCAGCGAGAGCGTCTTTTAATGCTTCCTCGTCTTGAACGGTCAACTCGTATCCCCCAGTTACTTTAACAACTATTTTACTTTGATTAGTGCGACACTGCCCTTTCGAATCTTCATAAGGGTAATCTTCTTCTCTCATACTTCCACCTTGTTCTGCCAGAGCTCTGTGAAATTAAGAAGTATAATATAGTATATTATATGTAAATCTTCTCTTATTAAGTAGAAAAATATGGAAATTATTCTGCCATGCTGGTCTACTGCTAATTCGTGCATATCGTTGGGATACTGCAAAACCGGGTATCTAGTTATTCCATATTAAGTCTAAATTTATATCAAATATTCAATTGCATTATTGATCAAAATAGAGATATATTTTACATTACAAAGCTTATTGTATTTGTGATGTGACTTCATAATGCATTTATGTTAAGTCTTAATTTACAAATGTCGATTATAAAATTTTTGGCTAGCTTTTTTATCAAGAATGAAATTTAACATTTGATTCAAATATGGACCTTATTGCAAAAGCTAGTTCTGCCCTATCCCCGCGATACGCCTGTTTCACAGCAAGAATCACTCTGGCGAACGCTCCATTCGTAGGGACTTTCACACATACACCGTCTCCGCCGACGGAGACGAGGTCCCCGGTTTGCGATAGCGCCATCCTCCACACCGACGACGTTCTAAGCCGAAGTGCGATCTCACTAGGAGACACCCTTAGACACCGACGTCCATTCTGAGCCCTGAAGGCTGAGTCTCAGTACCCACCCCCTCCCCCGCTGTCAATGCCAGTAGGGCAAACAACAATACACATACAGAAAAAAAAGACTCATTCTGACTAATTGTTAAAAAATGTCTATAACAAGGAACATTCTGACAACCTTTCTTATTTTTGTACTTAAAGGCTTCTTTCAACTATCTAAATCTAAATATCAGGTTTTGAGCTGTTCCTATTTACCACGATAATTGAGGTGAAATTTATTTACATCGCATTCCCACAGAGACTGCACATTTTTCGCAATTAAAAGTAGCCTTTGTCCGTTCTCAGCCTCTAGAATATCCCTTTACCAAATTTCATTTAAATCGGTTTATTTTTTTTTGCGTAATTGCGTAACAGAGTTAATTTCGCATCTATAATATTAGTAATATGTTAAGCTTGTTTGCATTTGAACTATTACAAGTGATCTTACTTCATTACGTGGTCTACTAAACCACCGGTGTTACATTGTCCTTCCGGTTCACAGTCTAAACCTTGCTGCTCTGACAATGATATCAGCTGATTGTACTTTTTCGCGTATTGCCCTTCAATACTTCCTAGAAAAAATATTAAATATTTTTTACTCATTACCAATCATCCTTTTAGTAGACAGAAATGAAATACGAAAATTTTCACGATTACGTTGGTTTATACTGAACAAAATAACATTAAATATTTTCTAAGCTCATTAGAATTACTGTTTTTGTTATATTTATAACAATGTTCAAATAGTAAAAGACCAGAAATGGTTTAGCACGTTGGTCAGAGTATTCGCTTATTAATTCTTTTGATGTAAGGCTTTTACTATCATCCAGAACATTTCATAAGTTATATATAATGGGACATTATAATTCTATGGAAGAAGTACTTTAAAGAAATATCTGTATGTTCGGATTTTTTAAATGTCTTACCTATTGCGCTAAAGACGTAACACGATGAACAAGTGTGCTGATTCTTGACCGGAGTAACGTATCCATCGTTTCTATAATCCAACTCATCTGGAGCCTGACCTCTAGCTTCATACATAATAGCATTATCAGATCTTCTAGTCCCAGTCCTGGCCCCCATATAAAATCTCGACATTTCCTCGAACGTTAGATCAGTGAAGTTATTGATACCATACGTTGTCATGTTACTTTCCTTGTTCATTTCATTGATTTGCTCCAAATTAATCTTGAATATAGCCAAACGGTTTTCATATTCTTCTTCTTTATAATGTTTATTAAATTTAATGACATATTCTGCGAATATATCACCAATTTCTTCTATATTGTAGAACACTTTTTCTGTACTAGGTGCAGCGCTTGTTGCTAATATCTGCGCGCTGAATGTGAATATAAGAAAAAATAAAGGTACCATTTTAACACCTTGTACAGTATAGTGTTTTAGAAATAATTGTCGTACAACACTATCTGTATTTATATTATAGTTAATCAAAGTTATTTAAAATATTTATTTTATGTACAAACTAATTCTATTGTTTCGCTTACTGAATTAAAGATATAAGCATAACCGTGCTGAGATGCTTAGAAGTGGTATAAAAATTCGTATGTTTGTGATTTCGCTGATAAAAGAATATACTATATAATTGATCAATTAATATTATTTATAGATCTTATTGATATCGATGTTTTTGGTATATTATTTAAAAATCTAGTGTAACGAAATAAAGACAATATTTCCTTACTTTGTAAAACGAAAGCGTCTTGAACGATTGTTGTGTCTTTTTCATTCTTATTTAAATTTTATTTAAACAATAATATCCAAAAATCAATTAGTTTTAAACTATATTAATAAAAAAATTAGTAGAATTAATTGTATCTCTATATTCTTAAACCTTTATTTACCTTACCTTTTGATAAAAAATGACATACAAACAAGATCTTATTATATTTGTGTGTAAAAATAAATTAATAAAGTAAAAAAGAAATGTATGAAATTTATTTTTATTACGTTTTCACTTTTACAACATATATCTAAGATTCTACAAAAAATTCCTTTTAGTGCGTAACTTAGAATATGCAACATATTCAAGACTGAAAAATGTATGACGTGAATAGATCATATATCTATACTAATATTATGAAGTTACACTATTTATCTGTTTGTTTAAAGTCACTAGTCTCAGAAACTACCAGGCGGATTTAAAATAAATTATATTTGCTTGCATATACAGCCTGTTGAGACAGACCGAGACTATGAGCGAAATATTTATATAATAAATAACCTATCTGAAAAAGTTAAGTTTACAAAATGAACTATAATATGAAGCAAATTAACACCAATTCAATTATTTAAAACAAAAAGATTAAGAGATATTAAAGATAGTGAAGGTCGTTTAAGATTTTATGTAAGTTATAAATAATATAAAACAAAATATTTAGGTAGGTATAAGTTGCCCCTCGCGATTTCACTCGCGTTTATGATTACTGCTTTATTCATATGCGTCGTATCTTGATGTATTATAGCTTATAACCTTTCTCAAACAATCGAACGCAATAAGAATTTTTCAAATCAGATCAGTAGTTTCAGATTTTGGGGTTAATCTCTTACATACTTTATCTTGCGTCACTATTTACGTAAGGTATAATATTATATATTATCATGCAAATATCCCACTGCAGAGCAAAGGCCTCTTCTTTCATTAAAGAGAAGGTTTAGGACTAAATCCACCACCTTGCTCCACTGCGGGTTGGCGGATACACATACTAGTACGGTCTGAATTTCTCCCGGCACATGCAGGTTTCCTCACGATGTTTTCCCTCACCGCCGAGCGCGATATGAATATGAACACAAATTTAGCACTTGAAAACTCAGTGGTGCTAGACGGGGTTTACCTGCGATCATCGGTCGAGATCTACGTGTACTAACCGATAGGCTCTAGCTTTAGGCCGATTCGGCTCTTAACAACGTAATAAGGTATTCTTGTAACAATTATCAAATATATATATTTGACAGACACGTTGGCGCAGTGGTCACTGCAACTGACTGTAGTTGACCCCCGAAACAAGGTCACAAGACCTTAATGGGGGCCGTTGAGTGTGATGCGTTTATTTATTTATTTATTTATTTATATGGGTTTTATTTACTGGGCTGACGTAGAGCCTAGCTGTAGTCCACCGACTACAGCTGCTTCACAGGCTAGTTCATTATCACAGGACACCGACGTAAAGTAGCTAATATAGCTACATTTCGTACAGTGAGTGAGAAAGTAAGAAGCCTAACTCACCCATTTCATTCCTTGCTGCCTATTCCTTTTAATCCCTTTCAAATGGCAACACATTTGGAGCTCCTCTGGTGCTGCAAATGTCCATGAGCCACATCTCTACTAACCTACCTATACCATACCTAACCTAACATCAGATGTTCTTGTTCGTTTGCTAACTAATTTGAAAAAACATGTATACCGTATTTACCATTATGGCCACTTTGATGACCCATCGTGGAGACTGTAAAAGGGGTATTACCTTATGTTGAAACGGATCTGCTGGATCGCTGCCTTAACATTATTTCAGCATGGGAACATTTCGCGGTATAACAACCAGATGAACGTATCTACATAAAATCGAATATCTTTTTTTAACTAAAACCGTAGACAATGTCCTCTACGAAATGGCATAATAACGTAATTTAACATTTCAGTAATTCAAAAAAAAGCGTTGCACTACTTAGAACTACTTTACTATAAAACCAAAAAAACGTTTAACAGTACTCATACTACCGCTAAATTAGAAAAAAGTAAAATTTTTAAAACGTAAATATGTTTATCTGACTCTTATACCGCGATTTAGACTCTATTGCTTTGGGGCCGTCTAAAAATCACGTGATATTTTTAGCAACTTTTTAGACCCTCCTACCCTTGTGAAACGCAGTGAGGTTTTGTACTACCCCTCCGCACCCCATCACCTAAGATACCCCCTTTGTGATATTTGGTGATTTTTTCCCAGACACCCCTACTCCTTTTGGCCTCACGTGATTAATAGAAAGCCCCTTAACTAGAGAAGATAATTTACGTATTCGTTATAACTTTTGTAGGAAGTCCAGGGATTGACTATTAAGAATGATGTATCAAAGGATATCGATACGGGATATTTTAAAATGAACTAAATCAAATAGGTGTGGTCTAAGTCATAGAATCAATATAAAACTAAAACAAATTTTTAGATTATTGTAAAATTGATACTTGAAAATTAATTTGACTTCTTCATTTCCAATATTTAAACTGTGTTTTTGTCACTTCTAAATATTTGTATTTCCTTTAAATGTGTCAGCTCGGCAAAAGGTTTTAAATTTGAAGAAAAATATGTATTTGTGAATCAATTATCAAACTACTCACAATTTATAGCGACTTCATTATCTTATTATGTTAAATCATAACACAATATCTCAATACATTTTTCACGTCTAAATAGTCACAATTAAAAAAAAAAAAATTATCATTTCTTCAGAAAATTCTCATACCACAAGCAAAAGCCCAAGGCGCTGAGGAACTTAAATACGAAATCTTTGAGATTCAAATCGCCACAAATGATGTTAATACTGCAGCCGGATGGATTGCAAAGGAGATGGAATATGTTACTGCTTTTGATGTGATCTGATCCAGGAATATCTACTTTATTTTAATACCTATAAAGGCTATATTTGGAAGCCATATTTTAAAAAATATTTGCAAATTTACGATAGTCTAGCTGTATTGATTAATTAATAAAAATATGTTTTTTTTATTGAACCTTTTAAGGTGGCCCCATTTGTGGCTCTTCTGGTCCTCAGATGACCCTCCCTATTCATTTACCAGCTATTTTTCCTACAAATAAGATACCTAAGCAAAATATACATAAATATATTATTTATTAGTAAAAAAATACATAAAATTGCTTTGGTTATATTATTTTCTTTATTGGTGTACTAGTGGTCACCTAACAATTGGAACTCGACCGTAGTTCAATTAATTTAAAAATGATTTCATGATTGACCACAGATAATCTATTCCCAATTTAACCACAGACGTTAACATTAAACAAAAGAATATATGCGTGTGCGTGTAATTACATGTGTATGTGAAATATTAATTTTAACGATTTAATGATTTTTATCCATATTTAAAAATATATTAGCATTCCATTCTCCTTATTTATATAAAGAATATTTGGGCAACATTGCTCCTCCGTTCGCGCAATTTATTTAAAAAGTTTTCACTTCACGTATTAATATAAAGATTAATATATATAATATATATTTAATAAGTGGAACGGCTGGAAGATATTCTGGCTAGCCGTAGAAATACGGTCCCCGACCAGCAGCGGCAGGGTTATCACGGATGCGGTAGAAAGTCTGTGGAAAGGGCTTATCTATAAAATACTTGCAATATCCTATGACGATCCTGTGACATGGCGAGTCAATGCCGCCATTTAAATAGGCATTTACCAATCCCCGAAGATGGAAGCTGCATTTTCGGTAGCTACTATAGGTGGAGATCCAGGAGATCGGTACAGCTGTAGTTGCATTAGGTGAGGGCGATGATGGAAACCATCACAAACGGTCTTGCTACAGCGATGTGGAAAGCAAATGGAAAACTACCACATTATTCTTCCAAGCACACTTCATCATGGGTAGTAAACAAAAACAAATGGCCCTCAGTTCCCGGCAGGTCTTAAATGACCAGAGGGTGCTAAGAATCACCGGAAGGCCTATGAGAATTGGAACTTGGAATGTCCAAAGTATATTCGATGAAGGAAGATTTATAAATCTTCAAGAAGAAGCAAAACGTTTAGATGTATCCATACTAGGAATTAGTGACACACGATGGCGAGGCTCCGGCGTTCATAGCACAGAAGAGTTTGTTTTATACTATTCTGGTAACGACAGCGCAAAACATCTCTACGGAGTCGGTATTTTGATATACAGAGATCTTTGCAAATATGTTAAAAATTTTGTCCCAGTTTCAGAACGAGTCATGCTGTTACAAATAAACGCAACACCTACCGATATCAACATCATACAAGTTTATGCCCCAACAGCAGATAAGAGCGATGATGTTCTCGAAGAGTTTTATGAAGATATTTCAAAAGTCATAAAATTAACTAAGAAACATGAGCTAACCTTAGTGATGGGAGACCTTAATGCTAAAATTGGTGAAGGTAAATGTGGCAACATCATCGGCCCCTTTGGTTTAGGTGAACGAAACGAGCGAGGTGACAGACTGGTGCAATTCTGTCAGGAAAACGACTATGTAGCTTGTAATACCACCTTTAAACTTCCACCCAGGCGTCTATATACTTGGAAACACCCGAAGGATGGGAAAGATGGTAAAATTTTAAGAAATCAGATCGATTATATTCTCATTAATCGGAGATTCAGAAACAGCATAGTGTCAACAAAAACATACCCAGGCGCAGATATAGCATCAGATCACAATCCACTAATTGCAGAAGTCAAACTAATGCTTAAGAAAGTCCCTAAAAGATCGACAAAACATATTTTAGATTTGGCACAACTTAAAGACCCCCAAAAGAGCAGCATGGTCAGGGAGAAAATTCACAACTTACTACAACCTTTGAAAGAGAGTGCTAGTGATCACACAGATGTCAATGAAAAATATGAATTGTTTCGAAATTCGGTGATGGAAGCAGCCCTATTACTGAAGACAACACCTACCCATAGAAAATCATGGATGACTAAAGAAATCTTAGATCTATGGGAAGAGCGTAGACAATGGAAAGGTATCGACGTAGTTAAGTACAAGGAGATTCATGACACAATCAAGACCAAAATAAGAAACGCCCAGAACAACTGGTGGGTAGAACAATGTACAGAAATAGAAACAGCAATGATCAAGCATGACTCCTTCACTGTTCACAAAAAGGTAAAAGAGATGGCTGGCATTGGTCGGAAAAGGATACCACATGTTCTTATGCGTGATAATCAATTGATACTTGATATAAAAGAGAAGTTGTCAGTATGGGTTGATTATATATCTGCTTTATTTCATGATTCAAGGCCGAGAGATATAAACATACTAGATCAATTAGACACCGGCCCGGATATTCAGAAAAGTGAGATAATAGCAGCAATACACAACGCTAAAATTGGTAAAGCACCTGGGCCCGATGAGATAACAACAGAAATTATTAAACTCATTGAAGGTGATGACTTGGAGATACTCGTAACTCTCTTCAACCAGGTGTACAAAACCGGAATTATTCCAGAACAGTGGCTTGTGTCAACTTTTATTACTCTCCCTAAAAAGTCAAAACCAAAAACGTGTAGCGACTATCGGACTATAAGCTTAATGAGCCACATTTTAAAGATCTTTCTGAAAATTATCCATGCTAGAATCTTTCGAAAATGTGAAGAAAATCTTGAAGACACACAATTTGGTTTTAGAAATGGGTTTGGCACTAGAGATGCTCTTTTTTGTGTTCGAGTGCTTAGCGAAAGATGCCTTGACATGAATCGGGACCTACACATCTGCTTCATCGACTACGAAAAAGCTTTCGATAAAGTAAGACACGAAAAGCTTATTGATATTTTGGTTGCTAAAGGTTTGGATTCAAGAGATGTCAGAATAATCAAAAATTTGTACTGGAATCAGAGTGCATCAGTAAAAGTAGACGCTGAAGTATCAAAACCTACAAAGATACTACGAGGCGTAAGACAAGGATGCATCCTTTCGCCACTACTATTTAATATATACGCAGAGGAGATATTTAAAGTCTTATCATCTGACTATAGTTTTGGCGTAATTGTTAACGGTACACCAATTAATAACATTAGATATGCGGATGATACTGCCTTGATCTCAGACGACCTGGCATCGCTCCAAAATTTAGTAACACGAGTCAACGAAATAAGTATTAGTATGGGGCTCCAAATAAATATTGCTAAGACTAAGTATTTGCTTATATCAAAAAAGCCACACCCCAACTCTGAGCTGTTTATTGGAACCGACGCCGTAGAACGAGTAAATAAATTTCAATACTTGGGCAGCTGGATTAACGAGAATGGAGATCATGCTCAGGACATAAAAGTCCGCATTGAGATGGCGCGTACGACTTTCTTTAGAATGAAAAAAGTGTTGTGCGACAGAAGTTTAAGTCTAGCCCTGAGATTACGAATAGTGCGTTGTTACATTTTCTCAGTACTTTTATATGGCATGGAGTCATGGACACTGACACAGAACACTGTAAAGAAATTAGAAGCCTTTGAGATGTGGATCTATCGCCGCATTTTGAAGGTCTCGTCGTGTGACCGAATAAGCAATGTAGAGATCCTTTCAAAATTAAACAAAGGTATGGAGCTCATGAACACCATAAAGCACAGGAAATTGGCATATTTCGGTCACATCATGAGAAATAAAAAGTACAAAATACTCCAACTAGTAATCCAGGGAAAAATCGCCGGTAAACGTGGAGTTGGGCGGAGGCGCCATTCTTGGCTGAAAAATCTGCGGGACTGGTTTGGCTGCAGTACCACCACACTGTTTCGAGCAGCGGCTTCGAAAGTGAAAATAGCCATGATGTTGTCCAACCTCCGATAGGAGTGGAACCTTAAGAAGAAGATATTTAATAAAACCGTATGATAACATATAACATAGATTGGTAAAAACAATAAAAACAATAAAGCTCGCGTTCATAAGAGTAAATACTGACGCAACATAACGTAACGCTGAACGAGGCCCGCGGGAGCGAGTCGCCGTGGATTGTTGATTCCGAATGGCGGTGTGTTTGGATTACACACGGTTTTTAGGGTTCCCTAGTCAATGGTTTTCAACCGCCTAATCTCTCTTTAATCTATATTTCTTTACTAGTCCTATTTAGCAGACAAATATGGCGTATTTCGAACCACACGTAAGAGTTAAAGATGAATAATTATAATTATCGATCGAATTATTAATCATTTTTATAGAGAATTAAAAAATTGTCGACAATTTGTGATTTTCGTTCCAGGTATTGTGACTAAATAAATCAATTAAAGAACAAGTAATTAACTGACACAATCAAATACCAACAAACAAGACAATAGAGAATTGTTTTTAACTAACTTTAAATCGAAAACTAACCTAATAATTATTTTCAAATACCTATTCAACGATACCGGACTTAATACAGTTTGTCAATTTTCATTTTGTTCTTTTTCATAATATGGCGTTCAAAGTCGGCTATTTTGATTTTCCCAAATCATTATACTTTCTATGACATTCACAACAACACCGTTACGACATAACAAAACCACATACATATATACATACATACACTGATAAACACATTACCCTCCCTTGCGTTGCGCAGTCGGATAAAAGTAGACTATAATATTTTCTACCCTGCTTTATGACTAAGTCGCCGATCTCCGAACAAGAAAAAGAAAGCCGAAGAATTTGATACTTTTTGCAATACGCCTAACAGTAAGTCTCGTTCTCTCTGTTTATTTTATTATATATATATATATATATATATATATATATATATATATATATATATATATATATATATATATATATATATATATATATATATATATATTGTTTTCACACAATCTGTATAGCCTTAATAAACTCTGTAATAGCCTTATGGCAAATGTAAACGTTAACCGATTTGTCGATTTGCGACTTAACAAACCTTTAAATAAATAAATAAATCAAATATCTACTGTCAATGATTGCGATAACTCACTATAATTAGTCTGCTGAAATAATAAAGTGTTTTAAAGCGTAATCAAACATTTACAGAATACGTGTTACTAGTTTTGTTCCGTGGTTTCTACCGCGCTTTAAAGTATTATGTGCTTATCAAGGCTAATGTAACGTACTAACGATGACGTTTTTATATTTTAAATTGTACTCGTAGAAGTAATAAATATAAACAAACACACGTTAAGAAACTTTTATATTATTCGTTTAATTGTGATGAATTATCATATAAAAAAAATAATACAAAAACTTACATTTTTGACCATTGCACGTCCCATTTGCATTTTTTTCTTTGTTTTTTTTTTTTTTTTTTTTTTTTTTATATATTATAGATTACTAAAAAATACGAGCGTTAACTAGAAGCAATTATCATAAAACTAGAAGGAAAAACAACAAATAATAAAGGCCAAACATGAATCGAGCAACACATTAGTCAAGTGACGGAACCTTAAATGCGTGTCTCTAAATCGCGCTATGCCTGTTTTCTGGGATTGCTTTTAAATGTATGAAACTGGGAGCGATGAGGATTTCTTCCCATCAATATTTTAAGGCTATGTAAAGAGGTACAGATAAAAAAAGGTTTTTGTAAAAACTTTCAACTAGGTTCTGTGTTTTGTATAATGGAGTCTGTACTTTTTAGGTACATCACTTATTTATACCGACGTTCTTGTTAGGTATATAATTTATTTATTTGTAATTCTTTTAAGCTATACTTATAATCAAAATATAGTTATAAAGATTTAAATTATAAAAAATATTTTTAAAAACATGTTTTTGGCCCACGAAGAACGCCAATTATAATTAGAAGTTAAAATGTTAATATTTATTTATTCGGTTGAAAACCGACTTCAGATATGGAGGTTCTCAATTTGTAGTGTATATTTTTTTGTTTGTTATCTAAGAAAAACATAATGTCTGACTTGATTTTTTTAAAATATTTCTTTATTAGAAAGCGTATACTTTCAAATTAGCCTCACGATTTTTAAAATCGGTTCAATAATTTGTAAATTAAAAGTAAATTACGTATTTTGCTTTCAAGCCGTATTTTAAATAATAATCTTAGTTATCTTTTTATTAATTAATTGCACCAAGGTGTTTTTGTTTACATGTATTTTTAATTGTTACGTAAATGACGCAAAAAAAAAACATTACAAAAATATATTATTTAATATTTCTTATTTATTTATCTAAAATAACAAATTTACGTACAATTTTATTTCATAGCGGCATGTATGCAATTTCCCGCTTCTATGTCCCTGAATAATATTAACATAAAATTTTTGTAAACAGATCTGAATACGATTTGTTGAGAAGATTAAACTGGAAATGTATTTCCATGCTATACTTTTGATTATTTATTGCTATACCGCCGGGGATTGTATGCTTTCCTTTCAAAGATTATACTTTACTAGCTTTTGCACGCGGCCTCGCTTGTGTTTAGTTTAATTTCTTCATACAAAATTTGGAGACCGGCAACATCTCCTTAGGGGTGAATTTTAAAAATTCTTAGCAGATGCCTGCGTCATAATAACTGTGCGTCTTTTAGCGCAATCTATTTAGTGACTTGAACCGTTTTCTATATTTTGTTTTTATATGTATTACTACGTCTACGACTAAGAGTAAATCGTAATTAGGTACTCCTCTGGTCCCTTCAGAATCTTAGCGTTTTATAATGAGTATTTTTTTTTAGCTACGTTCTTAGCTTCTCAATAGCGAATAGAGCTTTATAATTTTGTATCATATTCTTCACTCAAAATGAAATTACATTAAATAACTGTATTTAAGGAAAATAGTCAAAAAAATTAGGATATTAATTTTAAGGTGTAGGATATTAATTTGTAATCCGTTTCAAGATATTATACAATAAATTTCATTTTTTAAAACATGGTTTGCTTATACAATATAACCTCTGAATTTCTTAAGTTAACCAGTTTCTGATTTTTGAATTACAGTATATAATAATACTCAAAAGTGAAACGTCAATTACATAGCGGATCTCCCCAGGTTATTTAGTAAAAACATTGCCATATACAAAAAAAACTCAATAAACTAATCCAACTATTTCAACCAAAAACGTTTTCCTAAATAAAACCGGCAAAAAAAGGAAATGACGACAATTTTCCTTGTGGTTTTAATTAAGCCAGCACTAACCTGCCGCCATTTTTGCGCTCCGCACTGCTCCTGCAGATTGATTAAAAGTCTATGGTCCATGGTTTATAGCTTAAGTTCATTGTCACACACGTCACGGCCATTCAAAGATTTCATTAATTAATTAATCTATCTATCTGTTAAGTTATCTCTGGGGTTCTAGTTACTAGTTTACTTGTAATTATGAATATTGTGAGAGTGAAGACGAGCGATCTATCCTAGAGAGAGGGAGGGTGCTCACTGCCTATATATAATAATATCTGATCAACAAGTTACCATAGACAAAATACAGTATTATTTATGTTTTTATTATGAAAAAGTTATTATCAGATAAATCTTTTTTATGATAACAATCGGCTTTTAAAAGAAAAGATGGATATACACTTCATCAAACATATTTGTAAAGAATAGGTTTGACATCTTTAGACGCCATATCCTCAAAATGAAGTCCGTGTGGTTTGACATATTATTGCTTATCAGTTTCCATATGTATATGATCTGATTGCAGACGACGCCAACGATTTTCATGAAATTAAGTGTGCATGTGGCTTCGGTTTTATGTGTAATATAACTTTCTCAATAAACGAGCTATCCAACGCAAAAAGATTTTTTCTAATCGGATCAGTAACTTCAGAGATTACCCCCTACATACAAACTTACAAAAAATACATCTCTTTATAATATTAGTATAGCTATATTAAGAATTTTACAATACTTTTCATTCTAAATTACAATAAATCTTAACACAGAAATCAATGTTTTAATGCTACACTCAAAAAATGCGTTCACCAATAATAAATTGGACACATCAGTTACTAAGTTACAAAGTTGTTTTATATCGCTATCGAGAGTATAAGTAAGAAATGTAATTCTAGTCTAATATAGTCTAAGCATCGTAGCGCAATGGAAACCCACTGAACCCTTGTACCGCTCAAGTGGCAACTAATTTATGGTCGAGGTGGGCACCCGTGCCGATAGTTACGCTGGACGCTCATCCGACTGACACGCCGAAAATTTCGCTTTCCCGATTAGTTTGCCTCATAAACAATTCGTTAAGGTTTTAGTAATATAAGGCGAGAATTACACTTATAAGTTTTGCTCTCAGACTTTAATATAGATTTACATACGTTTTTTGTCATTGCTTTATTTACATCTGAAATAATTTACAGTCAGTGCCTTATTTTTGACATTTTTTTCGTACTACTTACTACGCATCCGTTGCTAGGTTACAGAGTTTTTCTTATATCAATTAGAAGAGTACAACTTACAAACGTATTTCTTATCTAAGAATATATGTAACTCAATACATATGTAACATATAATAAGTGTAACAGGCCAGACCTTACATTAACTTAATAAGAAATTGTTTTTTTTTATTCAATATTCTATTAGCTTTCGCCCGCGACTTCGTTTTTTTTTTAGGGTTTTTTCAACAATGTAATCGACTTTTAAAGCATATTAAAACTAAACTGCTAAACCGATTTAAATAAAAATTCTCATTTTAAATTAAAACAAAAGAATTTTTAAAATATAAATGTATAATGATCAATAATGGTCTTTAAATGGCGGACATCTAAGGTAACAAACATTAAAAAAAAATACACAATTAATTGAGAACCTCCTTTTTTATAGTCGAAAACAAACACACTATATATACATAGCTTGGCTTTTTAGGATAATTTCATTCGTAACTACGTATATAATAATAGACCCGTGCATGTGTGTAAAGAAATATCTCCACAGATAAAAATGACATTTTCTAGTGTCCTGCACTCTCTCGGAAAGCAAGATTGTGTATGACATATGACGAGGAAAAACCAACGCTTATATATTTTCCTTCCATCACTTGTAGCCACGCGATTCTTCTCTTTTGACGTCACGAAAAAAGCGTGTTTTAAAGCAAAGCCTGCTATTGGCTATGTGCACAATAGCGTCACAGTGTTTCACCAGTGATGATATTGATTGATTTTGGTATAATAAAATACTTAAAACTATATTCAAGTATTAACCAATAATAACAATTCGAACGAATTTTTAACAGACTTCAAATATTAGACGTTCTCGGGAGATGTATTTTAATTTAAAGATTTTTGATTTTTGTTTTGATTCACTAAAACTTTCATTAAATCGATTAAGTTATTAATTTTCGAAATCAAATATAAGTGAAATAAATATGCCATCCAAATAAACGAAATTGCCTGTTGTGTTACTTTTGAAAACTACCTATTGTATTTTAAGTCTTATTTTTACTTTGAAATTTTCCATCTCAATTTTCCGCGTATTGCATAGCCTATTCGTACAAAGATCCAACAACTATTTAGATGCCTCCATTTATCAAGTCGGTAGATCATTTAGTTGATACTTTACAGACGTCCAACCCTAAACGATTACTGCGCAGACAATCGACTGAGTGGACACTGGGGTTATATATCATGCGTTAATGACATATGTTTCAGTGTTGCCATTGAAAAAAAAGTTTGCTAGTCAACGCAATGCGCTCTTGACACATTTTAGGCAATTTATGTAAGTGAAAGTTATCTTTACTATACAGGGTCAGTACATGTTATGTGTTTTAATTGAAACTGTTTAAATGGAATACGATTTCAAGGCCATATACAAAATATTATTTAAATCGGATTACTAGTTTAGTCTCTAGACAGTTCTAAAGTTTTAACTCAGCGACGCGCTCAGAAAACACGATGTATATTTTATAACAACGAATGCACCTAACTACTTGAAATATGAATGGAAAAAGATACACCGTTGCCGCTTTGACAAAATTAAATTATACAAGGTCACGGCTATGTATCAGATTAATGAATTCGTAACATAACAAGAAAGCAAAATAGGTACATAGCGTGCGCTTCACTTCTAGGTGTAAAAGAAATAGAAATAGGTCAAATATTGCTATTGCACCCTTGCAAACGAAAGCGAGACACCAATAATACAAAAACCTGTTAATTAGTGTGCCGATGCTTATCTCTCGGGATGCACGTTACGCAATTCGGAAGCGCACGCGCCACTTTATTGTCGTAATCTCGCGCCAAAGTATTTGTGTTAAGTATTAGTTGTTATTGTGATAGGACACCGAAATTAATAGTAGATTAGTGATAGTACATATTTATTTTACTTAATATTAGTGTTATTTTGGGTGAGCTTTAGTTTTCGGGAGCACGAAATTGGTGAAAAAATTTATGTGGGGGGGAAGGGGGGAGCCCCCTGAACACCCCAGTAAAGTCTCAAGTTGCGGAAACGCGTACTTTTTTTTTTATCGCGTTTTTAAAATAAGTAATGCAGACTGATTTCACTCGCAAAATACAGCGTAATTAATTCTTTAGGTCGTTATTATGATCACTAGTAACTTAGTTTTAATCACAAACTTTATATTTAGCACTATAAATTATTATATATCACTTTAATATTACGTTAAAACAAAATTTTAAAATTTCAATTAAACACAATGTCAAATTCAATAGACATTTGTGACATTGCCATATTATAATTTTAGCATTCATTGGCATAAATTACTATAAAAAATTTTGTAAGGAGAAAGGGGGATCCATTGAAAACCCCAGTAAACTCCCAAATTGCGGAAATAAGAAACTTTATTTTTCACATCTTTTAAAATAAATAATACAGGACCACTTCATTTACTAATTAAACACTATTTATGATTTACACAATGCCGATATGTAAATCAATTAGGCGGTAAAGTAATGGTTGGGTGCTCCTTATAAATGGGCAGTAGGATGTAGAAAAGTAAACCGAAAATATAATAAAAATATGTTAGTTCATAAAATTATTATGTATTTTTAACTGGTCAAAAGTAGAATCTACAACTGGTGCCTTAAATACATACTACAGTTTTTTATCCCAACAAATACAAAGTAATAACATATCAGTAGCTATGTCTCTTACCAAGAATAAATGCCCTGCCCTGTTCTTCGTTTGATATATGTAGAATTTAAAAATAATGCTTGCATTGAGGCTGTAGTTATCACACACTACAATATAGCATATGGATATAGATAGGCAACTCACTTATGGCATTTGTAATTAATGTAGCGCCATCTGGTATCGAATTAAGAGAAACTTTCAAGAAGTATTTAAGCATCTATCTACAGTTAAAGTTTATTTTTTAGTATATTTAAATTATAAATTAAAAGAAAAAAAAATACTCTTAAAAACATCAATATTTTCTTTAGAAATAACTAATTTTAAGAGTATTGTCATTAAGTACTTTTCCTTCTCGCATTTGTGTTTTATTTATATTACAGTAATGTACACTAATTTACTAGCGGGCGAAAAATATATAATTATATTTTACGGGATTCAATAAATTCTCTTTTTACTCGAATATAAATTATGGGACATAATAAATAAAATAATTTTGTTTCTTTGTAATAGTTTCATTGTTGAAATTATTTCACAGTATTCAGTTAAAGTTTATTACCTATAATATAATTTTATGAAGATTTTGATTTTGAAAAATCACAAATAAAAGCGGCATAAATAATACTTAATAAATTGTTTTCATAATAAAAAGAGATGAAGATTGTGATAAATAGTTTCGGCATCATTCTTAGGCTACAGTAGTTATTTTCAATTTCATCACGATTGATCGATCGTAAATAAAACAAAAAATATTTATAAAGAAATATTGTAATATAACATCAAATGATTTTTTATTATATTTTGGGCAAGTAGCTAACAGATGTCACTACTTGGTATTTCTAAGGAACAATTTTAAAAATTAAAATGATGAAAAAATATTGATTAGTTCATTTTTTCATTGTTTCGATGTTTCACTGTTATCGATGTCATTTTATTCTTAAATGACATATTTAATTCTACATATATCAAACGAAGAACATTTATTCTTGGTAAGAGACATAGCTACTGATATGTTATTACTTTGTATTTGTTGGGATAAAAAACTGTAGTATGTATTTAAGGCACCAGTTGTAGATTCTACTTTTGACCAGTTAAAAATACATAATAATTTTATGAACTAACATATTTTTATTATATTTTCGGTTTACTTTTCTACATCCTACTGCCCATTTATAAGGAGCACCCAACCATTACTTTACCGCCTAATTGATTTACATATCGGCATTGTGTAAATCATAAATAGTGTTTAATTAGTAAATGAAGTGGTCCTGTATTATTTATTTTAAAAGATGTGAAAAATAAAGTTTCTTATTTCCGCAATTTGGGAGTTTACTGGGGTTTTCAATGGATCCCCCTTTCTCCTTACAAAATTTTTTATAGTAATTTATGCCAATGAATGCTAAAATTATAATATGGCAATGTCACAAATGTCTATTGAATTTGACATTGTGTTTAATTGAAATTTTAAAATTTTGTTTTAACGTAATATTAAAGTGATATATAATAATTTATAGTGCTAAATATAAAGTTTGTGATTAAAACTAAGTTACTAGTGATCATAATAACGACCTAAAGAATTAATTACGCTGTATTTTGCGAGTGAAATCAGTCTGCATTACTTATTTTAAAAACGCGATAAAAAAAAAAGTACGCGTTTCCGCAACTTGAGACTTTACTGGGGTGTTCAGGGGGCTCCCCCCTTCCCCCCCACATAAATTTTTTCACCAATTTCGTGCTCCCGAAAACTAAAGCTCACCCGTTATTTTTGTTGTTTTTTTTATGTTTTATAGTGACAGGACACGGATTTTAGTTTTTAATTGTGCTAAAACACTTAACTAGAGTTTAAGACAATGCCTCGCCTTACGTACACCGCTTCAGAATACACGGACATGGTTTTAATGTACGGGGAATGCCACGGAAACGCGGCCTTAGCTTTACGAACATACCGAGAAAGGTATGGTGAGAGACGCATGTGCCCCAGTAATTATAGTGCTGGCAGTTCAAAGGTTAAAAGACAATAAATGCATTGTGCCGCAACACGAGGGAGTCCCATCACGACAAATACGCGCCTCGAAAATAGAAAATAATATTGTCCGTCGGTACGAATTATGTGCACAAGAAAATGGCGGACAGATTGAACATTTAAAAATTTAAAGAATTAAATGGGTGGAAGTGTTTCTTGTGCTCGTATATCGTCAACTTATCTACCTACGGCGACTTATGCCGCCGCGCCGCGACCGACGTAAGCGCACCCGCTCGCGCTCGGGCGGGCGGGGCGGGGCGACACGGCGCTCGATAACTCGAGCGGCGTTGCCACTTTGATGACTATACCTAGAGGTCAGTAACAGTTATTTACCATTTACAGGCTGTTTGCATTTTATTTCGACTATTTAGCGATTTAATTTGTTCGAAAAAATTTTTTTCGTATTTTTCATAGCATTTATTTTTCTACTGGTTTGAAATGTTTCTAAATAGGAATAATATACGTAGTTTCAATTAGTACACACAGTCCGCATTGACCCTGTATATAAAACTGAAGATTCTGTTTGTTTGTTTGAACGCGCTAATCTCAGGAACTACTGGTTCGAATTGAAAAATTATTTTTGTGTTAGTTTATTTATTGAGGAAGGCTATATTACATCACGCTACGACCCATAGGACAGAGACATAGGGACAACTATTATACGACTATTATATGGATATATAAAAAATATTACATATATCCGGCTTTAGACGACTATGGTAATTAAGACGTAAAAATCTCAATATAAAAAGTGACGTGAAAAGGTGACACTCATATTAAATTAAATTTTTTATTTTTCCGTACGATTTTACGGAACAAAGGAAAAAAAGGATACCTTCATTTTTGGATTTAAATTAAAATTCCCAAATCATAATAAGTTTTTTAATAAGTTTTCATTTTTTATTTATTCTTAAACCATTTTTTACGGGAAAATATAGACAAAAAATATATAAACGCTTAATTACGATGAAAGCAATCTGTATTCAGTGGGAAACTACCAGCTGAAATGTCTAAACGCGAATGACGCGGCAAACTGCCAACTTCACAGCTTTATTACGGTTTTTGTAAATGTATTTGACAATAGAAAGGTTGTTTTAATGCTGAAGTATACCTACAATAATTTATTTTGATTTCGTCAAGAAATAATACTCGTGTCATACATATTTTTTGAAATTTTTATTTTTTTGTATAAGTTATTGTGCTAAGAATAATTAAAACTGTAATATATAACCATTAAATTATTTATTTAAGATTAAAACCAACATTATAGTTAGTATAGCTTACATATAACAGTTTTCACTACAAACGCACAAAATTGAATCTACATCAAACGTATAACGCCATCTATGGGCATTCTTTTAAACAATATTTTAACGACTTTAATAATTGAATATATAGGTAGCCAAGTACTATTTATTTTATTTTAAGCTTGACGTATAGTCAAGAGGTTGTATTAAAATAATATGTGAAAATCTACGAACCTATATAACACATATTTAAACAAAAGCAAAAACAAATTGATTTGATATCTTAACGTTTGTTTTTATGTTATTTCGAAGTATGTTACTGTACACATCGAAACCAATTTAAATAGAGACAGATAGCTCAAAGGCTAGCTTTTCTATTCAAATTTATATTTACGTAACAGCTTCATTTTTTCCTAACCCCGTTTTACATGTAAATAAGCCGATAGGGTTAACTGTCTACAAGCGGTTCTTCGGCTGTTTTCTATGAAAACGACCGATGTTTTTGTTGAGTGAAACCTTTTACTTTCGTTGATTGTGTTGTTGAACCATTTTGTCGGGATGAAAGACAAATTTTATTTCACGTTTCGAAATACAACTGTTTCGTTTCAACATCTTGTTAATTTTATGTAGGTAAGTGTTGAATTATCCGATTAATCATTTAAATTGCTTTAATATAATAAATAATACAATGATTTACACTTAAAAAAATTAGAGAATTGTGATACAAACTTGACTGTATTAGTAATTAATAACTTTATTATCAAACAAAAATATAATGCAAATACTTATCTGCGTAATCTATGTATTTGAACCTACCGAATATGTTGATTTGATAAATATATTTAAAACAAAAAATATATTATACCCTTTTTATAATTAAATATACAGTAAATTAAATGTTGCTATAAGAATTGTATTAAAATATGATCAAAGTTAAAAACTTAAAATATATAAACCATCAGTCAGCGCCATCTATTATGCAATTCAAACAACTCCTACTTATTTAATAATTAATTTAAAGAACAATAATGTTTAAAATATTTTTTCCTGTTATTAAATATTAGTTAATTTTAATTATATAAATCATTAATGTCAAGTTTTCATTAATTATAAATTAAAAAAAAGGAATTACTACGACTGACATTACGTTGTTGGGCTCAAAACCACTTGAATCCAGGACCGTATGGTAAGTAAACAAAAAAAAACATTCATTGTTTTGACTTATATGTCTTGACATGCCGCGATAATCCTTAACGGAAGGATAACCTAAAAAAATTGTAGTTTAAAATTAAAAGTAGTGATATTTAAGTGTTTATTATTAAAAGCTCATTTTAATCTAGCATTTTAAATACTCAGTATATCTGTATTTTCAATATTATGTATCACTATATCATTATTACGTGTAATTTTATTATTATAAATAATTCATAATAAACATAAGTTTCAAGCTTAATATTTAAACAAATAATATATTAAGTATATGTATTAATTATATATAAATGAATATAATAAATATAATTTTAAAAATATTATTAAATTTAACATAAATTTTACTACTAGCATAATAATAATAGCTTTAAAATATAGCTTTCAATTGTTATATTTAATAACAACTAGCTGTTAGAATATTAATAAAAATACATTTTTAATATCTATCTTACATGAGTAAATTTTTAAATTATCTATTTAATTTTAAAGCAAAGTTCATTAAACAATTAGTCATTTCGTTTCCACGTCCCAGACTCAATTTTTATAATCTTACGAAAATGGCTAATACTTGCCCTAAAATGAAAAGTGATTCAAATTTGGAACACAGTCCTGTGAAAAAAATTAAAAGTGATCATGTGGTAGAGACTGCAGTGAATAAAAGAACTGTAGCAACTATGTGTGGTTCTTGGCGGCCGGAGGAAACCGATGGTGGGCTTATCTTCGTTTTTAAAACCAGGGATCCAGGCTTGAGTCCCGATCCGAGGAACGAGTGTGACTTCCCGGAGAACATTGAAGACTTCTGGGAGGGGAGTCTTGTGAACCTCGATATTGTACAGGTTAGTTTTTTTTATATAATAATAAATGAATCTTGTAAAAATATATGAACATAAAATTAATAATAACATAAGAATTAACATTCTATTTCAATGTTTTGTGAATAAGCGCCATCTATTGATAAGTAGGAATACTAGTTAGTACATTAGTAAAATACAGACTGCTGCAATAAACAAATTAATGTACTATTGTAGTCACAGATGGCGTTAACAGTTATTAAGCAAAGAAGTGAATTAAAATAGATGCCGCTGTATATTTTACATTAAGAATAGTAACATTTTATGTACAGAACCATTTTCACTTAGACGCTACTGTTATTTTAACATAATTATAACATCAATTATTATGCTTATCCGTTTTCTTTACACATTATTGTAATATCTTATATAAATTGGATAATGTTTGATTTGACATGTATATTGAACGTAGTTTATCAAGTGACCTATAGATGTCACTGTAAAATAGTTACAAAAACGAAATGAGAAAAAAAACTACACGTATAAAGTAAATCATTTCAAAACCGTCTATCCTTTATTTTTGAAAATGAAAAAAAAATCAATTAAAACTAGTTTGGATGTAAAATTAACCCATATAAAAATGAAGGAAAGTTTTATTTTTAACCGACTTCCAAAAAAGAGAGGACATTCTAAATTCTTCGAAGACGGAGAAATAAGACGACTTACTTGTCACCGACTTCAAAATGTGGAAAATATTTATTTTTCACCTCATAGTTCATTTGTACAATAACATACAATTTTTGTATAGAGTTACTTACCATTTACCTGCTACATTTTTTTTATTATATACCAAATAGTGGATTATAAAATACATATCGTAAGTACTAGAACTTACTTAGGTGACCGAATTAAAATTTTCCCTGAAACGAGATGACTAAACTGTCATACGTTTAATCTAGTTTCACATAATAACAGTTATAATCTTTTAATTTGAAAAGCAAACTGTATCAACATTTTGTTACATTAGATTTTTGTGATGTACCAAAAATGTAAATTTTTATATTCGGTCACTTTAATACTAAGCGTACAATATAATGTATAATGTAAATAAAATGAAAGATAAAACTTAAAAGAAAAGCAATATTGTTTCTGTTAATTCAGCGAAACGCTAAAAGCTTGCTGTGCACACCATGGGTCCATATACAGTTATATCCTCAGTAATGAAAGCCAGTAGATTGGATTGAATTATATACTACAATATTTTATATTAACGATTGAAAAAGTAAATTATATATGAATAAAAAAAATAATTATACTCAAAAGAGTGTACTTACGTATACTCACACATGATGTCTGTTCTGAAATACAATCAATTAAATTTAGCTCTTATTTTAATAGCTTGTAGTCGTGCCATATGAGCACAGATTATTTTGTCAATAGGACGTGAGATGGAGAAGACATGGAAAAAGGAGGTCTCTACATGCATCATAAATATATTTTTATAATATAATGATAATAGCTAGGTAAGGATATAGGATAATTTTTGTCCTTCTTTAAGAAGGTGTTAAACCCGCATGTCTGTATGGTTCTCGATAAAATAAAAATTTAAATTTCGTATATTTTTCCAAGGAAGCGTTTAGTAATATATAATAATCGGATCTGATAAAGATCTTTGGCTATAATAAAGGAATTTTTCAATAAGTAACAGCAAATTACCATTGCTACGATCGTTTGTCTATATTTATATATACAAAATTTATATACCAAAACAGTTCTGTTACAAGTCGATTATATTTTTCTTTGTATTTAAATTTATCTTGAGCTGCCAAGCTTCACCGCCGGGTAAAGGAAAAGATCGCGAAAGAACCTGCATGTGCCGGGAGAAATTCTGACACATGTATATCCGCCAACCCGCAGTGGAGCAGCGTGGGGGATTAAGCTCTAAAAGTTCTCCTTAATAGGAGAGGCCTTTGCCCAGCACTGATATATTCAAAAATCAAAATAAAAAAATACTTTATTCAAATAGGCTCTTACGAGCACTTTTGAATCGTCATACATGAAAATAACAAAAAAAAATGTACATAAATAATGAAGCTACCACCGGTTCGGAACGCAGATTCTACCGAGAAGAACCGGTAAGAAACTCGATAGTTACTCTTTTAAAATATTGTAAATACAACACAGTTTATGACATGATTTACGGGCTGTTACTTTACTTTACTATATTTTTCTATCAAAACAATTATTGATACTGTAAAAAATTAAAGAAAAAATTAAAAAATTAAATGTGTATTTTCACGCAGAGTCGAAAGGTAAGGCAAGTCACATAAAATTGTTAATTAACTTCTTCGTTACTTCCCTAACAAGCGATTATTATGAAACACGCGTCGTAGTTCGTAATACACGTTTTAATTTAAAACCAAATGATACTAGAACCATTTTAAAATGAATTTACAGTCTTAATAAGGGTCACTTAATTAATTTTTCGTTTCGCTCATTAATGTGATAGAAATTTGATCCTTCTTTGGTTTGGAATAAGGGTTGTTATTTGAAATCGTTTTAAGAGGTCTGGTTTAACGGAAGTTTGGAAACCTCTGTCGGCATAATGAATTTATCTAATGAAGCATTTTGGTACACACAAATACCCCATTTTGGAGAAATTATTTTCAGCTTGAAGCGAAATTCTGTGAATGTTGGAAAAGTATTTCGAAGATTATTAATATAAATGCCAAAAAAGCCAAAATTCGAATTGATTTGGTAATGTTGATTGTTAATAGTAAAGATACTTATGAAAAGAACATGTGTCCGCAAATATAGTTTCTTTTACAAGATCTGCCAGAAGTACGAGATCTACAAAATACGACGTATGCTATTTTAACTGCTGAATATCATTGAGAAGAATTTGCGGATATTGATTCTATATTTAAATAAAAGTTCATATCTGACCATTTAGTGTTATACCTTGACCATCTGGTGTTCGAAATGGACAAAGGTTCTGTTCAAGACTTAGTTCGAAACGGAGAGTTTGAAGCATCCTAAACCCGGCTTAACATGTCCATAATAAATGGAACCTTCGAAGCCAAAAGCATTCGTGATCCGCTGAATATGAAATTAATGACGGATTAGGACGGATTTAGTTAGCTGCATTTGGCAACTTTATCAGGGATCTAGTACTTTCTTGTTACATAAATTTCGGAAATAAAAAGGAGACTATCAATGAACTAAAAGCATACATTTATATTTAATTGAAACAAAATTTAGAGAAAAAATTTAAGAAGTAAAGATCTAATTAAAGTTAGCACAGTGCACTGGCTTCAGAAGTATAATTTTGCTACTGAGTGAGTGCTACTTCAAAGTTAGTTTAATTTTTGAGTAAATATTTTGTGATGAATTTAGTTATGTATATAAAAAAAACGACCTAAGATGTTTAAATGGGAGTTTTAAAGTTTTGACCGTTAGCATTCTCGACGAATTAGATTTTACAAAAATCCTTATAAAATATAATTTAAATGGAATGGTTTAAATTATATGCAGGAGTCGTTTCGAACGCAAAATCAGAAAAATTCGATCAATTTACATCTGGAGTTTCTGCGACATCGACGATTTGAATGAAATCGTTTGGCTTCGCGTCAATTTTTCTTATTCAGAGACCGTAAAACACCCGGTGGAATAAAACTTTCAATTCCTCTATTGGAAATATCGTTTGATTGTCGTAAAAGACGTTCAGACTAACGAGTCAGAGCATGCTTAGTTAGAACGGCTTGAAGGATCATTTATACTCGCATCGTGTGGAATTGATAAGGAGTTGAGTGTCAATTCGGTTGGTACGTTTTATTCAATTATTTAAATGAGGAATGTCCAGAAGAGTCATTCTGCATCAGCAAAGAGTGCAATAAAACACATGACCAATGCATCATCACAAATTCTAGTGTTCGATATTTTTTTGGTATACTAATAATATTTATTTTATCGTAACCGTTTCTACAAAGTATTTAAATAATTAAATAATGTACCTTGAAATATATTATAATATAACATTACATTTATTTATATATTTTATAAATGTATAAATATAATAATATTAGAAAAATATATGGTTAACTAAAGTAGCTTAAGTAAACCTTACCATCCAAGTCTGCAAACTAATCACCATCCGCTAAGTGCTGATCTTTTCATGATGGAAAAAAAAAAATAAAATTATATAAACAACCCATTCCAAAGTCTCATTTGCTAGTAAATATTTTTTCAAGTGCGTACATTTCCATGTAGTGGAACAACATGAGAGATTCCTCTATCCGCTTTTTGAATTACATGAGTGTCTGCTCTTAGATTTTTACAGGGAAATGTTTGTTAGGTTTTAAATATATTTCACATGTACACTATTTGTAGAAAATATGGACCGTAAAGTTGTGAACAAGCGTAGAATACACGAGTTCTTGAAATTACTTGTTTTATCAGTTGTTTGAGAGTTTCACTTATTAAATCTTTTTATTTTTGTATATTTATTATATTTTTAACTAAAAGTTTTATATTTCTTACATTTAATGTATATTCCATATTACTAAAACAACAACGACGTAGAATGATAGGGTAAGTCAATTTTCTTAGAGTTTTTAATGTGAAAAGAACTATAGAGTATAATGAAGTGAGTTTTAATAAAGCTCAACATTATATCCGCTATTCCGCGAAGTTCTCATAATAAAAACGAGTAAAGCTTGCAACGAAATTTCCCCGAGCACTTAAAAAGTCTAAAAGACTATCAAAGAGATGATAACAGAATATTAGCGAAGTTCTCTAAAGAATTTACCAGTTTTGGGGAATGTTGGAAATTTTCGTCAACGCATAGCGGAAGACGGCCCGAAGAATTTACTTTTGTTGTCAAATTTTTGTTCGCATGCTTTACAACATTCTCTTCGAGTGTCGTTCGTGATGTTTTTATTATATACCGTCTGAAATTTTTGACATGACCTGGTGTCTTTAAGATGTTTTCTTTGCTTAAACAAATACATATTGTACTTAAGTTTCATTTATTTTTGCAGATAACTTCAACCGTTCGTTTTACTATTTTTTGTTTATACGTGAAAATGTAAATGTTAGGAAGTAGTTATGTTTATGGTACCCATACTGCAAATTCTACCAAAATGGACCATATGGATGCTTACAAGCAATAATGTGTCTACCCACAAAAAGTTAAATTCGGAGATTTAGATCTATTTTGTTACTGCATCACCTATTGAACATTATTCAATAAAAAATAAAGTCATATAAACTAAATAAGTCCGGGAAAAAGTTTCTTAATTAATTGTTTCGAATGCCAAGGTCATTCCATATTAAGTAATTTTTACAATAATCTCATATTTTTAAAATAAATATATATTAGATAACATATTAAATTTATCAACCTGCTTTAATTAATTACATCTTTTTCAAAAAAGAAAAGAAAATATGGATAAAAACTTATTCAAACAAATTGATTGAGAATACGTTTGACATCTTTAGACGCCATTTTCTCAAAATGAAGTTCGTGTGGCTTGACATAGTATTGCTTATCAACGTCCATATGTGACTACGCTGATAGCATATATTACATCAGCTGTATCGCCTTAAACATTATATTTAATAAAAGTAATAAACGGCAGAAAATGACACGTAGTTATAAAATAGCCAAGTTAAATACTGGTTAGATTACCAGGCAAGGTTAAATGTTTAATTGGCCTCATTTGTAGCGAGCAGGGCTCATTAAACAATTCGCTCTCAGCAGCTCATTCGTAACCTTTACAGGAGAAAGGTTTCAGAATTTCGTTAGCACGTCCGAAAATTAATTATTATAAGTGGCGTTATTATAAATTTTATTTATTATTTTAATTCTCTATTAATAAGATCGTTAGATTATATTGTCTTCTAAAATTATTCACATATTCGGGTAAATTTGTTGACATTTTATCGAATAATTTATGTACATCTTTACTGATCAATTAAAAAATTAATAAGTCAAGTGATAAATTGTAGGGTAAGATTATCGTAAAAGCCTATTGACCTTGACCTTAAAATTTTTAACGTGCCGTGCGACTTGCTGAAGCTGATAAGGAAAATAATGAGGAAAAGATTATAAGAGCTGTGAAATTATATAAATCTGAGTTTTAGTCTCCCTCTATATCTGAAGTGATGGTTGACGTCTTATTGTTATATGTCTAATGCAAAATTAGACAATTATTAGACAAGCTCATTAGTGATTTTCAACACTATCAATCAATAAAATAATATTTTATTAAACTTGCATAAAAAAAATATTTTAAAGTTCTACCGGTTCAGATTATAAGCTCTGCAAAACTTGTTATATGAAGAAATTATAATGAAGTGTAGCATATATACTGAATAAGGCATTCTCCTTAAGAAAAGATCCTTCTTAATAGACGAAGAGGTCTTTGCTCAAAAATAGAACAAATAGGAGCTAATCCGCTACGTCTAAAAAGCGCCAATCTACATTGAAAATGTAGACTGGCGCTTATACATACAAGAATCTATCCCAGAATTTCTTTTGACACACGCAGATTTACTTACAATATTTTCCCTCAATGTTAAACACAAGATACATTTAAACAGTAAACACTTTCTTAAAGGTTCTAGCCTGGATTTGAACTCGTACTTATTAGTCGAGGTCGACGTTTTATAAAACAAAATTAAACATCAAATAGCAAATTAAGTCAACATTAATAATTTACTTATAAATACAGAAAACAAAATGAATCTATAAATACATTCAAATTCCTTAACTGAAAAAACTATAAGGAAATTGTTATAAGTGGGGAAAATTTTCTGCAGTAAATTTAGCATGACGACTATCGATTATTGAATATCGATTCGAATGTCCTATTTAAGGACCATAAAGTTATTACCATTTTAAAAACAATCAATGAAAATAGAAGATAAAATTGTTGTGAGTAAAACGTAAACGTAAGTATATAATTTTTTCAGTAACAGTAACATTGGAATTGGATCGAAACTCAGTAGGGCCATAAGATATTCCATCTGTCCGATCTAATCTCAGCGGATTTACCCATCATCCATCATTCAACCTATTGCCGTCAATTCTTATCAAGCACGCGATTTCGCTAATAACGTCAATAATGCGCGTAGTGAATACGAACGCCAATCCTGTGCCAAATAAATGCTTTAATTAGATGGAGTGTGGTTAAGTGTATTTCCTATGGGAGAAAACTTACGGAGAATGGGGTGAAATTCGGTTATCAATAAAATTCATTAAATGTATTGCGATTACTGATATACTAGTCATGACATCCAAAGTCCCTGGAGATGATGTAGTTGATGATACGCTGTATCGCTTTAGCTGTTTAAAAAATACATTTGGTATTTGTATATGATTCGTTTATTATAAAATAAATAAAGCAGATTTTAAACAAGGATATTAATTTAATACCACTAGTCAATGTAGTTAGTTACAATGTTAAATTTCAGGTAATTGATTAGTTTGACCCAAAATCCAAATTGGTAATCGAGTGGAGAACATTAATTTAACTTCAGCTGAACACCAATCATGGATAATCCGATGTCGATTATGAACCGGATAATTAAGGTTAAAAATTGGTTAGTTTTTCAATTACAATAATGAGAAAAGTTCGATTACTGTCTGTGATTTCTAAAATGTAAACAAAGAAGAACAATCGCGTACATTTCTTGGAATAAGTCTCATTAGTACGCCGGTTTTCGTAATGATATAATAGAACCAGACATCCTTTGATTGAGTCGGAAATCGAGACAGTTAAGCGCAAGTTAAATTGGATCAAGAATGACGCGAAGTTAACGCAAACACGAAATTGTTTCAATTCGAAGGGAGGTTGGCATCAATCAAATTATTCAGCGCAGAGTCAGCAGAGACGAAAATGCGTTGGAAGGATGAGAAGTGAAAAATCAAGGATTTACAAAATTGTGCTACATTTTCTATTAAATTATATTTTAGATGTTCCCGTGCATGTTGAATATTATAATTAATCTTGTTTCTCTTTATTTTTGTCATTTTATCGACTGCTGGAAGATTATTTATTATAATGGGTAAAAATATCCGAAGTACCGCAAGTCTTGTGGAAGCAGGCTTCGCTTCTAGTTTCGAAATGCACGATTGAATTTATTCTCCAACAAAGTAAGTTAAAGTCTTGTAGCCAATTTGGGTACAAATTTACTTGAAAGGACTTCTTCTGCCTTCAAACTTTTCGGGTATTTTAATTATTTACCATGTTTTGACTTTGAAACAATAATTTGTCAATGTCGCTGAAAAATTACAGTTATCGGCGTCTAAACTTTATTTAACAAAATTTTACTCATAATATTTTAACAAGCTCAAACTCTTGCTAATTAATTTTCATAATTTGCCCTTTTTAACTTAATATAATATATTTATGTTTTTTATATCTCTACTAATATTATAAAGCTGAAGAGTTTGTTTGTTTGAACTATTACCTATGTTACATCACGCTACGTCTCATAGGAAAGAAGCAGTAACCATGTGTTGTATGGGAAAATAAATGTTAAATAGACATTTTTTATAAAGTCTGAAGTCAATTAAAGGGTAATGGTTTTCACGAGTTCCGACCGTCAGCCTATACATGGAAACTTTTAACGATAGTTTTGCGTGCTTCATTCGAAATTTACAACCAAAGTTACAAGTAGAAAGTATGTAAAGCATCCTCTAACTCACTTTATAATACGTCTTTAGAGATTTATGATAAACTTGACGTTAACTCTATTTTCTTTTTATTGCCAGTATATTCAGTTTGAATTTCTTGTATTAGAAAATATAACTAAGTATCTTTTCAATTTTAGTTGCTAGTTACTACTTTTAGTACATTTCTTTCTTGATTTTATTTTTTGCTGAAACTTATAAATTGATGTAAATTACATATTATTTGTAAATATTTTTAGCGGGTTGTATTAATAGATAGAGAGTTGAGATATTTACAGAATGTGTTTTTCTATAGCCGCTAGAACAACTAGTAATAAAAATCGGTCAAGCGCGAGTCGCACTCATACACAAAGGGTTAGTCATTACATATTGTTGTAGCATAATGTGTTGTTGTAAATAGGTAGAAAGTTGAATTTTTACAGAATGTGTATTTCTGTTGCCGTTATAACAATAAATAAAAAAGGGTCAATTATTACATACTGTTATAGCGTCTATCTTATGCTTTTATATAAATATTATAAAAGTGGCAAATGGAACTCGTTATGTGCTGCTCTGACTTTGACTTGGCCGGTTTTATTTAATATATTTTTATTTTGAATGGCAACTCAGGTAGTGTTTTACTCACAAAGAGACAATAAGACAATAGTTTCTTATTAATACCATTGTACCTATATTTGCAACAATTAGCGATTAGATGGTCGCTTTGAACGTTTTTATATATCACCTTTTTTAGACCAAAAAGTAAATTAATATCGGGCAAAGCCTAAGTCACACCGTTATACGTATTTAATAAAACCATACTTTAAATAAGCTACTAGGAAATAAGCTAGTTGAGTCACCACAAATCATGCTAAAAGAATGCATTAATGTCGCAAGTTTTCAATATCAGCAGCAGATACCTCCAACTGTCCAACTATCTTGGAACGCCAATTATCTTCTGACGCGGCATTGGCATAAACCAATTTTCTTTTCCGAAAGTTCACCACTTCTTGGTCCGGAGTTCGTTAATTTTTATCCACGATCTTACATTATAGTATTACTTATTTTTAGCAGGTTTCGATATTGATTTATTTAATTATATTGCTGACTTAATACAAAATGTATGTTTTGTAAAGAAATTCTACAAATTTTTATCGAAAGAATGGAAAATGAATGGAATCAGATATATAGCTCTGTAAGGGTAAACTATTGTTGTGTATTCTTAAGTATCAAATCGTTAATCAAATAAAAGGTTTATTAAGCGATTTGACCTTACCCAGAATTCAGCAGAAGAACGAACAATTATCAAATATTAAAATAAATCTAGGTAAATCTTATTATCAATGTGCACATTGAGCCGAGCTGTTTCATCTTACAAACACAATTCGTTCAATGTTTTTTATTCATTTTCTACTGAAAAAATCCAAGTCAACAATTGATGTTCATTTCGTAGACAGAGATCAGGGGTCGCACTAATGAGGGTTTCTCACCGACATTTCTTTTAGACCCTCGCTTCTAATTACGCGGCGAACAAAGCTTCCCTAAATTAATATACGACCTTTGTAGATATACATTTGCCTAATATATCAGATTCATTACAAAAATTTAAATTCAGATTCAACAAACATTTTTGGGAAATTGCTAATGTGAAGCTACTCGTATCTCGTACAATACTCGTACGAACAGATGTAGAACATTTCCTAGAAACACATCACAAGTGTGTGAAAGATCCTCACAAAGTTTGTGGATATGTCAGTAATATTAAAGAAATAAGAGATTTTTGGTAAGTTTATTTTAATTAATTATTATTGGTGGTATTGGAACTTATCCCTTGAAGTTTATTGATAATGTTTGAAGTATAAAGCTTTGTTATTTATATTTTTGATTTATTTCTCTCCTTAGGAAGAACTGAACCTTTTTCATGTACTATCAATGTGTTATTTAATGTAATAATCAATGTATTCATCACGTCCAATATTTCTGATAGAATGTGACGAGTATATCGTCGCAAGTCATAGTATTTAACGTTATAATATTTATCGATGACATAGTTTCGCTATATGATTATGATAAACTGTTTGCGCTTCATGTTGGCGTGGATTGATCGTTTTTACCGCTCGGTTCATTGCATATTTATTGGGCCGCTTAACTCGGAGCGATCTCAGTCTGCCAAGATCGCTGTATATTGGATTGCGCAAATTCAATTCGTTTCATCGGCTCGTTTTGTCTTTGTTTAAACTTCTAATTATGTAACACGTCTTTGCTTAAATGGCTCTCGGGACCGTTTTTCAACGCTTAGAATTTTCCCAATAACAAAACGTTACAAATAGTCAATACATCTCCTGCAGTTTCTAAATTGCTTGCGCCTTAAATTACTGAATTAAGAATCTGTTTTTGTAGTTCATCGCTTTATTATATTCGTTTTTTTTTTCAAGTAATTTTTCTTAAAAGAAATATAAGCTTATAATAATTATTTAGTTTGAAATTCTAATTTTCCAATACACTGTGGTTGAGTCGAAGATAATAGAGCTTCTTAGAAATAAAGGAGCTCCGGAAATTCAATCCTTCAAAGGGTAAAGGATGAAGTATAGCTTGGAATCTTATAAATATTGGAAACCTCGCTACCAATATAAATTATACTATTAAATCTTAATATATTTTGGTTCATATATTGCTTTATTATATTTTGTTGGAATATTTTTGTTTAAGCTAGACTTAAAACCAAAAGATTTTATCGATTTAATTTTGTAGCCACAAATGTAACAATGTACTAGTTAATAAAATATAAAAATTAAAAGACAAAAATATTTGAAAAGTAGAGAAAAGAGCTCAGGAGCTTAAAACGACTAGACCGATTTTGATAGAAGATATCTTAGAACCATCACTAGAAAATTCTCTTTAAAATAAGAAAAAAAAAACATCCAAATCGGTTCACCCGCTTAGGAGCTACAGTGTCACAGAATCACATAGCTGTCAAACTTATAACACCCTTCTTTTTGCATCGGGGTTTAATAAAATACATAAAGATAAAAAAGTCAAGACCTTTTTATGGTTTTTTTTTTTTAATAATTATTAGATGCCTGATGTCATTTACCTATGGATATTTACAGCACCAGAGGAGTACTAAATGCGTTGCCAGCTTAAAAAAAGGGATGAAAGGGAATAGGAAGTAAGGAAAGGAATAAGTTACACTTTCGGCTCTCTCATTCACCGCACGAAACGATATATTAGCTACACCACCAACTTTTGTGAGAGTGAGGCACTGCCCCGGTCGAACCAGCCAATACACTCACAGTCTGTAGGCTACAACTAGGCTCTAATGAAAATGAATGTACTAAGTACCTAACACATAATACTTCATCTGTTAAAAATTTTAATTTGCCTTAATTCTCTTTATAAAAGTTCATTTTAAAAATATTCCCCGATTTCACATGTAAAATAGATTTTAAACGGTCCAAATAAATTTTAAAGTGACACATATCATTAGATACACTGGAATTCCATTAAGCGAGGTCAACGCTGATTGGCTGATAAGCAATACTATGTTAAGCAACACTTCACTTTAAAAAAATGGCGTCTAAAGATGTCAAACTTATTCTTTATCTTCAACTAATTATTCATATTCCTTTTCTATTTTGATTAACGGTATAAGCAGAAGCAGATTGGTATCATAAAAAGATTTATCTAACGATAACTTTTTCGAATATATGGCATTGTTGTATAATTTTCAAAATATGAATCACACTTGAAATTCCAAATTTTTTTTTTCGTACTTATTTAGTTTAAATGATTTTTGAATAATGTGAAATACGTGACGCCATTATCAGAATACATAAATATATACTAATATGACTTTTTGTGGGTTGACACATTATTGCTTATCAGGAACCAATTGTGGCTTAGTGGTTAGAACTCGTCGATTTCAACCGATGATCGCGAGTTTTGGCTAGCACCAAAGTTCTAAATAATATAAACCTGCATGTGCCGTGAAAAATTCTGACTCATGTATATATCCGCCAACCCGCAGTGGAACAGCGTGGAGGATTGAGCTCTAAGCCTTCTTCCTAATGGAAGAGGTGGCCTTTGTCCTGCACTTTACTTTAATTTTTATTTAATACCCAAATATTACAGGATATTCAAATGTCAAGGCGGTTCCCGGTCTAAGAATATTAACTCGAAGATAGTATTCCCAAATTACTCAGTAGGCTAAATGAAACGGTGATAATAACTGAAGAAATGGCGCTTATTTTATTACTTAATATAAATTGCCAACGTTTTATGCGCCAGTAAAAGGAATTTAAATGTTTAAGGAGCATATTATTATTTATGTTTACAGTTAATCTTATTAAGTAATACATACATGAAACCAGTTTCTATTTTTATAATTTTCTTTGATTCAAGTTTTTCAAAAAAAGGTTATTATTTTCTAGTTTTTATGATTTTTTAGACTAAACAACTGATCCGGTTATGATAAAAATTTATACCAGACTGAAAGTTTTAAGACTTTTTCTTAAATCACTACAATGAAACGACGACGAATTAAGAACCACATGCTTTTTGGAAGTCGTTTATAAAGGAATATTTTGTGCGTGATAATGTCTCGAATAAGTTAATCTTTTAATTTACTCCCACGTCGTGTTAACATTAAATTATTTTTTTTTTTGCATGTGACATATGATTCGCTTGCTATCTTATAAATAAATTATATATGTAATGTCTATTGTTTTCATTTTAAATTTTAGTATTTGTATTTTAATTGGGTCACCGCCCGTTAGTAGGTATCAAAAGAAGGGTACCACTGAAAACCAGCATTAGGTGTCCACCTATGAATTGCTGAATGGTATACCTATTTGGGACACGTATTTTAGACATTTGGTTTTGTATCGTTACTTTTTTTTATTGTTAATTTTATTTTATTTATTTTTTGGGTTAATGATAAGTTATTAGTACTTAAGTTATTTATTATTATTATTATTATTTTTTACTTTTTATTTTGTACCTACTTGTCATATTGTCCCAAATAAAAGTGTTCTTTCTTCTTTCTTTCTTTCTTGCTAAAAATAATTATTAATATCTTGTTAGATAATGAAATAATTCAAAAAATTCTACCGTCCATATCAAACTTTGAAAAGAATTATCTAATATAATATTTTTTTAAATTATAATGAAATATAAAAGTATACGCATTCTTTTTATTTTGTGCCACACCAATATAAAATTAATAGATGCTCTTTTGGTTCTTTCTGTGGCAGTTGTAAGTACTGCTCAGCGGATGCACTTTGTGCACTTCGTTTCTTTTGTGCCCTTAATGTTCAGGACTAATTATGCCTTGAGAATGTTTCCCAGAATAATGCTCTTCTGATCTCGGACTTTTTAGACTTCTTCTTTACTCTCCTAACTTCAATATATATAACTTATTTTTATGAGATTTTCCTATTAGTTAGAGGATAGGAACATCTTTCCTAAAATGTAAGCAATAGCCGTCATTAAAATGTCGTTACAGATAAAAAAAGGTTAAATACAGAAACGTACGACCTCTAGACGGTACTGATGTTATTAATTCGATTCAACGCCTAGGTTTTTCTTTATCACGTATATAATACGTGATGGGTTGTGCTCGGCACGTTCCCGTTGATGGGATTTTGTTGATTCGTGTTTATGTTGATTAATGTACTAGTCTACCTACTCGCTATTTCGAATTTAGTAATTCTTTTTGCTAAACTTATTAATCGTTTGAAGGTAGAAGTAGTTTATGTTAAAGTGTTGTTTAAAGATTAAAGATTTAGCTAACTGGTGCCCGTGATCTTGTCTGTGCAGGTTTAGTACTTCGAGTAGCTTATTTTCTTCTCTAACTCTTCTATCTATCTTTACACCAAAATTAACCAATTTTGATCAATTTCTTATTACCGAATATGCATTATATAGAAATAAATTATCAAGTTTTCATTGTATTTATCGATTAGTATTTTAGCGATAATGGTTTACGGATATTTTTGATAATGTAGAACAATTTATGATAAACATTTCTATTATAGATATATGGACGCTGATAAGCAGTACTGTGTCAAGCCACACGGACTTCATTTTGAGAAAATGGCGTCTAAAGATGTTAACGCTATTTTTAATCAATTTGTTTGAAAACGTATATCTCCATCTTTTCTTTTATATTTTGATAAATGGTATAAAAAATTAAAAGTAGGTTGATATATGTAATACGTTATCTAATAATAAGTTTTTCACATATTTGAAATTATTATATAAATTGCAAAATATTGAAAACGCACTGAAATTTATAACAATAAATTAAGGCACTTTATCCATACTTATTTAATTTAGATGCCTTGAAATGATATTTAGTAATGTTGAATAGGTGATGCAGTATCAGAATACATCAATATCTCAAAATTTGAATATTTGTGGGTTGACACATTATTGTTTATCAGCATCCATATATAATCTATATACATCTACATATTTAACGGTTTTTACAGCGCACGCTAGAATAGCTCGCAGATGGTATTTTTTTTCCCTTCTGGACACTTATAGTTATATTTTTGAAAATAACACATTTGTATTTATAATTGGATGCTGATATGCAATACTGTGTCAAGCCACACGGACTTTATTTGAGAAAATGGCGTCTAAAGATGTCGAACCTATTCTTAACACATCTGATTGAAGAAGCATATATCCATCTTTTCCTTTCGATTTTGATAAAAAGTATAATTAATTAATACCAGATAGGCTAGTAAAGATTTTTATCTGATAATATGTTTTTTTTGTTTTTAATTTTGTTTGAAATTTAAATTTGTTTGAAATTATTGCATAATCCAAAATATGGAACTCACTTTAATATTCTAAACATTTGATTAAGAAACTTTTTTCCGTGCTTATTTAGTTTGAATGACTTGAAAAATTTTTTTATAATGTTAAATACGAAATGCATTATCATAATACATCAATGTCTCTAAATTTGACTTTTTGTGGGTTGACATATTATTGCTTATCAGCGTCCAATTATGCTCTATGTATAAACTACATACATCCATACATAATTACAAACAAAACAGTACAAGATGAACTATATTGAAGCAAAAGTATTCAATAGTTAATTAATTACGCGATTCGACCAGTTTTATCTATACGAGTTAAAAGTTACATCCGTAGAGGCTCTTGTGTGCCGATGAAGTGGATCTCAGTCAACTTGTGAATATTCTTCCAACCGTAAAATCTTAAAGGTTAAATCATTTGTGTGTATATTCCCAAGTATATATTTCCGTAATGCTTTTTTACTTTATTAATTCAAAATTTATTATGTCAAAAGTGCCGGTTCTATAATAAAACTTAATAAAAATTTTGATTTTTCTAACTTTAATGCAGTATTAGTCAAAATATTGTTGAAACAACCGTGAAAATGAACATGAATTTTATGATAATTACGAGTCTTTCTCAGTTTCGCAATTAAACTTCCAAAATAACTTCGCGAATATAATTTTAGCACGAAACAACTAAAGTGTTATGTTTTTAATGAACGATCTAAATTGTTCATTATTAATATTTTGGGCTTAATATTTTACTACAAAAGGCAATATGAGAATTTATAAAATAAATGTTACGTGTATTTTATATACTACAATTTCATTTTATTGTCTGTTATAATTGAGCTGTATGAAATGATGTGACAGTATTTTATCGTTTTGAGTCTGTTCACTTTTTAAAATATTGTCATTATCTTTTCAGCCATGAATATGCAAATGTTGCTATTGTTTAATAAAGAACATTACAAACACGCAACTGGAAATTGTCCTCACCACAATATAATGCGGAAAAGTATCAATTATTCAGAGAATTATCACCTCAGAGAAGTATAACCTTACCAATCTCAAGAACTATGTATTAATTCTAAATGTAGAAAAGTTTAAAGACGAAAAATATTAATTAAAATAACTAAAAACGTATCATTAAAGAGGGTTTTTTTTCAAGAGCAATTCAAATGGGTACAGGTTTTAACGTCAAACCCAGCAGGCGGCCAAAAAATAAAGGACATAAAAATTCTAAAACGTTGAATATGAAATTAAGGACCACATTGTTTGACAGTTGGGGGCTAAAATCTTTGAGCCATTCACAAGTGGGCTGCTCGAGATTCTGCTTCGACCCAGATCGTTTAAATCATTGTGTTTGACATTGGGACGATAATTTCCATTTGCTTTGGCTAAATATTCACTCGAACAAAATGGATATTCGTTCTTATTTTTATCTTTTGCATTTCTTAGTGAGATATGCTACTCATATGGATTAATAAAAATTACTTAGAATATGTACTTTTATTTATATATATCAAATTAATTTAGTTTTATCATCGTAAATGAAAAAGTGTTAATTATAAAGTGAAAACTAAAGTTTGGTAATTAATTTATATGTATGTCTCTGAAATAACAAATTTTGGTCTTATCTGGTTCCATAGTTTAAATAGCTAATAAGTTTTAGAATAAAAAACTAAAGTTTAATAATATTTCCAAGAAAAATACTACAATTGATTAATACAAGATGAAAGAGAAAATATAACTATCAAAATAGCAGTTCATTAACAAAATAACGGTTCATTAAATAACGTCCAAGAGAGCAAGAACTTCAGCTTATAATGTGGTTTCAATCACGTAATAGGTCCTTTGGGTATACAGATGGAAAAATTTCGTTGGTTTCACTGATTCTGATCACGGCACAAACGTTATTAATTTCTTGGAAATGCACACGCGTGAGTGCCGGGCTTGAGTTATGACGTCCCTACGTGCTGAAAACCGACGATTATGGAGTGGATGATTTAGGTTCGGGATAAAGGTTGAATTTAGTTGTTTTCATTTGGTGTGGCAAAAATAATTCATAATGGAGATAATGTTATCGAAGATGTACATTTGATCACTCATAAAATATGTTGAAAATTTGTATGGAGTACCGATGAATTTTGAAAGAAACTAGCTATGCAAAATAAATTTTCTACACATCTGTGTTGTATCTAAATAAAAGATTGGGAACATTTTCGATTGGTTACTTAAAACTAGGATTGGGAGCGCTATCAACAATATCAATTTAATATAAATACTTAAAAAAATGCAACCGAATTCAAAAGCAAAGTTTGTCATTCGTTTACTCAGAAGACATACTTCTATCAATTACTTTGATTTTAAAACCAAACTACTCAACCGATTCTTATGTAAATTCTATGAATCCAATCGGTACATATCAATTTTAATAGAAAAAAATGTTTTTTTTTTTTAAATATACTACGAATTAATAACCAAAAAATCAAACATCTTAAGTTGAAGACAGTCCAGTGAATTTTAAGTCTCATCCATATAAAAGCGCGTGTTTCCCGTTGTTATATATATGTATGTTGGCTGTACGTTTACGAATATGCTGCGAGTATACAAAGTAAAAATTTCTGCTGCATAAAAGCTTTTTATAGATCACAGCTTATTTACCGTTTTAATGAATAAATTTATTTTTAAAGTTAATTATAAGTTTATTTCAGCGTTTATTACAATATTTGTAATATGATGTTTCATAACCGATATGTACACACATGCTTTTTTATGTAAGACAATCTGATAACCAGCTGCCAATTTTATTACCCGACTGCGTCACGCAAAGGAGGGTAATGTGTTTATCAGCGTTTGTACATATGTGGGTTTGTACCATTGTACGTAGATGCAACGCGTAGGGCAATTTTGTATAGTACCAGGTTGTTTGATTTGTTTTGATGGCGCAAAAACATAGAGAGCGGAAAAATTTGGAAAAATCAAAATGGTCATTTTTGGGCGCCATAATGTGAACAATCTAAAAATTAATTTCGACGAACGGTGTTTAATGGGATATCGTTGAATAGGTATTTCAAATCGTGGTTTCTCATATCGTTTTTTAATCAGAATTACCGTTTAAGATCTATGTATAAAGATTTAAAATTGGTTAATAACGATTTCCACTTATAGGCTTTGAAAAAGTACTGCTACTTCCGCAGTCGGGTTTTTGAATTTTTCAAATTATTGACTTATTTTAGGTATTTTATATATGATTTTACCATTAATATAATGTTTTATTGTTATAATATTCAATGGAAAATGTAATTCAGTGTAATAGAGTGAATTTTCAAAACACTTATGTAATTTTACTACGTCTTCAGTAATTTATACCGTCATGGAAATGATAATTTATCGCGCATGAAACGCGCAATAAAATGCTTTATGGCTATATCGAATGGGTGTATAAGTGACTCTTGTATAATACAATTTATACACAAACTAGATATCAGCCATGACTTGGAATGGACTAAATTAGGCTTATATTTAAGGCATTTTTTCGCGTCGTAAGTATTCCGACCGTGCTTAAAATATAGAAAACGACTTTAAAAGCAAAATACTCAATTTCGTTTATGTGGATCACATACTTATATCAGTTATTTCAATTTTCAAACATAATTACTAAACTGAATTTCGATTTTCTATGGAATGGGAAATTTCTATAAGACCACCATTTTCTCTCAAACAAGAAATAAATAAAAACAAAACAAAGGCCAAACCACTAGACGGATCGGGGTGATATTTGGCATGCAGGTAGATGTTATGACGTAGGCATCCGCTAAGGAAGTATTTTGATTAATTCTACCCCCAAAGGATATGTCTATATCCAATGCTTAAATAATTTCTACTCATTTCGACTAGTCTACGAAATAATTTGTCAAATGCTTTATAACTTTGTCTTCTTCAGATCCGTATCTTAGTCTAGATAAATAATTAATTTGACTCTTATTTCTTCCTATTATTTCAACTATTTCCATACTACACGAATTTTCATTGAGAAATGATGGGTTATAAATACGAACTTTCATCCTATATTTTATATTGTGTTGTGTCAAAATCTGTAATCCATTCTATCTCAATATCAAAAATCATCAAATTTGTTTCAGCACATTAGACGTAATAACGTAAGAAGCAGATAGAACTATAGTATGGATTTACACATCCGAATCTTCAACAAAGCAACACATTACATCCAAGTTACGATCAACATCGTGTAGTAGATTAATTCCGTTGCTTTGTTCAACGCCGTTTTGTTTGTCTCATTTGTTTGTCACCGTTGATTGCCTCTACCGCAGTTAATCAATGCCTCATTCCATGGTTCCAGTTAGTTTAGCGACAATCGTGTGACAAATATTGTTACAAGAATGATTCTGTTTCACGGATTCGTAATCAGTAGTTCAGTGGACAAGATTTGATATGCATTGGAATTTGATTTGCAGTACAGTACAGTGCCAACGTAAAGCCGAGATGGTTAGAACACGTCCAACTCAATCGGTGATAGCTGGTTTAAACCCCGATTAGCACCGCTGAGTTTTCAAGTGAAGCTCGGCGGTGAAAGAAAATATCGTGAGGAAACCTGCAGGTGTCGGGAGAAATTCTGACACATGTTTAACTTCGTCTTTCATTCTCTCTTTTTGTTACGATTTCACGTTTAAACCGCTGTACCAATTTAGACGAATTTTGGCATAGAGATAGAATGGACGTTGGAAAAGGACATAAACTTCTTTGTGAAGAAAATATCACTTAAAAGAAAGAAATAAGAAATGAAAATTTCTACGCAGACGAAGTCGCACGTACTAATTTAGTAAAAAATAAAAGCGTAGTTGTATTTTCAATAGGTTACTAATTCCAATATAAAATACGCATTTTGAATAGTTGATATAATTACGAATATTTTTCATAATTTCCCGATTAATAAAAAAAATATACGAATGAAAACTTACTTTTATTAAAGGGTTTGTATCTTTATTATATCTTTTATACGATATTTTTAATAATTTCCGAAATTCTATGTTCAAACTCTTCATTTGTTCATGTCCGTTTTTGGTTAGAATGACCTAAACTTGATAGTACGTACTGGATAATTTTACTGAGGTAGAGCCTAGCTGTAGCCCACTAAGTACAGTTCGTATACGGGCTGTTTCTACCGTGGCAGTATGTCACTCTCACAGAAGATCGGCGTTAAGTAGCTCATATAGCTACCTTTTGTACGATGACTGAGATAGCGCTGGAAACCTAACACCCTTCCCTATTCCTTTGCTTACTCCTTTTTTCTTTTTATCCCTTAATCCGTTTTCAGTTGGCAACGCATTTGTGGCTCTTGTGGTGCGGCAAATGTACATGGGCGGCGTTGATCACACCAGATGCCCCGCCTGCTTGTTTACCAGCTATTTATATTAACACATATGATTGACGTAAATTGTTTATTATTGCTGAACGAACGTACTGCTTGTTTGTAACTTAGTAAAATTCACCGCTTACTAAGGTCACTTTGTTAACTGTTACCAGGTTTGACCTTCCTATATCCGTGTATTGGTCAGTGAGACCGACGAAATCACATATTGCAAAAGAATATATCTTTCCTTATAGAATACATTACAAAGTTATATAAAAACACCACTATCTATAGATCTTCATAAAAATAGTTTCATTCGGTTTCAAACTTTCTGACTGTCGCACCGTAAGCACGTAAAGGTGTTATAGAAATTTATGCGGGTACAGGAATGATAAATTTGTTTTATATCAGTTATGAGAGTAAAACGCACAAGTGATGTTCTCGCCTACAGATAGTCCTATCAGTGTATCATATTTTATTGTTGCGATCAATAAATAAAGTCTCTAGACAAATAATTTCGTCGTCTCGTCTTGCAACTCCTCGAGTTTTGAGTATCTAATATAATATTCTTATCACATGTTCTTTTTATATATGAATTTAGAAAATATTTTTAATAAATAATATGAAACGAACGAATATTTCGCATTAAACTGACGATGATACATAACGTGACAAATTTTAATAATAGACCAAAAAAAGTGGTATCAAAATCGATCAGTTCGTTTGAGAGCTACGATAGGACTAATAGACAGAGATGCACACGTAAAACTTATAACACCTTTGGTTTGGGGGTTAATTATGAGTGCCTGATGCATAATCTTTTACGAAAAAATAAGTATATTAATATGTAAGGCTAGTTGGTGAAATAATATTTTTGGAACTTTATCTGCTACGTCTTAACGATTACAGGTATTGCAAAAAATATGTTGATTGGGCCCATTTGCAAAACTTAAAGTGGAGACAACAGCTAAATAAATACAAGTGTTTGGTAATCTACTAAATAAAAATCGTAAAGATCAATCATTAAAAATGAACATTGTCAATACTTGAGATTTTTTAATTTATTTTATAAATTAATTATACGAGTACATATTGTGAAAATCGATACAAACGCGAATGTAGCTACATGCAGAAGCTAGTCAACAATAAATCTGCATGAAGGTAATTTGATTAAGGAAATAATCCTTATAAAAAGCCCGTAAAATTAATTATTAAGCCTTATTTAGTACGGAATTGATGTAGCAAATCTTTTTGCTGAGCGAGTCTTATTTTCCGAGAGAAATTAAGTGCCAAGTTAAAGTTCAACGGAAGTTATTTTCTTTTTTTGTTACTAAGCGTTTTAATCGTACTCTGTATTATATAAGTATATGAAATCGTATCTGTAAGTTCAATAATTTTTAATGATTATCACGACTATGTACATATACAGAAGTCAAAACTCAAAATGTTCTCTCTGAATTTCTTACGCGCTATTTTTCTTCTTACTCGAAGATAGAATGTGAGAGCACGATTTCCTGGTAACCTATAGCTAAGTTGTAGTTATTTAAAAATTTAAACATCTTCTTTTAACAATTCTTCACTGCCTACTTGCGATAAACTGACACTGACTGAAAAGTCGCGAGCAGAATGTTGTTTAATATTTGCTTCTACCTTCTTATAAAAGCATAAAATATCAAATACAGTATCTCAAAACGAGGACCAAATGGAGACACTATTGTGTCGGATCCAAGGTCCTAGTCAATATTTGATCTTCTTATAGTAATCGGTAGAGTAATCGATAATAAAAGTAACAACTCCTTGCGCAGATTTTGCTACTCTTTGCCTTAAGTTCTATCAATTTACCACTAACTCATTAGCGATCAAAATGAGTTCCGTGTAGGTAAATGGAAACAAAAAAGTTAATATATTTCCGCAGCACCTAAAAGCTACGAATTTCATGAGATTGTGTAAACCACGTGACGAAAGGCACAATTTACATTACGGTTAAGCGCTTCTCAGTCGATAGATGACTTTACAATTTAAACATGTTTGTGAGGCAATTCATTAACTAGTGATGTTTGCTCAAGCACTTTCTGCTCACACTATGTTTTACAGTGTTAAATGCAATTTGACTGATTTGCTTAATTGTATCTATATATCGTATGTGTGCGTATTGTATGTCAATTTGTACCTAATGAGTATCTTAGCCCAGTTCTGAATGGCTTTTAGTTATACATTATATAACCTCCCCAGTAAAATAATGTTCTAAATTATGGTTTAATAAACCATTTTAAATTAAAGACGAGTTTAATTAAGAGAACTTAGCTTGAAGTTTCGTTGAGGATTTAATCCTGTATTTATAAAAGAACTTGAGTCAGCCCATAAAATTGGTATCCTGAAAAATAATTCAGGGTACCCACGATCGAGTGGGTGGTGGATATCTATAGATGAACCGATGATCCCTGAAGCTGAAGATTTCTTGAGTAGAATTACCTTGCGTACCATATCGCGCGACGTATGTATGTGTCTATATTTTATAGACTGACAATTTAAAACAGATAGCAGGACAAACTAAATGCGATAAGCTTAGCATCAGGAACTTGGGAGAATCAATAGTATTTTGTAACTATAGAACTGGGGCTTTTATACTACGTGACATTATAAGTCTGTTCCCAATTATAACTTTAACAAGTTATTCAAATTACTTGTTGGCACAAAGATATTCTCGCCTATCTAGTTGGTTGCTAGGTAACGTCGTCGAAAGTGGTCGGCAATTTTCAGCTGTGGTCTTGAACAATTTTCTTGTCAAGATACTAAAGGTAAAAACTATTTTCTGTACTATAAACGTTCAATATAAAAATAAAAAAATAAAGTTATTATAATGGTATAAAATATTTTATTTCTGAAAAGATAACTTCAAGGAATATCTCATTATTTTATCTTGTACTTATTTAATAATTCATAAAACACAAAAAATATATATAATCGAAGCCTCTGAAAAATAAACATGAAAGCAATTTTTGTTTTAATCTCCGCAATTTTTCTTTATTATACAGAATATTCTCGTTCGAGTAATATAGAAATAAAATACAAAAGTTTTAAGTGGGAAACAAGATATTCCTCCCTATTTACTTCCATTGTAAACTATGCCAGAAAGAAGATTGGAATAAAGAAAAGGAGCAGTGAATTGAAAAAAAAACTTTTTCATAACGGCGCTGCGTTCGGATTAGTGTAGTAGAATATATATATACATATATATTTTTTGTTTTTATTGTATGAGTATTCGATTTACCATGTACGTTAATTGCATGGTGATTCTTTAAAATTTTCTTTATTATTTTCTATATGGGATATAGAATTAAAATAGTTTTATATATTTTGAGGTACATAATGTACAAGTATTTTGTAAATATAACAGTGAAATTTTAAACCAATTTCATAAGTTGTTGTTTTACTACCCAGAAGCTAATCTGTATCAGATGCACCATCAGATAATAAAAAGTACAGACTGTATTTTGCGTTTTTTAAGTATATTGTTCTACGTTTTATTGTGTTTTAAAAGCGTAAGATTTTTTGATATTTATTCTATATTTTTTAATTCTTTTGATAATTGCTATTCTTATTATTTGGGTTATTAGGAAACGGTTTAAAAATAAAAGAAATATTAATTTTAAGCTTTGTGAACATAAAGCAAAAAAAGAATTGAAATTGATCATTACCATACCCAACATTCCCATTAACGCGTACCTAATATTCTATGAGTATTATAGGCGTGTATTTGTGCATGAAATTCCAATAAAAATGGCGGACTGATTTAGTACGGTGAGTATTGAAAAACGAATTTTATTTCCGACGTTGTTCGCTGTTCGATGAGTTGTAAGCTATTAGTAGTGATGAACTGGGTTAATGGAATCAAGTGGTTTTGTTGGGGAGAGTGAATTTATTTTAAATTTAAATAACGAGGTGGATTTTGTTATTTATTACTAGTGGGTCCCTGCGAATTTGTCTGAAATTTTTATCTAATATATCACGACCTTCACGTTTTATTTTTAATCCGCAAATTAAATACAGGGGTTTTCTGCTATCTATGGTCTCCTAGCAAGCGAATGAATGGACCAATTTTGATGCTTTTTTGTGTTTGAAAGCTAATATAATCTTTTCTACATTTTATGCAGATCTGGTAAGACGTTTGGAGGTCAGTTATTTTATACTTATTGTAAGGATTTGAATAACTTCTACTGACCTAATTACTCGAAATTTACTTTACTAAGAATGATATCAAAGTCTTATGCTGCAGCATCAAATGGAATCAGCAAAATACACAACTCCTCGACAACTTCAGCAAAAGTATCGTATTGGGGCTCGTTGAAAAGTAGATTATGAGAGGTCTTTTAACTTTTTAATATAACAACAGTAAAATAACGTTTAAATTATTTTATAACCTTCATCATTTAAACAGCTCAAAAATCTCTAGCAGTCTTAGTATTAAAATAAATAGCTTATTAGAATAGATTTGCTGTAATTGATACAGGTACCATTACCGAATCGTTTTAATCTCATTCCTAATAAGATTTGCTGTTAAGTAGTCGTAATCTTGGTAAACCGATGTATTGTGTTTATCGAGATCCGAGTAACAGCCGTCTCAGACAGAGTTATGCCTATGTTAGACGGATTAGGATAAATCCAGCTTTTTGGGGATGTGTAACAGCTATTCCTTGGATGAAATGAACCTTTATTTTTAAAATTCTGGTATATCGAATTGGTATTATCGAAGTATATGTGTTTTCAACAGACTTAAAAAAAGAGGAGATTCTAAAATCAATTATGGTTTTTTAATGTTTATTATCTAAGTACTTCGTGATTTCGAAACCGATTTTTTTTTTTTATTTCCCTAAATCTTCCCTAATCCATCCCAATCCCAATTTTTATCGAAATCCGTTTAGTAATTTGGTTTATAAATTAAAATAAATTGAATAAAAGAATGGGAAATACAAGGGAATAGGAAGTAAAAAAAAATGAGGGAGACTTTTTACTCACACGCTGCATGAAACAGTGTTTTTTTTTTTAAAGTGTGTTATTGCAATTATCGAACCAACCCGTATACGAGCTCTAGTCAGTGAGCTATAGCTAGGCTTTACCACATTAAAAAAGTTTCAAAAGATTCAAACGTGAATAGCAAAAAATATTTGTTCATATTTTATATGATTTGTATTTTACTTACAGCATTATAAATCATCTCTAAACAAGCTTTGTAAATTTTGGACCGTTTTGTTTGTTTAATATTTCGTTTTGATTTCATATTAATTTGAATGGTTCATAAATGTCGCAGTGAATATAACATTTGGCAAACATTCAACCATAGAGTCGACAATTGAATAAAAAATAAATGCATTAGCTTCAAATTTATGTCCTTTATAATATAATTTAAAATCTCGAATAAAACCTTTTAAATGGAATGAAATCGATTATTTTTAATATTTGAATACTTTAGTGATGTACACTGAGAGGTCCTACTTAAGACTAACTGTCGTGTTTACGGTTTTTGCTCCGTTCCTATGAATTATAGCGTGATGTAATACAATCTATTACCTTCCTCAATAAGTGGGCTATCTGACGAAAAATAAATTCTTTTTATCTATTCAATACTTTCAGAGATCACCCCTAACATACAATTTTATAAAAAACAAATTTTATCTCTTTATAATAGTAGTATCGGTATCAGCTCAGATATCGTTGACGGTTGTTAAAAAAAGCTTTTATTTATAAATAAATTTCACCTTTGTCGATTCGTGACAACATTGAATGAAGAGTTATCGAAATATCAAAAATAAAACATGAACTCGATATAACTAACAAAGATCTTCGTTTCATCTTTAAATTGTTTTCATTACTAGCAATGTTTTATAACTATTGAAGATCAATAAATATTATTTGTACTTTCTCGAATCGATTATTCCGAATAATGTCGATATAACTTTTCTCGACAATAAATTATCGATACTCTGGAGTCTAGACAATATCTGCGAGTAACAAATAAATTTATTGATAAAGTAGCAGATAATATTGATCCTTATTACACAGTATTACAGTTTAAAGAGCGATTTTAAATCCGTATGAAACGTGTGAAATACGTGCACCGTCTTTATAGATAAAATAAGATCCATGGAAATGGCTTCAACTCATATCCATTTACTGAACTAGTTTTTAAGATAGCCGAGATCCTATTGCAAATTCCCTACCCATCTGCTATTCATTCGATATATTTTTTTATAAATAATTATATATAGGATACACGTTTATAAAGAGTTTATTAAAATTGTCTCGAAAGTGTTTTTTTTCATTGGTTACATTGGCGCTATTACATACGAAACCGTGGGGCTTTAAGCTTCCATTCGGAAGTTTTCTTCCCTTCTTAGTCCCCTTTATCTCATATTTTTTTAAGCTGATAACGTCTCTGTGGCTCTTCTGTTTCTGGAAATGTCCATTGTTGGTAAATATCTTGTGTGCACCAAATAAGCTATTAGTGTTGAAAGTTACCAAATATAACGATTTTACCATATATAATACGAACCTTAAATTGTTAGAAATATTGTGTAATACAATATAGTAATGGAAAATTCGAAAGTCAAATTTTGTGGCAATGTAATAAATTCCATTTGCAATATCGTGCCATCCCAACATAACTTCTTCTTGATTTGTTTGACGTCATGTCTAGCGAACTTGTTCTTCCGTGTCTTGGATAAAGTCCAAACTTCAACACGTGTGTGATAAACGAACCGACATTTAATACTATCATAAAATCTGTTCATAACTTCTCGCAAAATGTAAAGTGACAATTTTTAGGAAATTTTCATTTTGAAATAAATGTTTTAATGGTACACTTTTTGTATTTAAACATCGATATTCGTGCAACAAAAATTCTTTTATTTTATCTAAAATAAATTTGATTCCAAAATTTAACTTCGCACCAAATTTCCAATCATCTAAATTCTAAACCAATTTTTTCCACTGCATACATTATTCCCCATGCGATATTATTTGCGTCATTTGAAATATGATGCGTAGCACTCTAATTTGTGTATGAAAATCTGAATCTGAATATGTTCGTGGAAATATAGGTTTTATAACTATATGTTAAGGGTTAAAATTTCATGCATTGCATACGGTAATGTAACATGACAGCTAAATGCAACAAATTGAATTCCGGAAGGGACAGTAATATCCGTTTCAGTGCTTTATTGCCTATTCTAGTTAATATTACATTTCATTTACATAAATATATATCTTTTTATATGTATAATTTAGATATACCTAAAACAAAGCGAAGTTGCATTGTAAGGCAAGAATTACATTTGCAAGTTTTACTCTCGTAAGTGAAAAACAACTCTTATTTATTTAGTAACAAATACGTCGTAAGTAGTTATGAAAGTAAATGTCAAAAATGAAGCACTGACGGTAAATTCTTTCAGTTGTAAAGCAATGTAAATATTTATGAAGTTTGAAACCAAAACTTATAAGAGTAATTCTCACCTTACATTTTTTTAACGTAATTTTAGTTATAACTAGTCCTTATTATCGTCCAATTATACTCAGAATGTTTGCATTGTTAATTCAGTCACAAATAATAGTAAGAGAACAAGCGAAACGTTAAATTTTATCAACTCAGTTGTAAAATAAATGTCGCCAAATTCAATTCCAGCGTTGTGCCATTATTTAATTACCATCCGTGTGTAAACTGCGAAAACTGTGTTGTTTTGATCATATTTCATGAACAGTTTGTTTGTAAACTAGATTGTCTTATGATTCTTCAAATGATTTAGTTGATTCATGAATGGTATATAGAATATGAGGAACATTCCACAGTGCAAAATCTAGTAATATGTCAGGTGCAATCTATATTTATATTAGTATTATAAATCTAAAAGTAACTTTATCTGTCGTATTGTTACATTTTCATGCATAAACCACTGAACTGATTTTAATAAATTTTGGTACAGATATAATTCGGACCTTGGAGGACTTAGATTACTCTGTCACGAAAAAAGAAGTTCAAGGGGCTGAAATAGGGAATTAAAGTTTCTAGAGACAAAGTAGCTAGAAGATCATCTTGTAATATTGATGTTGATAATTTCGACCGTGACAAAATTATAAACCCCCCGATTCTGCATCTTAGTCATGGCATGAGACAACATGATGCATTAAACTCCGAATAACTTCTTTGTGAGAAAGTAACTAAAGAGATCTCACAGACAGTTAAGCTTATTATCTTCAGAATTCTATTCCGTTAAAAGTCAGTCAACTGATATTGTCCGGAATAACTTGACAGTTATTTCTGTTTTGGACGTTTATTCTTAAATAAAGTTCTCAAAACATTATGATTATGAGTTAGAATTAAGATGCTCAAAAAATAGCCAGATTTTTTTGAAGTTGTTAGTGGAATTCGTGAATCATTTCGATACTTAATTGTTTATTAAACACGCCTGAAATGTTATTCTGGTATCAGACATATAAATCATAAAAAAGTTAAGTTTAAAATAAAATTGAAAAAGATAGTTCTTTCAAACAAAGAATATGTGTAGATAGAGATAAGTAAAGATAGACAGGCACAGGTATATTTAAATTTATGATTCAAAATTTTTATTTTTTGGCTAAATGAAAATTTTGGGTAAATTACAAAATATCAACAGTTTTTCGTGACTTGAAATACAAACATTTATTGCCAAGATGGCGTTTTTTTATAGTGATCCAACATATATTATAATTTTCAAGTAACTTTTGCACTTTAATTAAAGTACTAAATCACATACTGAACAGTCTATTGTGTGTATTAGATCTTAATGTAAGTCGATAGTTCCATTTAATACCCTCCTTGTAAGAAGCTATTGTTATCAAGAAAGTCTTGGAGACAGAAAGCTTTTATGTTTCAGAAGCAGTCGCGCCTACGCTGTTCGTTGAAGTTCTAAACAATTATACGCATGTTAAGCCCTAAAGTAACGTTCTATTTGTGTAGCAGAATTATATGGGTCGATTTTAGAAAAAAATGAAAATAGTTCTATGTATCTAACTGCCACTAAATTTTCCATTATTTTGAAAATCCTCCTCTTATTAAAGAAAAGGTTAGGATCTTGCCCTTGCAAATTTCCTTACGATGTTTTTATTCGCCGTCATGCATAAAATGAATTTTAACACAAAAGCACATACATAGCAGTCCTAATCGGGATTTAAATCCGCAATTGTCGGTTGAAATTGGCGTGTTGTAACCACTAGGGCATTAGGTTCTTACTAAGAATTTATCTTACTCCACCATTTTTTTTTAATATTTCTTAATAAAGAAGGGACTTTGTATTTTTCATTTGTAAGAAAGTAGAATATTATGAAAAAACAATGGGAACATATAAAAATATTTACGCCAAATAAATCAATTATAACAATACTCCAAAGACCAATGATTCCTTAGAAATTCATAGCATCACCATTCATTAACATTTAAGGCATAAAATTTAGAGGCGTCGAGCCTCCTTGCTCGTAAAAATACGAATTTCAACTACCCACCGACACGAATGCGCTAAATAATGGAAAAAATATGTTTTGTGTACACGACCAAAGGAAACACATAATTTTGGTTCTTGCTGCTTAGGACTTATGCCTAATAATTCCAAAGCAAATGTGTTTTTGAAGTTTACCGTACTTAAATATACTTTTCGCACTTCGTATTCTACTTGTCTTTTGCAGAAGTAAATGAGTGAAAAATTGTATTTTTTTTATGCTTTGGTCCGTGTAACATTTCCGACTTATCTAGCGTTTTATGGTACGTAATACAACGCTCCATTTATTTTACTACAAGCGACTCATTATTTTCATATTAAAAGTATATATTTATTTTTAGGAGAATCATAAAAGTTTGTCGTATTTCTTACTAGCTATTTATTGTAACTTATTAAAACCAAATATTTAAATTAATTAGATATTAGACTGGATCTATGATTTTTGTATTATAAGTTTAACAATCAAGTTAAATTAAATTTTCACCATTAATATAGAAGATCCAACGATAATTCTGAACTATAAACAAGTTTACTACTTAAATATTACTTTGGTTCTGAATTTACATTTAATTTTCGTGCCTCTATTTGTGGATGTTTGAAATTTATAAAGTTTTCCAATATTTTATGTCAATAAACAAAGAACATGAAGCTATTATTCAAAGTTGGCACCTCTATCGCTAAAAGTTGTGAGTAACGTCGGACACGAAACGAATTTTCTTTAATCGTTGGAAAGTTTGTTCTAGTCAGCGTAAATCTGAAGTTATTAGAAAATAAACAAACAATGAATATTGCTAGAAATTTAAATAATGTAAAAGCATCGCATCAGTTTAAGGCACTAATTAGTAATCAACGAGGATATTTTATAATCAGAGGCGTAACTATACCATTTGAGCCCCATGGCAAATTCTTTGGATGAGGCCTCCAAGTAAAAATCGTGATGTTATGACTTAATTTTGATCACTTAAGGAATTACCCAAAACTATTAATAATATTGTGTGCATTTTCGTTAAATATCTAAATATCTGAGAAGTTTTATTTTCAAGAGCAAAGTTTTATACATATTTATAATTAAATAACAATTTGCTTTTAATAAGATTTTTATTAATAAAATTCTTTTAAGCCGGGGCCCTCTCGGATCCGGGGCCCGTAGCTTTTTATCAGCACTACCACCCTATAGTTACGCCCCTGCGGCCCTGTTTACATTATTTGACGTTAAAAATTTGTATCCATTTCTATACTCGTTAATTGACTTATTGGTCTATAGATAGATACTGTCACCTCGCTTACTCAACCGCTAACTGTTTGCAAGACAACGTCGTCCAAAGTGGTCAGCCATTCCGTGACTTACAACATATACATAGTTCTATAATATCACTCTAAAACAAGCTAAAATTATGCAGCTAGAATACCATACTGTATATTTTTTAATATGGTCTTAATGAACTCATTACATTATTATACATAATAGCACATTTTCCGTTATACTTTGCCTGTTATAACAGACTACCTGCGGTTGTATGTAATCCATTTTTCGATTTTGTTTATTTTCTAAAGCTGAATTTGCTTCAAGTATTTTCTGATCGTTCCATGCAGCTCGAGTGGTTACTGGAAATCGCTAAAATTGCTTTATCTAGACTTTACCGCTCTCCACATAAATTGAACTGCAACAGTTTTCCTGAATTTTACATTTATGTCGCACATATAAAACTGTAACCAAGTATAAAAATATTATGTCTTTCCGAGATAGTGTATGAGATTTATCGTACTTCCAATCAAACAAAAAATAAATAAAATAAAATGTAAAAATAAGACCTTTTTCAATTTAAACTTTCATGTCAATATTTCTTAGGATTTTAATATTATTTTTAGGAAATTCCACTTATTCAATTTTCTAACTTTACTAACCCATCCTAACCTATCCTTTTGACAATCGTGTACTTTCATATCTTTTTTTCTTAGCATTTTTGTAATTTTGTACCAGAGTTCTTCTAGTGTTACCTAATACTTTTGCAGTGTGAACTGGGAAGCTAAGTTGCGAAATAGCTGAAATAGCATTATCTGTCATCCAATATCTTAGAGCGAAGCTGACACGATGCTATTTTATTATATTGCACGTACATTTCGATTTTCTCGTTGTCTCATACTTTAAACTTATTGTCAACCTTAATATTACGCGATCGTATACGATATTTACGTATATAAGCAAAATAAACGTATAAAAATTATTTTTACAATATCGGAGAACCAATGATAAAGAAGGACATTTATTTTATTTATAATCAAAATAAATAATTTTATTTTGTTTTTTGTTTCAGGTATAGTTCAAATGTTTTAATCGTCCGAAGGAACGGTATCGAAGAGAAAACGGAAAATCTAATTTTTCTTAATGTCTTCAATATATATATATATATATATATATATATATATATATATATATATATATATATATATATATATATATATATACTGGTAACCGTCGCGTGAGCTGATTTAAATATATGAAACGGCTTTGAATATTTAGATGCGTCACAAACGATATAATTATTTTACGACTTAATATAATCGATTTATTTACTAACGACAGAGCAGTTTACATACAAGACTGTTTTATTTATTAAAATATTAGGCAAACTAACAGATGGGTCACACAATGTTAACCGACCACCACCGCCCATGAATAAATGGATGCTAATAAGCAATAATGTGTCAACCCACAAAAAGTGAAATTCGAAGATATTGATGTATTTTGATACGGCATCATCTATTTAACATTACTCAATAAAAAATAAAGTCATATAAACTAAATAAGTATGAAAAAAAGTTTCTTAATTATTGTTTTCGAATTTCCAGGTCCGTTCCTTATTTTATAATTTATACAATAATTGTATATTTTTAAAAACTTTTTATTAGACAATATATTAAATATATCAACCTGCTTTTAATTCATTACAGCTTTTATCAAAAAAGAAAAGAAAATATGGATAAATACTTATTCAAACAAACTTATTAAGAATAGGTTTGACATCTTTAGACGCCATTTTCTCAAAATGAAGTTTGTGTGGCTTGACACAGTATTGCTTATCAGCATCCAATTATATATAAAAATGAAATGAAAATATTCAGCATATAAATATAAATATACAGCACCAAAGAAACGCGTTGTCAGCTTACTTAAGAATGAGGCATTAAAAGGAATACTGTAAAGACATGATTGGAGAATGGAGTTAAGCTTCTGTCTCTATGTAACGTCGATTTTAGGCGGAGGCTTCTGATCAGCACCTTTGGGTTATAAGGTGTATTGATAATTGAATGCTGATTTTGCAATACTGTGTCAAGCCACACGGACTCCATTTTGAGAAAATGACGTCTAAAAATAACATAAACATTCTTAATAAATTGGTTTAAAGACATATATATTCATTATTCTTTACTATTTTTATAAAAGGTACATCGAGTTAATTGCAGATTAGTATACTAAAAACTTTTATCTAGTAATAAGTTTTTATATATGATATTCTTGGATATCTCAAAAAATCTCACACACTTCAATAGTCTAATCTTTAAATTAAGACACTTTTTTCCGTAGTTATTTTGTTTAAATTACTTGAATATTTTTTAATAATGTTAAACATGTAACGAATCATCAGAATACATCAATATGCCCGAATTTGACTTTTTGTGGGTTAACACAGTATTGCTTATCAGCGTCCAATTATAGCTATGCTTTGTATCTTTCTCAATAAACGAGCAATTGCATTCAGCAATGTAATATTTTTAATCGAACTCATACAAATAAACAAGTTTCTTTCATTAGCTTTATATATTAAGTACTACTTCTAAGTGTATATAACAAGCGCACTTGTACAACGCTTTTAAATTATAATACTAATGAAAATAAAATTTTTAGCGCTTAATGATGATGGTACACCATGCCAGCATTGGCTCTCATGTACACTAATACAATGATAGTTATTTTGAAAAAGTTAATAAAACTTAATTTTATGTTCGCTACACAAATATATAACTCGTATTTACCGTTATCATATTTTAAGAATTCTGTATAAAACAAACGTTGTAAAAATATATACTGCAGGAAATTTCATCAGCCTGTACAAAATATAAACAAAGTTTTTTAAAAAAATTCTTAAAACTCAATAAAAATATTCTCACTTTATGAGTCTTGAATTTTATAATAGCGTACTGACAAATTGTTTTACAGCCTTTTTCATTCTGAAGATTTTATTCCGTATAAAAATTGTATTAAATTTTAGTACCGACCATAAGCCGTATATATTAAATTTAAAATATGTGATTAAATGATTTTAACTTTAGTGGTCTTAAAATATACAAATTACCATTTATAAACAACAGATACGATTATTTAGTGTCATTATTATCAACTATTACATATTTATTATCTACGTTAAGAAAAAATGTTATACTCCTTTTTACGAAAATTGCGCGGACGGGGAGTATGAAATTTCACGTACTTGTTGTTTATAGATAGAGTACAGAAAGCTTATATATATTTTTAATCATGCATAAAAAATACATTTAATCAATAAAAAAAAATATTAATACGTAACATCTGAATCTTCGAAGTAAATATTTAACGAACTATTGTCGAATTTCGACTACTAGGTGTCCACTAGTAAATATATTACGGCAGTGAAACACAAACATACGAAAACTACTGAAAAAATATAAGTAATACTACATATTCGGACCGTGGCTCAATAAACACATCTCTAAAAATGAAATACTTTTCAGAAGAAGTAAAAAACCAGTCGACCTAGCTAGCACACGAAAGGTTCCGTACCATCATACAAGACATAACGCTGTTCTCTTAAAGTACTTTTGTAAAAGAAACAAGGTGCTAAAACAATATGAAAATTTTGTTAAAACCCGACTCGTGCTACACCGGTTTTATTATTCGTTAAAATGGAAAAAAAGAACAAAAAAGAAAAAAAGGTTTTTGTATATGACAAGTTCTACAAAGGAAGAAAAGCAATTTTTAAAAATACTTCTAATAATAAAGCGTCTGCAAGTGACATATTCCAAATAGGTATTCCAAATGGGTATATCATTCCAAATACCAAATAGCGGCAATAGATACACACTCCGTGAAAATCCATTATCCCTTTACCTATTACACTTCACAAGACTGACAAACGGACGGACAGACTGAAGGACGGAAACGGAAGCTTAGTCCTAGGGCCTGGAAGTCCTTTGGATACAGAACCCTAAAAAAGTATTTCCAAATCCAAAGCAGAAAAAGTTGTTGCTATATAGCTTGATTTTAAATAACTAAATGTACTACCAATAATCCGTCTACTAGTAGTAATGTAAGTTCTGGGAAAGGATACTGTAAGCTAGTATCAGGAATGGATATTTCATTTCAGTTTCTAAACGCGGCTTTTACCGCAAGTCTGCGTTTTAGTGCAGCTTATTTTGGTGTCCAATCCAAAATAAAGCGAAAAGAGGAAAACCATTAATATATCTCAAAGATTGAAAACAAAATACTTTGTCCCATCTGATTGAGCTAAATTGACATCGAATGTGGTAGATGTAATTGTGTCCTATTTATTCTAGTTCAAGCTTCAACCAAAGAACAACGTTTCAACCAAATATTTATTTTATGAGTTTTTATGATACCGTAAAAATTAGAGATGTAGCTGTTACGTTTATTTCTAACTTCTTGAGGTGGCGAAACAATACCCAATCGATAACAAAATGGCGAATGAAATTTAATTACCGTTTATTAGCTCTGTACAATGTTCGAGTGACAGTCCGTATAATGGCGGTTCGTATACTCGATATCTTATTGGTCTATTCGCGCTGACATCATCATCGTCATCGTTGATTGGCTGACCATAGAATAAGATGCTGATTGATGAATTAAGACGACTGCGTCGATACAGTAAAAGAACGTAGTAAAATAATAATAATAAGTGTAATTTACTATTAAAAATTATTTTAAAAAACGCGACGTCATTTGTTCAACCAAGATTTATGCAAAAAATTTACGACTATTATCCTTTTCGATAAAAATATTTAAAAAAATGAGTAAATTGTTGATTTTAGAAAAAAACTGAATTGTATTTCTAGTTTAATCGCTCATCGCTCTTAACCTGTGTCAAATAATTACCGAGTGTGATATTGCGAACGAAACGACTGCTATACATTATTTACGCTCATATATGATTAAATGTAATCAAATTTATGACCCGGGTGTTTACTGGAAGTGTAACTGTATTTATAGAACATTTTATACATGAAACCACACGTTGCGTCAGCTTACATTTTATACGGTTTTTTCGGGAAATTATGTATAAATAATGAATTTATCTTTGGTTGATGGAATATGGTGAATATTTTTAAATCGAAAACATCAACATATGTTTTTTACTTTTGCTATAATGAATTGCTCAATTTACATTAACTCGATGATAATAAAAAAAAAATAAAGCATAAATGGAAATTTTTTATAGATGAAAATTGAATACTATTTTTAACCAGATCCAAAAATTTAAAGATAAGCCCTTACAACACCATTCTTATTTGTTTTTACGTAAAGATTTAATCTATGTTAAGTTTTATATAAGAGGTAAAGTATGTAAATACATAAAGTAACTTTTACCTAGACAATGCGTTCGCACGAACTCATTCAGCTCGTATGAATATGCCGAGCGCCTTTGAAAACTAATTATACCGACTTGCTTCGCTTTCAGCACGGTGGTTTTTACGGTTGAGAACCTGCATATGTTTAATGGGAAAAAATAAGTAATTAGGTTCGAGACGTCATCATCTACCTAGCATTTCCAACACCCAGACCGGAACAAATATTTATACAGATATAAATATTTGGCCCGAGCGGAGATCGAACCCGCAACCGTCGGCGTTAAAAGTACATTCAGCACCACTATATCAGAGCGGTCGTCTAATAAGGTTCGAGACATATTTCATGATAATGTCAACGTGGTAGGTCAAATGCCAAAGTAGGCCAAATGACTATTGATAATTGGTAGACAGAAAATTACTGATAGATCAAAAACAATGAATGTAAATAATTTTCGTCTGTCTTCTAGGTCGTGGTTGGTACTATACGCAATGTATGCAAGCAATAATAGTTACTTTACGCTGATTTTCTGTGCTAATGTTTGATCGAGTCATATACAAGATGTAGTCAATAAGCTACAACTAGACTTCACCACACCCAAGATATTAAGCGAAATTTAGATGTGTTTGATGAGTTTAAAAAATTCTTACGGGGTCAAATGTAGTTTTTACAGAGTCAACTTAATTCAAATGCCACATTTATATACTTATTAACACCAATGCAGATGAAGTCGATACCACAGCTCGAGATTATTGAAATTCCCATTACAACGATGCTTATAATTAAATATACGAAATGAGAGTTGAGACTCGACGCTTATTTTCGCTGCAACAACGCTTAACAACGTTCCTAGAGAATATGCTCAAGAATTTTAATTATGTTTACATTCATTCCTGAGCATCCTATTTCGCAATTTTTCAGACCGCTTACTCGCTATTTAATGGAGTTGCATTTTTCAAGTACAGTTGTACCGTTTTAAAAATCTTTTACGACTGTTTGTTACGTGGAGTTTAAGCTATTGCTTATTGCACGCCAGCTTGATCAATTGCTAACCGACCAGTAAATAATCCCAGCAACGTTTCTGTATTGTGCTATTGAATTTCACTTGCGAGGAATAAACCACCCTTCCAATAATCTATAGGAAAGATTTCACTTATTATCGTAAAGTATTTTTATTTCGACCAAGTTATTTTCACAATGCCGAGCTGATTTCTTTGCTATGATATTTAATTTTTTAATAGTTAACGTTTTATATCTATAAAGGGATTGCTAATAGCTTTAATTTGATAACTTAAAACTATCGTTGTCTGTTTTTCATTTGCTATCTCAAGTTTTCATATAATCTCTGTGTGTAAGTCTCTTATCTGTAATTGACTTCTTTATCTATTATTGTTTTGCCAATGTCCTTCATAAATCCTTTATCCAGTTATTTAATTTGTGGCACTGTTAAAATAACATGTATACAATATTTAACTCACAGCCAATGGAATAGACAACCACATTAACTAAATTGTCCTATTCAAAATATTCATATTATTTTAATTGACACGCGAGTACATATAAGATTTTACTCGTAAAACACGTAGTAATTACAATTTATAATATCAATATTACTACGTGTTCCACGCTCAAAGCTTAAATTTTGTTCAATTTCGAAGCCTGGTGTTCGAAATTGTGTAAGTACATATTTAGAATTGATGAGTTCATTATTAATGTGTACTAAAATAATAATTTTCTATATAGTATTTGGAGGGTTTTGGTTATTAACTATCACTGAAATATTTCCCAATTGTTTTAATTAATCGCACGCTTAGTTTAAAGTGACCGAATTGAAAATTTATATATTTTTGGCAAACGCAAAAAACGGCTTACACTTGGGACTTCCGCCGTATATTTAGATTTTAATATCACATAATGTTGATAGAAGTTATTTATTATTTTAAAAATCACAGATTATAAACAACAGAATTAAATGGAAGTTAATTTTAATTACTAACTTAGCTAACTCGATTCAAAAGGATTTTGTATTCGATTTATTACTAAGCGTGCATATTGAATCCATACCATACAAAATCAGGCACCCAATACATTTTTTCATACTTACAGCTTAGCCGCGATATAATCTTTGTATTCTTCCATAAATGAACTATAAAATGAGTTATTTCTAGGCCAATGCGGGATTAACATTCAAGATTAATCCTTAAAGCGCTAAAGTTACTCTGATCAACGATATTAAAACGTAATGATTTCATTTTGTTAGTCCTTTGTAACAGCCGTTGCTTTATGCAAAGCAGAAATAAATTGAAATCGGTTAAATAAAATTATAAATTCAAATTAAGAGTTGAATTTGATTTTTAGATGAAAATATGATAAAGGCATGCTTTCGTTTGTCATATTCAGTTCTATACATAATACTTTTATATGACCAAAAATTAGGATAGATCTGATTTTTTTCCGAGTAGGTGAGAATAATCTTTAATATCTTACTTGTCTGCGAATTGTCATATTAGTGGTCGACTAAAAATATTTTTTTACGGAGTTTCTATCAAAATTTTACCACTAGGTGACTAGGAGGCTAAATTATCACGTTTTTTGTAATAACCAGCTGTCAAACGAGTAGACGGGACAGCTGATGTCAACAAATGAAAATTAATTTTTATATATTCGTTATTGGCACAACCAAAATTCATTAACCAAAGAATTGAAATGAATATATTCGTTATTATCCATAAAGCACAAGACTTTTTTATCAGTGTCTGTTATCATTTATTCGGTCACCATTAGTAAATTAGGACCTTTACGTATTGTCGCTTAAATAAGATGTTAGATTTTCACGAACATTTTTGGATTAAAATTTGGTAAGTGACATTGTGCCCGATATTATCCAACCACTATAAGTTATTATAGTATTGTATTCTGCTGGTCATGCAGGGCCTTTGAAAAAATAAGGTCTACTCGACAAATTAACTACAATAGAGAGATATGATACACGGCTATGCTAGGAATTTCTTTGACGGATAACATCAGAAATTAGATTTGTGGGAAATGGAACAACCGAAACAATTTTAGGAATCCTTTATCCTAATGGGCTAACATTTATTTGTTGTCAATTTGATAATGAAATATTCACACTAAACTCGACATATAGTGCAATTCGAGAGTACGGAAACACAAAACCCAGATCACGTCAAACATGGGTATGGCCTGATCAGGTGTGTGTCAGGAGCGGGGGTCAAACCCACGACGTTTGTACCGTATTCAGTTGCAGGAACTGCACTGCACCAACTTGTCGCAATCGTCGTTGTGTATTTAACACGGTAAAAATAGAGTGGCGTTTAAAATTCGCGAGTATTGTCTGAAAAACTTTTTACGTAATCCTTGATAAGATGAATACGGAAGATATAGGATATGGAGAAAAGATTTTAATAGCAAACGTTGTAGGAGGTCTGTATCAGGCCGTCGGTGCTGTAAGGCTGATACTGAAAGTCATAAATATTCGCGACATATTTTTCACGTAATTTTTTAGATTTAACAAAGTATTTTAATACTTTGAGACTTTGTCTCTTAAAGCAAAAATAATTAAATAAATCTTACAAAGTTTATAAATGTTTGAAAATACGTATATATTTAAATTATACGGTTTTGATCATGATAGATATTTTTTCAAGATGTGATCTTTGAGTACTAACTTTCCTTTGACTCAACGACATGAAACGTGACTAGTGACTACATTGACTCGTAAGTAAATATTATTCGAAAGTGAATGTAAAATAACGTATGTATGTCTTCTTAAATTTTGACATGTATGAGGGCACAATAAAATATTTAATATTTCTCGACTATCAAATATTTTATCGGTTTCAAAGCGCTTACGTACGTTTGTCACGCGATATGTAGTATATTTTATTACATGTTTTTCGTTAGTCTCAAAGAAAGGGTTAGATTAAGATATGGACGTTTTATTGTTAGATCGTATTTTTCAAGAATTCCATTTAGAATATTTTTATCTACATTTTTATTTGCGGTTACAGTACGTGATATTTCATATATTTTTCGCTGACATTAAAGATTGTGGGTTGAAACTGTTTTCTATTTCGGTTTTCGTGATTCAATATAATAGTTATTCTTTTATTATTCGGTGCCGCCAACTGACTGTGACAGAAAATCAATTTACCTGCTAATATCGTTACACTGTTTATACTATCATGAAATAATACATCTTATTCCGTTGCAGTGAAATTACAAAACGTATTTGTTCCTCAAATTTAAATTCGAGAATTGACTAATCATGTGATTTTTCAAAGCTCGAAATCATCTTTATTTGAAAACAATTATTGTCTAATTTGTGTCTGCATTTACATAATCTGAAGGAAAACATGAATAAGCGTGAATATTTTTTGGAAAATTATACATTTTAGATACCCAGATACTTTTCAATAAAGAAGTATGGTATAGGTTTGCCTTTGTCCAACGAATGGATCAGCGGCAAGATCTGAATTATTTTGAATAAGATGTTGAAAAAATTAAGGTTATTCCTCACATCACTCACTAAATGTTTATATGATTTACGTCTTATTTTCAATATAAATAGATTTTATTAGTCGTGTAAAGCTAAATAAATCACCGAAACCGATATTACCTTTGAAAAGCCTATCCATTTTCTCAATAGGCTTTGGGATTACGGTTTAACATAAATAACCTCGCCGACATCGGGAAGCCTTTTAATGTTGTTGAAATCAATCTTGATTAGTTTGTTTGGTATATCTAAAAGCTATTAAACAAATGTTTGGAATCGATACGTTTTGGTGAACTCTTCGCATATAGGCAATATGTGAAGAGTTTACTAAAACGTATCGTATAAATTCAATCTTGAAATCAAGAATTATTTCAGTATGTTAAACTGTACGTATGGATTACATTGGTGTTTTGAAAAGAAATGACTGTCATTGCTTAAGTGAAATTTATAGTCAAATTAAAAACGAATCTAATGCTGATGTGTATGTAAAATAACAGCCTTAAACTGATATGCATCTCGCGCAAGATGGAGGAGGACGGCAAAAGGGATGCCGTATGCACCAGCGAGGGGTGCGAGGAGGAAATAAGCACACTTTGTCCTCCGGAAACCAACTTCGCCAGCCATCGAGCACGCGAGAGGCAGCGGATGGACGTGCGCAAGCGATCCTAAAACATTCCCTTTTCTGTGGTACACCACATATAAAAAAAACCAAATCGTATGTATAGAACCGGAACAGCTATAATAAAGATTTCTTCAGCTATTGTGTTTTACAGGCGGAAAAAGCGTGTAATAGCTTTATAGGAGGTATTTAGTTGGTCTCCATTACTTCGTCTACTTATAAATTTTCTCATTTCTACTTATAAATCATTTCTTATTATATTAACTCCGATCGGTTTTATTTGGGCGACGAAAAAGTTGCCTATGCCAAAATATTTGATTGTTAATAGGTTTAGACCTGAAAACATAACAAACACACAGACACAGTTACTTTTTATTTACTTATTATTTCTTTTAAAATATTAGCTTTGATATTTTCTCACATGTTTTTCCGTTTCGGTTGGTTGTCTAAATATATTTAATTCATTATTTCTAGCGTCATATGTTCGCATAGATTTCTATAAGAATATATTTAATTTAAATTAAACATCTTAGAAAAATTCAACATTGTCTCAAATTACAAATGGCTTTATGATTTTATAAATAAAATATCACGGTCCTTTAAGAAATTCGACGAACTGTGACGCCACAGCGTTACATCGGTGTCGGTGACAAAGAAACCCGTCAATCTGAATGGTAGCGTGGCGTATTATTAGATATTTCAATTAGCTTTTAGCAGTCTAGTGTTAAATTACAATGTTCTTAGACAAGTGTGTAACACTTTTCTTTCTAGCTAGGATTCCTGGTTGTCAGATTGACGGTAGTTATATTTTTATCTATTACATCGAGGTCTTATTAAGAACGAAATATTCTAGGATGTCTTTTAAAATTAGATCTTAGTAAAAGTTAGTTGAACCAAGTACAATGAACTTTTGAAATTCGATGATACCAATAAGAGTTTAATTGACGGATAAAACAACGTGAACGCCAATACAAAAAAATATGTTTTTATTTGATTTATGATGATATAAATAATATTGCCGAAGCCATAATCAAATAATATAATAAAGAAAATTAATGGTAAGGTAATTTTGATTTTAAAAACCAAACTACTAAACCGAATCGGATGAAAATTCGATTATACCGTTCTGAACGTGAATCAACCTTTTAAAAAAAGGACTTTTCAAAACCGGTTCAGATATAGTGGAGAAACATATAAAAACATACACTATGGTTTGAGAACCTCCTCTTTCTTAAAGTCGATTGAAAATACTTTAGTGTCTATCGGAATGAAATTTAACCCGCCTTTAAAAGTAATGTAAGTTTTACAGACGTATGTGTTATAGATGACACATCTAATGTTGGCTTACGATATCATTTCCTTGATAGGTTTTAGTCACGAAAGCTAGAAAACTCATGTTTCATAAACCATTAGTTTTGTTACTTTAATGTTACATGCAACTGCAAGGTTGATCTACTTCTATTTGATAAAAACACTTCTTTAGTAACATATCTAATTATATACTATGCTAATATTGTATATACTAAAGCTATCTTACTATCTTTCTAGAGTTAAACCCCTGATTTGTAATGTTTGTTATGAAAACAGCTTGGACTTCGAGAAAGAAATATACTCGTACATATAAGGTAATTAAAATGATCCTTAACAACTCAATATATTCATATTATAATGTAACAATATTGAGCTAGAGTACTATAAAACAATCTTAGAAAACTGAAACTGCCCAGGCAGGCAGCCACTCAATGTCCACTTAAAACAATTTTCCTTCAAAATTAACTTTGAATATATCATTAACCCTATTTACCACAACTTCGAAATCAGCCTTAAACCTCAGAAGCCTCTCAACAATTTCAAATCTCGTACCCTCTTAAAGGAAACAAAGTTTAGCTGTGAGCGGTTAATTTTCAGATACAACAGGGCAATTTAGGTCATAACGTAAGCCTCATTGCGAAAGTTAGGCACCATTAGCGACTAAGTCCGCATTTTGATCGTTATAACCTGAATATATGACGTGTATCTGACGTTCTTTGTCCTTAAAATCAGGCGATGACTCGACTTCCTTAATGAACAGTGTAAAACACTAATTACTTTTGTTTGCCATCGTGTTACATGATAAGATAGGATACTGAATCTGTAAGATATATGAATCAATTTTCATCGATATTGTTAAATATTTAAATGAGTTGAAATGAACTTCGTTTATAATGATAACATAATAATTTTAGACCATATAAATGTGAAAATTATTTCACGGCAATTAATTATTTGGACAGTCCAATCAGGTCAGTGCCCAAAGAGGAACCCATACGTTTTATTATCAAGAATTAATAGGAAGTCGTTTAAGATGAAATTATGAAATTATGTGACTGACGAGCAAATGGTACGCTTTCAGGACTCATGCCTTTGGTAGCGTCTCTAATCCACCTTATGGTGGATGGTATTTTCTCCACACCTAAGTTGATTTACATATGTAAGTGTATGTGATATCGTTAGCGTTCTTAATTTTTTTAATTATACTGAATAAGAATATGTTTATTTTTCATGATCTCTAATTAAATCGTGACAAAAAAACGTGTGTGGTCAGGGGAATCGTCAGGAACGAAGATTTTTTTCATACTTTCTTTAACTCTTAACGTAGTTTGATCTTTAAAGTGTTACGTATACAATAAAGTCAAAAGAGTTTTATAGACGCCCATAATATTGAGTCGAAGAAGAAGAAATTTGTCGGACCGCAATCTTAGGAAACCAAAGTATTACCGCTAATACTTAAAATAATTTTGTATGCTTATCGTAAAATTTCGACTAAATTAATAAGGTATATTTAACGACTCGTCTTAACCAGTTATTACGTAACTGTTAAATTTAAATAACTAATAACAAGCAATATATCACACAGATGTTAATATAAGTCAATTTAAATGAAATATATTCGTAAGTAATACTAAATTAAGTCGAGTGTTATCAAGACTCACACATGCTTCGTTCACACTGATGAATTTAACACGAAATGTAAAGTTTTATACGTATTATATTGTTCCTGCTATACTCGATAGAAAAAGTTGCGATTGATAAATTGTTCATCGCACGTCTTAAATGCTCTTAGCATGCTCGCAGGTACAAGGCGTCCAGACTACAAATTTGTTGCAACCTTAACTATAACGTTACACAAACACTTTGATATACCAATGAGTTTGTGTTTTATAATGTGAATGTGTTACAAATGCACAATTAATGAAACTATTGTACCGAGTAAACGTGCTAACTTAAATTGTTTGCATCCAACTCTTACGCTCTAACACAAAATGCTAGCGTGGAAAAGTGTGCATGAAGTATTATTCAGTTGTGTCTTTGCAGCATTTGCTATTTTATTAGTAAAACCTGCATCAAACAGCTGAAGTTTGAAGTTCGGAAAGATGGACAGACCTACAGACGACATAGCCTTACTAATAGACCCTTAAGTACCCTTCAGGAATGGAACCCTAAAAACAGATCGTATAAAACACCAACAATTGGAGCAAGCTCGCTGCTAGCAGACAATGCCAGACCAGTTCACGAGAGAAGCGTACGCACCCTTACATGTTAATTACACCAGTCTGTACTCGACGTTATATGTATTTAACGAGGCATTTACATTCAGTGTAGCGTGACTTGAGCGCTACGTGACGAAATTCCCCTTTAATTAAACCCCTCAATTAAAATACAATATTCTTAAGGCTATACCCCGTAATTTATTCGATTATCTTAAATACAACATGAAGTGACAATTTGGGAAATTTTACATAATGACGATGATAAATGTTAAGGCATGAGAATAAATAAGTGAATGTTACATAAGTTGAATTCTCTGTTAACCATACTAAGTGGGGATGATATTTTTTTTTACATTGGGGCTAACTGTGTAAAAGTATTAATATGAAAACATGCCATATTTTGACAGTTAAAGGAGACGAAGTACTACAAAAAATCAGATATCAATTCTTAGAATGTAACATGTTTTGATAGCGACAATTTTCAAGAATTATGCCTCAGATTTATTGTTATTTTATATTAGTAGTAATGCGTCATAGCTTGAGATCTATTACACTAAATTGTATTTCGATTAAACAACAGATGGTCACGGAAATTTGCAGTGGGATCTCGTTAAATCAAACCATCGCCTAAAGCAAATTCAAGGAGAAGAGTACATTCTGTTTTTTTTTCCTCTCCCTATTTTTGGTTCAATTAGACGAAAGTCACTCGTAGAATGATCAAATATCTGACTCGACTAACAACTATCTTTCAATTTAACATAAGTTATAAATACGTCTGTTTTCCTCTAATGTAATGAAGTTTCGTATACAAAAGGCCCACATGTTTCCCAAGATGGTTGAGGAAGAATTAACCTTACAATATGGAGCGGGTTAATTAAACTGCGCTAACGGATGTTGGTAGAAGATGAAATATGACGAATTTATACAAAGTAGGCTGAGGAATAAGCCGATCGGCTCCTACTAAGTTTATCAGATATATTTATTTACTAGGTTCCCGTGACTTCATCTGCGAAAACATAAATTTAAAAAAAAATCAAAAAGTAGCCTAAATTGCTGCTTATAATATTAGCTATCTATGTTTAAAAAATTCGCCGGAACAAACAGACAAATACCACCTAAAATATATTGCTTTTTAGGCCTGGAACCCCTTGTGTGTGTTACCATTTCCCATGATTCGCGTGCACGTAGGACAAGACGCTGCATCGCGCCTCATCGCTTCGCACAACTACGCTAATTGCCTACGTAAAACGTTACTTTAATACCTAAATGCCAAATCGCAAGTGCTATATTACAAAACTCAGTGATATTGAAAGAATAATTTGCGCATTGGTACATTGCATATTATAAGAAAAAAAATGTCAGTAATCTACTACAGTGCTAGACTAGAAAAGATATCAGACCGTGACGTAAAAGCTTGGGAAAGTGCTAGTAAGAAGAAAAACTTAATGCGTTGAATGTTGGTAGTTTCATCCTTATTTTTTATCTGTAAAGTCCTAAGTAGTTTTTACATTGTTTAAAATATTTTATTTAAAGAAGAAGACGCTATGGGCATCTTTTTCTCCTGTCTTAAAAATCTTAATGTTTACTAAGAGGTGAAATACGCCGGGAGGACATGGTGAAATGCACCATAGCGATCCCGTGGTGCTCCATGAGCGGCGTAGCAGGGATGTTGGTTTTTAGTGGGTAGTCCGATTCGTTTCCTGAGTCTGGGAGTCCCACATACCCGCCTGAGGATATGCCTCTTGCGGGATGCGTAAATGTATTTCCCAACAATAAAAAAAAAGTATAGTGATGGAACAATATCGTTAAATAAATTTAAAGTAGACAAGAAGAGTAAATATAAAATACGTGCTAATTACGTACTTACTAAACATTTTTAATATTATAAATTAAACAAATTAATAAAATCCTTATTCACATTTTTTATTTTAAATTTTTTACAAATATTCATACAAAAGCAAATTTAGTCAGATTGTCACAAAAAATATTTCCCACTTTCCTATTCATGCCGATGAAATAAAAAAAAGTAAATATCTAACGTTAATTGGAACCGAATGGAGTCATTTACCTAAGTGGTCACTTACGCGATATTGTAGGCGTGTCCCAAGCGTTGTTCTCTCTGTATTACTTCAGGATAGTAATTTGAAAAATTACTTAAATACTGTATTAAATAATGTAGCTTGATTTTTTTATTTGCGTTAAAATGCTATATATTTCATACTACGTATCGCGGCTTAACTCGCGTTTATATTATGTTATTTATATTAATTACTGCTTCGCTCCAGTGCGTAGCGTAATGTAATATAGCCTTGCCTAATAAACGGGCTATTTAGATAACAACGCAAAAAAAAGTTTAAATTGGATAAATAGTTTCAGAGATTACCCTACATACAAACTCACAAACAAATTCAAATTCAAGATATACTTTATTCAAATAGGCTATATAGATTTTTTAATGTAGGCTTTAAACTTATTAAGTGGCAAATGTAAAACTGCGGGATTTTATTATAGTTGCGAATACCAAACCCCAGAAACGATGAACTGACTTTATGAATAATTTTACCTCTTTTCACAGTAAGGTTCTATAGATTTATTTAAAAATATGAAAAAAATAAATACACGTAATTAATTAACAAAAACGAAATTAAAGGGTTGGGAGCCTAAAAATGTTTTTTTGAGGCAGTGCCAGTAACCTCATATAGTATAAAAGTTACGCAAAATAGAAACAGCGTGTCGGATACAAGATTTGTAATTTTTGTTTTTGGTAATATTGTGGCTATTATTTATATTTCATAGATACCTATATTAGGTATAGGTATATTAGTATATTACCTATCTTAAGTGCATCGCAGTATACTACTACGTTAGATGAGGTTGGGCTTCCATAGATAAAAACCTATGTATGGTAAAAGCGCTAAGTTTATTTATCTATATTAAATACTAGCTGTGGCCCGCGTTTCCACCCGCGTTAATTTGATGAAAAATTATATTTATAATATATTTACCTTCCCTACTTGAATCGGACGTTGGTCACTATCTCATTGGTTTCAGTTTTATTTGAACGTAACCCTCTTTTTATTTATTAAGTAAAATACATAAATATTTTTAAAAATAAAAGTAGCCTAAGTTACTCCTTATAACACTAGCTATCTATGACTGAAAGTCCCGTAAAAATCCTGCTGGAAAGACAGACATACGGGTAAAAATGAAAAAAAAATGTTTCATGTAAGTACCGTGCCGTACCGTGTATGCATTTAGTTAAAACAGACACTTAAATTTTATTTATTCTTTGGCGAAATAATCCGTGCTCAAATGGCACAACTAAAAACCATGAAACCTAAGAATTGAATTGAATTGAATTTATTTATTCGTATAGATCACACCTAAACCAATAAATTGGAAAGGTATACCCATCAATTATATAATGTCTAAGATAAAAATATACCTAATATATTACCTAAGAAAAGTTAAAAAATAATCAGCTCGACAAAAACAGACTTCCATAGTTACTAAAATCTTTCATAAGAAGATTTAAGCGCGTTTTGCTTAAATCTTGAAATTATATGAAGTAGTTTTCAGTTCTCGTCTCGTTCATTTCAGATAATATTTTTTCTTTTATTTTCTCATAATTCATCATAATGTAAATAACTTTCTGCTTCTTAAACAAAGCTTTAATTCGTAATTAGATGAAAGAATTAGAAAAACACTTTCCAGATTTATTAAAATGTAGTAAAGTTTTACCACTTTTTAAAAAGGGAAGCAAATGTGATCCTGGTAATTATAGACCTATTTCTATATTACCTTCCCTAAGTAAAATATTTGAAAAACTAATTTTAAATCAACTCCTTGTTTATTTTAATGTAAACAATATTTTTCATGGTGAACAATACGGTTTCACTAAAGGTCGCTCGACTTCAGATGCAGGAATAGCACTCCTCAAACACATATATGATGCGTGGGAGAAATCACAGAATGCTATTGGTGTATTCTGTGATTTATCTAAGGCATTTGACTGCGTGGAGCACGAAACGCTTTTATATAAACTTAAATATTACGGTGTGAAAGGCAAAGCTCTTGATCTCATTGCTTCATACTTGACACAGAGACTTCAACATGTTACTATAAATGGAATAAAGTCTTCTGGATCTGTCCTAAAGATGGGTGTTCCACAGGGGTCAATTCTGGGTCCTTTTCTATTTTTATTATACATCAATGATCTTCCGTTTTATGTTAAAAGTATTTGTGACATTGTATTGTTTGCTGATGATACTTCGCTTATTTTTAAAGTTGACAGAAATAAAACTAATTATGACGATGTAAACAATGCATTGTCACTGATACAATATTGGTTTACATCTAATAATCTGGTCTTAAATGCTAAGAAAACGAAATGTGTAATATTTACCTTGCCTAATGTTAAACAGCAAACTTATAGTTTAATATTAAATAATGAGATCCTTGATGTTACTGATACAACGGTGTTTTTAGGAATAACTTTGGATATGAAACTTCAGTGGAGCTCCCATTTGTTATCTCTTACGGGGAGACTCAGCTCCGCATCGTACGCGGTTAGAAAAGTTCGTCAACTAACCGATGTTGATACAGCTCGATTAGTATATTTTGGTTATTTTCATAGTATCATGTCTTATGGATTGATGCTATGGGGTAGTGCTACAGATATTAATACTGTATTTATCTTACAAAAAAGAGCTGTTCGTGGTATTTATAATCTAGGAGCTCGAGACTCCCTTCGGGATATTTTTAGTAAAGTAGGTATACTTACTGTTGCGTCACAATACATTTATAACAATATAGTATACATTCATAAAAATATTCATTATTTTGAAAGAAATAGAGATAAACATAATATTAACACGAGAAAGAAAGATAAACTTATAACACCTGGTTTTCGACTTCACAAAGTAAATGTTTCCTTTCTGGGGCAAGGTATTCGTTTTTATAATAAAATCCCCCAGAAATATTTGCAGTTTTCCATAAATAGATTTAAATCATATGTTAAAAAGTCTCTAATAGCTAAAGCATATTACTCTATACAAGATTACGTTGACGATAAAGATGCGTGGGCTTAGTATATGCTGAATTTCGTACAGGATAAATAATCAATTTGTAATCATAAACTGTGTTGTGATGTATTGACAATATTTTAAAAGAGTAACTATCGAGTTTCTTGCCGGTTCTTCTCGGTAGAATCTACGTTCCGAACCGGTGGTAGCTTCATTATTTGATGTAATTTTTTTTTTGTTTTTTCATGTATTGACGATTCAAAAGTGCTCGTGAGAGCCTACTTGAATAAAGTATTTTTTGATTGATTTGATTTGACTGCAACATTTTATGCTCGTGTATTTTTAAGAGTCGTGTAAAATGGTTAAATTTAATTCGAGTAAATAACCATAACTTAGTTTTACAATTCTTACGTATTCTTAAATGTACGAAAGATGAGACAAGATTTTGATTGAATAAGAAGTGATATAATTTCTCATTGTAATGTTTTTACCTACATAGTAATGAATAATAACTATATATATGTTACATCCATAGTATTTGACGTTAAAAATCGATTCCCATTTCCAATTTGTTCAAGTTTATATATTGACTTGTTAGTCCAAATATAATCTCGCCTCTTGCTAGGCAACATTGTCCAAAGCAGTCAGCATTCTGGGTGAAATAAAGACTTTTTGAAAAAAACCAACCGACTTCGAAACCGAAACAAGTAAACTAAAAAGTATTAAATAATTTTTTGATACCACAAGTCGGTGCCAGGTAAATCATTCGAAGTAAAACCTTTTACGTGTTATTAACTCGGTATAGATGTACCTATAATACTATTTGAAGAGTTCCCTTGATTTCTGCAGGATCCCGTCATCAGATACTGACTTCATGACAATGGGACCAAATTGGAAGTATATTTCTTTCAAACAAAAAAAAAAATTGATAATCGGTCCTCAAACGTCGAAAAAATCGGTGAACACTCATTAAAAAAATACATACAGCCGAACATAGAAGCCTCCTCCTTTTTCGAAGTCGGTTAAAAATAAGCTTATAACATGTCGATAGAACATTTACGTACAATTAACAGTATTACAATTTTCCTTTTAATATTTACATATATTTATATCCGCAAACTACATTAAATTTTTTTTTGTGAGCTGTGTGTTGGTTGTAACTCTGAAGTTGGACGTTATTATTGTATGTGATAGATCACGGACACAGAGTACCTACTTTATAATAGACATTAGAGAATTAACATTTAGTTTTTTTAAAGATTACGTTCAAATGTTGCATTACAGAAGTCTAATTATCTTCTTATGTGACCTACATTACTAACAATAGCCCAATGTGAGCTGAAAAGTTAAGTGAAAACACTAAGTGGGAATTTGGTAATAATCGATTCCGAGGAAGCCATTACTATAGGTACTCGCAATTATCGTTGCAGGTAAGTACTGTCGTGTACAAAAGGCATCTTTTTTTTTCATAACCTTCGACCCAAAAAGAGGTATTATATGTTTGACGTGTGTAGGTGTGTCTGTCTGTGGCATCGTAGCTATCTAACGTATGGACCAATTTTGCTGCGATTTTTGTTTGTTTAAATACTAGTGTTTCCTTTCTGGGGCAGTGTCCGTTTTTATAACAAATTACCACAGAATTTTCTGCAGTTTACTACGAATAAGTTAACATTGTATATTAAAAACTCTTTAATAGCTAAAGCATATTATTCTGTACAAGATTATATTGATGATAATAATGCACGGATTTAGTATAGCTGGATTTCATACAGGATGTTTAATATTATTTGTAATTTTTAAATGTATATACGTAATAACACAATTTTAAAAGAGTACCTATCGAGTTTCTTGCCGGTTCTTCTCGGTAGAATCTACATTCTGAACCGTTGGTAGCTTTTCCTTAATTTATGTACTTTTTTTTTTGTTTTTCACGATTCTAAATTGCTTTTAAAAGCCTACTTGAATAAAGTATTTTTTAATTTTGATAATAAAATCCGGATGGTTCATAGCTATCATCATCAGTAATCAGCAGGATATACAACTCCTCACCAACTTACAGCAGAAGAATCGTATAGGAGTTCGTTATAATGGTTTCAATGACAATAAAAACATTTAAATTTATAAATTTCTTTAGCCTCAGTTCATCAAAGAAAAGCTAAAATTCTAATGGTGAAAGAATTTTTCGAATCGGTCCAGAAGTTTCGAAACCTATTCAATGTATCTTTCCTCTTTATAATATTAGCGTTGATAACAAGCAGATTGTGTAGTATTTTCAAATTTATATTCTTTTGTCTTAAATCTATTGTAATAATGACGATAACGCCGGTACTGTCACAACAAATTGCGGAATAATGTACAGTCTGGAAAGAAAACCTAGATTTAAATAATTTTTCAAATACATATCAATTTAAAAAGGCGTTGCGTTATTAAACATCATAATACAGATTTTCTTCCATTTAATTTTTTTTTGTCTGAACACATCTGTTTCATTATTATTTCGATTATCTTTAAGATGGATTATAGTTAAGTTTTAATGACAGTTTTCACGGCGTAATGAGTATCATTAAGTCCAAACCTAAGGTCTACGTGACTAACACATTAGGAACATCTTTAATATGTTACATTTGGTCATTGATAACTACTGTTAAGACTACAATAAGTACTTAATCTTTCAAAGGTGCGTAATGCGTATAGCGAAATGATTTTTGTATCTGGAAATAAATATAAAAACTAGCAACTTTTCGCGGTGACTGTACTTGTTTAAATTATATATAAGAATCAACATAACGTATTCCACTCTTTGTTTTTTAAACAGCTCTCCGGCCTTAATGGAAAGTGAACATTTGCGATAATGTTCGCGACGTTACCGCTTGCGGTCTTAAGTGGAACGATATCTTTATTATTCGAAACGTTTTGAAGATTTCTTTTGTTTTATTTAGTAATTGCCTTTTTTCGTCCATTCGCGATCTTGTGACAAACTATTATTGTGAGCCGAGATGGCCTAGCGGTTTGAACACGTCGATCTCAACCGATGATCACGGGTTCAAACCCTGGCTAGGTGTTTCAAGTGCTAAATTCATGATTAAATTCATCTCGAGAAGAAAACTCCGCAGTGAAGAAATTCTAATACATGTATATCCGCCTACACACATTGGAGAAGTGTGGTGGATTAAGCTCTTAACCTCCTGCTTACTAGGACAGGAGGCCTTTGCCCACCTGTGAGACATTTGCAGGCTGTTACTTTACTTGTGACGAACTGTTTGTTTTTATGGACGTTATTCTAACTAGTATTCTAAACGCCAATGTCTCAGACGACAAATAAAAAGTTCTTTTAGATAAAAAATATATTTATATTTTAAATAACGGGTCTTATCGCGATAACTAATCGTAATAATACCTTTTTTTTATTTCACGACGTTTCGACGAAGTTGCATCCGTCGTGGTCACCAAGTAACAAATGTATTGTGCGACCAAATATACGCGACTGCTTCGCTCCTTTGAATCGTAGCTTGATGTAAAGTAACATATAACCTTCCTCAATAAATAAACTATGTAACATGAAAATAATTTTTCAATTCGAACCTGTATTTCCTAAGATTAGCGCGTTCAAACAAACAGACTTCAGCTTTATAATGTTAATATAGATATAAATCCCAAAAGCTTAAAATATACAACAAAATATTTATTAAAAGAAGTGAAGCCCCGTACCGAAGCTAGTTATACAATAAATCCATTGGCCGTATTTTAATTAATAGTACATTATTCCTTACGTGAAACAGCGGAAAACATGTTTGTATATATATTTTGATACATTAATTTTAGTGCACAACAGCCACGATATTACGTCGTTACAAATTACATTACGAATGAAAACATACGGGATTATATTTTGTATAAAAACGCAACGTTCGTTAAGCTAGCAATAATTCGTAGCTTCTTTGTCGAGTCGATGGCAAATTTATTACATACCATATATACGGGCCAAAAAAAAATCAAAATTGTTACTAAAATTCTTTGTGTTTGTGAACCCATGAGCAATATGGTTGGAAAATATCACATTAAAAATAATATATTATTTTGTAATAAGTTTCTTGTATTAACCGCTGACGTTTCAATTAGTGTACAAAATTTAAGTTTATTTGACAATTTTTTGATACGCAATCTGTCGATCTATGATGACGATTTACTCATAAAAAAGCAACTAATATACCTGAATTTAAGACCTATGTATTTAGAATAATTTTAGATAATGTTAAATCAGTAAAGTAAAGCGTGTTTAATCATGACAATCTCGATAATACAACGACAGTCAAAGGAAAATCAATACTGAGTTTTTCAAGTGCTAAATGTGTTTATTGTATAAGAATAGTATAGGTGATGGCTGTAAAGAGATATCTTGAGATAATCTGCTATTTTGTGCAATATTTTTATGTATCTTAAATCATATGAAATTATTTATCTATCTGAAGTAAACAAGCACAGCAGCGGCAATAAACAGAACAAGATCCCATGTGTATCAGTTCTCTTGTAAATTAACTATAGCAAAAAGTTATAAGCCACAAAATGGAAACTAAAGCCGTTCGAGTCAAATATCGGATTAGTCACGAATTTTCCATCGTTCCTTAGAAGAAAGAGTATACTCGAAGTGTCATCGATCATAGTGAACACTAATTGTTTGTACACTGATAGTATAATGAGATATATTTATCTATGTACTAGCTGTGCCTTGCGGTTTCACTCGCGTTTATGGTTACTGCTTCGCTCCTCGAGTCGTAGCGTGATGTAATATAGCATATAGCCTTCCTCAATAAATAAACTATCTAATATAAAAACAATTTTTCAGTTCGAATAAGTAGTTCCTGAGATAAGCTCGTTCAAACAAACAAACAAGCAATTTCTTCAACTTTATAATATCACTACGTCACTCACTCACTCTTCATTAAATCTCAGAAACTACAAGTGTTAGGAGTTTTAAATTTAGCATTGGGGGCTCTTTTTCGGACGTAGGTGCTGACTAAGATGGGATTTTGGCTCCTAAATATATAAATAACGTCAACCTCTATGGGGGTAAAACGAAGGTTGGGAGTTTGTAGGAAAGGTCTGTGTTAAGCGCAACTGCGAGTGACCGCTAGTTAATTATATTTGTTATAGTAGGAATTGTAGACAAACTAGCGGGCAGTTCACTTGATGTTGTCGTAAAACGGAAAGGTAATCGGAAAGAATTGGGTAGTAGACGTAAGTTTTCAGTTTTCTCACTCACTGTACGGAACGTAGCCATATTGACTACTTTACTTTACGACGATTTTTCGATTTGCTGATTGTGGCACTGGTTTGATTGATTCAGCCCGTGTATGAGGTGTAGTCAACACATCAGTACATCTAGACTCTACTACAATGTAAATGTATATTAGAGATTACTGGAGACAATTGATACTAATACGAGTATGTTTAATTCTATTAAAAATAGAAAAGATTACGAAATTATTACAAGCACGGTACATCCTATCAGATGGCGTGTTACATCGCAAATGTATTTGAAAGAGCATATGTAATTAATATCAGACAGAGTCTCAACAAAGCGTGGCCGATTATGTAAGAAAGCGTTTTCGATATTTTACCCCTTAAAGGAAGAAAAGGGGTAAAAATCTTATTCCATGATCATGAAATATAAAACACAACACGTAGTATAGGATATAATAGGAACCATCTACCAGGTATATTCCTGCATTATAATAGAATTATCTAATTCGTTCAAAGCACTTCAACTACATAACTCACTCTGTGGCTCTCCATATTACGAGCGATAAAAGTAATAGAATGCTGTTCAATTAGTCGAAATAGCCGATGTTGGCGTTAAAAATAATAACTGTTATGACGCATGTAATCGAATTCCTCGATAAAGATTTGGATTGGAAGGGTCACCTTTGAAAACCGTTGAAAAAATACAGAATCAATTTGCTTACTTTTTGTTAAAGGTATCTGAAAATTAACGTTCTTTACTGAGTGAAGTCGTTAGTTGGAAAGTCTAATAATTTTTTTGTTGTACATGGCTTCCTATATTGAAGCAACCATTTTGAGGAACACGAAATGACGACATTGTTATTAATATTATACGCCATTACTTCCGTTTAAACAATGAATTCGTGATTTCTTTAACACCAATTTAATCCAAGCCCGAATTCTTCCAAAAATAATGGCGATAAACTTATTCATTTTATACAAATATATTTTAAAGTTACCGAGGTCTGTATTATTTATCCCTCAATGCATAAATTGGTATGTTTTAATAAAACATGAACAGGTAAGGTAAAGCATACCAAAGTCTAAAGCAGAAAAATTTTCAATTTATTCTCAGCGAAAGAATTCTGAAGGTTATTATGGAATTCCGCGGATACCTAACCATCGAAGGACCGCTGGTCGACCACGAATACAGCGAAGTTATTTAACTAAATTAAACCGTAAACAAAGAGAATAAGTACTACAATAGCGTAGCAATACCAGACTAAGCTTAATTGCTTATTATCTTTTCTTTTAAGTGAGAGAAAACGCCGCCTTTAACAAAAGAATATGTTTGCGTGCGTTTCTTTGTAGTTTTTCATGTTGGAATACCGATGGATTGAATACGAATAAACCTATACGTTATTACACAAAATTACTGCTGGAGTTGAAAAAGAAATATAAAATTATCAAAGCGTTGGAAACAGAATTTTTTGTCGTCTCAAAATGTTGTGGTTTATTTGTGATTTATTTTTAAAAGCTTGATTTTATACTCATCAGTGATGTTACTTACTATCTGTAAATATTTAAATATCTTCCATCAATCTATGAATCCAATGTCAGTTTCATCGGTTAACCTTCACTTAACGTTTTAATACATATGCTGTTTACAGACTAATAATAAGGATAATGCAAGTTTTGAAAGGATTTCCTGCCTCTAACAGTGGTAAGAATAGCTTGGAACGGAGCTTAACTAAATTTGGTTTAGCCTAATCTTCGGGATGAGAAACTTTCGCCTTTTCTGAGACAATATTGTTGCAATTGTTCACTGAATATTACACACACAAATATGTGCACACACAAATGTGTGCGAAATTTATTTTACAATGTGAGTGTCTCTACGTAATTATATATTTTAAACTTTCGCTATTTATACTATTCATATTTAAATAGCCGACTCAAGTCAGCTCGCGACCACGATGAATGTAACTTCGTCGGAACGTCGGGCAATAAAAAGGTATTACTACCATTAATTATCGCGATAAGACCCGTTATATTAAATATGAAAAGTGTCTCTATGTGTATAAATATTCGATAGATATGTACATATGTACCCGTCATGTTCTGGTTGGTAGCTGAAAGGATGAAATTTAGCAGATTGTTAATCCGCCTCAGTTTTACACGCCTAATCTTAAGTACACAATTCCTCAGAAAACAATAGAAATGTACATTCATCAAAATCGCGTGCCAAAAGTGTATGAATCAAGTATGCGAACTCAGTCGTAGATAATTCTAGTTAGTTCATAAATTAACTTATTTGTGACGATTATGCTCAGTATATTATAAATAATGGTCGGTGAATACAATTTATAATTTAGTTTTTTAATTATTAATAGTATAAATATTAATAGTCCATTGTATAGGTTAGTTAAAGCGTTACGTAAAAGGTTTGGGTCCAAATCCAAAAAACACCATTGGTTTTTTTATGCAAGTCGGTGGAGGAATAGATGTTGAGGCAGCTTACTAGAAGAAATGCGGAAGTTAAACCTGCTAACTCGTAGTGGAGTATAGATCTAATTTTTACCCTTTCATAGATGAAAAAGACAGAAACACAAAATAAATAGCTTGAAGAGTTAAAGTTAGTTAATAAAGAAAGAGTAGGCATATGCCAAACAATGCCTATTGATTAAAACAACTTAGGTATTATGACGTAATATAATAAACACAATAATTTCAACTAGCTATAGTAAGTTCAGAAAACATTGTTGATAACATTGAAACTTCTAGTTCTATTCCTATTGTAAGGAGTTCTCGTAGAACAGAAATAATATAAAACATATTACAATTTTTTTCCATTTGAAATCGACTTGTACCAATACGCGTTAACATTTATAAAACTGTTAACCTTTGCATGATTGCGTGGAATATTGTACGCGAACTGCATTCGGAATTTGTCGGTAAGTAGTTCATGTATGCTTATAACATCGTAGAACTGTCATTGTATTATTAATAGAGTTTCATATGTAGATTAATATTTATTTTTGTTGTGCCAATTAGATACATGTTGTTTTACCAAAGTCACGTGGAATGGAGAAATCACGATGGAGATAAGTGATGGGGTCGAAAATCCAATTTTAACTAAATTTTAAAAACATCCTAAAATCATTTCGTTAATAGTACTTAACCTAAAACAACATGTGTATATTATAATGTGTTAATATAATCATTTTAATGAGACGATCACGTTTTATTTACCACTTCATTTTATTACATTTAATATATTTAAATAAAAATGGACACGACACAAGACATTTATAGGGTACATTTTAAAACTATCAACATGTTACGTTCATACTATGTGACGTTTAGCTTTGACAACTGGAGTTTTAACTGGTAACTAGGCAATGACTGTTTGCTAGGTCATCCAAAAGTGAGGATTATATTATAGACCAAAATTAATTGGTCAAATTTTTTAAAACATCACGAAAGGTGTTTTTTACATATATTAATATTTTACGATATTGAAATATGCCGAAAATTCTAATTTTCTTGGTAAAACGAATAAGATAAATACTTTTATAGTTGAAACTTTATAATCATTTTATGTTCATCTATCTTTATCTTTTGTTTAAATCATATCGGAATAAAGTCGATATATATTCTGATTGCATCTTTAAAGAGCTTATCTCTTAAAACAGCTTTAAATTTGAAATTGCTACACAATTTATACTTGTCCCCGCTCCGTGACAAGGAGGCCGACTTTCAGTTAGCAGTAAAAACGCCATAAAAACGTAGATGTGACGCCGGCACCGTCTCAGCCTTTAATACTCTTCCGTCTACGATAAAATACCCAAATAGAGTGTCAAACCGGATCTCATTTCAGTTGTGGGCTTTGGAAATCGAATTTGGTTATTTCTCTCTTGGTTCTATCTGTTTTTAAAGAAACGTTCTTCTATCACCTTAAAATATCTTATTCATTCCTTTTATCTCAGGAGAACTATGTTTTAAATAATTCATTATGATTACAATGATGTGTGTGTGTCGTCTTCTACTTTGAATATCAAATTTAATTTAGCGAAAGTAAAAATTTCCTTGTTACTATATGCTCAAGTAAACTGAATCTAAAATATGGATGAAAATTTTGATGTCATACGTTGTTCTCTTTTACGTTGAAGTAAAATGTTCATCCTTTTTCCCGTAAAGTGTAGATTTTTAAAACGCCTAAAGAACGTAACGTAAACAGTTCCCTGTAAAAATACATTGTTCCGTTGAAAATAAATCATGACATATGATACCGTTGCAGTGCATCCTAGGAAATTCATGCTATGTTAAGAATTCTATGCACGCCAAGTCGCGACCTAGAGGTTGATAACCCCTGGCCAGAAAGAAAACTTGTGGAAAAAGATAGACGATATAAAATTTGAAATCTCTGTGGCTTACCAGATGTTGGAGGTAACATTATTTTCATAGTGTGGATGTCTGAATTTATTTTAAGCTTTCGTAAACTTGGTTTGAGTTTTCGGTACATTTGAAGTAACAAACTGAATATGAAATCTATGTATTATGTACTTGAGCTTTGGATATTTGGCAATTTATTTAGAACTACAATAATATAATTATTACTTTTATACAATGACTAGAGTAAAACTACCAAATTTTTTTGCTGTTCCAATTAATTTGCTGTACTTTTTTTTTTAATCTAAGGTTATATTAAAATACAAATAAATACCCCAGTATTTTTTAAACAAACGTCAATACTTTTATTACAATTGTACTATATTATATTGATTTATGGAGACCTAATATTGCCTATATAACAAGTATAGCAGATGAACTATTTGATACGTAATGGTGATTGCCATAAACCCGAGGGGCTTGTCGATAAGTTACTTAATTGAACCTAAATATTTCTATCCGTTCTTCGTAATGTCTGAAATCTTCATAAACTATTCAAGTCAAATACTTAAATGAAACACGTTATTAGTTATTCAGTATTTGTTTCCACGAAATGGATTTTAGAGATAAGAGAAACAAGAATAAGTTCTGATGAATTAATGCGTCACAACTTGCCTTAACTTTGCTTTCATTGACTTAAATGAATAAAATACTTTCATCGGTCCGACCCGTTGAATTTCTCGTCAAAGTTTCCCAGGATTTGTTACCTGAAATTTCGCATAATATATCTACCTTAACTAACTGTTTTTGAAGGACCTATTGTTCTTAATTTTCATTCAAAACTGACTTAACATAGTTGACATAAGTATTAACTGAAATATTAAATACTGTTTGAGACTACGTAATTTTAAACGCTTACCAAAGTTTCTGATCCCCCCAAAAAAAACAGTTCACAGTTGTTATCAGCCTTTATTACATCAATGTTTTCCAATAAAGGTTTTTCGGTAGATTAATTTAGGAGTGCCTTAAAAAGTATATCCCTCGCATTTAAGAGGTAAACTTTTATCAAGCAACACTTCATACAAATTGGAAAGGGAGCCAAGGCTTCCATTAGGTAAATCCAATTTGTCCAAATTGTCCGCCCATCAGACGAGAATAGAATGAATTTACTTCAGTTGTATCGACGCTTTATACTATTGTTACACGTAACGTACGCGCTGCTTCAGTTAAACTAAATTTATAACACAATTACAAGTTGAAATCATATAAGAAGTTTTGACACGATGAAATATGTAGATGTATATGTCCCAGCCAACAAGCTTAACAAGCCGATCAATTACCAACCTAGCCTCCTCCTATACAGCGCCGTTCCTTCTTGAATGATATTCATACATTTAAACACTCGTTTAGGAAATGACTTGGAACAGTAGTATAGTTTCATGGGCTATTTATCTACTTTCATGGACTATTTATCGTTTAATCTGCGACATAAAGTAAAAGTAAAGAAACAGTCTGTAAATATCCCACTACTGGGCAAGGACTTCCTCTCCTATTAAAGAGAAGGTTTAGAGCTTGGATTAAGCTGCTCCACTGCGGGTTGGGGGATATACATGTGTCAAAATATCTATCGGCGCGTGTAGGTTTACTCAAGTCGTTTTCTTTCACCGCCACGCTCGAGATGATTTTAAACACATATTTAGCACTTAAAAATTCAGCGGTGCTAGCTGGGGTTTGAATCCGCGATCATTGGTAAAGATTGACGTGTTCTAACCACTAGGCCATCTTGGCTCTTAATCTGCGACATTTATGTTGGTAATAACATTTTGAGCACTGTCAAGCGTGGCCTATATATATAACCTCACGTTTTTAAAATTACGATGGGTTGGTAAAGATTAATGTAGTCTTTCAATTTACAAATTTCGTTTTCTTTTTTATGGTATAAATCAAATTTATTTAATACAGTCCAGTTCCAAGGTCCAAGGTCGCGTAATTAAATCCAGATAATCACTACTGTGTTTTTGGTATGATACATTTTTTTTTCATAAGACTCGGTTCTTCGGCGACGCAAAGAAAATTCTCTGTGAAAACTTGAACGTTACGGTGAAATTTGAAATCGAGCTGGTATTGAGTTTAGTACTTTCATTTTTCATTGAATAGAAGTGATGTTACGTATCTGTATGGTATTTTGATACGTCTATCTTCTTTTACTAGTTTCCGAGTATAATCTTGTGAAACTTTCCAACAATGAATTTATTGTGAGAAGCACAGTCGCAAAAGTATTTAATGCGGGAACTAGAATTTGCATTTATTAGACAAGGGCTGTTCTCGTGATGTTGTTACGTTTTACCTGTGAAGTGGTAGTTTAGTTTTTTAGGGTTCCGTACCTTAAAAGGAAAAACGGAACCCTTATAGGATCACTTTGTTGTCCGTCTGTCTGTCTGTCTGTCTGTCTGTCTGTCTGTCTGTCTGTCTGTCTGTCTGTCTGTCGGGATGTCAACCCTTTTTTCTCAGAAATGCATCGACGTATCATGTTGAAATTAATATCATATACTCAAGTCTACGATGACATGCGGCCGTGAAAATATTAAAGTTCTAAGTCAACGCAATCAAAAGATAATGGAAAATATGTCGTATATTTTGACCATTTTAGCGTTTTCCCAAGGGAATCAAAACCTATAGGGTACTTCCCATTGACCTAGCACAATGAAATTTGGCAAGAAGTAAGATCTTATGGTACAAATAAAGGAAAAAATCTGAAAACTGTAAATTTTTGTATGTATGTTTGTCTGTTTGTAATTTTGTCTTTCAACCTTTTTCTCAGAAACGCGTGAAGGTAACAAATTTTTATCAACGTCAAGTACTCAGAGTTGTAATTACTAAGAGCTGTGAAAAAATCAAACTTCTAAGTTAACGCAATCAAAAGATACGGTCATTTATATCATATATTTTAAGTATGATAGCGTTTTTACCGTTTTCGCAAGGGAATCAAAACCTATAGGGTACTTCCCATTGACCAAGCATTATGAAATTTGGCCAGGAGCAAGGTCCTTTAGTATACATAAAGGAAAAAATCCGAAAACTGTAAATTTCTGTTCGTGTGTCTGTCAGTCTGTACGTCTGTCTTTCAAACTTTTTCTCAGGAACGCGTAAATGTATCAAGTTGTAAATTGATCAAGCGGAAAATATATTAATCTTAGAATTAAAATTATATGTACGTGTAACAAATTAACATAGAAGTTGACCATGGTCAAAAAAACAATTTTACAAACACTGAGAAGAAATTTGTATCAATACGAAAACATTAAAAAGCAGCAAATCTTTATAAACAACGCAATGCAATCTATATATCGCAGCTAACAAAATGATAGCGCGATGCAGCGTACAACTAATGCCATCTATTACAACATTATGACATTAACTGTGATATAATTCTGCTCGATTAATAAAAATTTTTATTTTAATTATTATTTAAACGCGCTAAAAATTATAAAATAAACTTTTCATTTAAAAGTTTTATCGTCGATTTATAACGTCATTACGTAATTAACATTCAATATAAGAGCTTCACGCGATTTGATTTAAGTACTCGTATTGACTTAGTACGAAAATTTTAAAATTAAATTCAAACAGATCGAGCTATTTAATTTACTTATTTATCTACACATATAAGTATTCTGGTTATTAGTAATATAATTAGTTATTTATAAATAAACAATTAGTTTTGTTCGAATTGAGGACTAATTATTTTCGTCTTGGCAACACTAATATATATTTCGATATTTTGATTGATAATGTAAATCTAAATATTTTACGAACGTAGTGCAGGGGTAGTGGAGTGTAGTAGAATAATAGAAATAAATAAAAATAAAACGAGAATAAAATATAATATAATTATGTTGTTAATGTCAAAGTCAACAAGTTAGTTCATTGAAATTGTCAAGAGATGGCGCTAAGTGTATCCTGAATCGCGCTATAACTTTGCTTTATTGAAAGTATAAGGTGTATTAGTACTTAAAATAAAATTTTGTGTTTCCATGGATTGCATCCATGATTGTGTTTTAAATTAAAGTGCTCCTAAATAGTTTCAAAATAGTTTTTGTGACGTGATCCATATTTACATAATATTTGATTATATTTAAGCGACTTCTAAAAAGGAGTGTTTTCAATTCGACCTTGTATTTAATTTTTTTTTATGTTTGTTCGCCGATTACGCCGCCATTTAGGTACCGATTTTCAAAATTTTTTTTTGTTTGAAAAGGTATACTTCCAAGGTGGTCCCATTGTCTTCAGGTCAGGATTAGATGATGGGATCCTGGAGAAATTGAGGGAACTCCTCAAATATTATAGGCAAGCGTATACCGATTTAGGTATTTTTGATAGTAACTTATGTTGGAACTGATGATGAAGACCACAAATGGCGTAGATGGGTTAGTCTTATATAGATTTCTATAAGTTTGTACGGAACCCTCGGTGCGCGAGTCCTACTCGCACTTGACCAGTTATTAAACATTTTTTAAAAAAATATTTGACTTATTTGGAAAATAATGAAATATGATACATAATACAAGCATAATAAATCAGCCAAGTGCGTGTCGGGCCACGCACAATGTAGGGTTCCGTAGTAGTCAGAATTGTCAAGATCGGTCAAGCAATCTTCGAGTACCTATTTTCGTAAAAAAGTTTACGACGAACTGGGAATTTCCTTTTTTAAGTCAGTTTATACAATATACGTACTTACAATTTTAAACCTTAAACTTTAAACCTTTATTATTATAAAATTATTTTTAATTTCTCTTTATATTTCGAGACTAAAATATTTTTAATGTAAAATGAATGTTTGAATGTGAATTATACTAACGATTTTAAACTTTATATGTTCGTCGATTATAACACTTGTAAAATATACTTAGCGCCCATAATTTTCCTTCCTGATTAGCGCCTATGAAATCTATGGAGATTTGGTTGAAAACTTCATAAGCGCGATTCAGAATCACTCGCGACATGTTTTATTGAGACATTGTTTTATACCTTATTTTATATTGATTTAAACTTATTAAATATTTATTTATTTATTCATTTAAATTCATATATTAATTTAAAATTATTAATATTTACATAATGTGATGCTTTAAAAAGTGAAATATTTATTTTTACTTAGATCATTTATAACACGATAACCATAAGAACCCACATAGCCGTGATAATTTTCCTTTTAAATTCAATATATTTACCACTATCGTGAATTTTTTCATATTTTAGGAAGTACAACTATTTGATTATTATTATGTTTTAAAAAATCTGATATGCATATCAAATGACCTTTTCATACTAAATTTGAAAAATTAAAAATTTACCTTTTAATTAAAGTGCTTTTTTAACACGGCACGAGTCATCGAATAACAGACGATTTTTAATCAAATTTTAAAATCAGAATAAGCACAATTGTACATTGCAGCAATCAATTATTATAAAAATCCAAAAAATCAACGTGTGGTACTTTGATTACTCTGTTAATTTTCAGTTTTCATTACTTTTACTTGGTTTTAATAAATACATGTACAAATACATACAGATTGCAGCCATCATACCGAAACTCGCCAAAATGGATTTAGTAATGGTTGCGGCTCTATATGTAAGATCTGATTAACGTTTTCTTTTGGTAACTAACGAAGTATATTACCTATAGCCTTGCTTTAAGTTCTTTTAAAAGTATTATCATGTAGGAAATCTTGTCTCACAATATCGCACAATGGTACCGTGATTTAATGAATTCACACAAAGCAGTTCGAAATAGTTTTCAATCTAGTGTTTCACGTATGAGGTTACTTCGCCTTCGCAAATAGTGAATTGTGCTAGTAACTTGATAAGCCTTCCTTACTTCCCTATCCTGAATTGTTTCAAAACGACTACTGCTCACCTAAATCATACTTTAATATGCGGTAATAAGGTCTACATTGCTTGTTTTAAAATGGTGCTTAAGACGTCTTAAAAGTTGCCGTTCGAAAATAGCGTGTGTCACGCAAAGCAAGGTGCATAGACGAATGTCTGCATCGCCGAGGATGTTGGTGAATATCGATTCGATTCTGATATAAAACTAATTATGCATTAAGGCTTGATTGCATATTCACCTGAAAAGTTGAGAACTTGAAGACGAGTCATGTCAATATTGCTTAGGAGAGCGCATGCGAATATAGGTCAAAGTTAGTTGGACTAAATTCACGTGCAGTGAAGTAATTTTTTTAATTGTTTCTCAAAGAATACGTTTTTTTTTCAAAGCAGTATTAAACGTGGTGACGATTTTTGTTTGTCTTATAGTGCCACATAGCGTTTAAATGGTTAGGATTGTGTAAAAGCTGAGAATGGTTGGCTACTTTTAAAATGTACAATGCCATATTAGTATATCTGACACAATCAATTCTAAGACGAGTCGTCTTATACAAGTGTATGCTGTATGCGCGGGGTTTTGCATATGTCGGACTGTTTTAAGAATCCAAATCAGCTGTTTCAAAATCTTACTTTACCTCTAATCTTTACGTATAATATATACTAATACGTATTTCTTCTGTTGTCGTGTTGTTCGTCTGTGCAAGACGTCTGTCAGATCCGCTAGCGTTTGTGACAAAATTTAAAAAATCGGTACAGATTTTTAAGCAATCTTTACTCCCAATTCTACATTTAATTCCAGTGTAACATCATCAATTGTACTGACTTAACCCGATACTAACATTGTAAGCAATTGTCCTCCTCCAGTTCTTGCTCCAGTAATGTAAATCCGGCTTGAAGCGCTCGCATTAGATATCGTCCAATTAATTAGTTCCGATAGTACCACCCCATCGTACGGTTTATAAAACGAATTAGCATACAGATTGGAAAGTTTCCGATCAACCGCTTCGATAGTCACTATTCTAACCCTTTCAGCGGCTGTTTTTAAATCTTACTTAAGAGAAAGATTTTTCAAGAGTCTAGAAGAGAACAAATGTTTTCTTCTTATTTATTGGGGCATTTCTATGTTTGTAATGGTTCTTTATGTAGTTCTGTTGTATTGCGATTTTTTTTAAATTGATTACTCTTATGTCATTGATTACTAAAGTAGCTTTTGCTCGCGGATTCGCTTCCCGCACCCTATTGATCGCAAGTACAAAAATAAATTAACATTTTTTTATCATAATTAAATATATAAGAATAAATACAATATAAGTATTATTAATACATTTCGTGCTCAAAAAGTTTACCTGAATAGTTTTCCGGGAGTTTTGAAACTTGGTCAGCCAATAGATTTTGACATACTCTTTATTATAATCATTTTATGAGAAGTATTTACTGTTTGTATATTTAGATTATTATTATTAACTAACTATATATAGTAAGATATAACTTAATGTTACTCCTTACTACTATCATAAATGCGTAATTTATTCTCATTATCTATTTTGACATTTAATTAAAAACAGATCAAACATGGAAAAATGTATTCTTCTGAACATTATTTTTTAAACTCAGTATTCGTTAAGTATTTCTTGAACATAATGGAGAGGACGAGGTTCAATCCCTATTAATTACTTAGACAATGACCCTTTAGGCCCTCTTAACATCATTCGATCTTAACTGCTCCTAAAACAATTAGCTTTTTTGGGTATCTTTTAAACTGTGTCGAAATATATTTTATTTAACTGAAATCATCTTAATTATATTATTAAAAGCATAGCTATTATGAATGAAAACGATAATTTGGAATATTTACTTCATTTTTGTCATTGGAGCGAAAAATGATTTTGAACCGACTTCAAACAAGGAGGTTCTTAATTCTTAGAGTATTTTATTATTTTTTTTTATTATTATACCTCCTTAGAAATTGTATGAAAATCCCTTCAGTAATTTGATTTAGAAAATCGAAATAGTTGGTATAAGTCTGTCGTTGAAGTAAACGAAATTACGCTATTTGCTTCCGCAGTCGGCTTATTTATTTTTTTTTTATCTTAATTATTAAAATGGTATGCTATTGCAATCGTTATTTTTGATGCAATTTTAAAGGATAAATAGATCTATCATATTGAAAAACAAAAAAGATATATAATACAATTTATAGAGAGATTCTGATTTTTAAAGTCGTTATTTTGTACTGTTATTACAGAAATGTATAGCAATTTGTGATAGTGATATTATTTCCGTTTTCTTTTGCTTAAAATTTGATTACGTTATTGGAATGCGGAAATAAAAAGACAAAACATCTGCTTCTTTATTGTGTTTTTTACTTCAGACAAAGCAATAAAAAGTCCTCACAATTGGCAATTGATATAATTGACAGGATAAATAGTAGATAGTCTCAGCCTTTAATACTCTTCCGTCTACGATAAAATACCCAAATAGAGTGTCAAACCGGATCTCATTTCAGTTGTGGGCTTTGGAAATCGAATTTGGTTATTTCTCTCTTGGTTCTATCTGTTTTCAAAGAAACGTTCTTCTATCACCTTAAAATATCTTATTCATTCCTTTTATCTCAGGAGAACTATGTTTTAAATAATTCATTATGATTACAATGATGTGTGTGTGTCGTCTTCTACTTTGAATATCAAATTTAATTTAGCGAAAGTAAAAATTTCCTTGTTACTATATGCTCAAGTAAACTGAATCTAAAATATGGATGAAAATTTTGATGTCATACGTTGTTCTCTTTTACGTTGAAGTAAAATGTTCATCCTTTTTCCCGTAAAGTGTAGATTTTTAAAACGCCTAAAGAACGTAACGTAAACAGTTCCCTGTAAAAATACATTGTTCCGTTGAAAATAAATCATGACATATGATACCGTTGCAGTGCATCCTAGGAAATTCATGCTATGTTAAGAATTCTATGCACGCCAAGTCGCGACCTAGAGGTTGATAACCCCTGGCCAGAAAGAAAACTTGTGGAAAAAGATAGACGATATAAAATTTGAAATCTCTGTGGCTTACCAGATGTTGGAGGTAACATTATTTTCATAGTGTGGATGTCTGAATTTATTTTAAGCTTTCGTAAACTTGGTTTGAGTTTTCGGTACATTTGAAGTAACAAACTGAATATGAAATCTATGTATTATGTACTTGAGCTTTGGATATTTGGCAATTTATTTAGAACTACAATAATATAATTATTACTTTTATACAATGACTAGAGTAAAACTACCAAATTTTTTTGCTGTTCCAATTAATTTGCTGTACTTTTTTTTTTAATCTAAGGTTATATTAAAATACAAATAAATACCCCAGTATTTTTTAAACAAACGTCAATACTTTTATTACAATTGTACTATATTATATTGATTTATGGAGACCCAATATTGCCTAAATAACCAGTATAGCAGATGAACTATTTGATACGTAATGGTGATTGCCATAAACCCGAGGGGCTTGTCGATAAGTTACTTAATTGAACCTAAATATTTCTATCCGTTCTTCGTAATGTCTGAAATCTTCATAAACTATTCAAGTCAAATACTAAATGAAACACGTTATTAGTTATTCAGTATTTGTTTCCACGAAATGGATTTTAGAGATAAGAGAAACAAGAATAAGTTCTGATGAATTAATGCGTCACAACTTGCCTTAACTTTGCTTTCATTGACTTAAATGAATAAAATACTTTCATCGGTCCGACCCGTTGAATTTCTCGTCAAAGTTTCCCAGGATTTGTTACCTGAAATTTCGCATAATATATCTACCTTAACTAACTGTTTTTGAAGGACCTATTGTTCTTAATTTTCATTCAAAACTAACTTAACATAGTTGACATAAGTATTAACTGAAATATTAAATACTGTTTGAGACCAAAGTTTCTGATCCCCCCAAAAAGAAAAAAAAACAGTTCACAGTTGTTATCAGCCTTTATTACATCAATGTTTTCCAATAAAGGTTTTTCGGTAGATTAATTTAGGAGTGCCTTAAAAAGTATATCCCTCGCATTTAAGAGGTAAACTTTTATCAAGCAACACTTCATACAAATTGGAAAGGGAGCCAAGGCTTCCATTAGGTAAATCCAATTTGTCCAAATTGTCCGCCCATCAGACGAGAATAGAATGAATTTACTTCAGTTGTATCGACGCTTTATACTATTGTTACACGTAACGTACGCGCTGCTTCAGTCAAACTAAATTTATAACACAATTACAAGTTGAAATCGTATAAGAAGTTTTGACACGATGAAATATGTAGATGTATATGTCACAGCCAACTAGCTTAACAAGCCGATCAATTACCAACCTAGCCTCCTTCTATACAGCGCCGTTCCTTCTTGAATGATATTCATACATTTAAACACTCGTTTAGGAAATGACTTGGAACAGTAGTATAGTTTCATGGGCTATTTATCTACTTTCATGGGCTATTTGTTGTTTAATCTGCGACATAAAGTAAAAGTAAAGAAACAGTCTGTAAATATCCCACTACTGGGCAAGGACTTCCTCTCCTATTAAAGAGGTTTAGAGCTTGGATTAAGCTGCTCCACTGCGGGTTGGGGGATATACATGTGTCAAAATATCTATCGGCGCGTGTAGGTTTACTCACGTCGTTTTCTTTCACCGCCAAGCTCGGGATGAATTTAAACACAAGCTAGCCGTGGTTTGAATCCGCGATCATTGGTAAAGATTGACGTGTTCTAACCACTAGGCCATCTTGGCTCTTAATCTGCGACATTTATGTGGGTAATAACATCTTGAACACTGTCACGCGTGGCCTATATTTATAACCTCACGTTTTTAAAATTCCGATGGGGTGGTAAATATTAATATAGTCTTTCAATTTACAAATTTCGTTTTCTTTTTTATGGTATAAATCAAATTTATTTAATACAGTCCAGTTCCAAGGTCCAAGGTCGCGTAATTAAATCCAGATAATCACTACTGTGTTTTTGATATGATACATTTTTTTTTTCATAAGACTCGGTTCTTCGGCGACGCAAAGAAAATTCTCTGTGAAAACTTGAACGTTACGGTGAAATTTGAAATCGAGCTGGTATTGAGTTTAGTACTTTCATTTTTCATTGAATAGAAGTGATGTTACGTATCTGTATGGTATTTTGTTACGTCTATCTTCTTTTACTAGTTTCCGAGTGTATGCGTTATAATCTTGTGAAACTTTCCAACAATGAATTTATTGTGAGAAGCACAGTCGCAAAAGTATTTAATGCGGGAACTAGAATTTGCATTTATTAGACAAGGACTGTTCTCGTGATGTTGTTACGTTTTACCTGTGAAGTGGTAGTTTAGTTTTTTAAACATTTTTTAAAAATTTATTCGACGAATTTGGAAAATAATGAAATATGATACATAATACAAGCATAAAAATCATGAAAATTCGATTTTTAAAATAATTCACACAACGGTTGTACAACTATTTGATTATTATTGTGTTTAAAAAAATCTGATATGGATATCAAATGACCTTTTCATACTAAATTTGAAAAATTAAAAATATACCTTTTAATTAAAGTGTTTTGACACGGCACGATTCATCGAATAACAGACGATTTTTAAGCAAATTTTAAAATCAGAGTAAGCACAATTGTACATTGCAGCTATCAATTATTATAAAAATCCAAAAAATCAACGTACCACATCTGTTAATTTTCAGTTTTCATTACTTTTACTTGGTTTTAATAAAAACATGTACAAATACATACAGATTGCAGCCATCATACCGAAACTCGCCAAAATGGATTTAGGAATGGTTGCGGCTCTATATATAAGATCTGATTAACGTTTATTTTTGGTAACTAACGAAGTATATTACCTATAGCCTTGCTTTAAGTTCTTTTAAAAGTATTATCATGTAGGAAATCTTGTCTCACAATATCGCACAATGGTACCGTGATTTAATGAATTCACACAAAGCAGTTCGAAATAGTTTTCAATCTAGTGTTTCACGTATGAGGTTACTTCGCCTTCGCAAATAGTGAATTGTGCTAGTAACTTGATAAGCCTTCCTTACTTCCCTATCCTGAATTGTTTCAAAACGACTACTGCTCACCTAAATCATACTTTAATATGCGGTAATAAGGTCTACATTGCATGTTTTAAAATGGTGCTTAAGACGTCTTAAAAGTTGCCGTTCGAAAATAGCGTGTGTCACGCAAAGCAAGGTGCATAGACGAATGTCTGCATCGCCGAGGATGTTGGTGAATATCGATTCGATTCTGATATAAAACTAATTATGCATTAAGGCTTGATTGCATATTCACCTGAAAAGTTGAGAACTTGAAGACGAGTCATGTCAATATTGCTTAGGAGAGCGCATGCGAATATAGGTCAAAGTTAGTTGGACTAAATTCACGTGCAGTGAAGTAATTTTTTTAATTGTTTCTCAAAGAATACGTTTTTTTTTCAAAGCAGTATTAAACGTGGTGACGATTTTTGTTTGTCTTATAGTGCCACATAGCGTTTAAATGGTTAGGATTGTGTAAAAGCTGAGAATGGTTGGCTACTTTTAAAATGTACAATGCCATATTAGTATATCTGACACAATCAATTCTAAGACGAGTCGTCTTATACAAGTGTATGCTGTATGCGCGGGGTTTTGCATATGTCGGACTGTTTTAAGAATCCAAATCAGCTGTTTCAAAATCTTACTTTACCTCTAATCTTTACGTATAATATATACTAATACGTATTTCTTCTGTTGTCGTGTTGTTCGTCTGTGCAAGACGTCTGTCAGATCCGCTAGCGTTTGTGACAAAATTTAAAAAATCGGTACAGATTTTTAAGCAATCTTTACTCCCAATTCTACATTTAATTCCAGTGTAACATCATCAATTGTACTGACTTAACCCGATACTAACATTGTAAGCAATTGTCCTCCTCCAGTTCTTGCTCCAGTAATGTAAATCCGGCTTGAAGCGCTCGCATTAGATATCGTCCAATTAATTAGTTCCGATAGTACCACCCCATCGTACGGTTTATAAAACGAATTAGCATACAGATTGGAAAGTTTCCGATCAACCGCTTCGATAGTCACTATTCTAACCCTTTCAGCGGCTGTTTTTAAATCTTACTTAAGAGAAAGATTTTTCAAGAGTCTAGAAGAGAACAAATGTTTTCTTCTTATTTATTGGGGCATTTCTATGTTTGTAATGGTTCTTTATGTAGTTCTGTTGTATTGCGATTTTTTTTAAATTGATTACTCTTATGTCATTGATTACTAAAGTAGCTTTTGCTCGCGGATTCGCTTCCCGCACCCTATTGATCGCAAGTACAAAAATAAATTAACATTTTTTTATCATAATTAAATATATAAGAATAAATACAATATAAGTATTATTAATACATTTCGTGCTCAAAAAGTTTACCTGAATAGTTTTCCGGGAGTTTTGAAACTTGGTCAGCCAATAGATTTTGACATACTCTTTATTATAATCATTTTATGAGAAGTATTTACTGTTTGTATATTTAGATTATTATTATTAACTAACTATATATAGTAAGATATAACTTAATGTTACTCCTTACTACTATCATAAATGCGTAATTTATTCTCATTATCTATTTTGACATTTAATTAAAAACAGATCAAACATGGAAAAATGTATTCTTCTGAACATTATTTTTTAAACTCAGTATTCGTTAAGTATTTCTTGAACATAATGGAGAGGACGAGGTTCAATCCCTATTAATTACTTAGACAATGACCCTTTAGGCCCTCTTAACATCATTCGATCTTAACTGCTCCTAAAACAATTAGCTTTTTTGGGTATCTTTTAAACTGTGTCGAAATATATTTTATTTAACTGAAATCATCTTAATTATATTATTAAAAGCATAGCTATTATGAATGAAAACGATAATTTGGAATATTTACTTCATTTTTGTCATTGGAGCGAAAAATGATTTTGAACCGACTTCAAACAAGGAGGTTCTTAATTCTTAGAGTATTTTATTATTTTTTTTTATTATTATACCTCCTTAGAAATTGTATGAAAATCCCTTCAGTAATTTGATTTAGAAAATCGAAATAGTTGGTATAAGTCTGTCGTTGAAGTAAACGAAATTACGCTATTTGCTTCCGCAGTCGGCTTATTTATTTTTTTTTTATCTTAATTATTAAAATGGTATGCTATTGCAATCGTTATTTTTGATGCAATTTTAAAGGATAAATAGATCTATCATATTGAAAAACAAAAAAGATATATAATACAATTTATAGAGAGATTCTGATTTTTAAAGTCGTTATTTTGTACTGTTATTACAGAAATGTATAGCAATTTGTGATAGTGATATTATTTCCGTTTTCTTTTGCTTAAAATTTGATTACGTTATTGGAATGCGGAAATAAAAAGACAAAACATCTGCTTCTTTATTGTGTTTTTTACTTCAGACAAAGCAATAAAAAGTCCTCACAATTGGCAATTGATATAATTGACAGGATAAATATATGTAGCAAAGGAATATTTCGTTTTATTATCAAAAGGAAAACTATTTTGATAAACCAAAAGGCCAGCAAATATTTGTTGCTATATTGCTCTGACTGGTAGACAAGACCATTTTGGTCCTCTGGGAAGATGATATGTTCATAATAATATAATAGTTGGATAAACTTATAAGAGAAGCCGAAAAATATTCGTTCTTAAATTATATTAAATTCCTTCAGTTCCACGTTTAACAATTTCTATTAGGATTGCAGTAATATTAATGCAATAAAAGCTTCGGTCAATGTTGTGATTAAGAAAAGTCTTAAAGAATTTTATTATTGTACTAGTTGGTCACCATGACTTCATTTACGCAGATTCTTTCATCTACTATTTCTCTTAACATTATATTTCATGACAAAAGTTATTTATTTTCCGGCCCAAGGTCAAATCAAGCTCTACTAAAATTTATCAGAAATGTTTTTAAATAACAGATAGACAAGCTTACTGTATTATTAATAATATCAGCATGGATTTTGTCGATTTTCCATTTTTTTTTAAACATTACCTAATTTTCGTATTTGGGCAATTACATTGATCAACATTATATAGACAAAAGTGAAACCTGTCACCAATAAGTTGCGGAAGTAAACTTGAGTGAACGGACGTCCAACGAAAATCTGGACCCTCCTAGAAACATTAAAAGCCATTTTTATTAAGTCACGAATCTTCACCATTCTTTCCCTTACTTGCCATTCCTTTTCATCCCTCACACATAATTATGTAAGCGGGCAATACATTTGTGCCTCTAGTCCTGCAGACGCTCATGGGTGATCATTTAACATCAGATGTCTCGGTTGCCCACTTTTTCCACGATTCTATATTACGATACTATATTTTAAGATCATCGCGCACACGTTCACGATACACGACTCCGTTTCTACACGGCAAAATATGAGCAATAAAAAAAAGCTTCGACTCCTACTATTTAGGTACATTTTTTAATGATAACTAACTACGAAGGCTCTTATACTGCGCGACGTTTGCAACCTTATTTCAATCATTGAAATTAAATTAAAATGTACCTTCCTGAATCAAACAATTTAAAGATTGTTTTTGAATATTCATTATTTTGCCGCGTGGAACCATACTGGTAATTGCGCGATGAACGATTGGCTTAAGCAATATTTGTCTGGAAAAGTACTTTACAGATGACCCCTTATGTACACTATGGACCTAGCAATATACGTTGATATCTATTAATTCTCATATCAAAAGACAATTTAGTATAACCCGAATAGGGAAAGAAAATAGAATTGGTCCGTATCGATACTCGCTTGAGTAAACAGAACGTGACCAGAACGGTATAATATGCCTGAATTTTCTGCTATTTGCAGGTAATTCTGTTTTGTTTGTTTTGTTTTAATCTTACTATCCAATATTCCATTCGATATTTGTTATAATACTTTTTTATGATATCCTTTTTTCATATAATCTTTTATTGACACAGTCGCTTCGTTATTTAACTAATAGAAGGTGACGTGCGAATACTTAATAATATTTTTTTAATGAAATATATAGTAAATATCTGAAATTTTCATTTCGAAATTTTTCGTAACTAGGCGTGAATTACTTTAGTAATATTTACTAGTTACCCTATAACAGTTACCTAGGTAATTGACGAAAGTTTTGAACGTTAGAAGTAAAGCAATGATAGTGAATTAGTAGTACTGACTTTTTCGGTAAAATCCTCCTCCAAATTGTTCCGAGTCATCCTATCATTAGTCAGTCTAAGCTATAGGTTTCCGGCTGTTTGTCCTACGTCGTCGCTCCATCTCTAAAATGGTCTACATTTCCTCATTTTTTCATATATAGAATACCATTATGTTTTTGTTTGTTACCTGTCCTTTTCCATTTCAGTACAGTTGTTTGACCATACGTCTCGCTTTTGTCTTTTCTCTAGTCAGTGAACTCTTGACTCTGTCTTTCAATTTGATATTTATAGCCGGGTTCACCTGGTTAAATTAATAATAACGATTCAAACTATTTATCACCATTATGTTAAAGCCATTCGGTCTGAAGCTATATTACATGAGTAGGTATATCATACATTAACAGATATTGTGTAATAAATTTCTGTTACACGGCAATAAGTTGCAGACTCTAGCTGTGCAATAAACAGACGAACTATCAATATGAAATACTATAAGTATGTGTATATTACGGTTGAAAAGTTAGACAGAATGTAAATGATAACATTAATCTTTTTTAACCGACTTCAAGAAAGGAGATTCTCAGTACGGAATATTTTAATATATGTTTCACCCTCCACTGTGCGTTTTGTAACACTATCCTAATTCACGCTTGACTGGTCCTAACATTTATAGTTATAATTCGCAAATATAGACGCTACACTTGAAAAAATAGTCAGAATTTGTTTTAAAAAGCTGGATAAAATAGGCCACCTATGTATGTAATATATGAAACAGGTACTGATTTCTAGAAAAATCGAGCATCCAAATTTAATAGATTTCAATTTTTTTTTTTATTTTGCTGAATTTCTGCAAGGATAATGTAATAAGTAAGACATATAAACAATAGCAGATATATATATTAAACTAACAACCCGCTCCTTAGATATACTAAATAATGCTTTCCTTTTTTTATCAACCGACTTCAAGAAAGGAAGAGGTTCTCAATACGTATCTTTTGTAATATGACTCATTCAAGGGATCTTTATATAAAAGAAAGAGCGGACCATTTTTAATGAAATACATCATGGTCCAGATAGCTAATTACGAATAGACGTTATGCACGGTTCAGTAAATTATTGTAAAATGTTTTGCAAAAAAATTAGAATTTACATATCTACAATAATACAAAAGTGAAAGCGAATTTTGTATGTATGTATGGATTTATTGTATATGCGAAGTAAACTTCGAAACCAATTAACCTATTTTAAAAATTATGGTACAAGTATAATACCTACTTTTTTTTAAATCAGTGGTTCTTACGATTTTAATGATAAGGGATCATTATAAATTTTTTATACATTTATATCCATAATTGCATACAGGAAAACGCTGTTATTTTTTATTATAAATAGACACTAAATGTTATTTATATGTGTAGATTTTTGGGATGGCTTCGCTAACAACTTTGGCTGCTTCTAGGAAGCATCAATGGTCCGCGGATCATCAGTTAAGAAGCACTGTTCTAGATGATTGTAGGCTACATTTAGGTATTTATGTGTTATTTTAAAAAACAGTGACATATGCAAATCCGCGAACAATAGCTAGTAGTATACATTAGAGTGACATATGGTTGTAATCCGAGATATTTTAGGAGTAAAGAAATATTAAACACACATTTAAAATTAAAAGCTAAGATTTTTTATCTAGTTGATAAAATCAACGCAAGTATGTTACTATTCCAAAAAATTAATCGTTTCTCCTGCAAAAAAACCTTCTCAATATTATTTACAGTTTAATTAATTTCAACAAAATATGAATGATATGACAAAATCATACTATTTGTTAACTTCAGTAGAGTAAAGTAACAGCATTTAATTTCATCGTTTATTTTAAATTAAAATTTTAAACCAATCAAAATCTTTTTCAAAGGCAAAAACTAGCTTAAAGTATTATCAAAGCCGGCCAGTTGCGGGCGGACTTAAAGCTGTGTTCAACAAAAATACGCCTTGTAATAATATTAGGTTCTAGGCGTTTTCAGTGTGTCCTCACAGTCAGCGTGCACGACGCTGATAGCTGGCACGCATCGCTGAACCGGCCGACCAGAGTTTGCAGAGGAGAAACTTACTGGATATGCCCAAAATATTTTCAATTGTAATAGTATTTTCTAAATTCTCAACCTTTCTCATCGCTTACATGATTCAATTGTTCCAAACAGTTTAAAGAAAAGAAGGAAAAAAGGATTTAAAAAAATACACCCAAACTCAAGATATACTTTATTCAAATGGGCTTTTAAAGCACTTTCGAATCGTCAAATCTTCTTCTTAGATTTTTATAAAGCTATATACCCGTTCGGAATGTAGAACCGTCATAGGTTTTTCTCCACCGAGAAAAACCTGTACCTTGCAAAAATATCAGGTCCTAGACATTTTCAGTATTTGCTCACAGTCAGCGTGCACGACGCTGATAGCGGACACGCATCATTGAACCAGTTGACCAAAATTTGCAAAGGAATATGTTACTGAGTATGACTAAATTATCTTTAATATTATAACTATATTCTAACTTGTTCCCATTACTTCGCTTACATGAGTTTCAGTTTATCTATAGTTGCGAATCTTAAATTTTATACTTAAAGAGGTGTCTTACGGAAATACGCCCTCGCATATTATGTTCTAGACATTTTCAGTATGTTTTTGTAGTCACCGTGCAAAGCGCTGATAGTTGGTAGGCATCGCTAAACTCTCGGACCAAAATTTGCAGAGAAAAATGTTACTGTTTATGACCAAAAAATCCTTAATTTGATCCCTTTTTAGTACCGTAGCATGCTTACCTAGGATTAAATTTATTTCACGTAGATAAACTTGGGTTTTATACTAACGAGAAAAGCGGTGTCCAAAAAACTACAACCTGTATAATAATACTAGGTTCTAGACATTTTCAATATGTCCTCATACACTTAATGTGCACTAAAACCTTTCACTTTAGTTAGATCTAGTGTTTATACATCTTCAAAGCCGTTGTTTCATCTCGTTTATACAGTCCTGCAGCGAAGCGCCCTGTATAATTAAAACGCTCATGTGTTAGATTATGTAGTACAATCTACTTCCAGCCAGCCGTTTAAAGATTTGTCTTAATATCACTATCGTATGAATATACAAGATATAATCATCTCTGAATTTATATAACAATATCTTGAAAAAGGAAGCTGGCTTGGAAGGTACAGTATCATATGTAGTTAGTAGTTAGCTTACAGAAGAATATCATCTGATGACGTCTTTACTTTTATGCATATATTTTTTTAAATATCGACTTATATTTTTAGTCTCATTCATAGGCATATTCTTTTTAAATCTCTCCTGTCTTTTCTTTTCTGCCCTAATTTTGTTGAACGTTTTATCAAAATACTTAAAAAGTACATTTTTCAATGGTCTAAAATAACATCAAATCAATTAATGCATTTATAAGTAATAATGTTCTGCAGTACGACAGTAAAAATATTCTGAAATCTTTTGAACAGTTACGGCTTAAAGTAACACACTCAATCAAAAATTATCCATTCATAAAATTAGTTTAATAGAAAAAATTTAATATCCAACCGTTAGAAAAATTCCAACTTCTCACTTACAATATATTCCGGACCACAGTCGAAGGTGTACCCCAATACGTCACCAGTACGAAGCACATGAATAATTTAAACCAGGAAATATAGTGACGGACGATGGGGAGGCACGCGAAGTCCGTTTGAAATTCAAGTATGTCTTACAATTGAAAAGGCATTTGACTACCCCCTGAGGTAGAAAATAAAGGATGTGAAGGAAGAGCGATTTGTATTAGCTCGGACGTAATGTTGTTATTCACAAGCGTATCGTAACTAAAAAATGTGTTTAACTCTTTCTATTCGATTATAAATAGACATTGAAATAACAATTAAGGCATTCTTTGTATATAAGTTTTATTTATATGATCTGAATGTTTACAGTTACATTGATTCATGTCTTTTTTATTAGTTCTTTAATATCCTCATTATAAATTGATATGTCAACAGTCATTTCGTCTTGTTAAAATTTTAATTTAGTCATATAAAATTTATCAAATGAATCGCAGCGTGATCTTATAATGTACTTAATATTATATAATATCTAAGTAGGTGGCGCTAGTGCTATTCACATCTGCTCCGTATTTAAAGCATTTTATAAATATATAATTAGAATATTCGTATAAAAGTTTGTGTTAAAATTTAAACTATAATAGTGATCTATCAGTGACAGTGTTTGCAAATTCCGAAAACTAACAATAGTGAAAATAGTGAATATTTACGAACTCACAAAGGTCAAGACATTATCTTATTAGTAAATCTGGATATTATTATTAATCAATTGCAAAATAAACTTCTACAAACTAAAAACAACTCTGATAACTGCTGTTTACCCAGCTATAATTAATTACAAAACTAAAATTTAATAAATAAAGGAAAAAAATAATAACAAATAAGTGACGGTGAAGTGTAAATTTAATTGTAAGGTGAATATAAATAAATGGCACCAAATCCAAGAGACTAACAACTCAACCACAAGTTTTACAAAAACTCGTAAGCTATCCGTGGTCCAAGTCGAGGTACATGCGACTTACGCTACACGAAGCGACCGATCCAAGTTCAAACCCGCGTAGGACGCGCAGTTTTATACATTTTATTTTCAATCAAAATTAAATTGACACTTGTTCAACTAAGAATGGAGTGCTCTGGATGTAAGCTAGTACATCTAGGAATAAATAACTATCTGCAATGTCACACGTGCAAAAACAAATACCACTACAAATGTCTCAATATGAAAGATGAACAATTTAAATGCCTAAGTAAGGAACACCGAAAAACTTGGATATGCCCATCTTGTTCAAATATTACTCGAAGAAACAGAATTAACGAAAATACTCCGGTACGATACAACAATGTTCCTTTAGTAGAGGAATCGTTAAACATGTCTTGCGATTTTACGCCATATAATGTAAACACCTCTAATATCCCACATAGTGATAATGTTGAGTTAAAATTCGACTCGGACAATAACATTACTATGAATAAAATTAGCGATCTATTAGATAAAAAACTGGATTCCTTATTTGTAACTCATATGGAAAATTTTCGTTTAAAAATGAGGGAAGACGTTAAAACCTTGGTACGAAATGAGTTTGACTCGATACTTAAGAATATTAAGGATGATTTTTCCCAAACAACCGATTTTATTTGCGCAGAACAGCATTCCTTGAAAAAGGAATTGGAGGAGAAATCTAAACTAATTGCAAATTTAGAAGTACAGAACCATCAACTTAATAACGACTTGCTTAAGCTAAAAAATAGTGTATCTGCGATTGAAAAACTATCTCGAAGTCATAACCTAGAAATCCAGGCACTTCCTGAATCACGAAACGAAAATGTTTTGACACATTTTAAAAAGTTGTGCGAGATTATCAATATATCTTTAGACTCCTCCCATATATGTGCATGTCGCAGAGTTGCAAAATTACACCCTTCGTCCAACAGACCTAGAAACATACTCGTAACTTTATCATCGCCACTTCTGAGGGACACCATTTTATCAGCAGTACACAGATACAATAAAAGTCATCCCAGTGACACTTTAAATTCAGGTCTCTTTGGTATTATTGGAGATAAATCTAAAGTTTATGTTACCGAACACCTTTCCCCTGACACTAAAATCCTACATGCAGCGGCTCGTAAAACTTCCAAAGATAAAAAATATAGATATGTTTGGATAAAATACGGCAACATATATATGCGAAAGAACGACTCTGCTCCGGCTATTCATATTAAAAATGAGGATTGTTTGAAAAATCTAAATTAACTATATTATCTAATCATTAAATTGTAATTCATTGTTATCTTTTTCTTTTACTTTATCTGGTTAATTATTATGCTCCTCTTTAGTTTCGCATTATGTTAATTTACTACCAAAATGTAAATCGTGTACGGTCCAAAACTAATGAAATATATTTAAATATCTTGAATAGTAATTATGATATAATATGTTTGACAGAAACTAATTTTAATTCTGATGTATTTGATAATGAAATTTTCGATGCACGCTATAATGTTTTCCGAAGAGACCGCTCATCCTCTTGCTGTAGGACCCTAAAAAAAAACGGAGGTGGTGTAGTGATAGCCACAAAAAAGAATTTTACCGTCATACACCAAGCGTCTTGGGAGAGCGAAATAGAAGACTTGTGGCTTACCTTTCCACATGGTGATGGAAATGTCGAGACTATTAATATTTGCCTCTGTTATTTACCACCCGATTTGCCTTATAATCATATTAAGTCATTTTACAATTCATGTATAAAAATTATAACGAATGCTGACGATTCGGAAATTTTCCTTCTCTTAGGTGACTTTAACACCCCTGGTATAACCTGGAACTGTACTGATAATACAGATTTTCTTACACCAACTTATTCTGTAGATTTCAAATCTCAACAACTAATAAATATGTTTAACATATGTAATTTGTTTCAGTTTAACCACATTAAAAATTGTAACGAGCGTTATTTGGATCTTGTTTTATCGAACAAAACAACGGTTCGAGTCACTAGAGTTGAACCTTTAAGTCGCGAAGATAGGCATCATCCACCAATTGAAGTTGAATTAGAATTACAAGGCGTTCATACTAAATGTATTAAAACTAAAAATCGTAAAATGTATAACTTTTACAAATGTGATTACGACAAAATTCGAACTGAACTAAATAATACTAATTGGATTGAAATTTTATCTGAAAAGGATATAGATAGTAATGTGCATGCTTTTTACAATATACTAAATTCTATAATACATAGTTACACACCATTAAAACGATGTAACTCTGATAGATATCCCATTTGGTACGACTCTGCGTTAAAATGCTGCCTTGTAGAGAAGAATAAATATCACAAAAGATTCAAAATGTTTCGTAATCCTCGTGACTACGATACATTTTCTCTGTTACGATCTAGATGTAAGGACCTTATGGATCTTTGCTTTACAAAATTTATTTCGTCAGTGGAAGAATCGCACAACCCTAAAGCTTTCTTCAGGTATGTGGATAGTTGGAAACAGTCTAAACATAACTCAATCCCAACCTGTATGAAATACGATACCCTATCATCTGACAACGATTTCGACACATGCGAACTGTTTTCCAGATACTTCAGCTCTGTTTTCGAGAATGCGACTGTGAACACTGATACATCATATGATATTAGCATTTGTAATACATCCTTATTAAACCGTATACATATAACGTCCGACGATATCTTACGCAAATTAAATAAACTAGATCCAAGCAAAGGTGCGGGCCCCGACAATATTCCACCAATATTTATAAAAACATGTGCTAAAGAACTGTGTATGCCGCTTTACATCCTATTTAACTTATCACTACAGAGTGGTGTGTTTCCCAAGTATTGGAAAACGGCATATGTAATTCCTATTTATAAATCGGGAGATCGCACATGCTGTGAAAATTATAGGCCAATAAGCATTTTATCATGCTTTTCAAAAATACTGGAATCAGTAGTATTTGATAGTATTTACTTTCATACAAAATCGTATATTTCACCAAAACAGCATGGTTTCGTTAAGAATCGATCAACAACATCAAATTTATTGGAATATAAGAACGCCATTTGTAATTCGTTTGGGCGCTGTGGTCAGACTGATACAATATACACAGATTTTTCCAAGGCTTTCGACAAGGTTAAACATGTGTTATTGTGCCATAAATTGAGTGCATACGGCATCAGCGGCGATTTGTTGAGATGGATTGAATCCTATCTGCATAAAAGAACTCAACTAGTAGCAATCAAGGGACACATTTCGTCCCCCACAATAATTACTTCAGGGGTTCCTCAAGGATCACATCTAGGTCCACTTTTCTTTATACTCTTCATCAATGATCTTGCTGAGCTTTTGTCTTGTCCATGCCTACTCTATGCTGATGATCTTAAAATTTTTAATTGTATAAATAACCAAAATGATACTTTAGTTCTGCAAAAAGATTTAGAAACTGTTGCTTATTGGTGCAAATCAAATTATATGTTTCTTAATATAAATAAATGTTCAGTTGTTAGTTTCACTGCAAAAAGATCAAATAAAGTTATTTTTGATTACTCCTTAGAAGGCCAGCGTTTGACTCGTAAAACGTCGATTAAAGATCTCGGCGTCATGTTCGATGAAAAACTATCATTTAAGGATCATTACGACTACATCACAAGTAAGAGTAATAGGCTTGTAGGCTTTATCAGCCGTACTACAAAATCATTTAGTAAACCAGCAAGCGTCATCAAACTATATTACACCTTAGTTAGAAGCATTCTGGAATATAACTCAGTTATCTGGTCTCCCTATTATTCGATTCATCGTGAAAAAATAGAAAGTGTCCAAAAAAAGTTCTTGAGGATTCTTTGTTATCGATTTCATTACGGCCGTAAGCTAGCAACTTATGAAGACAGATGTAATTTCTTCCATGTACCATCTTTGAATTGTCGCCGGCGTTACACTGACTTAATTACTCTTCATAAAATAATTCATGCTATTATTGACGCTCCTCTACTGTTATCATGTATTAATTTTAATACTAACCACAGATCCAGAAATCCCAAGACATTCTCTCTTATGGTTTACATAAATAACACGTCCTATTACAACCCCCTAGCCCGTATGTGCCGTTGTTATAATGATTTAGCTGCAATAAAGGGCAGTCTCGACATTTTCAGTACCAACGTTCATCATTTTAAGAAAATAATTCGAAAATAATCGTTCAATTTTAAACTGAAAACCTTATCTATTGTTATCTTTTCTAACTTTTAGTCCACTTTAACATTTATTGTCACTGTTTTATTGATGTATTGTATATTTACTTTAGATTCTCTTTACGTTTTTCGAAATTGTTTTACATATTAACTTCACTAAACTGTGATTTAAGTATAAGTAAGAAACATGAGATGTAATTGCACTTTAAAAATGTCTTGATGTGTACACATACTTAAGGGTTTAAACTTTGTCACAGAACTACGAGCATTTATATTTGATTGTATTTAATAGTTTTTACCTGTTTTATGTACCATAGCTAATAAATAAATAAATAAATAAATAAATATTAATGAAACGCGTTTGGTTTCTTACTAAAAGCTGTCTTTTGCGACTTATCTAATAAATTCGAAGGATCTTACACTGATCGCTGTTAGATTTTTAGACAATTTACGTTCTTCTAATTTTTGGTTATGGTATATTTATGATCCTAGATATAGTTTCCACGTGGGATAGAAAATCCGAATTGCATTAGACTAAGAATAGTTGTTACTTTGATCAAATATTTAAGAATTGAAGTTGCCAATTTTAAATATTTATTAGAGATCATGATACTGCAAAGCATAATAAACTCAATAATAGATCAAATATATCAAGAAACATTTGAATTATTCAAACCACCGCATCATTTTTATGATAAAACTTTAAACGTACAAGCAAAACTTGCTCAGCAAGGATTTCAATCTAGACGTGATCATACGATTCCCTTGCATTCGGATTCCGGCAGTTGGCAGAATTCCTCGGATATTGTTTTTGTTGGAAATAAAAGTGTGATCCGCTATAGCGCATACTTACACTCGATCAGGCACTTTATGCGGAACGTGAATCGCGTTTTAAACAAGATAAATAGTCAGAGCACATGCTCCATACGAAGATAAAGTTGTTTAAATAAATTAATGTATGGTTTTGGCCACAGTCGTTGTATCGATCTACAAAAAAAATTGATAGAGAATTTTATTCAAAGAACGTTTGTAATCCTTTCGTGAAAAACAAAGCAGAGTTAATCGGTTTTATCTACGTAATTATAATAGGACTTTCTTTTAAAAAATATGGGCTTCGTTTTACAGCCGTTTGTGAATAAAAATTAAGCATTTTAAAAGCTCGTAATTTCGTGATCCTTTTTGTTTTTAAATAGCTTAAAATTAATCCTGTTGTAATCCATTTAAACCGGTTTTGTACCAGTAATAAATATAACAATAAATAACTGATGAAATATGAATATTGACGAATGTTTAATATTATTAGTATATTTTCATACCTCATTCTTCTCTATACATATAAAGTTTAATCTGACTAATGAGGTTATTTTGAGCTCATTTTTTCCTTCATTTTTTATTTGGAATCTACACAAAATGAAGTACATAACAGTATAAAGTTGAGTGGATAAGCCTTCAAATAAGATTCGGCTAAATGGTTGATTTCGCTGAAAATGTTCCCATCTAGCCCAAATTAAACTTCACTCATTCTCGGAAAACTCGGAAGTTACTCGTATCCTCCAACGAGATCAGAGTCGCTTTTCATGTGAGTAATTCCTTTAATTTTTGCTATTTCTCGTACATACGTGCTTTTACAAAGAAAATATAATTTATCAAGTTAAGCAGAAAAATTAAGAAAATATTAAAAATTTCGCGAAATTATCTTACTGCTCCATTTAAGTTCGGAATAAATTACAAAAACAGTCTGATATGAATGTACTACCTATGGGTCCCCGACGTTTTCTACGAAAAATTAATATAAAGATTTTTTTTAAAGTTACTCGTTAAAGCATTAGTTAATTGATAATGAAAATCTTTTCAAAATCGATCCAGCAGCTTACAGACAGACAGATAAACAAAAATTTTAAAAATAAATTTGTTATGTTAGTACCATATGTACTTTCATTTTTTCATTCACAAAGAGACATTTCATTTTGTTTATCAATAAAATTCGGTGGTACAGCAGATATCCACTGACGATTAACTAATCGTCCTTGAAATTCAAGCTTGTACTGGAACCAATCACCAGTAACCTTCAACCTAAAAAAGTCTAGTGATGTACTCAATGGCACTTAGGACTTTCATGAAACTAACGACCTCTGGGTCTTGTCAAAAGAGGCGATTAAGTTAAGACTCTTGCCGCGTCGTCGACAAAACCTAAAGATTTCACACTTGCTCTTTTCAATACTGAATAAATAAGGCCAAGCCAGTTGCAACCCAGCAACTCTTGAGCCAAATCGCGCGAAACTTTCTCGATGTTTTGTTTGCCAGACAGTTTAAAATGCAGACTTATGTTAATATCTCACATCCCAGCTTACCGAGTGTTTACAAGCTTATTTTTTATCGAGTTCAACGTCGAAAATAATGAAGAATTGTTGTTGAATTTTTGCGACTTTTTTGGTATTATATTTTTTAGTTTACTGAGTTGAAAAATTATATTATCGTTTTTTATTAACAAAACTCTATTACTTATTGCATTCAATTTTTAATGACTATATCATTAATCGTGTCCACGAAATATGCAACTTAAGTGTTAATATTAAAAAGTATTAAAGGACATTGTTAACCTCATTAGAAATAGATAAAATATTAGCTAAAATATTTCATATTATATTTTCTGAAAGCCCACTAATACCACTATTAATATTTAATTCGTAATTTCATTACGTTTTTTCTAACGATTATAATGCCAAGCGGTTTCAAACATAGTGTTAAAATTAAATTTGTTATTTAACGTAACGCTACAAATAAATTTAAATAGTTCCATTACTTCCATTGGTCAGTGTATCGACGGCCCATTGGCCCACTAAATTCAGTAATTTAACGACCCCAACCTTCCCTTTGATGTCGATCACAGATGTACGTATTAACCCGAAAATTATATGAAAGGTTAACCTTGAAGCGCCTAAAATTAATACAGTTAAATCTCATTGAAAATTAAAATTTCACCTCGAATCTCGAATCTTATTAACCGTAATAAATTGCCGAATTAAATTTTGAATACGGTGTTATGATTTCGTAAAGAATCTTAGAAATTCATCTAGTCAGGATGAATTGGAATTTCAATGTCGCGATTTAATTATTTTGTGATTTTATAATTCATTTCATAGATTCACCTAATAAATATTTACTACGATCTCTACTTTGGGATGGGTCTGTATTAGATTCCTTTTTGTAATGTTACGTATGTACGTCTATCAGTGGTCTGGTCTGGTACTGACCAGAAGACCATAAAGACGTAATAATAATAATAATAAATAACGCATCACACTCAACGGCCCCCATTAAGATCTCATGACCTTGTGTCGGGGGTCCGGAAACACTCACAACACTAACACAAACACCCAGACCACGACAAACGTCTGTATGGCCAATACACACGTTTGCCGTGAGCGGGGATCGAACCCGCGACTGTAAGCGCTTTAGTCAGTTGCAGTGACCATTGCGCCAACGCGTCTGTCATTCACGTAGAAACTATAAATATATTTTTAAAAAAGTTAGCATGATAATACTTAGAATATAGAAATTCTGCAAAATTGAGGATTAAGAATGAGCATAACATATAAAAACAAAATCAATGTTGACGATGTCACTGAGTTTTTTTTTTTAATATAAATTTAAACTTCGTGACTAAATCAAAGCGTTCGGAATTGCCGTTTCATTGTGTTTATTTTCAAAAGAACAAAGACATTTTATTTCCGACGAATGACCGTAAAGTTCGCAAGATAGAATATTAACCATTCATCATATTTTGATTCATCGTTAAAGATAACGTTCGTATCGTAATTTATTGATAATAAAGAACGTTGAATGCATTTATTACACCCCTTTAGGTTTTCTAAAATGAACCATTCACGTCAAACTGTCTCATGAACTGTGTAAATGTCGATTTTTTTCTAATATACCTAATAAAGCATTTTAAAATTTTTGCGCAGCGCGGACAGTTAGCTATGTGAATAAAATAAAACAAATAAAATTTTGCAAAACGGATTCACCAATTGGTTAATCAGGTGCAGGCATATTGATCTTACTCTCGCAAAAAAAATCACGACTATTTATATTTTCATCGTTATCTTCATTTTCTTATTTTGACTCCTACGAGGGGGCGTGGTGGTGTTTAATGACACGCCTGGTACAAAAAGTTGGGAATCCCTAAATTAGAATGAAAGTTTGAGAAGTATATAAATTACTTTTTGCCGCGAAAATAAAACTTAAAAGGGTGAAATCATATTGATGGGTAGGTGTGAAATAATAAAGACGTGAATTTTTGTGCTCTTAATTTATTTTTAATTAAAATATATTATCAGTTTTAATATCTAAACTACATATGTATATGTGACCACTCACCAACTGCCAGCTACTGCAACAAATGACAACTGTGACTAAACTATATACAACACAGTAAGCTAAAATATTTACAACTGTTATACACAACTATAACTATGGAGTCTATTAAAAACACAATAGAGGAACTCACTGCATTATTCAATACTAAAATGTCAGAATTTCAAAAAGAACTAAAGACTTCCATCCCAGCAACGAGCCCCACATCTAACATAAACAGTCATTTCAACTTATTTCGGTTTTTTGTTCTGACAGCCTTAGAAAATTTACAACTCCAAGTTGAAATTTTATCAAGGCAATATGACCAATTAGAAATGCACTCTAGGAAAAAAATTATTCTCTTGCATGGAATTGCTGAAGATGGTAAAGAGAATGCCGCTGTGCTTGCCTTAAAAACGATTGCCGAATTTCTGAAAACTCCAAATATTAGCCCCGACTCTTTTAGATATTGTCATCGTCTGGGGAATACGGTTACGAAGAAACCCCGTCCAGTATTGATTAAATTTAAAGACCAATCTGTTAAGGATAAGGTCTGGTCCAGCAAGTCCAGCTTAAAAGGCTCCGGAATAACCATGTCCGAGTTTCTCACGAAGGGCCGTCACAAAACATTCCTGGCTGCAAGACAACGTTTCGGGGTTGCTAGGTGTTGGACCAGAGACGGGATCATTGTGGTTCTGTCACCGGATGGCTCGCGGCATCGTATTACCACCTTGGCGGAATTACAAGCTATCCAGAGTCCAGGGAGTGATGCTCCAGTCCCGCTGACGTCACCTGAACCAGAGGAAGCCTCCAAACCATCCAAAGCCATTAATTCTAGGCTCAAGAGGACTGTTAAAAGTCATCATAAAATTTAGTGCATAGATAGTTTGGCCCAGTATGTACTCGCTTTGTTTACATTCCTTAGTGTTTTATCACTTTAATATATATTCGTTTAGTTTACTTTTACCCACTTTTTATTTTATTTTATTTTACTGTCAATAATATTAACATTACTTTGAATTACACATTAATTTATATTCTCAAGTGTCAAACTAAAAATCGCGGACAGCTAAAAATATTGTATTGACAAATTGACAGCTAACAGATTATACGTTTACTCTTGTTCGGAAATTGTTGTATAAACGAGATAAAGAAACCATTCACGCTTTCATTGATTGATAGATATCTATCTATTATGCAGGAATTTTTTATCAATTATCTGTAAAATTTACATGATACTAGTAATATGTGCTAGTAATTATTACAATTTTCATTGTTGCGTAATATTCTGTAATTTTCTTTTTTGTGTTTTTGGAATGTCTTGTTTGTAATAAGTTTCTTTTTAAGATATTTTTTTATCGGTTGTTAAAGTAGTAGTTCTTTTATTTTTTTTTTTGTCATAGTTGATTTTTTTTTATTTTTTCTTTCTCTTTTCTATTTTCTTATGTAGCTGGCGGGTTGGAACATGGTTGTGGTTTGTATTTAATAGTTGACATATTTGTTTATTTTAATTTATTTAATTATTATTTCTCTTATTTATTCTTTTAACTTATTTTGTACATTTTTAAATATATTTACAAAAATATAAATATAAAAACATTTAAAAATATATAAAATAGATATATCTACTGAACGCGGAGATGACCTCAAGCGTCCAGTAGCTAGGGCTCCAGGTTGAGGAACCTCCTCACTATGCGTGCCGTCTCAAGCAACACTGCCTTTTGTATCCTGCTCTTGACCCAGCAGCTCAGCGAGAGTTTCTTAAGATGCTGGTCGAAACTCTTCGCAAATAGGCCGTTTACCGAGACGACAATAGGAACAATTATTGCTGAGTCCATACTCCACATGGCAGCAATCTCGTGGGCAAGGTCTAAATATTTACTTAATTTTTCTTTTTCGGCCTTCACAAGATTGTCATCATGTGGAATAGTGACATCAACAATAATTGCTCGGCGCGCTGATCGGTCTACTATCACTATATCAGGTTTATTGGCTGGTATGTGCCTGTCAGTGATAATTGACCGATCCCAGTAGAGCAGAGCATTACCATTTTCGAGAACCGGTGTAGGGTTATATCTATAGTAAGGTACCTCGATATCCACAAGACCGTATCGAAGAGCAAGTTGTTGGTGGATTATCCTGGCTACTTGGTTATGTCTGTGCAAATACTCACCGTTAGCAAGATGACAACAACCGGAAATTACATGCCTGAGTGATTCTCCAGGTCGGTGACAAGCACGACATATGTCTGGAGTTCCGTCTTTCATGATGTATTTCCGGTAGTTATTCGTCTTAATAACTTCGTCCATAATTGCACAGACAAAACCTTCAGTTTCTCCAAAAAGATCCCCGTATTGTAGCCAGGATACAGAACTGGCCTGGTCTACATCCGAACCCGTTAGGGCTTTGTAGAACCGTCCATGTAGTTCCTTGCTCCTCCAAACAGCCACGCGATCAAGTGTGTTCAATACTATAGGCCTGCGCCAGTTCTCTTTGCCTAAGGACAGCGGAGTAAAACCTTTGTCAACTACTACAACATCCTTATGCATATCACTATTGACACCTAGGACATAATTCCTGAGATTATACACCTCACGATTGTGGAGATTCTTAGCATTTAAAAAACCACGACCACCACATTTTCGTGGGATGTATAATCTCATTACAGATGAACGGGGATGATGCATTCGGTATGCTGTAAGCAGTTTACGTACTTGGCGGTCCAGGGAGTCCAGTTCAGTCTGGGTCCATCTTAAAATGCCGAAGGTGTAGACGAGTAAGGGCATAACCCAACTGTTGAAGGCACGCACCTTATTACCGCCCGATAAAAAACTGTTGAGGACTTTTTTCAGCCGGCCAAAGAAACGTTCCTTCACTAGTTGTTTTATAGATCCGTCATCAATGCCTAGTGCCTCCGACATTCCAAGATATTTGTAGCTTTCGCCCACGTCGAGGGATCTGAGGAGAAATGTTTTTGTAAGTTGTATATGCTCAGATGATACAACTCTACCTCTTTCTACATGGATGACAGCGCATTTATCAAGGCCAAACTCCATTCCGATAGAACTGCTAAAGGTTTCTGTAAGTTTTAGGAGCTTGACTAAATCTGTTCGTTTCGATGCATAAAGTTTAAGGTCATCCATGTAGAGTAGGTGTGATATGATTGTGCTCCCTCTACGTAGGCGAAATCCTAACCCTGAATTCTCCAATAATGTACTTAGAGGATTGAGGGCCAGGCAAAACCACAAAGGGCTTAAACTGTCTCCCTGGAAAATACCCCGCTTAATCCTTATCAGCTCGGTCGATCCGAAAATATCAGTGCTACCTGGGTGACAAAGAAATGTGATCCACTGCCCCATACACAACTTAAGAAAGGAACATAGAGTTGCATCAATCTTATACAATTCCAGTATCCTCACAAGCCATGTATGTGGTACCGAATCATATGCCTTCTTGTAGTCTATCCAAGCAGTGTCAAGATTTTTACGGTTTCGACGTACCTGTTGGCATATGGTCATGTTTACGAGGAGAAGTTCCTTTGTACCGCGACTACCGGGTCTACATCCGTTTTGAGAAGGAGCCAAGATGTTGTTAGCTGTAATATGTTGAGTTATTTTAGCAGCTAAAACGGACGTAAGGAGCTTATAGATGGTAGACAAGCAAGTTATCGGACGGTAGTTTTTTGGATCCGCGGTACATCCGGATTTGTATATCAGGAATGTAGCACCAGTTGTCATAAATGTTGGTAATGTGCCGGTATCGAGGGCATTTTGGAATTGCAATGCCAGAACGGGATGTGAAGTACGAAACCTCTTCAACCAAAAGTTATGCAAGCCGTCCGGGCCAGGACATTTCCAGTTAGACGTTGAATGGATTGCACAACTTATATCATCTGGGTTTATTGTGATAGGGCCCATTTGTGGAAGTGATTCACAGCTCCCCCTGACAATGTTCATCCAATCACCCTCAGTATGATCAACAGGAGCCGACCAGATATTACGCCAAAAATTAGTCATAACTTCTGGAGAAGGCGGCACGCCGTTGGTCACACTATCATTACGCTGTTCCCAATTCCTGTATACTTTCCGTTGGTCACTTTGAAACATCCTATTTTGACGATATCGATCCACACGTTTTTTGTAGTGCCTAATGCGTTTCGCCCAAGCATATATTTTCTGCTTCAAAAAATCAATACGATCTGTAACCATATTCATATATTCATTAGAAATTATGTTAGTGCCTGCAAACGCTTGGTGTACAAATCGCATGACCCTTGGGCGATTATTACCTGCTCTGAAACTAATTAGCTTTCCAATTAGGGTTCTTGTAAAGGCAATACGTTTTTCAATCCTGGCCTGCCAAGTTGGGATAGTGTTTTGTGATGAAACAATTTTGTGTATTGAAAATTTAATAGATGATGCATTACACACAGCAACAGCTCCACAATACAGTATTGAGTAAGTGTCATAGAGATCTTGAGAGTCACCTAAATATTGTTGTAATATTTTATCCATAATACTCACAAACATTAAATTACGCTTTTGCATGGGCAAGCGAGGAATTCGTGGTCTTAAATTAAATGGCATGCATCGATATTTCAAAATAGCATCCTCCAAACATCTCCTCATATGCTCATTATCCTGGTCACTTACCGACAAATCAACACTGTTAGATGGCCTTACGTTTAAAATGTGCTCGTTTGTCTCATTCTGTACATTTTGCTCATTTTGTGGCAGTTGAACACAATGAGAATTACTAACAGCATTCAATTGTTGCAAGTTTAAGCGCAGCTGCTCAAGTACCGACTCATCCAGTAGGTGACAACGTTGGATGGCGCGAACTTGATCTGATAGTCGTTGGGCAGTCACGGTAACTGTCGGTTCAAGTGCCTGAAACATAGACAACATTGTTGAACGATACGCAGTGAGGTTAATTCCCCCTCCTGTTGCCCCATAATATGCTCGCATGACACTCTCATTCATTTTTTGGGTCCACTTCATGCGACGCACTGCACCACCGGCGGCGGGAGTTTTTGCGGGAGCACGTTGCTCCGGTAGCTCCAAGCCATCCTGTGGGAGGTGTAAGACTCGTCGGTGTTTCGGTCTTCTTACTGGCGGGTCGATCTCATGCTTCTCCGACTCCGTAGAAGATAGCGGAGTTCGATAATCATCGTCTGACAGGGACGATTGCGTATCGGAGTGGGACGAGTTCACCTTAGATGATGAGGGTGCGGGTCGTCCTCTGGCATTTTTCATTTTATTTATTGAGTATTTTTGTCATTTTCACGGTCTCTTGGTGAAAATTTTTATGTAAAATATTTAATTTTAATATTAAATTTTATGACAATAAGAAAAAACGTCATGTTGTTTGACGGCTGCCAGGTTTAGAATATATATATAATATATATCTAATTATTATTATTATTACTTTATACATATAATACATATTACATTTTATATATAAATATATATTTATCATGTCATCAAATATCAGCATAGACAGTGAGTATTTTTTGTCTTTGTCGTCCTCTGATGACTCGTCAAGTGATGATAGTTACCACAGTACATCTCCTCCTCCGCTTAATGTCGCCATTGATTCATATTTCTCAGACTGCCTGAAAAATTTTAATATAGTCCATATTAATGCACAAAGTATACCGGCTCATTATCCTGATATGCTTGCGTCATTCGATTCCCATAATATTCACGCCATTCTTATATCTGAGACATGGCTGCAGCCATGTCTACCATCTACGACCTACGCATTACCAGGTTTTAGACTAATACGCAACGACCGCATTGGTAAGCGAGGGGGTGGGGTGGCGATCTATTTAAGATCCCACATCTCGTTTACTATACTTAGTTTGTCAACCCCATCTACTCAGACTGATGCGGCCGAACACCTAATTATTGAAGTTCTACTTTCTAACTGTGCTAAAGTTCTTCTCGGCGTTTATTATAACCCTTCTTCTAATAACAATTACTATTCTTCTTTTGAAAACCTATTAGAAAATCTAACACCTAGTTACAGCCATTCCATTATTATGGGTGATTTTAATACGTGTCTACTGAAAGGCGACACCAATAGTAAGAAATTAGTGGCCATAACAGAATCCCATAATATAAAAATCTTACCCCTATCGGCTACCCACTATTTCCCTGGCTGTTCTCCATCGCTTCTTGACCTTATTTTGGTTTCTTCTTCAGACTCGGTAGCTAAATTCGGCCAATGCTCCGCTGATGCCTTTTCCTATCATGACATGATTTATCTTTCATATAAAATTCGTCCTCCTAAATTCAAACCGAGAATCCTTCTGCAGCGTAGTTTTGGTGGAATGAATCGTAATCACCTTTGTGATGATGCTGGTCAGTTAGACTGGTCCGCGGTCTATACTGCTGAGACGATTGACCAAAAACTAAATGTGTTCAACTCTTTAATTACACAGTTATATGACAAGCATGCACCTATAAAACCAATTAAAAGAAAGCATCTCCCAGCACCTTGGTTAACAGACCAAATAAAATATCTTATAAAGGAAAAGAATAAGGCCAAGTATAGATATAAATTAAATGACTCCGATTCCAACAGGGAGAAGTACAACAAAGCGCGAAATCGCTGCAATACATCTTGTAGAGATGCACAACGACGCCACATTTATCAATCTGTCGAAAACGGCGACACAGCGAAAACATGGAAGTTTCTTGAATCACTTGGAGTTGGAAAATCTTCTCATAATTCCCCTGTTAATTTAGATATCGAACTTTTGAATCAACACTTTTCATCGTCGAACACACTTGATAGTTCCGTTAAAATAAATACAATGAACATTATTTCTAATTACCCAACTCCTAGCTTTCCTCCGTTTAGCTTCACATCTTTTACCGAATGTGATGTTAAAAAGAACGTTATGTCTATATCCTCGAATGCTGTTGGCACAGACTGTATCAGCCGTAATATGATCATTCCCATCCTCGATATTGTGACTCCCGTCTTGACCCATATCTTAAATTTTTCCCTTACCTGCAGCAAGCTTCCTGATGCATGGAAGGATGCGCAAATTATCCCCATCCCTAAAAAAGGTAATCCCTTAACAGCTTCTGATTTCCGACCTATTTCAATTCTTCCTTTCCTCTCCAAGGTCCTTGAAAAGCTCGTCTCACACCAACTAAATAGTTTCCTTAATGAGCATTCCCTTCTCAATCCTCTTCAATCAGGTTTCCGTGCAGGTTATAGTACGGCTACAGCTTTAGTTAAAGTCACAGACGACATTCGGTTGGCTATGGACTCCAAACAGCTCACAATCTTAGTGCTTCTTGACTTTAGTAACGCATTTAACAGCGTTGACCATGACATATTGTTGAGTCTGTTATGTTCTTTTAACATATCTCCATCCGTAAAAGATTGGCTTCAAAGTTACCTCAGTGGCCGAAGACAGCGTGTTCGTGTGGACGAAACATTCTCTTCATGGCGAGAAGTCCGCGCTGGGGTACCTCAAGGTGGTGTGTTGTCTCCGTTACTTTTCTCAATCTTCATTAATTCAATTACTCATGTTATCTCTTCTCTCTACCATATGTATGCAGACGATATTCAAATTTACCGTCACTCAACCCTTGACAGACTATCTGATGCTGTCACTGCCATTAACAATGACCTAGTGGCAATCTATAAATGGAGTCAGCAGTTTGGGCTTAACATTAATCCTACAAAGTCACAGGTCATTGTTGTTGGTAGTCCAGCCTTGATGGCAAGGGTTGACTGGGCGGAGTTACCTCGGGTTGTGTACAATGGTACTAACTTATCCTACTGTTCCACTGTTAGAGACCTTGGTATACAGCTTGACAGTACTCTTTCCTGGTCGGAGCATTTAAAGCAAATTGGTAAAAAAACATACGCTTCCTTAAGCTCTTTACGTCGTCTTAAAAATGTACTTCCAATTCCTACCAAAACTATGCTTGCAAACTCTCTTCTTCTTTCAATTCTCGATTATGCGGACGCAAGCTATCTTAATCTAACCGAGGACCAACTTAACTATCTTGAGCGATTACAATATGTAGCTATTCGGTTTATTTTTGTTAGAATTATTTAGTTAATAATTCATATTAAACCTTTGTGCAAGTCTTATGTTAATATTTTAATTTCTTTTTAATATTGTTCGTTGCTATGTTACGTTGTTGACTTCACTTTTAGAGTTAATAAAAGAATCTTGCTATTTTAATATTATTTCAGTTCTTTCTTTATTTTATTTATTCCAAATTTATATTTCACACATTAACATGGTAGCAGAGCGTGGTTCAATATAATAAAAAATAATTATTTGGAATAATTTAGATGAAAAAATTTTGTCGAAAGTTTACTCTGAATAGAAATTTGCGAAAGTTTCGTAAGGAAGATGGAAAAGTCTATCTTGGATGCGACGAAGATGCAAATAGGACTATTAGAGGACAGAAACTGGTCGACGTGGAAATATAAGATTAAAATAGCACTAACAGGGTTAGGAGTACTAGATATAGTAGAGGGGAAGATTGTTAAACCAGAGTTGAAGTCTTCCTTGAACCCTGAAGAGATTAAAAGGTATGATCTTCAGTTGCAGAATTATCTTAAGGCGGATAGTATAGCACTGCTGATTATTACAACGAATTTGTCAGATGAGACTCTTCAAAAAGTCATAAGATTTTCTACATCGAGAGAGGTATGGCTAGAATTACACAGAATGTATGATGGTGCTTCTGATGATAGAGCGTATGACCTCTGTATGAAATTTTTCGATTACAAGAAGCAATCTGAGGATGATATAGGAACTCATTTGTCTAAGTTAAAGAACATTTGGTTTGATTTATCACAGGAAATGCATAAATATGACGGTTGTAATGAATTGCCAGACATTTTCTTAATTTGTAAGATGTTGGATACGTTACCTGAAGAATATTTTGCATTTAAATCAAGTTGGTTGTTAATGTCGAAATCAGAAAGAACGGTGGAAAATTTGACGAGTCAGTTATGTTCACACGAGAGAGTGTTAGCGGCTAAAAATGGAGAAGTTATAGAGGCTCTAACTATTCGTGGAAGCAGAAATAGACAAAAGAAATTCATAAAGAAACCTGGAAAAACAGATGTCTGGAAATGTTATTATTGTGGGGAGATTGGACACAAAATTAAGAAATGTTTTAAATGGAAATCCGAAGGACGACCTCTTAAGCGTTCTGAACCATCAACATCAAAAATTGAGTCTAATGCAGGTGTGAACATGAATCTTATGTCAGTTGATGCAATGATGACTGAGGATCGAGAAAGCTGGTTTGTTGATAATGGAGCAACGAGTCATGTGACAAGCAGATCTGATCTATTCGAGACGTTTCATTACTTTAATGGTTCACACACTGTGACAACAGCCAATGGAGAAGTTGTTCAAGCTGTTGGTAAAGGTAAACTCAAAATCGAGGCTGATGTATATGGTTACAAACAACTTATAACATTGAATGATGTTTGGTACGTGCCTAATATTAAGAAAAACTTATTTTCTGTATTATCAGCGCAAGACAAGCTCTCAAACAGCACTTTTACTTCGAAAAGTACAACATGCAATATATCTATGAATGGAAAGGTCTTATTGGTTGGATATAGAAAGAAGCAAGGTGGATTATACAAACTACAGGTGAATAATCTTCAACCCACAAAAGCAATTGAAATTAACAGCTTAAATACAAATAATTTGTTACAAGTATACCATGAGAGATTGGTTCATCAGAATAAATCGCATGTTAGAAATGTTGTCGAAAGAGAACTTGGAATTAAGCTCGAGGCTGATAATAAGGAACTTTGTGAAGGTTGTATATATGGTAAGGCACATAGACAGAAATTTGATAAAAGAGAAAGAGCAACAAAAGCAGGAGAAATAATTCACGCTGATGTATGCGGTCCTTTTTGTTATTCATTTTCCAAATTTAGATACTTTGTTTTCTTTAAAGATGACATGTCAAAATTCCGTTATGTATACTTTATGAAAAATAAGTCAGAAGTTAGTCAAAAGTTGAAGTTGGTACTTGCAGAGATCAGAGCAATGGGACACAACGTTCGAGAACTTTTGAGTGACAATGGCGGAGAGCTTGATAACGAAGATGTAAAAAGAATTTTAGAGGGATTTGGTATTAGACAAAGACTCACTATGCCTTATACCCCACAGCAAAACGGCTCAGTAGAAAGAGAAAATAGAACAGTAGTAGAAGCTGCGAGGTCTATAATGCATGCAAAAGAGCTACCTCAAGGATTATGGGCAGAACTAATTGCTGCAGTAGTTTATGTTCTCAATAGAACGGGATCAACGACTTTTGATAAAACCCCATATGAGATTTGGTACAGTAAGAAGCCAAGAATTAGACATTTAAGAATAATCGGTAGTATTTGTTATGCACATATTCCAAAAATAACGAGGAAGAAATTAGACAAAAAGGCAGTAAAAGGTATATTTATTGGTTATGATAATGATGAAGGTTACAGAGTATGGGTCAAAGAAACAAACAAGCTTATACGATCGAGAGATGTTATTTTTGAAGAGAAGACCTTAAATCCAAGTAACTTTATAGAGATACCATTGAGAGAAAACCAAAAGATACCAGAATCTACACCTGTTATAGAAACTCAAAAGATACCATCAACAAGCGAAGAAATAATTGAAGATCTAGGTAATCAGACTGAATATGAGTCAGTGGAATCAGACACTGAATTAAGAGAAGACAATGAATCTGAAAGTGAAGAGTTTCTATCTGAAGAGGAAATAGAAGAACAAGGTAGAATAACACTAAGAGATAGATCACTATTGCGACCTCCTGATAAATTCAAAGACTTCGTTATGAGTATAGTTGATGATATGAGAGACGTTAAAGAGCCACAAACTTATAAAGAAGCTATTCAAAGTAAAGACAGTGACAAATGGAAGTTAGCTATGGATGATGAAATGAATTCATTAACAGAGAATGAGACTTGGGAAATGGTTGATTTACCCAAGAACAGAAAAGCAATTACATGTAAATGGATTTATAAAATTAAAACTAATCCAGATGGTACTATAGATCGATATAAAGCCAGACTTGTGATAAAGGGATACTCACAAAAGAAGGATATCGATTACTATGAAACATTTAGTCCAGTAGCCAAGATGAGCACAATTAGACTACTGCTGAGTATTGCTGCTAAAGATAATATGTTTTTAGCTCAATTTGACGTTTCCACAGCATTCTTATATGGAAAATTGAATGAGGAAATATACATGAAACCACCAGAAGGGTATTTTGATGATTCAATTAAGGTATGCAAGTTAAAGAGGAGCTTGTATGGACTGAAACAGGCTCCACGATGTTGGAATACTTGTATAAAAGACTTCCTTAAGACGCTTGGATTTAAAGAAAGCGAAGCAGATCCATGCCTCTTCGTAAGACAGAGGGGAGAAAGAAAGCTCATTTTAGCTCTGTACGTAGACGATGGTCTGCTTGCTTCAACACACCAAGGCGAAGCTGATAAATTTATTAAGGAATTGAGAGACAAATTTAAAATAAAATCAAAACCTGCAAATTATTTTCTAGGTCTTGAAATTGAAAGACTACATGGGTGTATAAAATTAAATCAAGCAGCTTATGCAAAGAAAGTTCTACAGAAATTTAATATGGAGAACTGTAAAGCAGTTGGGACACCCATAATAAAAGATTCAGAAACAAGAGAAGATAGCTGTATAAAGGAATTTCCATATAGACAAGCAGTTGGTGCTTTAGCTTATCTTATGGTAGGAACAAGAACTGATTTAGCATATTCAGTTGGTGTTGCATCACGACATTTAGAAAATCCAAGAAAAGAAGATATAATTAATGTAAAACGTATTTTGCGTTATTTAAAAGGAACCATAGATTGCGGACTTGAGTACACATGTGATTCGAGTAAGAATTTAATATGTTACAGTGATGCGGATCATGGTGGTGACTTAGACACAGGGTGCTCCACTACAGGAATGATCTGCATGTATGCTGGCGGAGCGATATCCTGGAAAAGTCACAGACAAGTCTCTGTTGCAATTTCTAGTACAGAAGCTGAAGTAGTCGCTGCAAGTGAAACAGTCAGAGAAATAATTTGGTTGAAAAGACTGATCAAAAGTATTGAAAATTCAATCGAATTACCAGTACTCTACGTCGATAATGAATCAGCTATTAAATTGGCACAAAATCCTTCATATGAATATCACAATAGAATGAAACATGTGCGGTTGAGACATTTCTTTGTGAAGGAAGCTGTTGCCAGAAATGAATTACAGGTTAATAAGATATCATCTGAGTTACAATTGGCAGATATGATGACCAAGCCATTGTATAAACCCAGATTAATGAAAATTTGTCGTAACATAGGCATGACTACAGCTGGGAAGACTTAACAAAGAGAGAAGATGTTAGAATTATTTAGTTAATAATTCATATTAAACCTTTGTGCAAGTCTTATGTTAATATTTTAATTTCTTTTTAATATTGTTCGTTGCTATGTTACGTTGTTGACTTCACTTTTAGAGTTAATAAAAGAATCTTGCTATTTTAATATTATTTCAGTTCTTTCTTTATTTTATTTATTCCAAATTTATATTTCACACATTAACAATTTTCGGTCTCCGAAAGTATGACCACGTTTCAGAATTTCGTTCAAAGCTCAAGTGGCTTCCTGTACGCCGTCGCCGGAACTTACATACTCTTTCTCTTCTGTACTGTGTGTTATTTAATCCAAATGCTCCTCATTATCTAAAGGAGAAATTTGAATTTTTAGGTGACCAGTCTAGTATTCGACCGTCACGTAGACTTGTACTGAAAATGCCAACACACAACAGTAAATTTTACAACCAGTCCTTCACCGTTCAGGCTATAACTCTCTGGAACGACTTGCCTTTGAGTATACGAGAGTCAAAAACTTTGCAAACATTTAAAATATCGACAAAGAAATTCTATCTCTCATTACAATAATGATGATGACATGTATATAGGTATGAATATATGTATGTATGTATTTATATATGTATGTTTGTATGTATGTATGTATGTATGTATGTATGTATGTATGTATGTATGTATGTATGTATGTATGCATTTAATTTAAAATTATATATATATATATATATATATATGTATTAATATATAATTTCATTTCATTTGAAAGTAATTATGATTGCACTACCCCATACTGTTTTCCAAACACAATCATCTTACCCAAGGTAGTCTGGAAGAAATGGCTAATAAGCCATAAGACCGCCTTTTGTTTCGCCACTAGGTTAATAATAGGTACTTCTGTATTTGTATGTTTTGTAATTGTGTGGTGTGCAATAAAGTATTAAATAAATCGGGCAGTAGAAATCGCTGGAGCTAACCACCAGTAAGTTTATATATTCACACACTTCTGTCTGTGTTAATCGCTGACAACTTGTAATTTTTTTGTACTATAAATACTTCGACCAAGCAGTTTATATTTGACAGTTTCTATTTATCAATTTCTTTTCTATTTGTGTTCTATTAAAATTAATAAATAGTGAAAAAATATCTGGATGGCCTTTGCTCAGTATTTTTTTTTTTGGTAAATCGGTAATCTGTTTTCTTTTTTGTAATTTATATTTAGATTAAAAAGCAAATAAAATAAAGTAGAACAAGTAGGTTTTAAATTTAAATTAAACCTACCTAGAACAATTTATTGTACGAAAATAAATTGATCTAACCCGAAATCCCCCGAGTACTAAATTTCATGAAAATCGTTTCGGAGATTCAGATTATATATATTGTATATGGTATTCGATGTTACTTAATATTCCGGTATTAAGATCAAGTTTATCTTTTAAATATCAATGGTCCAATAACACGTTTCAATTCCCCTGCCTAACTTAAATCTTGGGGTTTAAATAACCTTTCCCGTCTATATCCTAGGGACAAAAATTAATACAAATTGCCAATACCTTCGTCATTTATAATTCAACGTAATAGACCACGGGCCCTTGGTTCAGGGGTTCCCAAACCTGCTCTACATAGCGGTCTACTGAACACTGATTTTCTGAGAAAACCATTTTAAGAGTTCCACGAGAAACTTAAATACATAATTTAAACCTTACCCAAACGAAAATGTTACTAATTAAAAAAAAAAACAATATCAGAAAAGGAAAATTTAATTTTAAGCACGTTATGCGGCCAAGCTCGAACAAAAAGTTTAGCTAACCCCGATTTTTAATATCACATCTGTACTAAGTTTTTCGGACAGTAACATATTAAAACGGATTAGAGACATCTAAAACGTTGAGAACCACTGCAAGTGAATATCAGACACGTATCCGTAAGGGATCGAAGGGTCGCGGTCCTGGTGAGCATAATTTGCTCAATCCTACCTGTATACATGCTCTTACTGCTTCGTCAAGCGTAAACTTTTCATTTGATGTATTTTTCACACTGCTATGATCAAAACTAATCAAGGTACTGTTGGTACTGTTAGTATTTATGTCTTCCAATGATCTTATAATAATGGATATGTTAGGTTCATGCTATCAAATAGCTCGTTTCCAATCAGTACTCATTGCTAGCTTTGATAAGTTCGTCAATTGATTCCTTGGCCTAAATATATTCTTAACTCAGCCACTCAGTCGCTAGCTGGTTGCTCTGTAACGTTGTCTAGAAAGGTCGCATTCTCACTCCCAAAATAATTTCATTAATTATATAATATTATTTACATTATCAAATAATATGTGCACTTGGTTAACACCGTTAATCAAAATTCAATGAAATTAGACAATAAATTTTTTTTAAAGTACAAATCATGGCATTAATATTACAATTTACCAACATTTAATAATCTTAAATTCACGAGATATTACATTCGAAAGCTAAAATGAAATTATTTTCTCCTATCGTTCATTTTACTTCGGTTAAAATTTATTGTGTTTAAATGGAATTGTTCCTAAGATTTTCATTGTAATTCCACGGAGGTATAGAGGTACATTCGCCTTGTCTAGACGGGTGATCAGTCGGAAATCATGTAAATTAAAAAAATATATTAACTCTACAGATTGAATTTTTGAACAAGACATGGATGGCTAAATTCGAAATATAATAAATAAGGAATAGCGATCAGAATAAAAAATACTTCAAGGTGTCTCAGCGCCGATTTTGATGAAAACTAAATTTGTATCATTCGATTTTTGCAAAAAATTATTTTCGTAGCCAGGAATCGAACTCGTCGATTTAGAAAAAAAAATACTGTCTGTATCATTGCACCATCTGATAAAGTACCTAACAAGAATCAACTTCTGGGAAGTAATCAATTACGCCAAACAAATATCATAAATTATCAGGTCTCCTGGTGTCAAATGATGACCGTCGTTCATGAACACTGGCAAAACCGGAGCCACAAATGGGTTTCCTGGTTGAATGGGAATAAGGAGTGAGATCGAATGGGAAATAATGGAAAGGATAGGGCATGAAAGGAATTATGTTTCGGCTCTATTAATGCCTCTTGTCCTTTGTTATGAGATATACTCTTATTTACTTTTCAACTAAGAAAAACAATATATTTGAGGTAGAGTAGAGGTTATAACTCGTATACAGGCTGCTTCGATCAGGATTACCTCACTTTCAAAGATGATCGGTGTGAAGAAGTTGATGTGACTGCGTTTAGTGTGATGAGTGAGAGAGCTGGAAGCCTGACGCTCTCCGGAATTTCTCGCCTCACTTCCTATTCCCTTTCATTCTTTATTTATTTTAAAGCTTTGTGGCTCCTTTGTTGCTCCAAATATCCATGGGCGGCGGTGTTCCCTGCCCATTCGCTTCCCGAGTTACTTTAAAAATAATATATCGATACCTCCCACGTAAGTTGTTGTAACCCCAAAATTACAATTTTACAGTAGAACACTTTTAATCCGTTTTAGTTTTGAAAGTTACAACAAAATACACCTTTTTTCAGGCGTATTTTGTTGTAACCTTCCTTGAAAAAAAAAAAGATTTTTGGTATTTTTTCACTTTGAATGCATTAAGCAATGCAAATTCGTGTAGTATTCAGTAAAAACGCTAACGGCAATTTTGTGGCTTACAATAACTTAAGTGGGAGGTATCGATATGCATATTTATGACATAAGTATACAATGCCCAAAAATAATTGACAGTCAAATTGAGCCCTTAAACTATTTTAATATAGATTTAATGGTTTTCACGTTAATAATAAACTTGATGCCTGTTTAATGATTATTAATAATTTGAATACCAAATTCGTGGTATTGAATAAATTACGTTTATAATATTAATACTGAATTATTTCAGTGTTACCAATCATTCGATTATTTATTCTCCTACCCCAAAGGAATGTTATAAATCACTATAAGGAAATAAAAATATCTATAACAAATAATGGTAATTAATTATTAATTTAAGTAAATTAATCTAATCAAGTTGAATTAATGAAGTTTTACAAGCTACAGTACATTAGAGGTTTCCGGTTAGAGAATAAATAAATTTAAAGAAATCTCCTAAATAATTTTCCCCGAAAAGTCCAGATTTCCAATGATTCCATCCTAATTTTCGGGGAAATCCCCAAAAGTTAGCATCACTGCTGAATATTTACAACGTGGTTTTAGGCCGCTCCCCCGTTGAGCCTTTAATGGACCATCCGAATCATGGAAAAGTGGGAAATATTGTTTTCCCAATTTTATCGTTAGCTTAAGTTTTACCTAAATGTATGTGTTGATAAATTTGAATGGCCTCCGTAATAAGAATAACGTGTAACGTCACGATTATTATACTTTATTATTGTGCCTTACTGTAGACTAACTACATTTGGCTCGACCAGAGCAGTACCTCAATCTCACTGCGTTTTGCGTTTCGTACAGTGAATGAGCTGGAAGCCTTATACCATCCACTATTGCTTTTCTTAGTTCCTATTCCCTTTCGTCACTTATCTCTCTATTAGCTGGCAATGCATTTGGTTTCTCTGGTCTTACTTAAATATATTAATATGTATTGTTATTTGTCGAACGTAAAATTGGAATTCTTCTTACTGGATAAGAGCTAACAAAGCTATAGTGAGGAAAAAAAAAGGAATAAATTCATTTAAGACATCGCAATGTGAATTATAACAGTCATTAAGGTACAACAATAGAAATGATATAGAATAATTAAATACATAACTAATGCGAGTGCATGCACCACTAACGAAGTTACGACACCAGCTGGTATCATAGAAATGTCACGTTCGATAACACAATATTTGTCACATAACATCTAAGAGACCTTTTGAAAAATCATAAATACACCAAGCGTTCGCTGAAATATAAAATATGAAAGAATTTATATTACATAACCTCCATTATTTCAAAGGAGACTGTCAACCAACTGACGCTCTGCGTACAGGGCGCGGGCATAAATCAAAAACTTCACAAATGACAACAAAACAGGTGTCACAACTTGTATCGCTCGGGTAGCAACGATTTAAACTTAATATAGGATTTTTTTAATTTGTCACAGTGATTTTTGTGTCAAAAATTTCATATACAATATCCGTATATGGATGCTGATAAGCAGTAATGTGTCAAGCCACAAGGACTTCATTTTGAAAAAATGGCGTTTAAAGATGTCAAAAAACCATCTTTTATTTTCTATAATATATAATTAAGGAACTTTTTCCCAAATTTATTTATTTTAGATGACTTAAAATTTTTTTGAATAATGTTGATGCAATATCAGAATACATCAATATCTCCCAATTTGATTTTTTGTGGGTTGATATATTATTGCCTATCAACATCCATAAAGTCTTGATAATTTATTGTATAAACTTACACATTACGTACTTACACATGGTAATCTTAAGCCCAAATACTTTATTTTTTTAAATATCAGAGACATTTGAATGTAAGAGAAAAAAAATAATTACTATTATAGATAGTTTTAGAAGGGTGTACTCGCACGAGTAAAGTGGTCACAAACTTACTGAATCGTCTGTATGTAGTTAAGTTACAAAAACTAACTGTACTCAAACGAGTACGACGGCGCTAAATGGGTTAATGATCTTGCATTTTGTAATAACCAAACCCATTGGCAAAAATAATGTGTGATATTTTTATTTAGTAAACTTATTATTACTATAAAACGTAAAGCAATTTTTAATTAAAGATATGAATCTTGTTAACTTTTAAATTTCGAAGTTTGTATAGTATTATACAATTAGTAAGGTACGAATTTCGTTAAAATATTTAGACTGTCGATGAAGTAAGCACACAAATTCTAGTTCTAAATTTTAATTATATACGATTTACAAATTATTTTAAAGTAATAATATTAAAGTTTAATTAAAAATAGTAGAAATAACGATCGATTTATTTTTCTTCCTAAAAACGTAAGTGATATTTAATTGGTCAAACAATGTGAAACCAACTTTGCTAATCAAATTATTATTTACTAAATGTATTATTCTAATATTATAACATTATTTAGAAAATAAAAAAATGTTCCTTAAATCTCAATGCACCTATCACGCGTTGTGTTTGATGACATTTTTTTACGTGATTTAAAAACCATAGTGCGCACTTAAGGGTTGGTAAAAAGTAGTTGCAATGTGAAAAATTGAGGCAGTTTCAATCTAATATAAAAATAATGGTTACCCTGAATTCAACATCAATTTTTTCCAGCATCCAACTTTTCAGTTCAGCAGACCATATATTTAGATCTACGGACGAAACATCCTAAACAAGATTTATTGGCTCGATTGTGTTTTTTTCGCACTTATTGTACTGTAGCTTTCTGGGACGTCCAGTGAACATTTAGGTTTATTTGAGCATAAATTTAATTTTGCTGCGTTACTGGAAACATTCTTGGTTTATTACGAAATATTATTAGTTTCAGAACTTAAGTTGTATCAGACAAAGCGTTTTTTATAATTTACAGATTTTTAATTATGAACAATTTTTTAACAGTTAATTGCTTGTTCGAATATTCTTATAGAAGCATTAATTAAAAAATAAGTTGAAGGTATGAAAATGAATTGTTTTTTTTTTTATTTCTTTTATGGATGATGTTATAAGGAACCATCCTATTAATTTATGTAAAACCAATATAACACACTGAATTATCATTCAAATGCAAATGATAAATAAAAAAACAACATTATAAAAAAGTTATCGACTTCAAAACAATATAACCGCTTTACTGATGTTGATGATCATTTTATGGGACCAATCTGAAAGTATATCCATACAAACAAAAAAAAATTATTTTCAAAATCGGCTAAGAAATTATCTATTTATAAAGTAACAAATAAATAAAAAACTACGAATAGAGAACCTCTTTCGATTTTGAAGTCGATTGAAAATTGCATAAATACGACCAGCACGGGTATTGCAGTAACAAATTGGTTGATATCGTTAAGTCGCGTAGCACCAATCGTAGAATCACTCCACTGAGCACAGATGCACATCAAAGCCCCAGAGTTTGACGTTGCACTGTTTGATTAATTAATGCCCGTTCGACTGACAGTGGCATTTGAACGCGAAATTCCTGCACGAGTCGAGTTCGAGTCAGTGATGCCAACTTCGACAATTACCTGCAAATTATAGAGGAAATGTTTTAATTTTTTCGAGAATTTTTTATACGAATTTTAGTCTAATTCAAACAGAAACACAACATTTATTCTATAGCTTTTTATCACATTGAAGATAAATATACGGAAAAAATCAAAATATGCTTTATTCAAGTAGGATTTTACAAGCACTTTTGAATCGTCAATACAGAAACAAAAAAAAATAATTAAAGAATTAATATAATCGATAGTTACTCTTTTAAAACGTTTTTCAAAAATTCGAAGATTGCAATTATGTATTTCAATTATTTATAAACAATAAAAAAAATCTATATCGTGAAAAAATGTTAGATAGAATTTCAGCTCAAATTGGAGAAATTTTGAAATAGCTATATATTTTTTTATATAATTGGAACCACCGACTCTGTACACCGGATTAAGTAGAATAAACTCAATATATATCGAAATTAAAAAAGTCAAAGTATTTTGAACTAAGATATTTTAAAATGTTTATAAGGAATATTTCTGAATGGTTGGCAATACTGCTTCAAGTAGATCCAACTCGTCTTTGATAGCATTCCATTGTTTATCCGTTATGATTGTTGATTCGTGACCACTCACTGTGCGAATGCGGTTTAGACGAAGGTTCCCCATCCCATATCCTGTTTAACTGTCCCAGACTTCTTCATCCCCTCTATGACGTTCTCCCTCCTAAAATCCCCCGTCCTATAAATGTTGAATGTTTATTGATGTTTGTGTTTAGTCCACTGTGTTCGTTTTTGTGTAAATATATTAAATGTAATAAAATTAAGTTGTAAATAAAACATGTGACTGTCCCATTATTATTAGTTGTATTTTTATACTATATATTTATTATATTTATAACTCTTTTTTGTGTTGTTTTAGGACTAACAATGAAATTCACACTATTTTAGGGTGTTTTCAAAATTTAGTCAAGGTTGGATTCTCGACCCCACCGATCAATCTCCATCGTGTTTTCTCCATTCCACGTGACATTGGCGAAATAACATGTGTCTAATTGGCACAACTAAAAGCCATAAACCATAGAATTGAATTGAATTGAATTGAATGATTGTTGATCTATTTTAAGGTCTTGTGTAAATATTTGTTATTTTGCTTTGTGCGAAATTCTGGGAATAAGTCGATTTTCTGATTTAACATAAATTTCATTCCCATCTTTAAATCTCATAAGATCTTCAATTGTTCTTAAAACCCAATTTGCAGCCTTCATATGTTCAATCTTTTTAAGTTCACTTTAATATTTTATGTATCGATCGTTTTTGATTCATCGTAAGCTCTAAAACAGGAGTCGCCAATTTTTTTAATGAAGAACCTATGAGGAGAAAGAGACTTTGAGAAATGTGGCTGGCTGTATCGTTTAAATTTTATAAATTATTAATTTTTGTAATGGTTTTTCTTTTAAAGTATTGCATCTATTTTTGTCGTCGACTACTCAAAGTAACTCGACGAAATTTCATATTTTTCACATTCGTCTTATGTTAATGGAAATCATATCTGGAACGAAGAAAAAATTAAAATATATAAAAAACTCTTCTAAATATTCATAGTAGCTCGTCACGAAAAATTGAATTGCGGCGGCCGCATAATAATAGTACGTTACGTACAGGCGACAGCAAATAATTATGAACAAAATCTGTTAAAAAGATCTTCGAATCGAACCATGCCATTTTTCGCAGTAATGTCACTAAATCAATTTATGATAAAATTTCTTATATTTTTTTTAACGAATGTTCTTATTTTATTCATAGCTAGTTTACAATCTCTTCTTAGGCGGTTACGTCTCGTAGTCACATATGCCATTCCAAAAATTCAGTCTGTTCATAAAAATAATTCTGCTATAAAATGTGCCCAATACAAGATTTAAAACTACTTGTTCTCTGATTTTGTTCATAATTTTCGCGCACGACTGTACCCCATATGTCGCGTGGCATTTACAATATTGCATTATGTGACTACGTTACCTTAATTAAGCGGATGCGTCTCGTAGCATCTGACGTCTAGATTTAATTCGATTCGAGACATTTCTAGTCTGTTGACGGAAATGTAATCTTGCTATGAAATTTCACATTTAATATCGTGGTTTGCCATTTTTCAATTTGCTGCTTTATTGGAAATTTTTATATTTCGATATTAATTTAATAAATCGGAAAATATTGTGTATTACTCACACATATCTATCCCTTATATACTAGTTGGGACTTAATAAAATCGACTATGATTTTTTGTTGATCTTTGACGCGCTTTTCTGTTAAGTGACGAAAAATGGCTTACAGACGTTTTTCATTACATGTGTCGATTTGATTTTGGAGCACTTCCATTATTTTGCTCACAGAACTGCAGGTAAAAGTTAGTACAGCATGAGGTATTCTTAGTAACGTCCTTTACTTTTAAATGAATTACCTCATACATTTTTCCTGGGTGACATACAAGGATACATATTACCCGGAACACGAAAGAGATCTCAGGGGACATCTAAAAAATCGTATCACATATCCACGGCACAGAGCCGTGGCCATCCTCGTAATAATTATAACAATAATTAAACTAGATAATGACGTTAATTAACCACGCATCCCGGTCGTCTGTCATCACAACACCCTCCACTGAAATATGATAGGCGGGGCCTCTTCATGCGTATTTTGTTTATTACAGTTGCCATGTTTGTTATCATGTACTAATGTATAAATGTATATTGTATACTTATATGTTACATAAATGAATTGCAAAGGAATGAGTTGTCTATTGTTAAGTGATCATCGCCGTCCATTATCATCGGCAGAGGTGTCAAATGCTTTCCAATATAGGGCTATGTTATATCCTTGCTGGATATAGGCCTCTTCAAGTGCAGGCTAGTGACGATCACAGCATGGACGGCACAATCCTCAGCCGCTGTTGCGAGCCACTCTGCTCAAATCGTCGTTCCATCTAGCCCAAAGCCTGTCGTGTTGGACAGGCTTTGGCCTACATCTGCCAAAGCTTTGCCAGCTTAAAAATGAATTAATCAATGAAGGTGAATCGAAAATAAGGATAGGGATGGCGGAGGAGGTTAAGCTATCGGCTAGCTCAGCTTCTGGCTGGTATGTTAGCTACTTCACACCGATTTAATCAACCGACAAGCGGTTTAATCATAGCTTTAACTTCACAGAATATGTAAAAAAATATTCAAAAATATTTAAAGCAGTGTGTTCATGTGCAAAGTCGTCATATATTAAAGATAAAATCTTAAATTCGGATGATAAAATACGGGCAACATGGGATGTTATAAATAGTGTGACTGGGAAACCAAAATTCCAAAGCACACAACTAGAGTTAGAAATTGATAACAAGCGCATTAATTCGGATATAGAAGTGGCAAATATTTTTGAGGACTATTTTGCAAAAATACCTAGTAAAATAACATCAACTTTGAAATCATCCCCTCTTGCTGCAGTTAAGTTATTAGAACATAATGTTAATAAATGTAGTATGCAATTTTCATTTGAACGCGTTACTTCTACAGATATTATCAAAACATTTAAATCACTCAAAATAAAGAGAACAAACGATCTGTGGGGCATCTCGGTGAAATTAATTAACAGCATAATATACAATATTGCCCCTTATTTAGCTTTTATCTTTAATAAATGTATAGACGTAGGTTCGTTCCCAGACCTAATGAAGCACAGTAAAGTGTTGCCCCTTTTTAAAACTGGAAGTAAGAGCGATCCGAGCAATTACCGTCCAATTTCTATTTTATCGTCCTTAAGCAAAATTTTTGAAAAAATAGTTTTAAATCAACTTCTCGCGTATTTTAACGCAAACCATATTTTCCACAGTGAACAATATGGTTTTACCAAAGGTCGTTCCACAACAGATGCGGGGATCGCTCTACTCAAGCATATTTATAGTGCTTGGGAAAAGTCACAAAATGCTATTGGCGTTTTTTGTGACTTATCTAAAGCATTTGATTGTGTTATACATGAAACGCTTTTAAGAAAGCTTAATCATTATGGTGTGAAAGATGAGGCTTTGAAATTAATTGCTTCATACCTGAGTGGAAGAGTTCAACAGGTGATTGTTAACGGTAAAGGATCCTCGGGATCTACATTACAGATGGGTGTTCCACAGGGGTCAATCTTGGGTCCTTTTCTATTCTTAATATACATTAATGACCTTCCTTTTTACGTGAATGGCATTTGTGATATTGTATTGTTTGCTGATGATACTTCATTAATTTTTAAAGTTGACAGGAAGAAGGATAATTATGACGATGTAAACAATGCATTATTCCTTGTTCAAAATTGGTTTACTACCAATAACTTAGCATTAAATGCCAAAAAAACCAAGTGCATAGAATTTTCGTTGCCGAATGTAAATAAACAAAATTTTAATCTTCTATTAAATAATGAAACTATTAAAATTATTGACAACACCGTATTCCTGGGAATAGCATTGGATTCTGGGCTTCAGTGGAAAACTCATTTGGCATCCCTTGCGGGAAGACTTAGCTCCGCAGTATACGCGGTCAGAAAAGTTAGACAATTAACTGACATTGATACGGCTCGACTAGTATATTTTAGCTATTTTCATAGCATTATGTCTTACGGTATTTTACTTTGGGGTAACGCCGCTGACATTGAAAACATCTTTATTATTCAAAAAAGAGCCGTTCGAGCTATTTATAATCTCGGAGCTAGGGAGTCCCTTAGAAATGTTTTTAAAAAGATAGGCATACTTACAGTTCCATCTCAATATATTTACAGCAATATTTTGTACATCCACCAAAATATTAATACTTTTGAAAGGAACAGTGACAAACATTGCATACACACACGAAGTAAAGATAAGCTAAGAACTCCTACTTTCAGACTGCGCAAAGTTAATATGTCTTTTATGGGACAAAGTATACGCTTCTATAATAAAATCCCGGAAACAATATTAAATTTGCCACTTCTTAAATTTAAAGTTTACATAAAAAAATCATTAATAGAAAAAGCATACTATTCAGTATATGACTACATTAATGATAAAACCGCGTGGAATAATAGGGCGTTGATATTCTCGCAGGATAACTGTAGCTAATTGTATCAAACAGTATTGTACAAAAATATTTTTAAAAGAGTAACTACTGAGTTTCTCGCCGGCTCTTCTCAGTAGAGTCCACACTCCGAGCCGGTGGTAGCTTCACGTAGAACTGACATCACAAATTTGTAAATTGACGATTCGAAAGAGCTTGCAAAGGCCTATTTGAATAAAGTATATTTTGAGTTTGAGTTTGAGTTTGAGTTTGATTTTCTACGATAATGTGGTACTGCCCTGATTGAGCCAGACTGTATACGAGCTACAGTCAGCGGACTACAGCTAGGCACTATCACTAAAAATTGTAATTTTAATTGTGCCGTTGTTTCGCCAGCGTTATAAAAATATGTCTAAATTTACATTCAAACCTGCGCATGTACACACAACGTGTGGTTCACATGTATCTTAAGAACATAGTATGGACTCATCATCAGTTCGTGTTCGTGAGCAAGTAGTTCGCGTGGATTTTATATTCCTCTAACGGACACAAACGTGCATCTGAGGGACAAAGTATGGATACTTTTAGACATGTTCGTATTAATTCAGCCAGCAGTGCCTGTGCACGTTTTAATGTCTTGTGGACACAAATCGTGCGGTTTACGTGCATATTAGGAATATACTATGAACACTTTTTTACATATTCGCGTGCAAAAGACACTTAAAACGCATGTTCGCGAACTCATCCCGTGTACGCCATGTGATTAAATTACGTCAATATGTACGCGCAGTAGTACACAACCTTACGTAGAATGTCACGAGTCCAAAACCATTTGAGGCGCGTAGCACGCAAACCACACGTTATGTGCACGTGCAGGCTTAGACACGCCTTTTATCCACTTAAATCCATTTTATATCTTTCGCATTTATAATATTGTGTGTGTACGTAAATAATATATAATAGTAAGTAAGCGAGCAAAAGCTAGTAAATAATAATAATAATAACGAAGTATAATCGCGTGTAAATATTTTTTGTTCACGAGAAACCATACTTTACTATTTGCGAAGGCTGCGTCCCACAGTAACAATATGTCAATTAAGCAAATGCACTTGTAGAACGGAACGTGACATCAGATTGCAGTACGGATTCCAGCGTAAAACGGAATGGTTCGGAATTTACATGAGCTCGTGTTAAAAGGTTTAAAACGTCTGTTTGTTATATTATGCTTTTGTTTTTAAATTTACAATCAGTCATATGATACTTCTTAATTTGAAGAATATGATTAATTATAAGGAGTCTTTCATATTTTACACTCCTTATGTACGTGCAAAACAGGAAACTACGTATCGAGATTTTTTGTTTCATTTTAAATGAAAAATCATATCATAATACAATGCAACGTCGCTTCATGATTTTTTTACGATGCACTTTATAGATTTTACAGACGCGACATTTTACGATATCGTAACGTGTTCTGGTTACGTGTTTTTTACCCTTAAAATTCAGATCAAGTATTACAGAGAATCGAAAAACTAAATAAAAAGAGTAAATATATAAATGACTAGCTGATGCTTGCGACTTCGTCTGCGATGTGTGATGCCTTCGTCATAGTCATTTTATGCATGTAAAGTCTTAACCTAATCGCTTTAAAATTGACAAAGCTTAATACAAAGTTTCATCCCCTATTTTATCTTCTTGGTTGTAGAATTAATCAAAATCCTTCTTAGCGGATGCCTACGTCCTAACACCTACCTGCATGCCAAATTTCAGCCCGATTCGTCCAGGGATTTGCATTGTACGTTAATAGATCACTATGTCAGTCAGTCAGTCACCTTTGAGCTATATATTTAGATTGATTTGTAACTTCATTCAAAAGTGCTTTAAAAGGCCTATTAGAATCAAGTGTATTTTGAGTTCATGTTAATGAACTCTGAAAACGCATCAGTATAATACTCCTTTTCAGTTCTCGTTTTAAAAACCGAAACCTCTCTCTCTCTCTCCCTCATTCTTTATTCCTCTTCATCCCTCGTTTCGTTTTAAGCTGGCAACGCATTTTGGATCCTCCTGTGCTGCAAATGTCATTGTCATGTACTCATTAAAAAAAAAAAACTTTATTCCACCTAAAGAATCATATAAAAGGATCTCGTATTTCATCTACAGAATAAGTAGTGGAAGCATCTTAATTAAGACTTGAAGAGAATGCGTTGTAGATTTATCAAGTTACATTTCACTAAGTTAGTCTAAAGTACTACACTTTAGACTAACAATAAAATGGTATTATAGTGTGGTAATTACTGAAAATTGCTTATGTATATAAACGCTACAAAGGACAATGGAAATACTGTTTCGGATATCACTCGACGGATTTTCTTATAATTTGGTATGCTTATAACTTAAATCCTATATATACTGAGCTGGTTGGCCTCGCGACATCGTCTGCGTAAAATAATTTTAAATAGCAATTGTTTCAAAAAATATGAGTACTTCTCTTAATGTTATCCTCTAATTTACACTTTTCAAGTTTTATTTTCATGTCAAAAAAGTACGTTACATGTTTCTGCAATCATAATCAGTATATACTTAAATTTTTTAGAACTGATTCAGCGATTTAAGCGTGAAAATGCAACAAACAAACAGACAAGCAGGCAGGTAGTTAGTATTTATGGTTTGGTATGGTATGGTATTACCACTATGTATATTTCGACTTTATCTATATCTCGTACTACGCCTAGAACTACGTGTATTTATGTTGTTTCACGTAAAAACCGACTTGTCTAAGAAAAAGTGTTATCAAGCCCACCAAAAAGAAACATTTTAATTGCAACTTTTTAATCTGTTAAAAGTCTAAGATCACAGAACCTTAAAAAAAATGACATGTAACTTGACAATTCGAAACTGTTTTAAAAAGCCCGTTTGAATAAACAATACTTTGAGTTTGTTTTTGTTTATATTTAGACCTTAAAGGAAAAGCTAGATACTCGGTTTTACAGTATCCCCGACGATATCTAATTTCTACAACCATTAACATTTATTAAGCAAGATTTAAAGATCGACGAATAATGTTATAAGCCACGAAATAAGAAAGTTTTTCCATTAAGTTTATTTCAATAACAAGTCTTCTCATTTAAGTTAGTTTCAGGAAATCAAGTTGAACTAACTTTATAATCGGCGCTTACTTATTTGCATATCGCAACGTTAAGTTAAATCTAAATTAGTACTTAGACTCAAAACTTAGAAATGGTATATAATAAAAGCAATGGTATTTTATAAATACAGATTTGTTACATTCATAATATTTAATGTTTTTTTTTATATATGTAAATATACATATATAAAAAGGGGGGTAAAGGAGCAAATAGTACCACCTGATGTTAAGTGGTTACCATCGCCCGGACATATGCAACACCAGGGGCGTTGCGGGTGCGTTGCCGGCCTTTGACGGAAGGTGTCTATACACTCGACGCTTGAAAACCCCCAAATTATAGCGCTCTGGGCCAACTTCAGGAGGTGGATCATTCCACAGCCTGCACGTAAGTGATGTTAAAAATCTGTACCTATTTAAAACTTTCACAAGCTTGTCAATTGACTTGTTTGGCTTAAAGATATTCTTGCTTGTCCTACTTAGTCAAGAGCTGGTTGCTAGGCAACGTTCTCTAAAATGGTCGGCATTCTGTGTGCCAAAATCCTAAAGCTTATAACATGTCTATAGGTGTACTAGCTGATGCCCGCGACTTCGTCTGCGAAAAGTTAAAATAAATAAAATTTCTTTTTTTTTATTAATTTCTGTTTAAAACATTAGCTATCTGCAAGTGAAAGTCCCGTTAAAATTGGTCCAGCCGTTTCAGAGATTAGCCGGAACAAAAAGGCAGACAGACAAAATTTTTTAAATTGATTTTTATAATGTAAGTATCATATATAATAAATGAAAATTAAGTAGTTAATTTGAAATTACAAACAAACAATTCAATTTTATTTATTTATATAGATAATATCATTGAAAGCGAGTAATAAAATATCCACTATCTCGATTATCCATATCTATATATCGACAATGAGAACAACATTGACACAGTTGATAAATCGACCCCTTAAAAATATATTTCACGAACAGACGGACCGTTAAATATTTATTACGTGTATATATTAATAAATTTTAATTAAAAACGTTTCGTTTACACGTCGGTCGAATTATTAATTCCAACCAGGGCATTTCATAAATTGAATGTTGTCTGTCAATGTCTATAGTGATTAATTTATGCCTGTGCGTTGATTACAACCTCTGATTAAAAGCCTTGTAAAGCTTTTGTTTGCGCCTATATAGAATAATTATTGCAGTTACGGGGTTTTAATCATTTCGCTTCACTTGTGTTTTGAGTAATGCAATTTTATACTACTAGGTGCTTTACGCAGTTTTACCCGTTTTAATTTTTGGTATTTTTTAAAATATTTTACTCTTCTTAAACGTTACACATTAGCAAATGCGATGCGGTGCGAAAATAATATATATCTATTTTAGTAAAAATTAAACCGCTTCAAAAATTAAAGGTACAACATTTTGAAGTCGGTGCGGTGCCAAGTAAAACTTTTTACGCGTTATTTACTTGCACATACTTCAGAACTTTCCCTTCTTTTTTGGAAGTCGGTAAAAAGCAGTTGACATCTATTGAAGTGCACGAGGCGCGGTGCGGTGCGATGCGGTGCGAAATATATCGAACGTGGTGAGTTCGCTTGATATTTTTACGAAATAGTAGCTGTGTTGTCGTCCATGATATTTCGGGACGATCTCGTACGCACGTTGTACGAGCTGCCGCGTTGCGCCGCGTCGGTATGAATTCTTCTGTCATCGTAATCACGTTCGCTTTGGTTCGCCTAATCGTTTGATGTCACTTCATGATGAACGGCCGCCTGAATTTTTTTTCTATGACTTAATAGTTAAATGCTCCTAAATTTTTCGCAAACGTTTCATAGCAATGAAATATATAGCAGCGAATTTAATACGAACAAATAAACATACGTTAATTTTGATATAGTAGACTTTTTCAAGCAGTTAAAAACGTTCAAATTACAAATCAAATTTGAAATATTATACAAGACTTTTTTTAAAAAAGGGAAACCGACATCAATAGCAAAATACGTAATTTCGTATAAAATTATTACGTAACTGATTACTAACGTTGCGAAGTATCCGCACGGGTCACCTAGTATAAAAATATCAATCATTTTCAGATCATTTAATTAATTAATTGATTTGCTTCAAACTCCCTTTGTTTCAATCACTGGCAAGATGAACGACAATTCAAACGCAATAACGGTAATGGCCGCCCCATTCAGACGTTGTGTAATAATGATTAATTAGTTAATTTCAGAATCATCTGCACTGCAATATATTCAATGGATTTCGGGATTGCTATATTGTTATCGAATTATATATTTTATACACGTATATATAATGTATATATAGCTGCTTTGTGAGCGGCCGATAGTAGAATCATCTATATATTAATACGTGAAGTAAAAACATTATATACCTTTTTACGAAGATTGCGCGGACGTATGGGTATGAAACTTATAGTGAATAAAGAGGAGCAGAGAGAAAGGCTAATATAAATAACGCATCACACTCAACGGCCCCCATTATGATGTCATGACCTTGTGTCGGGGGTCCGGAAACACTCACAACACTAACACAAACACCCAGACCACGACAAACATCCGTATGGCCAATACACACATTTGCCGTGAGCGGGGATCGAACCCGCGACCGTTAGCGCTTTAGTCAGTTGCAGTGACCATTGCGCCAAGGCGTCTGTCAAATTATGCATAAAAATCATTAAATCAATAAAAAAAAACATTACACACATTACTATCTATGTCACACGCATATTATTTTGTTTATTGTTTAAGTCTGTGGTTAAATTGAGAATAGATTATCAATGAACCGATTATTGAAAATTTAATGAAATACGGTCGAATTCCGACCACTAGGTGACTAGTCCATATAAATGTATGTTTAGAATTTATGTTTCCTTGTTTAAAAGTAGTTGGACTTCGTCTGCATCCCCTATTTTACCCTCTTCACATTTTACTATCGTAACAACGTGAAAGCCTTTTGTCTAAAGTCTACTCCGTAGAATATTTGTTAAGAAGTTAAGGCGTGGTAAGAAACAGGCATACAGAGAGACAGACTTTCTTTAGCTTTTATAATATTAGTGTGAAAGTGTGGGTTCGACAAAAAGTAACAAAAGCATGACCAAAGCCTGGTTGGTACCACAAGGTTACGCCATCTAACCTCTGACGTCATCATTTAATTCGGTATCTTTTAAGTACATAATAAGGAAGAAGATATGTCAATTTGTCAAATGAGCTTCGCTGAAATGACACTTTTTTACATAGGCAGTTCTAGCGCTCGGGTTTCCTAGGATAGTAATGACAGTCATTTAGTACCCATTTTGTAGCCGCGAATAACGTCACTCAACTATTTTTTATGGAAAAAATATGACGTGATTCTTAAAAAGAGTGTTTTTTTTTATATATTTTAGTGTCGAATGGTGTCCTTTTACACTATGTGGAAATCTACTTTAATAGAATACAAAACGTTAGCCCATAGTCTTTTGTTTGATTTAATTAGTTATTTTCGAAAAAAAAAATTGTTACAGATAAAAATATGTTATTTCGTTTAGTTCGATAGCAATCAAACTTATTCGAGAGATTTAAAAATCTATTGAACCGATTTTGATGAAAACTCAAACTAAAAATATACTTTATTCAATTACAATGGATTTTGAAAGCACTTTCGAATAGTCAAGTTACATGTCATTTTAAATATAGTACGAATTAACAGTCTCTTACTTTTTTTAATTAGTTGAAAAGCATGAAATGTTTACGATATGTGCTATACTGATGCCCATTATACTAGAAAAGATGATAATGCACATTGTTGTTCAATGAATGATATTATATTATGGTACATATGTATAAGCTTATTCATTTTGGCACCCAGACTGCCGATCACTTCGTATAATGTTGCCTAGCAAACAACTAAAGACTAAGTTTGACAGGCGAGAGTATCTTGGGGACCAAAAATGTCGTAAATGGGCATAGATTTTTAATGTCAAATCTTATGAACGTAGTTTAGCTATAAAAAAAATCATTGACATAAATAGTTTTCGTGCAAAACAGAAAGCCACAATAAAATTGGTAACATTACGGCTTTGCACTGGTTTCACGAATTCACAACACAGGCAATATTCAAAGCAGTATTAGAGTCCCGTGAACACTCAATTACTGTCCACAGATGGCGTCTCATTAGTCTGTCACTCAGCGCAATGGTTTACTGGGACAATTATACGGAACCAGATTGTAAATGTGATTGCGCCCGGATTTCGTTTTGTGCAAAAAGTGACGCGAATTAACAATTTTATTAAATATGTTTCTAATTGTTCAATTTAAAAGAGCTATGTGTTTATTGATGCGTTTGTGTGTTCGAGATGAGTTATTAAAATAAGGAAGTTAAAAATTGTAATTGTGTATGTGTTATTAGAAATCTATTTTAGATATTAAAGAAATAAAGAAAAGAAATTTCTTATTAAAACACATCGTAAATAAAAAATATATTTAAATGTATATATAATTTTTAATGAAATTCTTTGTAATTTCGTATCATATACAAGTTATAAACCCATCCTAAAATTGATCGTGTGATCTATTTTAATAGTGATTTCTTGTTGCAGGTATGAGAAAATATATTCAAATAACCGACAGTCCACCAATAAATTAAGAATTCATCTTTTATACGTGCCAAGTAAGTGCTTACCTTTAAAATTTTAACTGACCAATAAAGGAGAAGGTTCTCACTTTGTCGGGATCACTGCTCCTGTAGAATTGTTATCAAAATCGTTTCAGGAGTTTGGTTTTAAAAGCAAAATAACTAAAAATGATGTGTCATTCAAGTATCATCAAGTAAATGTTATAAAAACTCATATAGTACAAACCAGGGGCGTAACTATAGGGTAACATGGCAAAAAGCCATGGGCCCCTGATACGAGAGGGCCCCGGCGTAAAATAATTTTATTAATAATAGTAAATTGTTATTCCATATATGTATAATATTCATTAAAATTAAGTTATACCGTGACGATTTTTACTGGGGGCCCCATCCAAAGAATTTGCCACGGGCCTCAGATGGTATAGTTACACCTCTGCCCTTAACCACTCTTAATCAAAGGTATGTAACAAATAAATTGAAACAGCTTCGTATATCCGATATATTCGAGTGAACATGCAGCCTACGAGTATACGGCTCAATTCATCACAGTGTCCCACATTGTGTAGTTATGAACACATCTTGCAATGATCATAAAACAAAAGAACAATTTTTTTTATCGAAGCCGATGGTTTTCAACGATATTAGTTGTAACAATTCAAACTTGACATTTAAAATTGTTTTTTTATTTACCGGCTAAAACTGGATTATTGGAAGGGCTTTGTCAAATAGACGCTGATAAGCAATACTGTGTTAAGCCACACGGACTTCGTTTTAAGCAAATTGCATCTAAACATGTCTAACCTATCTATTACTTATAATAAAGCTGTAGAGAGGTCAATTCTGTACATGAAATATATTTTCAAAATAACTATCAGGGGGTGATTAGTGATCGATACTGATGCCAAAAAGGCAATCAGTAAAATTTTTGTCTGTCTGTCTGTCTGTCTGTCTGTCTGTCTGTCTGTATGTATGTTCCTTATAGAAACAAAAACTACTGGACGGATTTTAACGAAACTTAGTACAATTATTCTTCATGCTCCTGGGCAGGTTATAGTATACTTTTCATCACGTTACAATCAATAGGAGCAGAGTAATAAAGGGAAAACGGGAGACTTTACTCCAATTTTTAAGCTTCCGTCGCCTATGCAGCCTTAATGGTTAAAGTTACATAGAAATCGTGTATGACGGAAATATTCTACATAAAATTTCCTAAAAAATATCCCACAACAGCATATGTCTATCTTTTATGGTTGACTCACAATAACACGTGTAACTCCTGATAGGTTAGCAGTTCGGAGAATTCTGATTATATTTGTTTACTCTTACGTTTATAATACTCTCACTTATCACTAATTTATAAAAAGTTAACATTATTACCTATAAAATAAAAAAAAATCATAGAAATCAAGTATTGTGGATTGACATATTATATTTCCCTATTAAATTACGATAGTTAATCTGTCTGTCACATCAAAATCACTGAACCCTGAGGAAGGACATACGCTACTTTTTTTCGAAAAACGACGAAAACGCGGACGAAGTCGCAGGCAAAAGCTAGTTCTTCATAAATTTGTTTGTAGCCATATTTTCTTTTCTATTTTGTATAATGACTTAACAGCAGATTTAATGTATTATCTAATAAAAAGTTTTTCTAATATATGATATTATTATATAAATTGCAAAATATGGAACGCGCTTGAAATTAGGAACATTAAATTAAGAAACCATTATCCGTCTTTAATTAGTTTATATGACTTAAAATGTTTTTGAATAATGTTAAATAGGTGATGCAGTATCAAAATAGGTACATCAATATCTCCGAATTTGACTTTTTGTGGGTTGACATATTATTGCTTACCACCATTCAATTAACCTCTAGAGATTTACTATAGAGTGATTTTCAGAAACATCTATTTTCAAATCTGTATTTGTACTTGTACCCTCTTACTCATATGGAACTATTCAACAAGTGTAAACAATTGTTGGTCTATTTAAATAATATATAAAAAAAAAAAAAAAAAAAAACAAAATCTTTAGCTGCAGTCTGCGTAATTATTCGTCTAATCCTTTTAAACAAAAAAAAAAAGTTACATTTGTATCACGGAGAATCCTTACTAATGTTATAAATGCGAAAGCAACTCTGTCTGTCTTATGCAATCAGTTCTAAACTACTGAATAAATTTAAATTAAATTTGGTATAAAGATATATAGAGACTGTGAAAGGACATAAGTTACTTTTAGTCCCAAACAAAATGCGCGGTCGTTGTGGGAATGTAATATAAACAATATAACTAAATACCCAGACGAAGTCGCGGGCAGAATGCTAGTATTTATATAATTTCTTCGAAATCCTTCCACCTTGATTCTGAAGATACCACTAATTTGAATCTTACGGTATTTGATATAAAGTCCAAATTGCACTGCATTTATTATCAGCTCTCGTGTTGAGAGGTTCATGTGTCTCATTAGACGCAATTAATTTGTAGCAAGACGGTGGGTATGCAATCATTGAAGGTATATTGGGAATTTTATTACAAGGGAATAAAGTCGATAATCCGTTAGATATTATCCCGTTAATTTACCTAGTACGGAGATAGGTGATGTCGAATTTATACCGCAGATTGACTCGTGGTATCGACGTTCAGCTCAAATGTTGGTAATGAGATTGTCTGTACCGGGTAACCGTTTGATTAATATACTGTTTCAATTAGTACATATACATGTATTGTACATATGTTGTATACATTATCCTATTCGTGTAGAGACAATTGTTTTCAGACCGGACTTGAAGTGGCAATGAAAAATAATTGCAAAATTTTTTTTTTCTCTATTCTGTTAGTCTTTTTAGGTGTCCAGTTTTGGGATAAGAACTTTAAATAATAATATTTGTATGAACAACATCAAGTAACATTTAAATATTTTTAAAGTTGATTTAGCCGCTTACAATTAAATCAAAAATCAAAGTATACTCTATTCAAGTAGGGATAATATTATAATTTAAGCAGTTATATTAGCTACTTGACTGTGAGAGTGAGGTACTGTCTCCGTCGAGCTAGCCCATATACCAGCTAGAGTGTCAACTGGGTATGTGTTGTAAAAAACTGAGGTTTTACATAAACGATGCCTGTACGAGACTACAAGTTCCAACGCTTAAATCATTATTGTTTTTTTTTTTAAATTATTCAATTTATTTACTTTTAAATATCGATTCTGCTAACGCAGGTTAAATGTCCAACACATGCCCAGTTGACATCCTGTATAAGACAGCTAAGTCTACCTCAATAAAATGGCACCTAAAGAAAGTTGTGTCTTCCAGTTCTAGTTTTAAAACAAAGCTCATAATATAACATCTTACAAACGTTTCATCTTTTGTTTCTTCATCTCATGAAAAAATTTAATTATATACATTCTCAAAGCTAATATAATAGTCTCGACGTTTCAGTTATATTTCCTCAAAATGAGAACGAGCTCAAATGCAGTTGAAATGTAAATATCACAGCGTGCTCTTACAATTACAACAATCTGTACAGAGAAGTTAAACAATGTTTTTTTTTTCTGTTATAATCAAACAAGGCACAAGTTTAAAAGCAAACGTACCGTTTTTTCTAAAAGGTTCTATTTGCAGTCGCTGTTTGTCTTCGCGTGTTTATCCCGTTGTTTGCAGATTAACTTACACATAACTGGGATACGTGATACTGGGTTTATTTTTTTTTTTTAATAAAGTTTTTGCAGTGAACAAATGGTCAAGTGTCTTGTTTACATGGACTGTTAATTCGACAGTTTCGTTTTGTAATACTGTTAGTCCATGTACTGACATGTTATTAAACACTGTCAATAATTATAGAAATGTTGTTTCCTGATACAAATATAATAATTGATTTTTATTATTTTATTGATTACAAATTGTAATACCAATGGCTATGGAAAAGTTGCTAACGGACGGTTAGCATGCATCATTTTTGTTACTCATAAAAAATGTCAAAGAAAATTCAAAGCGCCTTTATATAAATTATTCTCAATTAGATAACCTATTAATATCTGTGATCTATAGCCTGTATTAATAAATCATAGCTTGTAACACTAAACTCAGAATAATCAAAAACGCTTTTAGACTACAAGCCGCAATCAGCTCACTAGACGTAGACAAATAGTGTCTCAACACCGATATACTAATTGCGGTCAAATTAAATGGTGTGATTGCATTAACATAAATGCAGGACACACGCGACATTCGGTAGCAGTTCGATAATAAATCGACTACTAGTCAGCGGCTTGCCAAGATCTAATAATATTACCCTTTGTCGTGTGGAGTGACGTGTGTTAAAGTCGGTTGAATTCGGCGACCGTAACGAGAGTCTCGTATTGTGTCACGGTGGGCCTTCGTATTATAAATAAGAAATTTGTACTCGTTTCATTTTACAAATTAATGTAATATTCATTGGCGTGATTTCGTCTTTATGCATGTATATAATTTTTTCGTCAAAATATTGTTATATCTATATAAATCTATATAAACAAAAATCGATTCAAAACGGCATCTATATGACTAATTCTTGTGTTACTCTTTGACGGTAAGGAAAATAAATAAATAAGTCTTTTAAAAAAATACTATATAATATCTATAAAATGGTATTTTTCTTGTTTAAACAATTAAATTATTTTAAACTTTTTAGTTCTAACCAACAATAAAAACTTGTTTAAAAAAATATCTATTACTATCTTGTTTGTCAGCATTTGTAGATAAGAAAATGTATGAAAAATTGTAATTGAAAAAAATTGTCTTAAAAATCTCCATGTCTTAACGAATACCTACATCCTTGTAAAGGCGGGACGGGCAGTTAAGTAAAAATTAATCATAGTTTAATTTTCTTTACTTTTCATATTTAATATAACGGGTCTTATCGCGATAACTAATAGTAGTAATACCTTTTTTTTTTTTTGCCCGACGTTTCGACGAAGTTACATTCGCCGTGGTCACGAGCTGACTCTCAGCTCTCTCTCAGCAGGTATTACTACTATTAGTTATCGCGATAAGACCCGTTATATTAAATATGAATAGTATAAATCGCGAAAGTTTAAAATATATAATTTTCTTCACTTGTCCTATTCGGTAACAATACCCGGAACGATAATCACGAATTTTCGAATATTATTTTTAATGGTAATTTTTCATTATAAATAAAGATTCAGTTCAATCATTCGGTCGATCATTTCTCTTCTCTAAATCTTATGTGTGGTTAGAAATATACCATTTTTGTCTGCTTAAAAAGACATGTAAAGAGAAATAGACTATACTGGTCACGATTTCCTTCGCAACATGGTTACTTGGTAGATGTCGCTGCTTAACGATAAGGCCGCCAATTATACATGTACCGTATAATATTATATTGTTGTTTGTATTCTTGGTGTACCATAAAGTATACTTTATTTCTTTTTTAATATATGACCTAAATGTCTCTTTTAATAAGTAGTAAAATACGATATATCTACCTACAAAAAACTATACCCTTTAAAAGTAATTTTGGATTGATCCTCATCTATACTAATATAATAAAGCTGAAGAGTTTGTTTGTTTGTTTGATTGTTTGCTTGAACGCGCTAATCTCAGAAGCTACTGGTCCGATTTAAAAAATTCTTTCAGTGTTAGATAGCCCATTAATCGAGGAAGGCTATAGACTATATATTATCACGCTAAGACCAAAAGGAGCGGAGCACCAATGAAGAATGTTTCAAAATCGGGGGATATTTTCCTATTGAGCTTACGCTGCGTGCGCTGCGTAAACGGTTAAAGTTTCGCAACAATCATGTATGACAGAATTGTTCCCCTTTAAAAGTTCTAAAAAAAGTCCGCGACAGCATATGTCTATCTTTTAAGGTTAGCTCACTATAACCTTTTTATGCTAACCAAATTTGTTCTAAAATAATGCATTATTAGCCCAAAGTAACTATTCCACGCGGAAGAAGTCGCGGGCGGAAGCTATTTTATATATACTTCGCTACTTAAATATTTTTGAGTAGTAATCTTGGAAAACTTTTCACGTCATTATTTCGAAAGTAAAATGTTTATGAGAGGACAAGGAAATACTCTATAGAAACTTAAACAGTACTTATCTTTAAATTCAAAAGTACCTATGAGAAGTACTCTAAGCCCAGAATTACACTTATAAGTTTTGCTCTGAGACTTTCTTAAAGATTAACATAGTTGTTTGGGTTTGCTGTACACTCGAAAGAATTTACAGTCAGTGCCTACATTTTTGACAGCAACAACTTTCTAAAGGTTACCTAGGTAACGGTTTCCAGGGTTGTTTTATGAAAATTTTGCTACTGGCTGTCCGTTGGGGTTTCACGCGCGTTTATGATTACTGCTTCGCTCCTATGAGTCGTAGCGTGATATAATATAGCCAATAGCCTTCCTCAACAAATAAACTGTCTAACACAAAAATATTTTTTTCAATTCGAACCTGTAGTTCCTGAGATTAGCGCGTTCATACAAACAAACAATCTTTATAATATTAGTACAGTCTTCCGCAATAAATGAATTAATAAATGTTTCAAATAAATTTTAATTCAGAATTCCCAAAAAAAAATGTTACAAACAAACAGTACACTTTTTTTATTAACATACAGTATGCATTATAAATAATCATAAAATATCCTATAAAATATAAAAAGAAAAAAAAAAACTAAAACGTTCCCTTTAAATTCTGTCGATCTATTTAAGCGTGTAATCCCTTACGGCGCTAGCGGACACTTACAGACAGACGCTCCTATAATAGAACTAGGAAGCGGCTTGTAGTACACTACTAGTAGGCTACATTTAGACAACGATCATTTTGAAGTGTCTGACTTGATAGACGACGATTTGTTTGCCGACTAATTAATCTCTTCGAATTCCGCGCCGAGCGCTAGTGGGTTAGGTTAGGCGTGAATGTGTGCGTGTTAGACAATGTTCTAGTATTGGACAAAACTCGACAATATTGCATCTAAATATTAATACGTGAAGCAAAAACTTTTTAGCCAGAGAAGTATAAAATTTCACACACTCATAGCTTATATAAGAAAAGTGTGCAGAATGCTAATATTTTTTTAAATTATGTATAAAAATACATTAAATCAATAAAAAAGCATTACACATACTACCATGTATTTGACGCACACACGTACATATACATAGGATTTTGTTTATGTTCAAATTTATAATTTAAATTAATTATGATCGAAATTCGTCGCCTGGGAGACCACTAGTAACTTTATATGTACACGTTCATACTATTTTATTTTAAAATCTGTTCCCATTTCCAACTTTGGCATGCTCGTCAATTGTCTTGTTGCCTCGTAGATACTATCGCCTGTCAAAGTCACTAGCTGGTTGCTAAGCAACGTCGTCCAATCGGGCCACAAAACAAAATAAAGAAGAACGTCGTCCAAAGTGGCCTGTATGGTGGATGTCTATGTCTAAAGTTATAATATAATATTATACGCATATCATCGTCAAAACTATGGACGTTTTGGTAGATCGGTTTGTCTGTGTGTGGATGCATGACAATGTAACAGTATTGGACGAAGCTGTTAAGAGTAATAATAGACTTCGCGTAAGTATTTAATATGTTGCGGTGGCTTATTAATTTATTATTGTGAGTCATAAACACAAAGTCTTAAATTAAATTACTACTAGAAATTTAAGATGGAAAGGTAGCACATTTTTTTAAAGCTTGTATCATACACGGACGTGCCAGCCTCATCGTACCCTAACCAGGAACTAATATTAGAATTAATATTTACAAACTTATTAAAAATATATAGATGTCAAACCATATTAACCGAAAATTTCGCCGCTATATACATATATTGGTTCAGCTAATATCTCATAGAAAGCCTCTAAATTCATTCAATTGTTATTTAGAATTTGTTCATATTTATCATATTAATTACAAATAATCACGCTCTCTCGTTAATACCCTGTTTATATCCTATCCTTGTCAAGAAAATGCGGGTCCGATTTTCATACATATTATACATTCATCGAAATCGCCCCCCTATCATACAGACCCATCTGGTCCCTTCGTGAAGGTCGCAAATCTTTTAAGGATGAACGCAGCTGAGTGAAAAGGAAGCAATTTAACTCATAATTTCAATTAGGGTCCGTGATTTGGGTTTGCAAACAAAAATGTAATCGCGAATGGTGATAGGGTATTATTGGTTTATATGGTTAGTTTTTTAAAAATTATTTTAATACAAGTAAACTAAAAAGCAAAACCTAATATTTTAAACAACATTTTGAAGTCCGTTCGACCGTTTATAAAATTTTGTCAACTTATTGTTTGCACTTGCGAGAAAATAAAAGACATAGTGCAGTTAACTTCCAGTATGTGTACGTGTCGTCGAAACAATAAGTTTTAGATGATAGGTTGAATCGACCTCACCACTATCGTCACACATAATGTGACCAAATCCGTGTCCAAAAGCTAGTAATTGTATGAGAAAACTGAAAACGCCATACTTCTTTCTACGCAGTCACGTAAAATAGAAGAAAAATCAAAAAAGTTAATACCTACAAAAAAGGTAAATTAATCTTTGAAAAGTCTTAAGTAGTAATTAAAGTCTGACGATATTCTCAACGCTGACCTCCTCATCTACAATAATGTCTAATCGGATTATTTCTAGTGCAAAGAATTAAAGGTACTTAAACTTAAAAAAAGGTACCGACTTTAGAAGTAAAATACGCAGTATCATTTACTTGGAAACTTACTTAATCCAGTAATTTCAACTTAAAATCCATACTACTAAAACTATTTTGATGAGAATTATGTGGGACCAATTGGAAAGTGTACTCTTTCAAATATTAACAGAATTTATCAAATCGATTAAGTAAAGGCACTTTGATTATTTGTTAAAACATAATAAAAATAAAAATTTTCTCTGTGAATTTTATTAGATTAGCTTAATCAAACCAAATATTATAATAAGGTCTTGTTTGGGTACATAAAAACAAATGCCATTTATTCAATAAAACAGTAAAATAAGATGACTTATTAATGTCGCACACACAAAACTTTTAACAGTTGTATTTATAGCTCGTCTCACTCACACTAACATGTTTATCGTTGTGCGAGAAAGAGACAACTACAACACATGTGTATAAGATAATATAGATATATGCATGTTTATTCAATCAATCAATACCTAATTCCCATCATTTAATTAATCTGCAACCGCGACCGAGAGTAATTGACGTATGTCATGAGGTCTCGTACTGTGTTCAATGCGGGTAATTTGCTATTATCTAAATACATGGATACGATTTCAAATAAAGGATACTTTAGTGTATTTCCCTTTATTTTATAAGAATCACCTACATTTTTGTGTTCAAATGGATGTTGGGTATGGACGTTCCTTGACTTATGTGAATCCATAATTTTTCTGCTATAGACATAACGCATTTATGCAGGTATCGATTCACTCATAAACATGAAAATATGTATGCTGAAGATCTACTAAAATTTTCTTACCTTCCTTCTTCAGTATATTTGGTCCTTTTTTCACACATTTATGTACAAACGCGATAATATTACAGTTTTATATGTTTAGACATCTAAAAATATTTGCCATATCATTCCTTAGAACTATTTGTTCTTGTTAGCTAACAAATTGGATTATTTAATACTGTTGATGAATTGCAAGTCTCACTGCCTGAGACGAAAAAAAGATAAATTAATTAAATAGTCTATATTTATAACAATCAACAAATTTAATCAAAGCGATGAAAATTCCATTAATAGACACATGGAATTGTGTTTGCTTATTAAATTAAAGTAAATTCACTGGAGCAATTTCGATACACTATACCATAAATTCAATTAACGTAAAGACGTTTCCACACTGGGAATGTAATAATGTAATATATTAATGTAAGTTTCAATACTCACTCACTAACCGATGAGCAGTTGCCTGTTCTATATCATCAAATTAAAAAAAAACCTTTGCCTCCAGTCGAATAATGCTGGACGAGGCGGTCATACTGCTTGGCGATGTTACACATCGTATTAAGAGTGTTACAAATTGTCTTATTACAGTTTACGCACTGTAATGCTCACTTGTACTTTCTGATGCAATGCTCGAATCTGAACTATTACATTGAATATGAGTGTTGTACTGAGAGAGGACTTTAAGATGATGAATACAAATTTATTAATATTTGTAAATGATCTAGTAATTACTAAACTAAATGTTTCCAATTGAAATTTAGCTATCCATAAGTTTATACGAAAAATCATAACTTATTAATATCACAAAGTGAGGTTTTCTTATTATTCAATTTATAAAAAGGATCCGAAAATGCTATGATTCCGAAAACGTCGGAGCTGATGAATTAGAGGATACACTATTTAAGAAAAAGCTAAAGTAAGTAAAATAATAGATTTGATCATAGAAACCACTTCAATTACATCAAACCGATGTATCTTGGCCCATCTAATCTTCTAAATTAAGAAAAAAGATCTACGGAATCTACTAGGAGACCTAATTTTTTACAAAAGAATATCTGAACAATCGTTTAAAAGAAACATTGCAAAATGAACAATAAAAACAATGGCTATATTATTTTTTTTACGATTCCAAATAGATGTATGAAATAAATTTTTCACCTCCTACTCCATTATTAACACTAACAGCTTAAAAGATAAATTTGAAAATATTATAATTTAAAAAAATAAACGTCTTAATTAGAAGATTTTAAAAGTACCTCGTATTTGACCCTTTTCAATCAATTGTAACAGAAATGTTTCTAACCTTCAAAATAGAGATATGAAATTCCTTTTATCTACTCATTAAATTCACGAAAAGGGTCCACTAGATCCATTCGGAGATACGACGCCATAATTTCAATAAACGTCTATTGCACTCGCCCCGGCCATTCCACTTCGCTATAACATAAGATGAGCCCATTCGGGATCAAAGATGCGTACAGTATTTTCTTACGAAGGTTGTGGGCAACAACTGTGAAGATCTTCGATTTTCTTTACAGGTTTCGAGCCAATTATATGTTTTCTTTTTGTATATTTGGGTCATAAATTAAGTGATTTACAATTTAACAAATAAAGATTTCAATGTAAATTAGAATAAAGAAATTCCTCGTATAAGAGATTCGCTTCAAATTGGGTAGCTTAATTCATTCATTCTATTGAATATAGTAAATAAATTTAAAGACAATATTAAAGTTAGTAGAACCTTTTTCATGTAAAAGTTCACCTTAATTATATGATTTGTTAAATATTAAAAAAAATGTGAATTGAATTGAAATTTAATTTGACTTTACCTCGACAGACATTTGTGACAAAATAAGAGAGATATTAATATGAAATATGCAATGACATTAAATAATCTGTACTGTTAGTTGCTCCGAAATTCAATACAGCAAGCATGAGCTATTACGCGGAGCTATCGCTATCAAAACGTGATATATTTTGATAGTTGATTTGTTTCGTTTTAGTATAAAAATCGCATTGTGATAGCGGTAGCTTGCCGTAGTACGTTTGCCGGTCAGTCTAAATGATACCTTGATTCAACGCCGAATTGCATTAGTTTTGATAATAAATTAGAACACACCTGACAGATGTAGACATAAAGTATTCGAAGAAAAAACCAAAACTAAAATTAAACAAAAAAGAAAAAACACTGAAGAATAATAATAAAATTATAACTAAAAATATTTACATTTTTTTTTTGCAAATTGATCATAGTACCAATAATAATATGAATATTGCAATGGATGAATTATGTGATGAAGCTAAATAAAGCAATAAGTTAATTGCACATTCTCTGAAATAAATAAGTGCAGTACTGAATGAAACAAATACAGAGAGACTAAGAAATAAAAGTACGAGCGAGCGAGGTCCGATGTAAATTAATATTTCATAGGGAAAGTTGCATCCCTGGATGCATTCCATTATGAACTGTAAAGTAAGTCTCTGCTTCGTGGAAGCCTTAACTTTTCTGAAGTGATTTCGTATCTATGTCTGTTCCACTTTAAAATTTTTGTTTGTAAGTTAAAAAACAAATTTGAATGGTCATTTTTCTTTACTATATTTGCCTTTTTTAAGCATTGTTATCATCATTTTGATACATGTGGTTTCAAGATCCAGATTTTTTCACTTATGTAGGTAGTTAGTACTGCGATAGTTTTTTTTTAAATAGTGCAAGGTTACTCAAATGTGTATCTAATCAATAATCTTTACGGATTTATTCTATTAAAAGTCTATTTGATCAATCAATTTTAAAATGTTCTCAAAATGTTCGACAAGATTAAAAATATCCATTACGAAGATTTGTTAAGTAATTTAAGAAAATGGTGGTAGACCGAAAATGTTGCACCCGCAGAAACTTGAAAATGGAACACCAAATTAGGTGCCGCGAGATCAAAGATCAGCAAACTTCCTAATTGGGATTATCAAACAAAAACGTACCGCTGAAATGGATCGCCGTAAAATTAAACTGCTCTTTGTTTCTTTTAGGGTTCCGCACTCAAAGGGTGTATATCGAACCATATTATTAGGAATAGGCTAGGCTTATGACGTTTGTCGTCGTCGTTGACGTCCATCCGTTTGTCCTACCGCAATAAGTAGTCTGCTAAAATTTTCATGAAGATTTTGTAATTAAATGCAAATTCTAATATAAAACAAAGTCGCTTTCCGTTGTCTGTTTTTATCAATAAATCGAGTTATTTAAGTTTTTATACGTATTATATACTTTTTACAAGCATTATAGGAAAAAACCGAGTTTTCCGAAGATTTGTAATGTGATGTGATATAATATTTGATAAAATATTGAAAAGTAGAAAAATTAAAAGGGGTTTGCAATTTCTCTACAGGAGTTAAGAAACGGGTTCTCAAACGTGTTTGAACCATAAATGGTAATACATAAAAATTACTTAATGTAATAATAATAAAATTGTCAAGAATAAATCAAGCCGGTTCCGAACCTTCGGCGGCGAATCAGAATCCCACTTTACCGGATCTTTTTTTCCTTAGAACAGTTTTGGCCCATTTGAGTTTAGGCAATTTAGTGCTATTGAAGCAAGTTTTAACGGTTATTTATATTAGGGTTTAAATTCTAAGTTACGAATTAAAAAGTTGTTTTATGTTTAGAGTTTACTTCACAGATTGTATTGATTACGCGTTGTTTATTTACGAGTCTGTTCGGCTTTCTAATTACCGCTTCTAATTGTAAACTAATCTATAGAGATAAATTAAAATCTGATTTGGATTTAATTTTCACGTCACTGTGCGACGTATTAAAGGCTAATGTATTTATCAACCTATGTATGTATGTGGGTTTGTACCTTTGTGGCACCATTTAGACCCGTTTGGTCTAAATATGCCGATTTTGATAACTAACGTGACTTTTGATATGTCATGACATCGCGAATGCCATAGCAAGCATAAACATTCGAAATGGTCTATTTTAGACGCCTTAATGCGAAATAAAGAAGCAAATGGTTAAACTATGTCAAGTATTAAATAGATATTTAAAATCATTTTTAGTGTTTTTATATCGTTTTACAAAAAAATACCGTTAAGGATCTATAACGATTTAAAGTTGATTAGTAACGATTCTCATTTATATGCTTTTAGACCAAACTGATATTAATACTATACTGCTGTCTGCAAATTGTCTTGTTAGGCAGTTGGGTTTTTGATATTTTCATTAATTAGGTACTTATTTAATTAAACTTATTTAATTTTAAAAATAGTTGTCAAACGAACAGATGGTTCATCCGATGTTAAGTAATCAACGCCGCCCATGAGCATAAGCCGTACTAGAGAAACTACAAAATGTGTAAAAATGTACTACAAAAACTTTAAAAAGAAATAAGATATGCCAAGAAATTGGAGGTAAGGAAAGAAATAGTGGAGGGGGTCGCGCTTCTAGTTGCTTCGCTAACCGTACAAAACGCAGCCATACTACCTACTTCGGACCGATCTTCTGTGAGATTGAGGTACTGCCCTGGTCGAGCCAGATGGATACGAGCTGTATTCAGTATTTTACAGCTAGGCTCTACTTCAGTGAATGTATGTATGCGAATCATTCCAGAACATTTGTAACCATTTGGGTAAAAGTTTTTAACCCCTGGCGCAAAAAGAAGTGTGTTATAAATCTGACCGCTATGTGTGTCTGTTTTTGGCACCGTAGCTCCTAAACGGGTGAACCAATTTGGATGCGATTTGTATTTGAAAGAGGGTTTTCTAGCGACGGTTCTTAGACATGTTTTACCAAAATGAATCCGACCATATCAGGATCATTAGCTATTTTCTCTACTTTAAAAGGATTTGTGTCTGTTTTTTTTTTTTGTTGTTGTTTTTGTAATTGTCAGTAAAAGGTTCGTATGAAACAATATAAATCAGAAAGCAAAGCTAGAGCAAGCAGCTAGTAACATTTATATGAGAAATTCTCTGTTCTTGATTAACCTTATTTCTGTCGATTAGTTTTGCTTGTATTAATTAAGACTCTGTTTGTAATATGCGGTTATACCGCGAGTTATTTTGATGATGAAATAATTTTGATATTTTCAACTAGATGTTACGCTCTGCGGTCACATTCGCGAGATTAAAAATAATCGTGTGTTAATCCAGGGTATATCAACACATTTATTTGTACTTGTAGTCGCCTATCCGATGGAATTCGACTGTAGTTTAATAAATTTCAAACGATTTCAAGACTCAACACAGACTTTAACAATAAGCAAAATAATATGCGTGTGTGTGTCCAATACATATTAGTATGTGTAATATTTTTTTTTATTAATATAATATATTTTTGTGCATAATTAAAAAAAAAAATGCGTTCCTTTTTATTAACTATAAGTGTGCGAAATTTCATACTCCCCTTTCTGCATAATTTTCGTAAAAAATAAAGTTTTGAATGCTGGCCACACATTCTTATTATTAAAAACATTAAAGCGGGAAGGGACATGATTTTGAAAGTGTTATGATAAAACGTTTATGTATTTTTAATTGTAAACTGTAAAGGTGGAAAGAAGAAGTGTATAAATAAACTTTATTTTGTGGTTAGAAAAAAGGAGCACAATGTTTTTGTTTCACGTATTAATATATAGATATACGAGTCGTGCTCTACCGTTTCGTCCGCATTCATTATATTATGTAAAGGTTAGCTTTTAACCACTCGTGGATTTGCTTGCATGTAGATTCTGTTGTGCGGTACAACCGTTTAACACTTATTTTTCTGTCTGACCAGCACTACACTCGCGGAACCTACGTGAACTTTATCTTAACTTTACCTAACCTTCTCAGAATATAAGCGAAAACTCATCAAACAAAGTATGTAACGAAAAATATTTTTTAAAACTGGACCGTGAAAAAACTGCAAAAACATTAATGTAGAAGTCTACATTAAAATTAATTCAGTGAAGGAGATTATTATATATTTAATACACTAAAATATTTATAAATAGAGACAAAATTACAGCGTCCGATTTAAGTCTGAATCGTTACAAACTCTCGTCTCGAACTTTACGAACAACTTTGCGAAACGTCTTTTTTTATCGTTGCGAATTCACGGACTCGCAAAAGAATCTTTCGAGGGATCGACTGGGTCTGTTATTAGTTTTAATCCGTTTATAACCAAGAAAATATGGGCGCCGGTGAAATAGCTTCACATTGATTTCAAGGGAAAATTGGTATCATGGACCGCGTCCAGATGCTTGTAAAATGTAAAGTTTAAGGATCTACATTTAAAAGTACTAGATAATTACGTTTTTTATTCGTAAATAAAGCAGGCAAAATTATACTAAGTGATCATCGCTGCCCATGGAAATTTATAGCACCAGAGTAGCCATAGATGCGTTGCCAGAGTAAAAAGAGAAAAAGTTGGATAGGTAGTAACAATAAGGTTGGAGTTGGAGGTTGCGCTTCTTGCTTTCTTCCTCATATAGTAACTCCCAATCTTGAACGAGCCAAACTAGGACCAACCTCGGACATCCAAGGCTATTCGATATTAGTCCTGAACCAGCCTGGTTAACCTAGACTCGGCTATTCGCAAGACCTGGCCAAACTTGGCCCAGTATTGTATACCAAACCTAGGCCTTAGTTATCATCACAGACTCTAACCACGATTGAGCTGATGCGGGTGTGCAACACTGGGCCAAGCTTGACAAGCATTGGCGCAAGCTTAAGCCGACAATGGGCCTATCGTTATTTCCTACTAAGGTTCTCACTGCACCAAAAGCAGCCACGCCGATTATCAATGAGCTGTAGTCAGCCGCAACTAGGCTCTACCACAATAAAAGTTTTTTTCTTCGTGTTTACCTATTTCTTCCGCAGCAGTGACTTAAGCATGAATATGATTTGTTTAGTTTCCTATAACTCCGCTCTGTTATATTGCTCAATGATTCTAAAGAGTCCAGCGGTGACTTTTCGACGCAGACAACAGAAAACAAGGTTATAATTTATTACACAACTGATAATCCTTGACACTCAATGCATCATATTCTGTTATTTTCTGTTTCGAAATATTTTTAAGAAAAATATTTTATAAGATGCCAAGAAAAATGAGAAGCCGCTCGTGTCTGTCAGTTCAGTTAGTTAAGAAGTTTTGAACATGGGCACGTTTTGTAATCATTGAGTAATTAAAAAACTTTTAACATATTTCTCTTTTATATTTAGAAAGAACCTCGATACTTTCAAAGTTTAATTCTTTTTTAATTTTAATCAGCGGGAGATTTACTGGGCCCTTTCTTATAGATGAATTATTATGTACTCGTTAGTCCCGTGACTTTGTCTGCGTGAATGAGTATTAAATATTTTGAATAGCCAATTTTTGAGGAATAATGCGTACTCCATAAAATTTTCATTCCACTATTTCAGCCTCATTAAGTGGCCTTTCTGCAAGATCCAATCTATATCTGTTGTCTGTACCAAAATCTAAACAAATTTTACAAAATGTAATTTCGTTTACTTGAATTACATAATTATTCTAGTTAATTTTATGTAATGTAACAAAACTACTGAACGGACTTTTTTAAAAAAATTATAAGACCCATGGAGTATGCTCTTGCAAACAAAAAAAAAAGAACTAATCAAATCGGTTATTTCATTTCCGTCTAATCGTAGTAATTTTAACATTAATGGAAGTAAAAAGTCCCTGACGAATGCCTCCTTTTCTTGGAAACTAGATGAAAATAATAATTTTCGTCCATTGTATCAGACAGACCAGTACAGAAACTTTGTCCTCAATAGGAGAGGAGGCCTTTGCTCATATTGCTTATACGACTCTTATACGACGAGTGTTTAACACCCTGGGGCTCTGACGATGCCCCAGGGTGTTAAACACTCGTAGTCCTTTGGGCTAAGCATGCACGCCCAATACAGTTCAGAAACCGCAGATCAAGATAGCCGGTACTATTAAAAAGTTTTTTTTTTTTTATAAAAATTAGCAACGAGTACGCAAGACACCTGATGTTAAGTGATCACCGCCTATGGGCGCTAAGAAATGGTATAGAGGAAGGGAAGTTAGGCTTCCGGCTTTCTTACTCACCGAATGAAATGCAATTATATTAGCTAATTGCGCCGATATTCTATGAGAGTTAGGCTACTCTGGTCGAGTCAGCCCATACACGACCAGTATTCAATTTTCTAGGTTCCATCTTAGAGTCCAGAAAGAAATAATTATACGACAGAGTCTTTGTCCACGTCTCTATTGTATAAGCTTTTATTTAATTATTTTTGTCAATATTTGTCAAATCTAGTAAGTAAAAATAGAATTTCATCTCAACCTATTGAGTAGAAATTTTACTCGTAGGTCGTTTTATGGTTAACAGGGTGTGGTGTGTATACATTCAGGATTAATTTTAATTGTCCGAGTTTGTTTCAATTATCGGTCTTTCATGATTCATTTTACGAGTTTTGTGTTTTCTGTACGTCTCTGTTAGCTAGAAAAACATAAGGAGCATCGATTCAAAATCATTACCTTGGTGTATCGCTCGCGCGTTTTCGCTCGTAACGATACTTTACCTCATAGAGAATCAGACCCTCTTGGTGCGTGTACGCTCGTATTACTAAAATTATATATGATATCTCATATGAGAGTCATGTATTGCTGAGGAAGCATTGGAGAGTGTGAAAACAAGCATGTAGACGTACAAAATCGCTTATATGTGCAGCTAAAATTAGATTATATTGATAATATAATACCTACTTGTTAGTATCAAAGACAGAACCTTAGGAACAAAATTAATACCGGTGCTGTCATTCAAATTACAAGTTAATCTGTGTGACAATGTTATAATAACGCGAGACAGCTACGAGACCTCTCAGCTAGTCCTAATATTAGCGCCCAGGAGTTCTTCGATTACGCACCAATCATAAACTAGTGAATTTACAGCCTTATCTAGATTGCGAAGAAAATTGAATTTTGCGGGTCGAAAAAAAATTATATATAAAGGGGAATGAAAGAAAACAATTTTTCCAGGTAGCAATTATTTTTCCAAATAAATAATCTCCTCGAAAACGAGATAACGGAAATTTAATTAAGATTTTAATAAGCTTCGTTTGATAATACCTTTGTAATTATATTTTATTTTATATTAATTTGTAAAGAATACGTTTCGTAAAATTTGATATTGAATTTGGTTTCTTATTTAATTTGTATGGTTAAATTTTTTTTATAAAATAAAAAAATAATTGTTATATTTTTACTTTATTATTTTTATTTATATATATTTTTTATGTTTCGATAGTTTTATGTTTAATTAAGGTAGTTATGAAGTAATACATTTTAAAAAATATACTAACGAATTTAAACATATGTTGATTTAATAATCTGTGAGGTGAGTTTCGATACATATGGCAGAGATGTAATTTGATTTGGATTGGAAAATTGGATTAAAATAAATAAAACTAGACTTATAGTGAATACTTCAAATTAATAATAATATTGCGTCTGTTTTACTAAATAGAACATACTTGTGGAGACAAAATTCTAATGGTTATGTTTGATTTCGTCGCTAACAATAAGTAGAGAATCACTTGGTATACTTGACTAGACTTGACTTGGTTTAAAGTATAAGTAATAACAAATGGTTGAAGTATCAAAGACTCGTCTTGAACGTAAGGTTCTACTTCAAATATTATATAAAGATTGTTTCAGTTTTCCACCCTGACTTCGTACGGAATTTCGGAAATGATACCAAATTGATGTATCAAGTATGTAGGTCTAATAGATCGTAAGACTTCGTGATGAGTGAGTGAATAAATGAGTGGTATTTCTCCTTTATGAATATAGACTGGTCGAGTCTTGCAGTTTCACTCGGTTCAAGTTTTGGTACTTGGCAGATTAGTTGAGGTTTATTCCTGCGCTCTCATTCGTCGAAGCGTGAAGTTTTATAACCAGAGGCCTAAAGGTCTTAGCGCACTTTTACTTTTACAATGATAAATACCGTTGGAAAAAGAGCGTGACAAGCGAGCAATAAAGAAAAATGTATCTAAATAGTACGACTGTAAGTTTATTTTTTAATGTTAATATTTATTATATGTGAAGTGTCACGGCAAAATAATAAACATTAAGGAGTGAGTATATATAGCCATATAAGTGAGCTACGACCTTAATTGTAAAAATGTCGTTACCAAAACATACCATATTCTGATAGTTGGTGTATGATTTTTGTAACCTGCCTAGCAAACAGCACTCAGGCTGTGACAGGCTATAAGTTAATTGACGTGCTTGCCAAAGCTGAAAATGAGTACAGATTTTTAACGTAAAATAGTATGAACGTAACATAATATAGTCATAAAATCTCATTGTCAAACTCATAGTTTTTTTTAATTTTATGCTTTCGTCCACGTGAAATCACCTCAAAGCCAATCTCAGAGATATCCGAATCCTTGTATTATTTATAGCTCTCGAGGGATCGATAAATGAATATGTGTGTTCGACGAAACCAACTCTTTTATTTTTTAAGATTCGCGGCTGTAGTTTACTTACACAATTTCTTAACATATATACAAATCTTTGCGGCTTTGTCCGCATAGAATTGTCTTAGGCGAGAATTACATTTGTAACTTTAACTATCGTAATTGACTTAAAATAACTCTGTAACCTGGTAACAGTTACCTAGGTGTTCATATTTAATATAACGGGTCTTATCGTGATAACTAATGGTAGTAATACCTTTTTTATTGACGTTTCGTTGAACTTGCATTCGTCGTGGACGAGTAGAGTGAGTCAACTGTGAGTCTAACGAAAATAAGGCACTGCCTAAACAATGACAAACAATTTATTTAAAACTTATAAGAAAAACTTATAAGTGTTTTTCTTGACGTAGAAATAGCACGTTAAACATTGAAACAACAAATAAAGTTTTTTTGATTTTATTAAGAATTTTTGGGGTTATATCATTAAATTGGACATAGCGGACACACAAACAGACGGTTCACCTGATGTTTAGTGATGACCGTCCAGGAATATTTACAGCACAAGTGGAGCCGAAAATCGGAGGGAAGTATTGGGCTTTCTTCCTGTCGAACTTGGGAAAAAACATAAAATTTTGTATCACCGGAATGGCCACACTTGCATTCCTGACTTAAAAAAAGTAGATGGCAGAATATACATAGGTTCCACGTATTTAGCGATGGTAAGTTTTCGGCTCTTACCGCAAGCTTTACTAACTACATTACGCTGATTTTTGGTGAGCATTTCATACTTGAGTCAGCCCGTATACGAGTTAACTTCTAGACTCTGCTACAATGTCTTGTTATTATCTATATTAATATTTAAAGAGGTAAAATTTGTTTATAAGCTTGTTTATAGGGGTAATATCTGTAAATACTAAAACGATTTTGGAAATTCTTGGTTAAACTGATATGTTTTCAATTAATTTTATCGAAATCGGTTCAATATTTTGGTTTATAAAATCAAAATAACCGCTATAAGTGTGTCATTGAGGTAAACGAAATTATTATTAAGATAACGCTATGGATTTCAGAATCTCCATCTTTTTTGACGTCAGTTGAAAATAAGTTATTATAACCAAAACAATTTATAAAAGGTTTAGACTCCACACCTTCCGATTCTTTGTGTAAAAAGCATCGATTTGACACAATTTTTTAACGCCGCCGTGCCCTATCTGAACCAAGCGAATACATCAGAGCTTATCGTTTTTGATGGTGGAAAGGTCTTTGACGACAGCCACTCACGATATATCTGATATAATCTAGATTTGATATACTCTACAAAATTAATAATAAAAAATAGACAGACACATTTGCGCAGTGGTCACTGCTACTGACTAATGCAATAACGGTCGCGAGTTCGATCACCGTTCACGACAAACGTCTGTATTGGTCATAGATGTTTGTCGTGGTCGTTTTTTTTTTGTTTACGCAGGGTAAATCTTCATAGATACCCGACTCCTGGGGGGGAGACCGGGTTATGTAAGATTGTACTCACTAAAACCCCCTGCGATGGCCGCCGCAGCACGGAAAACGGATAGGCTACGGGATCGCTTTCGCAGGCACGTCCGCGGCCTCTCCCGTGCGTTGCTCCGCTCGTGGCTTGTGGAGCAACGCACGGGAGAGGCCGCGGCCATACCGGACTGCGGTCCTCCTCTCGGCCGTATGAAAACGGATGCGTGAGACCCCCATCTCACGCACCCACGGCCGGAGGGAATGCCCTATTTATTCCGCCCCGGGCACTGGGGCTTGGAGGCTGTGAAGGCGACCCGCAGGTCGCCTCCGCCGGGCGGGATCGGCCCTCTCCCGAGCCCGCCCCGCAGTCTCCTTCTGGACCATGACGGTCTCACAGAAGTTGACTACGGCCTCCCACGCCGATTCCCTGCGTAGCATTGCCGACACGACTGCTCGCAGGGAGAGATTTCGCCCGATTTGCTGGACCTAGACTTGCCTTTCCGCGGTCCACGCGGGACACGCCTCCAGCGTGTGTTGGGCATCGTCTTGGTCCGCCCCGCAGTGGTAGCAAACCGCCGTCGCCTCGCGTCCGATCCTACACAGGTACTCTCCAAAGCAACCGTGACCGGTCAGTACCTGTGTAAGTCGGAAGGTGACTCGTCGCTTCCGCCGCATCCAGGCCTCGAAGACTGGCAGGATCGCAGTCACGACGCGTTTGTGCGCGTACCGGTCTCCGCGGAGACGGGCGCACCACGTCGTGTGTGCCCTTCTCTGCTCCTGCCGCCTGAGCGCTTCGAGGACGCTGGCAGGGTAGGACGCACTTCCGCCGCTTTGACGTAGGGCGCGAGTCTGGTCGTAGACCCTCGCGTCCCTCTCCGCCAGGATGTCCAACGGCGGAAAGCACGCCAGAAGGGTCGCCGCCCCAAAGGATATCGTGCGATATCCCCGCACCATGCGGATGGACACTCTCCGCTGCAGACTCAGGATCTTAGTCTTGCAGCGGCGGGTGCCCGTCAGTCGGTGTGACCAAACGGATGTCCCATAGAAGGCCATCGATCGCACGACACCAGCATAGAGGCGGCGAACCTCCTCCCTCGGTCCCCCGAGATCAGGCAGCAGTTTGTGCAACGCACCCACTGCCTTCTCGATCCGGGGGAACAGGAGCTTGAAGTGGTCTTCAAAGCTCCAGCGACCGTCCAGGACAAGGCCCAGGTATTTCATGTACCTGGACACCTGGACGTTTGAGTCACCTACGCGAATGATCTGCGAACGGGGTGGTTCCCGGCCCACCGGCCACTTGTGGAACCATAGCGCCTCCGTCTTATGCGGCGCTATACGAAGACCCAGTTCGCAGATTTTCGTGACGACGAGTTCGACTCCGAGCTCGGCTCGCCGTCTGGTCATCTCGAAGCTCGTTTATCGTGGTCTATGCGTTGAGTGCGTATAAAGATTCCAAGACATTTACGGACAGGATGATGAGATCCTAATAAGGTCCATTGAGTGCGATGCGTTATTATTATTATAAAATTCTATATTCATGAACAAGAGACAGCCGGAAGCCAACTCCTCGCGTATCACCTTCCTACAAATTCTCTCGTATTCCTTTATTAAGCTGGCAACGCATTTGTGGCTCCTCTCATGCTTTGGATCGGACAGGCACGTTGGTGCAGTGGTCACTGCCACTGACTGAAGCGCTAACGGTCGCGGGTTCGACCCCGCTCACGGCAAACGTCAGTATTGGCCATACGAATATTTGTCATGGTCTGGGTGGTTGTGTTAGTGTTGTGTGTGTGTTTCCGGACCCCCGACACAAGACCACGAGGTCTTAATGGGGGCCGTTGAGTGAGACGCGTTTATTTATTTATTTATTTAGTTGGATGTTTATGGGCGGCGGCCATTACTAAACAATTGAGCTGATGGTGTCCTGCTTGTTTATTTGTCGGCTCTTTTTTGAAACCGCGATCCAAAAAAATGATCCTATAAGTATAACCTGTGTGTCTGTGTATCTTCGTGACTGTCGCATCGTAGCTCCCTAACGAATAGACCAATTTTGATATGGTTTTTATTGGTTTAAAAGCTGATTTCATCGGGATGATGCTCCGCTAAAATTAAAGAATATCTGTTTAGGGACAACACTCCTCCACAATTTATAGCGGGAGTATCGTGTTAGAGCTTGTTGAGGCGGTCTTAATGAGTAAATTTTCGGGGGCTTGTTGAAATTTTTCAATTTAATAGTATTTAAAAGTTTTAATTATAAAGTAGGTACCGATAAAAATCAGTGTAGACAGAGATACTTTTGCATTTATAATATTAGTATGGATTATTACAAAATTATATCCATGGAATATATTAAATAATTAAAATTACTTTTATATCAAAATTATGTAAACGAATATAACACAAGGTACCCTCTGGCGAAATACCTTTGTATGTCATGTAAAGGGCTTTGGCAAACGTTTTTCATTATTGTTTTTCGGAATTTCGACGAGGTAAAAGGCGGATGTTTCAGCTCCCTAAAATAATAATGTCACTGTTAAGTAAAGGATATATTTAAAAAAAAACATTTAAGACTGGCTTCTGTCTGCGTTCTTGCTCGTAATGATTTTGGTTTGACCAATTTTAAGGAGGTTTTCCTATTTATATGCCATATCATTTAAATAATATAGGTGATGGTGGCTTTGTTTATTAGAAAAAAATTGACTTAATTTGTCATAATTATTGAATTGATTATCTCCTCCTTTTTTGGAAGGCGGTGAAATAACAGCGTTTGTTACTTTGTTAACGTTGCCATACGGTTCGTCCGAATTCGATAACACTTTGATATATTCTGGTTTGGACATAATTTTTAGTCGAGAAAAGATACTAATATTTACAAAATTATAATATGGAAGGATGACTCAAACGTGGACTGTAGGTTAGACTCAAATTAAAATTCAAAATATCCTTTATTCGAATAAGCTTTCAAAAGCTCTTTTAAGTCGTTAAGTGACTGGTCAATTGGTGTTAGATTTTTTAAGCTATCACCGATTCAGAATGTACTCTCAAATGGAATAACACCGTAACTACAAATAAAACGACACGTTTGACCAGTGTAACATTTCCGCAATGGAGTTATTAGAAATAGAAAGTCATTCAAACGAATTAATATAAATACATAAACGCTTCACACACGATCCCTTTAGTATCTCATGATGCAAACACCCAGATCACGATAAAAATCTTTAATTGAATCAAGCGTTTCTTTGCGGAATTCGATGTGAAATGATCACATAACTACTTTGCTATAATCCGCGAAACAGTATATAGCTGTCTGGTATCATGCAGTATAAGCACCACCTGAACTCCTACATACGCACACGCATACGCAGTATAAGCAAGCAAGCGCGTTGCTACATCTCCTGAGGATGCTCCGGTGTTGGAGTGAACCGTGCGTAGAGCGTCTTTGTGGTGTGCTTATACTGCATAATACCAGAAGACCACTGTTTATCGATTCGCGGATTATAGCAATTTTGTAATAATTTACTAGTAAATCTATTTTTGTTACGAAATGATCAAATTCATTAGCGCTTTAATCTGTACTAAAGATCAACTTTTCTTTTACCCACTTCGAAAAAAATGTTCTAATTCAATCTATCCGCAAAACTAATATTTGACTATTCAATTAACAACCCAATAACAATAAACGGACTACCGTCTAATTGTAGTTGTTCGTCAATTTTCATCGTCGTTTCGCGTGTCCCGATGTTATCAAGACGATAATGGTTACAGTTTCTAGATAGAAACCTATTGAAAATTGCGGTAAAAATGAAAATGCATTCTGAAATTGGTGTGGTGTTGTCATGTTCTGAAAAACGAAAAAAAGTTAGAAAAAACTACGACTTTTTTGTGTTAGTTTTTAACTTGGTATTTTTTTATGAAATACAACAGTTACATCACCTGGTCACCTAATGCTAAATAATTGCTGCCCACAAACATTCGCAGTATCACCGAAGCTACAAATGCTTAATAGCTTAAAAAGGAATGAGAGATAATGGTGAATGGAAAGTTTTTTTTTTTATACATATATAAAAAGGGGGGCAAATAAGTAAATGGTACCGCCTGATGTTATGTGGTTACTATTGCCTGTTGACATTTGCAACATCAATGGCGTTTTGACGGAAAGGTGTCTACACACTTGATGCTTGAAAACTCCCCAAATTATAGCGCTCTGGGAAATCCTCAGGAAGAAGAGTATTCCACAGCCTGCACGTATACAGGAAAAGAGCTCGTGAAGCACGCAAATTGGATGTCGACCATGCGTCCAGGTGGTGTGTATGATGTCGAGTCCTGAGGACAAGTATGGGCAAGAGGGTTAGGTTTCCGGCTCTCTCACTTACTGTTGCTTTATTAGCTACTTAACTTTATCTGACTGTGCAATTACTGATAGTATGCACAATAATTGGTATATAATCATTTAACCTTGAAAGCAAACAAGTAATGTTTTATGAGAAAAGATTATAATCGTCCTAGCTATACATTGGAGCGATAATTTACCATAATTTCTGTACCATTGTACAGTGTGACAAACCTCAAGGATAAACACTACTATACAAATGACCCTGAAAGGGTATCTTATCCATAACTGTTGACCTTAAAGGCAGAATAAACACCATTACGCCTTGAACGACCTTAAAACATAATTATTTATGCATACTTTTATATATAATAATATTCATGTACATACATACCACTGTATACCTAAATGGTTAGACTGATTTTGAAGAAATTTTATGTTACAGTGCAGCCCTCGATGTTACATTCACGGTTAGTATAGTATAGCTGGATTTGAAACAGGAATCTTAATATAAACACTTGTAATTTTTAAGTATACTTCATAACACAATTTTAAAAGTGTACCTATCGAGTTGCTTGCCGGTTCTTCTCGGTAGAATCTACATTCCGAACCGGTGGTAGCTTTTCCTTAATTTAAGTACTTTTTGTTTGTTTTGACGATTTAATTGCGCTTTTAAAAGCCTACTTGAAAAGTGTATTTTTTATTTTGATTTTTGATTAGACCCGTTGGCGCTGATAACACGCAAGAAACAATTTGGGTCCCTTAGTACATTTTTAAGGTGGGGAATTAGTTTGAATAGACTAATTTGTAAAATTATTTAGGGTTACTTAAGCTATTAATTGAAGTAGACTAAAATATATGACATAGCTATGCTACCTACCCAAGGGGAGCAATGACCATAAACACGAGTAAATGTATCACACCTACGTAGATGTAAATAGCTTAGCGTGTACATAACATCTATGTATCATACGATGCAGTACAAACGAGGTGGCCAATGTGTTTAAAATCAATTAAAACTGTATAATGTCATATACCTACCGATTATCGCACAAATGAGCAGCGAATAATTACGGTAATGATTCATTAGCGAATGCTCGTTATCCTACAATCAATGATACTCGGAGCTATATAAAATTGCGACACTAACCAGAATTGAATTATTTGCACCAATAACAGTTGAGCTTCATCACATGACATAAAACAACTCTGTAAGGTAACAATTACCTATTAGTAGTAGCCTTACGAAAGCAAAAATAAAGGCACTGAGAGTAAATTCTTTGTAAAGTAATTTAAAACATTTTATGAAAATCTTTATGAAAGTCTGACAGCGAAACTAATAAGTGTAATTCCCGCCATAAAGTGTAAAAGAATTAATATCTATTAAACCCTTATAGCTTCCATTCGGGGCTTCGTTCGCTTGGTTTGTATGTATGTATATTTACATTATTTATATGTATGTATGTTTATTTAAGTATAAGTATATATAAATTCATTATTTGAATATTCATTAAATTAAACACCACGTTCCTATCTCTTCTTAACAATTTTAAGAAATCGCTATTATAAATCCTGTCATGTTTTTTTACTGTGTGATATCAATAAAAGGTAGCCTATATAAAACATAGATGTACAAGTTTTATTACTATATAGATTTTTTCATATACGTTTGCGTGAAAGAGCATCAAACATTTTCCATGCGTCCATCTTCACAAATTATGTAAAAATAGTAGGATACGATATAACAATGACCCACTGCTGTGCATATGCCTCGTCTCCTATAATAGAGCTTTATCCACTACGCTGGTACGCGTTATCGTATATACGTAAATCACAATTTCCCCTGACATATGCATGTTTCTTCACGATGTTTTTATTTACTGAGCACACCAGAGTTTGTAGCTACGAATATCGGTTGAAACTGACTTGACTTCACTAGGCCATCTCGGCTTACTATGTATATAATTTGCTACAGTATCTACTACTGCTAAATAATGACATTATGGTAGATATTATGAAATGATAATAAGAATGTAAATGTGTAAAATATATTTTTTTTAATTACTACGTGAGTAAATTAGTACACATTATATATTAAAAAGTAATTTAAATATTTGCTTGCGTTACTTTTAGATTTATTAACTCGTATAAGCGCGCCAGCTATTCGTCATTGGTTATGCTTTTAAGCTTTTCGCAAATGCAAACAATTAGTTTACAAAGTTTTATCGCAATCAGATGTTGAATGTGGCAACATTAGATACTTATAAAAACATTACTTTTCAATTATTAGATAACATTTCTCAACGCACAGTCTATATAACATAAAAGATTTTTTTAATCGGACTGGTAGACCATTCAGAATTCAATCATCATCATCATCATCTACCTAGCATTTTTCCCGGTTATACCAGGGTCTGCTTTCTATTCTAGTCCAGATATTGACGAGTTACTGATTTTTACACAGAGCGTCTGCCATCTGACCTCCGCAACCCCTGAGGACCAGCCAGTAGCCATTTAGACTAGAATAATTTCCCTACTACGAGTAACGATCATTATCAGGTGATTGTGATAACAACCGGGACCGACAGCTTTACGTGCTCTCCGAGGCACGGTGGAGAGACCCACAAGGAGAAACATCCAGACCTAGGAACAACTATAAATATCTGCCCCGAGCGGGGATCGAACCTGCAACCGTCGGCGTTAAGTAGGAGGCATTCAGCACCACTACACCAGAGCGGCCGTTCTGAAAGTACTTATCCTATTTGAAAAAATCCTTTTACATTAAATACACCGATTATTGAGAAATATTATATGACATCACGCTACCACTTATAGGAACGAAGCAGTAACCATAAACGCGAACGAAACCGCGAGGTGCAGCTAGTAAAAATAAAAATATTGTAAATATATTTTTACATAACAAAATAATAAGAATACTACAGTCGACTGATATGTAATATGTTACATATCGTTGTCTTAGATTTTCGCGATTATTATTCATTGAAATAAAACTATTTTAAAACGGATTTAAATCGCGTATATTAATTATTTTTATCATCCCGACCAAAGTGCTCGAAACGTCGGGATGATAAAAATAATTAATATACGCGATTTAAATCCGTTTAAAATAGTTTTATTTCAATGAGCGGATATGTAAGTTTTCAAAATAACAAATACCGCTTGAACACGACACACCGAACTTCAGTCGAAGCTGAAATTAGGTAAAAGTTGGCGAAGTTCGGTCAAATCGAATGGAACATGACTTGCAATGCATCCCTATTTATTTCCAGTTGCAATACCAAGTGGTCGACGAAAAGAAAATTTAATAAAGAACTTTTCCTTCGTGTCTACCGTGCAGGTAGAATTCCTGACGGTCCTTTGGAAACAAACTATTTCTATGAACGAATTCTAATGTACGATACGATGCTGATAAGCAATAATGTGCCAACCCACAAAAAATCAAAGTCGGAGATATTGATGTATTCTCATAATGTGTTACATATTTTATATTAGTAAAAAAATCAAGTCATTTCAATGAAATAAGTACGAAAAAAGTGTCTTTAATTTAATATTTAGAACATTGAAGTGTGCATCATATTTTGAATTATGCAATAATCTCATATATTTGAAAAACTTATTATTAGATAAAACTTTTTAATATACTTATCTGCATTTAATTTATTATAACTTTTATCGAAATCGAAAAGTAAAAATGTATATATACTTACTCAAACAAATTTATTAAGAATATGTTTGACGCCATTTTCTCCAAATGAAGTCCGTGTGGCTTGACATGTATTGCTTATCAGCGTCTAAGTATGCTTCGAGGTACGTTTGTCTCATTGATTTCAGTACTGACTTCAGTGATTTCAGGATGTTTCCCATAGTTTAAACTAATGAGATTATGTTCTATCTTGGAGTAAACTAATATAATACACAGAAAGTGAATTTTGTATTTATTTTATAAATTATTGAAATTTAAAATGGTATATTATTCTAGACAGTCACAGGCTATATCATATGTATATATTTCTTATTATTTTAAAACAAAATCTACATTATAGTGAGAGAAGTCGCGAACAAATGTTATATTTAATATAATAAAATTAATTTATCACAATCGTACCAAGAACATTTCATTGTTCGAATTTAAGTAATTTTAATTAAATTGCAAATTAAGAGACAGCTGTACAGATTTCGTTGAATCATCGCATGAATTTAACAAAACATTATATTTTGTCCCGTCGAAAATATTAAAAGGTGCGATATGTAATCAAACTATGGTCTTTGTCACGTCAAATCCGTTGTCCTGTAAACACGCTTCCCCGCCCGCCCTAGCAGTTTCTGTCTCGACGCCGGCACCGACGCACGCCGACTGCCGGCATATCGACCGCGTGTGACGTAGCGTGTCCGTTAGTTCTTTGACGTGATAAGGTGAGTTAAGCGGCACGCTGCTCATCTAGCTTTAATCGTAAAGGTACTAGGAACGAAATTATTTATTTACTTTATACATTTTAAAAATCGAATTATAAACAAAATAATGTTGTTAATAGCACGGATTTGTTGATTTATTTATTTAGATCGAGAGCGTGACAGCGGAATAAAGCGTGTTTATTGAGTGATAAGAAAGGATCAACATGTTGCTTTCTCTAGATCGTCTTAATGGTATTTTAAGACTAGTTTAAGAGTTGTTTAATTCCTGTTTTTAGCGTCTTACCTTTCTGTGGGTTTAGACCTTATGTTATTATTTATATTGAGGTAAAAAGAGCGTTTAATTTTTAAACTTCCGTCAAATTAAAGTGATTATTAATTAATTATTACTTCTTTTTTCTTATCATGTTCTTATTTTAATTAATTCGGAAATACGATTAATAGTGTTCTTAATAAATTTAATTAGTTGCTCCCCGTGACTTCGCAACATTCATCCCCTATTTCATCCTCTTTGTTTTATTTTCGCGACAAAAATTAACTAACGTCCATTTCCAAGGAATAGCCTAAATCTCTACTAAAATTTATTTAGTTTTTTATGCATAATAACATAACAAACTAACAGAGAGACAGAATTACTTAAGCGTTTTAACTACTAAAGCGTATTAGTACGAATTGGCATTGATTTGATCGCTAATAATAATACCAAAATTACTTATGTAAAATTTTTTTAGACAATTTTAATAACAGATACATACAAATGAAATCCATTAAAAATTCTAATTAATTATTAGGCTGTTCAAGTTCAAGCGAACGACTATTTCACATAACGATCCTATTTAGGAGTTGACAACTTTTAGTTTTCTATTAACTTGCTCATTCGTAGCTAATGCGGCATTGAGTTAGTGGTTTATGAAAGTTAGTTATAAACACATTATCTTGTAAATAGAGCCGGGGTGATCTAGATCAGGGATCGCCTGCTAGTTCTGTTATGGGTCAGTTTTCAACCGGCTTCAAGGGGTTAACTTAAAGAGGTTTCAGTTCGTGGCGTATAGGTTTTGGTTTTTTTTAACCAACTTTGAAAAAAGAGGTTCTCAAATAGTCGGTATTTTTTTATGTACGTTCAATTGTTTACATATCGAATACCTCTTTATTGATTTTGTATTTTTTTTTTGAAAGAGTATACTTTATACTATTATTGATACTATGGTTTAGTAATTCAAAATAAATTAAAATCTAAATAACTGTAATAAGTACACAGGCTATTGTCATTAAATTTTGTAGATGTTATATGTTTTTTATGGGAATTAAAGTCTAAGAAAATTACTATCAGATGTTCTACTGAAAGGCCGGCGATCCACTATTTATTGACCCCTGACTATATTATAAATCATGAAAGTAGTAGGATCCAATGTTGATTTCATGATGACAAGCGTTTAGATTTTTCCTAAAGAATTTTATTTAAAGTTAATTTAACCGATTTCAAAAAACGAAATACATTGACGATTCGATTGATTTTTTTATTTATTTAAGAAATATCGTCGCTAATTGAGAATTGATTACAATAATTATTTGTTTGAATGTAATCGATCATATTGTTTTTAATTCCTTCCTTAAAGTCTGTAAATTGGGGAACTTATTAACAAAATATAACTTACTAAGTTATTAATTTTTGTTTTATGTGTCTTAAACCCAAGATGATAAGATTCAAATTCCTTTACGACTTAAATTGATTTTCATAAATTTTCGCAATATTAATAGATATTATTGTGATGGGATTTTGTTACGAAGTTGTGAATGAATCCGTTCCATCAATAGGGATTAATCCACAATGAAGCATGGTGGGCTGGACCATTGTTCTGAACAGGAGAGAAGCCTTGCGGATTATTAATTTTCATTAAAACCAAAATTAATATATGTAAAGCTGTATATTTTGATCGCGGAACTTATGAATTTTATTATTAAATTAAGATATAGGTAATTATGAAACAGTAGTGTTTTAATTAAAATTCCATCCTTGTAAAATAAATGAAACAATGAACGAACTTAAAAAGAAATGTTTAAGAAAAAATAAGGAATGCATACTTAATTATACACAAGACAGACACCAATCTATTATACATTATAAAGAGATAAAGTTGTTTTATTTTTGCGTTGAATAGAATTTATTTACCATTTATTGAGGAAGGTTATAGGCTATATTACATCACGCTGCGAAACACAGGAGCGAAGCAGTATAAGCATACTAGGTCGGTAAAATCTTGAGGGATCTTTTAACTATTATATCTTTTCTTATCAGATAAAGTATTTAAACATATACTGCCTTACTACAAAAGATTTAAACAGACGTTAAACGCACGTCTAAGACAGTTTTGAGTTAAACATGCTCTAGACATAGATTAATATACGTTAAAGTGAGTTTAATAGATGTTTAAAACCTATCTTGCTGTCAAATGTAACGTATAACATTTTATCAATAAGTTTTTTTATGAGTTTATTCGCTGTTAAGCAATTTAGATAATATTTTAAGCAATGTTTAAATCTTAAACACTGTTTATCTAGACACGTGTTCAACATGGTTTTAATGCGTCTTTTGTAGTATGACAGATAATTCTTTGCATAGCGTTTATAACGGTTTTGAAACAAAAAAACTATTAAGAATAACTGTATTGAAATCCGTTGTGTAGTTTAAAAGATCTAAGCGTACAGCGAAAAACTACTTTGTTTTATACCGTGTAAAGATATCTTTCGACATAGCCCCGTGGATTGACAAGTTGAAATTGCAGGCAGGTTATATGGTTTGAGGAATCGATCATGGGGCAGAAAGATTTTTGAATGGAGACCAAGGACCGCAAGCGCGACGTGTTATATCCACCTACAAGATGGACAGACAACCGATTATGGTCTCCGGAAGACCTTGGATGAAAGTCGCTTCAATCCGGTCCTTTTGGAAATCTTTAGGAGAGGCCTATACCATAGGACCAGCAGTGGACTTCTTACGGCTGAAATGATGATGATGATGATCAAAGATATCGTCGAATGTTCGCCATATTACAAAATATGTTATCAAATTTTTTGCCAGTTACTTATTGTGGAAAAAAGAGTCATTCATATCTCCCCTTTTTAAAGTCCGCCATTCATAAAATAAATAGCAGACGGACGTTCGATACATATTTATTTTATCAGACAAAGTTGAAACACGAAGGGCACTTTATTTGAGGGTGCTTTTATTTTAAAAACTTTCGCTTCAGTAAGCTTTATTGAAGCTCACGAAATCGCGAACAAACGATAATAAACACATAACTTTTTCGATTATAAAACTCATTTTAATATATTCGTATAATTAAAATGTAGAATTTTAATCTATTTGTTAAACACGGTGGTCCTCGCAACTTTGTCTGCGTAAAAACTTTTATTTCTGTTTCGTCTCCTTCACGTTTCACTTTCACGACACATAGTAACCTTCTCAACGGTCGAATCTATATCTTTACTAAAATTCATCAAAATAGGTTTAGCGGTTCAGACGTAATAAAGAGATCGAGAGTTAGATATAGTCACATTCCTACTGATTTCAATACCTACTTTAAATAAATCTGTTTTAAATTAATAGACGGAAAATGCCTTATTCTATTAAGAATGTAATACAGAGCCTCAACTTTCCACGATGTTCCTCTGATTGACTGGTACACATTCATATTTAAGAATTGCTTAACATGTAGGTTGCCTACAATGTTTTTAAGTGCAAATTCAGCACTTGAAAACATTTCAACACATTATATGGATGCTGATAAGCAATAATGTGTCAACCCACAAAAAGTCAAATTCGGAGATATTGATATATTTTGATAGTGCATCACCTACTTAACATTATTCAATAAAAAATAAAGTCATATAAACTAAATAAGTACGGAGAAAAGATTCTTAATTAATTGTTTTAAAATTCCAGGTCGTTCCTTATTTTGTAATTTGTACAATAATCTTATATTTTTAAAAACTTTTTATTAGATAATATATTAAATATATCAACCTGCTTTTAATTTATTACAGCTTTAATATAATATAGATAAATACTTATTCAAACAAACATATTAAGAATAGGTTTGACATCTTTAGACGCCATTTTCTCAAAACGAAGTCCATGTGGCTTGACATAGTATTGCGTATCAGCGTTCAGATGTTTTTTTTTTATTGAAAACAGAAACAGATAATGGATGGTAATTTACAAAATAAAAGAAGCGGTTAGACTCAAAATATATATTTACGAGTGTGACTATAAATCACAAGTTTACTTGTTAAGTATTGAATATAATGACGGGTCATTTCATTTGCTTCAAACTGAATAAAATAACCGGTACTTTCGTCACGGCAAGCACTTGGACAAACAACGTAATTGTTCGGACTCCCGTGGGCACAATTCAGGAGATTCAGCTTCGAGACCTGCTAAGTTGTGATTTTCAAACGATCTTCTTTGTTTGTTTTCTTAAATGCTAAGCGGACGCCTGATGGAGTGGATACACTTCATGAAAACTTACTTGAAAGGATGAATTTTTGTTAGTCACTTTGTAGTCTTTATCTAACAGTTTTACATTTGCCACTTAAGTTTAAAGCCTACGTTAAAAATCTTTAATAAATAAAGCATATACCATACAAGGATATTTTGACGACAAAGAGGCGTGGATTTAACAAGCGTTGATTTTCTATCCGGATAACATAATTAAAATGTAATAAAAATATATTATGTACAAATGATTTTAAAAGAGTTACTATCGAGTTTCTGGTCGGTTCTTCTCGGTAGAGACTACATTCCGAACCGGTGGTAGCTTTATAGAAATCTAAAGTAAAAATATGACATGTAACTTGACGATTCGAATGTGCTTTAAAAGCCCATTTGAATAAAGTATATTTTGAGTTTGAGTCTACGTCATAAGTCAGGAGTAATTGTATGAAATTTAAGTTTCTTAATATTTTTGGGATGCAAATAAAATACGCTATAGATCATCGCACAGCCTTTATTAATCGAAACAAGCATAAATTAAGGCTTAAAAAAGCGACTGACTTCAAAAGCAAAATACCTACGTAATTGGGTTTTCTTTGATGACATTTGTATTATGTAAATATTTTATAGGACCAAAGTGAAAGTATATCCTTACAAATAAAAAGTGACGGAGTTCTAAAACAAACACTGAAACAAAAAAATTACACTACGATTACAGAACCTTTTCCGGTTGAAATACATAGAGTTAAATAAGGCTATATATACATATATAGGTATTTTTACACCCACTGTCTTACCTTTTATATTTCGACTTTCAGTGTATGGTTTTTCTTTTGTTTTGTGTATACTTTAGTCCGACACCTAGCAAATAAATATAATTTTAATTTTACGTGTTGAAAAATAATAATGTATGAGAACCGTCAAAAATTTAAAGAATACAAATCTTTTTTCTCCCACGGATATCCGTGGATACGAATATTCAGCTTTCAGTTGTGATAACTACTAACAAGGTATGCCGGAGAACTCAAAAGAACAGACACCTAGTTAAGGCGTGAATTAAACTTGTAAATTTTTCTCTCGTAATTGATATAAAATAAAAATAAAGAACCGTTTATTGCATGCTATTAAGAATACAATTTTTACATGAAAATACAATCAATATCTTATATTTTAATAAATAATATTGATTATAAAATAAATCATTCAGAAAATAATAACAAAAATTAAAGTAACAGCGATAACAATCATATTATTTTACAATTTTCATTCGTTCATTTCATTAATGTACATATAAAATAAGTATTAAAAAGTAATGTAATTTACTATTGACAGTATTTGTAATTGTTGAATTATATTATTGATTATATTAAATTAATTTAATTCTAAAATTATATTATAGTGTATATAAAAGCGAATGTTTGCGTTATTAACTTTAATTAACTTATTTTTTTTTACTTTAATTGATATAAAGACTCTGAAACAGTTGGCATAGTAACCTTGCGTAAGCTATAAATGTCAAAAATAAGGCACTGACAATAAATTCTTTCAGGTGTGAAGCATTGTCTAATGTCCCGTCTGCTCCTTTGCCAGTTACATTTTATGAATAAAATACTAATGTTAGACCACCAACAGACAGACGGACGGACGGAGAGTGAAGGCATAGTAATATACGGAACCCTAAACAATAAATAGAGTATGCGAATACATGATGGATTCTCACATAGAACATCCCATCGAGCCAGTGGGCTAGCCATTATTTATTAATACTCATAAATAGATATGTGTCCGAAATACAAGTAAATTTCACCTGTCCGACCGGCATTGAATCCTCGTGTGTATTCAGCCAAGGTTAAAATACTTATGAAGTTTCACGCAAACATGCACAAGTCTATGTACACGTTTATCTGTTTATGTGTCTGTGTAGTATATTTACAAGCCACGAGTCCCTAGAGTAAAATTTAGGTAAGTGACCTTTGCGGCTGGCGGACAATTTAATACTATTCATAGTTGTTTACATTCAGACCTTAATAATTTTCAACGTTACGTCATGAGAAACTGAAGTGGTTGTAGTCTTTGAGTGCTTTTCAGCTGAAATTAATTTTAAACGATCTTCAGATTATTGTAGTACACAATTGCCTTAAAAATGATCAACGTTTTAGATTTTATATAAGTCGAACTGGTGCTCGCGACTTTGTCTGCGATGTCTGTGATGCCTACGTCACAGTAGCTTTATGTATACAAAGTCTCAGTCCGATCGCTTTAAAATTGACAAAGTTTCATACAAACTCTTATCCCCTATTTTATCCCCTTGGGGGTAGAATTAATCAAAATCCTTTCTTAGCGGATGCCTACGTCATAACGTCTACCTGCATGCTAAACTTCAGCCCAAACCTCTAGACGGTTCGGGCTGTGCGTTGATAGATCACTATTTCAGTCAATCAGTCTGTCACCTTTGAATTATATATATTTAGATGGTCGAGTTTTATTTTAGGTCCATCAAATGGTGGATTTTTAAGTCTAACACATCGTAACACTCATAATAAAAATAATACAAATTTTGACCACAACTTTGAATATTTTGAAGGGCCTTAATATAAAATCGATTTCTCAATATATATTTATCAACATTATCTGTACAATATTACAAAAAGGTAAAGTTTGTAATTTATTTTTATAATTACCCATGCTTTCCTCGTAGTGCAATGTAATTTTTTACGATATCCCATAACAAATCTATGAAAATCTCGGCTTTTCTTTACTATGATGTGCATGTATTATACATATATTCCTTCTTGAATCACTTCGTTTATTGATGAAAAGCGCATTTTAACCCGTTGTTGAGTTCAAAAGACCTAAGCGTAACGACTACGTCGGGAAACGACTTTGTTTATGTAAAGATTATACATTTTATAATATAAAAAGCGAAAAAAAAACCGTTTAAATTATAAATGCTTCAAGTTAGCTCTAAGCTTGTTATTACTCGTGAAACAACTAATTTTAAACTGTTACAACAACTATTTTAAACTTGGATACCGGCCCTTGTCAAAAGCGCTTTACAAAGTGTCAGATGAACAGAAATAAATTAAAAAATTTACACAAGTAGCTAAATTAGTAACAGAACAAAAATTTAATAATTATCTCTACAAACATGCTTCTACATTCGTTTTAGTATATGTGTGTGTGAAATCATTGTGTCCCCTCCAATCTACCTCATAATAGAATTCAATGAGCCCCACCACGATACATCTGCTGTAAGATAGTGAGGAGTTGTGTATCCTGGTGATTACTGATGATGCTGCATCAGCTCACAGTTTCGCAACTAAGTTATTTTGATATAATTTTAGTACAGTGAGATCATTTAAACAACTAGAAGAAAGCTGATAACCTTAAAACGTCTCAATCAGTTATAAAAAAAAAACATCAAAATTAGTCAATTCTTTAAGAAGCTACGACGTCACAAACAATTACACAATCAAAGTTATGACACCCCTCGTTTTTGGGGGGTAAAAGAAACCTATCAGAATACATACACAAACATCATACTTCATACTATTATCATCCCAGACATAACTAAATAAAACTGGCGATATTTAACAAAACATATTCTAGAGACAGTGATAACTACGCAAGTTTCGAATGTTATCCATCATTCCAGGAGGACAGGAGGCAAAAAACTGTGTCAACGGAACTCGAGCAAAACGGCCGCATTAGAGAGGAATCGGAGAACCTTTGATACGGAAAATCTTTTGTTTTCACATTTCGTAACTGTTTATATTTTACGAATTCTTGGTAATCTTCTTTGGGTGGTAATTGATTCTTATTGTTTAACACAATAAAGTTGCTAACTGTTTAAATCTTTGTTTTTCTTCTAATTAAATAATTTCATTACATACTAGCTTTTTTAATCATATTTAAACACGTTTAAGAAATACCAATTTATATAGCCTATCTATTCAGGTTTTTAGGCTGTTTCAAATTAGACATTTGGTGTATACTAGGGCGGAGTATATTTTTCATACAATTAACATGACCCTACGTCAGTTCCCTTAAATGTAAGGTTCAGTACAAACAGGAAAACCGACGGACAGATTGCTTAAACTTGGTTACAGATATCTTTAGATATCTGGATGGCACGTTAGCGCATTGGTCACTGCTATGGACTGCATTGCAAACAGTCGTGGGTTCGATCCCCACTCATGGCAAACATCTATATTGGCCATATGGATATTTATCGTGGTATTGATGTTTGTGTTCTATGTGTTTCCAGACTCACGGCGCAACATCATAAAAGTGTTTATTATTATAAGTGGTATCTAGCTGTCAGATTTCGACCGTAGTTCATTAAATTTTTAATCGATGGACCACAGATAATCTATTCTCAATTTCACCACCACCACTTTAAAAATAAACAAAAGAGTATATAGAGTGTGTGTGTGTGTGTGTTAAATATATGGTAGTGTGTGTAATGTATATTTTTAATTGATTTAATGATTTTTTATGCATAATAAAAAAATAGTATTCCTCGCTTCTATTCTATATAAACTATAGTGTGCAAAATTACATATTCGTCCGTCTGCGCAATTTTCGTAAATAGGGAAGCATAGTTTTCACTTTATTTTTTAATATATAGATTATTTATTAAAATTTCGGGTACATACCCTAAAAATGAGTGTTATATTCTTTCGTAGAGGTTAAATCCTTTCGTAAATCAATAAAGTCCAATTTCGAATAAATAATTATAATTTAATAAATAATACTTTTCATACTATTTAACTACTTATTTGAAAAGACCAAAACTGTTTCATAACATCCTAAAATATTATATCATTTGTGAAAAATTTAATCAAAATTTTATCGCATTACCGTCGATACTGGTGGCTCAATTGCGTTAAGCCAATTACGTGGGCCGAGTTCGTATTACGTAGATTTAAACGTTGGTATGATCTGTGGGCTTATTCCCGAACACGTCTGCAATCGTGTTTAAATTAAAAACGATCTTGATTACTGTTTGCTGTGCTGGAATAATATGATCTTCTATAATTTTGCTTTTTTGATTATTATTTTTTACTTGTATATAAATTTATTTCTAGTAGATAGAGAAATAAATATTGTATTACTAGTTAAGTCAAACTCCTACCTAACACAAGTAAGTTCATAATAATATAAATAACCTACGTTCTATTGTGCGTACATACTAGATATATATAAATTAGATTATTATGTTAAAGCCTAAGTGTAGCCTATTCACTAAAGCTCGCAAAAGAGCTGCCTCAACCGAGGCAGTACCACACTCAATTTTTTTCAATTTCGAAAAATAGAAAGATTACCAATTTTGTTGAATACGAACAATAGATATAAATTTTGATGAAATAATAATTACAAATTAATACGTGAAGTCTAATAACAATTAAATGCTGTAATCCAGAAAATTATGATTTATTAATTTCATGTTATAAATTTTACAACACCGCTGGGATGCTGTTAATAAATAATAAATATTTACAGCTATTTAATCAGGTTTAACGTTTATTACCGGTTAATTATTATAAATAGTTATTAACAAGCCGGTCCCGCGACTTCGTTTGCGTAAAAATTTTAATTCCTAATTTCCTCGTCGCATTTTACTATCGCGACAAAAAGTACTGCATCACTCCTATGAGTCGTAGCGTGATGTAATGTAGTCTTCAATAAATAAACTATCTAACACAAACAAAAAATTCATTTTGAACCAGTAGTTTCTGAGATTAGCAAACAAACAAACAAACTCTTCGGCTTTATAATATTAATATAGATGGAGCTGATGTTCATGCGACATGGAAAATTACTTAGTAACAGGCTGTTGACGTCAAGAGAGAGAACGTGACGTTATATTATCACAAGAATCGGAAAATAAAGTCGTGGACTTCGACTTGGTATCTGATGTCCAATTGTTATTCGCTTCCGGACAGAATGAAAAAATATATATGCGTTTTATTTGAAAACAAAATCCACATTAAAGTGAGCGAAGCCGCGACGGTAAGCTAGTAACTTATATTTTTTTGTTTAATAACTAAAAACTAAAGAAAATGGCACTATAAAAAAAAAACTTTTTTGATTTCACCGAATAATACATCAGGTTATTCTAAGTGAATTTAAAAGTTTCTTCACCTTATATCAACTTATCTCGTACTTAACGGCAGAAATCTTTTAAGTACAAAGTTTACTTATGAAATTATTGTTTTTATACGGTAATGTGGAATGAAATATGTAAGTGCGATTTCTTGTTTTCGAAGGAACTTTTTAAATCAGACAGACGTATTGTGACGTACGATTGTTGAGGCGAAGGTAGCTGAAGGATGAAGGAGAGATTTATATTTGTAACATTTACACTCGTAATTGACAGAAAACTCTCTAACCTGTTACTGTCAAAAATAAAGGCACTGATTGTAATTCCTTATAGTTGTAAAACAGTGACAAGCAACTTACGTAAATCTTTATGAAAGCCTGAGAGTAAAACTACTAAGTATAATTCTCGCCTTCGATTATTTTCATAGGTAGTTTAAAAATTAAAAATCAATGTACTGTTTAAATTACTATAGAGTATTACCGTGTCTTTTTAAACATCTATCACAATAATGACGTGAAAAGTTTAAAGGGAACAATGATTTAAAATACAAAACTAAATTTTCTTTGGGCCACTAAAATCAATGAAATTATATAAATAACTCTATCATCAATTTTACATTAATTTCATAATCAATACTAAAATAACAAAGAGACGGAAGAAATAAAAAGAATATAAACAACGTCACAAAATGTAACCATTATGATTTGTAGCGGCAAAATCAGATTAAAATACCAGAAAAGTGTTACAAAGAAGATAATAAATTTTTCGTAAACAACATACAAAAAAAAGCATTTAAAACGAATTACCTTTGTTAAAACTTGGGCAATACACGAAACAAAACGATGAAGCTCAAAGCAACTTAATATATACGGAACAACAATTAAAAGTTGAAAGAGGGAGCGAGAATCCAATTTTTTTAGGTAACATTACCATAATACAAAATGTTTTCATTCTGTATTATCAGACTTTGAAGTTGTTACCAAATATTTACACCACAAATAAATATCATAATATTGTTATAATATATAATAAATGAAATTATAGGTAGTGGTCGCTGAGTGGTCGAAACTCGATCATAATTAATTTTAGTTACATATGTTTGAATACAAACACAAGAGTCTATGTGTGTGTGTGAATCAAAATCAAAATATGCTTTATTCAAGTAGGCTTTCACAAGCACTTTTGATTCGTTAATACTGAAACAAAAAAAGTAATTAATTAATTTACCACGATTCGGAATGTAGATTCTACCAAGAAGAACCGGCAAGAAACTCGATAGTTACTGTTTTAAAAAGTTTTACAATGGGTACATACATTTATAAGTTACAAATATATTAAATACCCTGTGTGAATCCAGCTTATACTAAATTCAAGCATCTTTATTATCTATATAATCTTGAACAGAATAATATGTTTTATTTAATAAGGACTTTTTAATGTGTACATGGTAATCTGTGTAATATTTTAAAATGCATAATTAAAAATATAATAGCATTTCTTGCTCCTCCTCTGTATTAACTGTAAGAGTGTGAAATTTCATACTCCTCCGTCCGCGCAATTTTCGTGAAAAGGGGTACGAAGTTTTTGCTTCACGTATTAATATATTGATGTTATGTACGTCACTTTGCAACCAGCTTGCGCTAACAAGACCTTTGACTAGCTTATCAAAGTTGAAAATGGGTAAAGATTTTTACTTTAAACAGTATGAACGTAGTATATCTATACTTAAGAAATATTATTAAGAAGTAAATATCTAAGTATAAAACCGCATATTCCATTGAAGTAGAGCTAACTGTACGGACTGGTTCTAGTGAGGCAGTGCCACACTCTCAAAGATAATCGACGTTAGTAACGACGAATTTTATAGCTATTCTTCTTACAGTGAGAGCGCCGATTCCTTACTTTTTCTTCCCTAGCTTTCATATTCTCTTTGCTTATATATTTATCTTATTTATTTTCCCGTTTTAACCCGGCAACGCATTTGTGACACATCTGATGCTACAAAGGCAAAGGTGATCATTTTAATCAAATAAACCTGCTCGTTTAGAATACTCGAATTATAACCAAACGAATGTGAAATATGTTAGTAAAGTAGTAGCAAAGTAACAGCCTGTAAATGCCCCACTGCTGGGCAAAGGCCTCCTCTCCTATTAAGGAGAAGGTTTAGAGCTTAATCCACCACGCTGCTCCACTGCGGGTTGGCGGATATACATGTGTCAGAATTTCTCCCGGCACATGCAGGTTTCCTCACGATGTTTTCCTTCACCGCCGAGCTCGATGAATTTAAACACAAATTTAGCACTTGAAAAACCAGCGGTGCTAGCCGGGGTTTGATCCGCGATCATCAGTTGATATCGACGTGTTCTAACATCTCGGCTCGAAATATATTAAGACTCAACAAAATTTTAGTTAAATTTAGTTACGGCTTAAAATACTAAATTTCGCTTCTCTGTTCCCATTTCAGTACATCTACGGTAAAACATCGTAAGGAAACCTGCATGTCGCGGAATAAATTGAGACATGTAAATTTGCAAACCGCAGAGTAGCAGCGTGGGGGATTAGGTCTGAAATCCTTCACGAGCTTTTGTTGCACGTTGTGTTAAAATCTTGCAGTATAATATTATTTCTTTATCCTTATTAAGAGTAAGACCTATTGCTATTTAAATAGAAATACATTTTCGTGATGTTCCTCTTATATTAAATTATATTTGGTGTTTATTATTTACATTTGCAGAAATTACAATAAAACTCTTCCATGAATAGGTAAATACAATAATATAACGACAAATAACAAATAACGCATCACACTCAACGGCCCCCATTAAGATCTTATGACCTTGTGTCTGGGGTCCGGAAACACTCACAACACTAACACAAACACCCAGACCACGACAAACATCAGTATGGCCAATAAACACGTTTGCCGTGAGCGGGGATCGAACCCGCGACCGTTAGCGCTTTAGTCAGTTGCAGTGACCATTGCGCCCACGCCTCTGTCATAATAATTGTCAGTTAGCAATGTTAGGTCTTAAGTTAATCGATGGATTCCGTCGCAACTTGATATCTAACCCATTTAGCAAAAATTTTGTACTATCCCCTTTGTTTTTACGAAAATTGCGCGGACAGAGGAGAATTACTTACACATTTATAATAAAAAAAAACATTACACACATATTACCATATATTTGACACACACATATATATATATATATTTTTTCTTTTGTTTAAGATTAAACTTATTATTTGTATTAATAGTCGAATTTCAACCACTGGAAGATCACCAGTATTAATTAATACTGCAAAGAATTCGTATAAATAATTATTTGGACATATGTTTATACTATACAATTGTAGTTCTATAATTGGATTCTGATAAACGATATGTGTCACCCCACAAAAAATCAGATTCGGAGATATTGATGTATTTTACTATCGCGTCACTTAAAATTCAAAAAATTCTAGTCATTTAAATGAAATAAGTACAGAAAAATGTTTTACCATTTATAAATATATACAATAACCTCATATATTTGAAATACTTATTATTAGAAAAAAGTTTTTATGTTACAAATCTGTTTTAATTCATTATATGTTTTATGATATATATTATTAATAGAAAAGAAAAGATTGATATATACTTCGTCGACAATTATATTAAGGCCAGGTTTGACATCTTCAGATGCCATATGTGTGGCTTGACATAGTATTGCTTATCAGCGTCCAATTTATAAATAATCTGCCTTAATATTTCGTAGTTTCAAATAAGAAATCATTTATTTCGAAATCTGGCGGCAAGAACTATTACATCCATTTGATTAATCTGTTTACTTTATTTGCATCATAAAAGCAACCCTTAGCAGGTCAAGGACAGCCGAGCGATACGGAAGACGTGGGTACGATTCAGACCCCTACGGCTTTTGTCACACCCGAAAGTAATTTACGCTTAGTTGATACGAATATTAATAACGCGTGAAGCGTTATTGTTTTTTCAAACGCGAATGTCACGGAAGCGAATTTTATGTTTAGGGTATAAGTTGGCTACGTGGGTTTTTTGCTACTTTAAACATTCCATATGAATGTGGAAAAACCTTAAGCGTTTGTAGAATTTATCGACCTTGATATGGCTTAATAGGACACAGGCATATATTAATTATTATTTGATAACCTCTGTGATAAATGATTTAAGGTGTACGTACATTAATAACATTTTTGCTCATGGAAAGTATGAAATTAATACTTCAAAGTACGTCGTTGGATATACAGAAGGGCAAATAAACAGGAAATCGCTTTTCATTATACGAGATTTTAGCGTAAAGGTAAATATGGGTGTTTAATCGTGGAATATATTTGTCAAAAGCTGATGCGGGCATATTATTCAAATTTGCAAGACAGAAATTACTAATAGAATGTAGATTTTTTTGTAGAAGATTGTATTAGTTATCTAAAGCTGTTTTAGAAGACAATAGTTGAGTGTTATTAAATAAACTATTAATACAAAATAATTTCCATGTTATTTCGTCGTGTTATTTCGTGAACTCAACTCGAATTTACAATAAAAATTGTTCACAATAGACGCGAAGTAGATTATCAAGTGAAAACTAACATGTTCAAAAGAAATTCTAAAACAAGTTTACCCGCAAACCTGAAGCGGAACGGCGAAATAGCAAATCTAGGTTAGAGCCATAAGTTAATCCCAGGAAAATATCCGACGAGTTCTAAGTAAAGTGACTGTAAAAATACTATACAGAATATTACTACCTATTCCCCAACACAAATTAATGCTGATTAGCAATAATGTGTCAACCCACAAAAAGTCATATTCGGAGATATTGGTGTATTTTGATAATTCGTCACCTATTTAACATTATTCAAAAGTAATCTGAACTAAATAAGTACGGAAAAGAGTTTCTTAATTTAATGTTTCGAATTTCAAGTGTGTTGCTTACTTTGAATGTATTTAAAAAAACTTATTATTAGATAAAACTTTTTATTATATCGATCTACTTTTAATTTATTATCAAAATAGAAAAGAAAATATATAATACATATACTTTTTAGATTTGTGATATTTAGACGCCATTTTTTCAAAATGAAGTCCGTGTGGCTTATCAGCGTCCATATATGAAGTAATATTTGATTTTTTGACATAATAATAATGAAGAACAAGGGGTGACCCATACTTCAGGAACTCCATAAATTTTACTTACCTCATCGTAAATTACGGATTTGCCCTCAATGAACACCAGATGTCCTGTTAAGTACTCAGCCGTTAATTTCATAACAGAACAAAATTAAGAGCAAAAATTTCTCTCTTCATTATTTTTGTTGGTACCATAATTTATTTGTCTCTTCGCTGCAACCCGACTTATCAGTAATCCGATTATTAATTAATTAGCAAAGTGCAGATGAAATAAATAGCAAAAGTACTTAAACCAGTGATTGCAAGTACCCACTGGAACGGGCAACAAATTAATTCCAATATTGAGTTTTATCTTTGAGTTATATTCAGTCTATAATGTACTTGAATTCTACGAGTGTATTTCCATTTTAAAACATCTCTCATCTTCCTGTTCAGTGAACCATACCGAATACTCCTTTTCATGCATGCATGTGTCGAGTATGTTTTATACAATGTTGCCTCGTTACCTCGTTAGAGTGTTACTGAATATAAATCTTCACCAACACTTTCTTCAATTTTCAAATTAATTTTAACATCATCACAGCCAAAGTCGCCACTTAACGCAAACATGACAGCTAGACGAATTACTTCAAAAAGTTGTTTAAACTTGGAATCTTCACCAGAAACCACGTTTCAGGTGTTGAACAAAAGACACATGGTTCTAAGTACGAAATAAGTAAATAGGACAGATAAATTAATGGACCGGCCCACTCTTAATGGACAAAGTTTTTCTCACAAATCCTTGCCCAGAGGGTGGACTTAGACAACTCCTTGGTAGTTTGGTACAAGCAGTGTAACACTTAAAAACATTTCTCTGAGGTGCAATTCTGTGCATTTGTTCGACGGAATTAAATTTCCTGGTTTTCTTTCTTGAAATGCTAAGAACCAAATATTCTTAATATCACAATTTTGTTTCATATATTTTAATCGCATGTAAAGTTAGTTCATAGAGTGATCCCACCAAAATTCTTTGTATTGTTTAAAGCTTTATATTGTACTATTCATATATTTCATCTGCGATGTTTGTGATGCCTTCGTCATAGTAGTTGTATGCATGTACAGTCTCAGTCCGATGGGTTTAAAATCGACAAAGTTTCATCCAAACTTTCATCCCCTATTTTATCCCCTTGGGGGTAGAATAAAAAATCTTATAGGATGCCGACATCATAACATCTACCTGAATGCCAAAATTCAGCCCGATCCGTTTAGTGGTTTGGGCTGTGCATTGATAGATCACTATGTCAGTCAGTCAGTCACCCTTAAGTTATATATATTAAGGTGTAATTACAATTATAAACATTATAATATTCCATCATCAATAACACATGGGCAATAAATTAAAGACCCGTTTATTTATTAAAGTATCATTTATCTTAAAGTACTCGTATTTTTTATATAACATTGCAATATTACCCTTGTTATTGAACGGTAATCTAAATATTACGTTTATTGTTAAATGACTAGTATATTAAATAATAAACTATAAGATTCTAAATGAGAAATACTAGCAGAGTGAAATTAATAAGACATTAAATTATTCATACCCAAAATACCCCAAATCGCTTACAAATTAGACCAATCACTAAACCCATTGAAGGTTCTAGCCATACGGTTAGAATTAATGCCCCGAGCAATATCATAATCATTTGGTTGATCACACGCCAGTTTGGGATGTCGTTATTTCTATTATTATTGAGTTCCAGTTGAATATGAGCAATCTGTATCCAAAGATGAATACATAATGGTGCTTTACTTTATTATTACCAACACATTACACTAATTCAACTGATCCTTTATTTACTTCAAGTGTAGATCTTTAACTAAACTTTCTGAAAAGAAAATTGGTGTAACTCAATATATTTCATCTTATTTTCATACTAGCTGTCCGTTACGTAATTGGCGTTTATGGTTACTGTTTCGCTACTATGAATCGTAGCGTGATGGTATATAGCCTATAGCCTTCCTCAATAAATATCTAAAACAAAAAGAATTTTCCAATTCGAAACAGTAGTTCCTGAGATTAGCGCGTTCAAACAAATAAACAAAGCTTTATAATATTAGTAGAGATTGATTTTCAAAACTTAAAAGAAAGTACTACCAGTATGCATTTCTGTAGATGACAATTGTAACGTGAGTTATTTTAAAATGATGTCACTTTTTTCAAGCAAAACGAAAGCAGATACGCAGAGATATGATAAACACTAATTGTATAATATGGAAGACAGTGAAACTTTTACGGTTTCACTCGCGTTTATAGTTACTGCTTCACTCCTATGAGATTTAACGCGATGTAATATAGCCTATTGCCTTCCTCAATAAATAAACTATCTAAAACAAAAATAATAATTTCAATTCGAACTTCATTCAGTAGTTACTGAGATTAACGCGTTGAAACAAACAAACAAATTCTCCAGCTTTATAATATTAGTATAGATTTAAACTAAAAAGAAAGTACTACCAGTATACTTTTCTGTAGACGACAATTATAACGTAGGTCCTTTTAACTGGTGTCACTTTTTTCAAGCAAAACGAAAACATATTATATTGACAGACACGTTGGCGCAGTGGTCACTGCAACTGAGTCAAGCGCTAACGGTCGCGGGTTCGATCCCCGCTCACGGCAAACGTCTGTATCGGTCATATGGATGTTTCTCGTGGTCTGGGTGTTTGTGTTAGTGTTGTGAGTGTTTCCGGACCCCCGACACAAGGTCACGCGATCTGAATGGGGGCCGTTGAGTGCGATGCGTTTATTATTTATTATTTATATACGCAGAGATATGATAATTAATATTTATGTAATATGAAAGACTGTTAAATTTTATTTTTATATTTATGTGAGACTGTTCCAATGCGATACGGAATGAAACTGTATTGAGCCTACATATTAAAACAACGTCAAGCGCTGTGCACATTAATTATGTAACGGATCATCAGTTATGAGTCGTCCAGTAGTTATTACTGATAAACGTTGCGTGATTTTAACTACCATTACTTATATCTGTATTATGCTAACTATGTTTTCGTCTACAATTAATTGGATGCTGATAAGTAATACTGTATCAAGCCAGACGGACATTTTGAGAGATTCAATGGCGTTTAAAGAAGGGAAATGTTTTCTTATTGAATTTGTTTAAAGAAGTCTATATTCATATTTTCTTGTATATTTTGATGAAAAATATAATGAATTATAAGTAGATTGGTATAGTTAAGAGTTTTATCTTATAATAAGTTTTTGAAATTAATTAGATTCTTGCATGGAATATAATATTAAGCAGACTTACATAATCAAAACATTAAATTAAAAAACTTTTTATGGACAGACACGTTGGCGCAGTGGTCACTGCAACTGACTGTAGCGCTAACAGTCGCGGGTTCGATCCCCGCTCACGGCAAATGTCTGTATTGGCCATACAGATGTTTGTCGTGGTCTGGGTGTTTGTGTTAGTGTTGTGAGTGTTTCCGGACCCCGACACAAGGTCACAAGATCTTAATGGGGGCCGTTGAGTGTGATGCGTTTATTATTTATTATTATTATTTTTGTATATATTTCGTCTAAATTACTTGAAATTTTTTTAATAATGTTAAATATGGGATGCATTATCATAATATCTCCGAATTTGACTTGTTGTTGACACATTATTGCTTATCAGCATCCAATTCATCTAACGTTACATTATTTACATTGAACTGCTGAATCTTATGTGTCAGAAATTCCTAATCGCGTCATGGAATAAGTTCAAATTAAAATGAAACCGGTGATACTTGAATATTTTGACATTTTTAGTCTATAAAAATCTACGTGTTATTTATATGTGTAGTATTACATCGCATTTTAAATAAAACTAGCTACCGTTGCAGTTTCACTCGTGTTTATGGTAACTGTTTCGCTTCTATTAGTCGTAACGTGATGTGATAGCCTATAGTCTTCATCAATAAACAAGCTATTAAATTGGTATCGGTAATCATTAATATCCGAGATTACCCCCTACAAAAAAATCGTATCTCTTTTTTGATATTAGTATAGATAAAATTTTGAACAGACCTTACATAATTTATTTTGTAATCAATATCAATGTAAACATTCTCAAAACATTATCGACGAATGCAAATTTTTCATACGATGAAAACGATATTGTCTGTCTAACGACCCATGTACAATCCACACTACTTTATCTCTTCCTGAATTAAAAGAGAATGTAACAATTCTTTATATATCTGAATTTTAACGTATGCCAGTCGTGTGCGTAAATTCCGTTTTTACTTTTTCCAATAATGGAAGATTCAATAAAAATGTTTTTACCTTTCAACGAAAATAGCGTACGGCTGTAAAGCGCATCGCAACATTCCTTTTAAAGCATCAATGTTTTTACGATTTTCAAATATTTTTCGCATCGATATATTTTACTACTGAAGCGTCATGTTGACTGTTTTTTGTGTAAACGTATTTTTTTTTCTCTGAGAATTTAATAGCACTATTGCTTAGAACTAATTTAAACAGACTACGCCGTAGACAAGAATTTTTTTTTATGTCAGAACTATTTTTTTTTAAATGGCTTATTTATCCAATACTCATAATTACAAAAGTGCAACGGTAACAAATACATATTGTTTTATTATCTATTGAAGACAACCAAACTATTTTAAAGCAATGCATAACACTATTTATTAAGGAAAATGTTTATATAAAGGACTTAAAAATATCAATCAACTTCAAAAGCATACATTTAATATAAGTATTCGATTAAAATATTCCATAAAATTTCGATTTAAAAACCAACATACTGAGTCGATTTTTATACGAATTCCATGGAACCAATCTAAGTTTTCGTTTAAGAAATGACAAAGTTCACGTAACAATATTCATCATCCATCCACAAACACACCTTCCTTCTTTATGAAGTCGGTTCATTATAAGTAAATATTGATCACAATTGTCGTTTGTTATACGTATTGATGTATTTTAGGTCAACCTAAATAAAACAATATGAGTATTATATTTTGTCACAACTTTCAGGAATTAGCGAACAAAAATTTTAATTTTTTTTTTTTTTGAACACGAGAAAAGTGTACGTCCGAGCCAAACATGTAGAAAACAAAAAGCATATGAAACATACATGTGCACATATCTCATCCGTCAACAAACATTCCGGTCCAGCTAAAAGGATTTTTCCATATTCAAAACCAGAAACTCTGTTCTTTGTGCCGTAAACAAAGTCTAGGTTTTTCAATTTGTCTAATTGGAATGGATAACTACCATCCAATTTAAAAGTACAGACGACTGAACTCATTTAATAACGACTAGACGTCAATGGATGCAATGAGTGAAATAACAACTAGAAAAATCTCTGAAACTGGTTGCAATTTTACTGATATTGATTATGGATAATTTTACGCAATTAGCAAATTTGACTCTCAATATGTTATCGTTAATAAAAGGTAAAGTTTCCTTTAATTGTGTGTATACTAACTTACAAATAGACGCTGATAAGCAATACTATTTTAGGCCATACGGACTTCATTTTGATGAAATAGAGTCTAAAGATGTCTAACCTATTCTTAATAAACTCGTTTGAGGTTTATATCAAACTTTTCTTTTCTATTTTGATAAGCTATAATGAAATGAAAGCAGATTATTATAATTGAAAGTTTTATCTAAACATTAGTTCTTTAAATAAATAAGATTATTATATATTTAACACACTAAAATATTTGAAACATAAAATTAAGAAGCTTTTTTTCCATAGTTGACATAGTTGACATAGTTGACACGTCTTTAAATATTTTTGAATAATGTAAAATATCTAACACATTATTAGAACACTAATATCTCAGGATCTGACTTTTTCTTCTGTGGGTGGCTTGATACGGCTTCTACGATGCTGGCAAGGCACGGGCAGCTTGTTCTGGTGGAGTGCAAGCTTGACGTGGTGTAGCTCGTCCTCTAGGTGTTCAGCATCGCAGAGATGGTGGGCTCTCTAAAAACCTCAAATAGACAAATGTCACCTTAGTCTACCCGTGACCACGAACGCTAAAAATATAAGAATATACGCGATTGAAATCCGTTTAAAATAGTTTAATTTCAATGAATAACAATCGCGAAAATCTAAGACAACGATAAGATCCGTAATTAACCAATGAATATTGTTTTTTGAAACAAGCAAAAGAAATACCCATCATAAAATCACCTCATTATGTGCAACTTCACAGCTGACGAACGAATATTACCCATTATATTTTCCATTGCTGTTAAAATTGATATTTACGAGTCGACGTTTTCCGGCTATTATTCTCCGCTAACTCGGGAACAAATAAGCATCTGAAACGTTCCACTTTGTAATTTGATTAAAGATATTTCACGTCTGTGTAGTTCGCTGTGCAATCAGTGTTATTATGTTAAAAGAATTGTCGCATTTTTAGTTTCCTTGTTTTGGAGTGTGTTAAAAACATTTCGACAAATAAGTTCTTGTGTACTTAACCCTTAAATGCATGATTTTTATTTATTTCATCAGGATAAAAAACAATTTATGTAAACAGATTAACTAGTAGATTTATGGAATAGTAAAAAATAGTTAAAAAAATCAGTATTACAGGACATGTAAAATATAAACATGCAGCTAAGCTAGACGTTTAGTAAAACTTTTAGTTAATAGTAGGCTTTGAATAATTGTTGCCTTTTTGATACATCATGCATTTAAGGGTTAAAACTGTTTTTAATTGTAATTAGTGTTACATAAAAGTTTTTTGTTCGGTCATCTGTATTACTTCGCGATAAGACTGTTACGAATATTATTGGTTCTGTGTGATACTTATAAGTAAGTTATACATCTATAAAACTTGCAAGTAGTGTGCAGCAAGGAATATTTAACATATGTAATTACGAGTTTATACATGGTGTTCAAAAAACATTCTAAACTGAAAATGAATTTAAAGGTTATGATATTATAATATGCAACCAAAAAAAAACATTATGTTCAAAAAGTTCAGATCATTATTTCAGTCACAAGATCACATTATGTCATCGATACAGGTACTCGAACCGCCGTGAATAGCGACGGAAGAAATCTGTCGTCGGATCCGTTTCAACTCTTTCCGGTCCAGGAACGTTGAATTTTTTTACACTTATCGATATATTTTTGCTAGTCGCTAGTTCAAAGAGAAATACTGGGAATAATATTTTTATTTATAAAATAATATTCACAATCGAAACTAGTTGGTCTAATTTTCAATTTTATTTAAAACAAATCAAGGTTAGATTGAAAATATTTGACCTATATAACAAAAAAATCTTGCATTTAACGATATTATTGTATTTATTTCAATGGATATATGAATGCCGATAAGCAATAATGTGTCAAACCACACGGACTTCATTTTGAGAAAATGGCGTCTAAAGATGTCAAACATATTCTTAACAAATATGTTTTAATAAGTATAAATCTTTTCTTTTTTGATAAAAGGTATAAGTAAATAAAAGCAGATTTCTATATTTATAATATTGCCTAAGAAAAACTTTATCAAATATTTGAGATTATTGTATATATTGCAAAATATGGATCGCACTTGGAAATCGAATCAATTAATTGAAAAACTTTTTTCCGTACTTATTTGGTTTATAGGACTTGAATTTTTTTCGAATAATATTTAGTAGGTGATGCAGTATCAAAATACATCAAAATCTCCGACTTTGACTTTTTGTAGGTTGATACATTATTGCTTATCAGCGTCCATATAAAATTAACATTAGTTGATACATAAACAACAGTAGATGAAATGTCTTAGTTCAATTCAGTTCTGTGTTCCATTTCACCCAGTCGACCTTACATATTAATTCAATACAGTGTACTAACAATAACAGTTAAACATAAGTCCTGAATATTACAATTTCCACGTACAAACGCAATCTCAGCGACTCCATTCATCCTTATTGAAAAGAAGATACAGTGTGCAATAACGCGGGGGTACTTTTAATCTCAACTGTTTCTATGAATACTTCAGCGCGAGATCGATAATTTAATTCCACAAAGCTTATATTTGTGTTGATGTAATGGTTCTTTGGATTAAATGAAGGCGCGAATTTCCTAGAAATACAAGATTTTGCTCTATGTTTGCCGGTTATCGCGCTTTCTAAATTACAAACTCAATATGGGAGCACTTCATCTAACGCTGAATCTAAATACGAGAATTTGCTATTAGGTGTTCAAATGTAAATCAACTTGACGCGCTATTGCCAATGGAATTTAGTACAATTTATGTTGCATTCTATTAAAATGTTTTGTTTGTAAAAAAATATGTTTAAAACTCTCTTTGATAAAATTGAAATCGTCTTTTAAAATAAATGTTGGCTATATGGATGCTGATAAGCAATAATGTGTCAACCCAAAAAAAGTGGGATGTATTCTGATAATACGTCATGTATTTAACCTTATTCAAAAAAAATCAAGACATCTTAGCTAAATAAGTACGGAAAAAAGTTTCTTAATTTAATGGTTCGAATATTGTATGCTCAATATTTTGCAGTATGCAATATGTATAATAATCTAATATATTTGAAAACTTATTATCAAATAAACAATTATAACAGAATTTTTTATTATACCAATCTAATTATAATTCATTACTATATTTTTTATCAAAATAATAAAAGGAATATATATGTACGTCTTCAAACAACTTTGTTAAGGTTTGACATGTTTAGACGCCATTTTCTCAAATGAATTCCGTGTGGTTTGACACAGTAATACTTATCAGCGTCCATATACCATGTAAAACTGCTATTAAAATGCAAAAGTAAAACAAGAAAAAGAAAACGAAAACAGAACACATTAACTTAACGAGAAGTTTTCTTAAGTACTTCTGTATGTAAAGAAAAACCGAACAGAAACTAGTACAACAAGAGAATAATTCTTCCACTCTAAGACGCTGCGCAAATGGAGCCACTTGTACCGTGTATCGGACACAAGACAGTAGTCAATATGTTGATTTCATATAATCAATATGAAACCAACCATTCCCTTTGCAGATGTATCTATTATTTGTATTTCTTCCAATTCACACAGATAATTGCCCATCAAAATGTGTTTTGGGAAAAAAAAAGTGTCACCATTTTCGCAGTGCCTAAAACGTCCTCATATAAAATAAAATATTATACAAAAGCGGATAAGTAAATTGGAAAACCACTAGTAAAGTCTACAGAAAAAAGCGTCTAGTAATTACGCAAAGATGTTCGAAATTAAAAAGCATATCCTTCCAAGATTATTGACAAAACAGGCGTCTCAAAAGTATCCACAATCGGAGACATCTCATTAAGTTGATTATGTTTCTTAAAGCTGCTGTGACACCCAAATCAGAATTTCATTATCAAAAGGGAAATTTCGTCCTAAGACAAAAGGGTTGGAGACGTCATTTCTTTAAAAGGTTTTGATTTAATTTGGATCCAGTTGAAAAAAATGTAGGTTCAGCTATCAATGTAACGATAGAGAGTTCTTCAAGGTAAGATCTTGAAGTTTTCTGAAGAAATTGATGTTTCGGTCAAAGGAGGTTTTATCTTCAATGTTCAATGATACGGCAAGGTTTGAGTAACGATATGTTATTCCTGTTTGTTTATCAATTTCCTATCTAGCGTAAATATCTTTACTTCCATACTTCCATTGTTTGTTACTGTTTTTTTATTTCTTTCCTACTTTTCATATCTTTCTGATGTTCGAACTGAAGAGTTATTTTATGCAAGAAAAAAATTGGTAATTTATTTACTAAAATTATCAAACGCTGAAAATAGAAGCTAAAAGAAATTAGTTTATATCGAGCATAAATGAATTGAATACATAAAATTGAATTGCTACAGCCTTCTATTAAACGGTTTTCTTTTTAGCCTTTAAAAATTTATTAGACCAAACTAACAGGTTTCCCAAATTGGTCCGAACTAACAAATGTCAACTTGCGGTTCAGTTACCAGGACCGCATGAATTGCATAGCTGTACCATATTACTTCATTACACGGGTCTCGGGGGCTACGTCTAAGCTCTCCAAAAGCACACAATTTACCTGGAAGCTCTGAATTTACATACCGAGACCATGGCGCAAAACCTAGATTTACGGTTTGTTAGGGAATATAGTAAACATGTACATTGTACACTGATCTTATAACTCGTCTGTTTTAGAATTTTCCTGTATCGTTACTACGTAATTTTTTGTGTTTTTTTACCGCCTAAGTAAAATAACAGCCTGTAAATTACCTCACTGTTGGGCAAAGGCCTTCTCTCCTATAAAGAAGAAGGTTTAGAGCTTAATCCACCACGCTGCTCCACTGCTGGTTAGTAGATATACATGTGTCAGGATTTCTTCTGGCACATGCAAGTTTCCTCACGATGTTTTCCTTCACTGCCGAGCTTGAGATGAATTTTAATACAAATTTAACACTTAAAAACTCAGTGGAGCTAGCCGGGGTTTGAATCCGCGATCTAACTTAAGTAACGAGATTTTAAAAAAAGGAAATCGACATCAAAAGCGAAATACGTGATTTCGCTTATTACGATGACATTCTTATTTTAATGAGAATTCTATGGGAAAGGAAGAGTACAACCCTTTCAAACAAAAATAATTAAGCGATTGGTCAAACAGTTTTTGATTTTCGAATAATTTCGGAACATACATTAAAAAAGTACGAATTAAGAACCTTCTCCTTTTCCGGAAAGAGATTAAAAACCTGTTATTTCAACAAACAGACGATCCGGTTCTATTTACATATAGAGATTTTCATAAACATTTTGCGACGAAAATGGAAGTGCTACAAATAAAATACACAATCGAATGTATACAACGAGTGTTTACAAACGATTTGTTTGTAGAACAGAGATTTATTATTTTCTTTTCACGGTATTTACATTCATTCAAATATTCAGTGCTATTTTTCATGTAGCCTTAGAACGAAGGTTTGTTAGAAATGGCATCAGTTCTTCTAGTTTAGTGTTATAAGTTTGAGGTGTCTGTCTGTGGCATCGTAGCTCCCTAACGAATTGACAGATTTTGAGGTTTTTTTTTGTTTGAAAGCCGATGTAATCGGGATGGTTCTTAACTAAATTTATCTGTTCCGACGTTTGAAGAGGGTTATTAAAAGGATCTGACCATCTGATGTTGCAGCATCACCTAAAATCAGCACTATACACAACACCTACTTATAGCAGAAGTATCTTGTTGAGGCTCGTTGAAATGGTTTTAATGGATGGATTGTCGGAAGTTTTTATTTTTTTTTTTTAATTTTAGGTTATTTTGTATACTTAATAGTAAAATTATTATTTCACATATAACAGCTTTATAAATAAACTTCTCATCCCCGCTACGCATTGGTATGATAAAGACTTAATCACTTTTTCATACGATGATTATTTTATGTAAATCATGATCTTAAATTCAGTATATCGCATAACATTAAAAAAATAAAGCAATACAAATTGTGAACCAATCCTTTATTGAAGTCGGTCAAGAAGCCTATAATATCTAAAACCTCATGTATAAAACCCAGAACATTAAATCAGGCCGATACAAGCAACAGATGGCATCGTAACGTTGCAATATAGACTGGATGGAAACTCATTTCATTTGGTACAGTTCGAACGAACAAAGGCATTTTAAATAACAATGGAAGTATGGGTTTAAACTTGTATCTATAATTTTAAATATACTAGCTGTCCCTTGCCGTTTCACTCGTGATGTAATATAGCCTATAGCCTTCCTCAAAAATGAACTATCTAACACAAAAAAAAAAATTCAGTTCAAAACAGTAGTTCCTAAGATTAGTGAGTTCAAACAAGCAAACTCTTCACCTTTTTAATATTTTAGTATAGATGTATAATTCTGCTGTATCTTTATTGCTAAATTGATAAAGCAAATAGGAGAATTAAATACTAAAAAAATTATGTTTAGGAAATTAATAGTCAAATCTTCAAACACTAATCAGTTTTCAGTAGCCTTTTAGTCTTGCACTCTATTTATTGTACACATAAATGAAGAGTGTATTCTATTTAAAATTTGTTCCTAATAATTTTTATGGTCTTTATACCTAGTAATCAACCAATCACATTTTTATCAAGTGTAAAGCAATGACAAATAAGTTATGATAATCTTTATGAAAGTTTGAGAGCTACACTTACGAGTACACTCGTAAATTTGATTCTTGCTTAAGTCTTACTTTATAAAGTAATCGTAAAAATTAGATACATATTACACAATACCATTTATTCGCTATATCGATACCTCCCACGTAAGTTGTTGTAACCCCAAAATTACAATTTTACAGTAGAGCACTTTTAATCCGTTTTAGTTTGAAAGTTACAACAAAATACGCCTTTTTTCAGGCGTATTTTGTTGTAACTTCCCTTGAAAAAAAAAAAGATTTTTGGTATTTTTTCACTTTAAATGCATTAAGCAATGCAAATTCGTGTAGTATTCAGTAAAAACGCTAACGGCAATTTTGTGGCTTACAATAACTTACGTGGGAGGTATCGATATGTCACTCTAAAACAATGAAAATGACACACTTTATTTTAAGACAAGAATTACACTTATAACTTTTACTTTCAGACTTTCATAAAGATTTATATAAGTAATTTTATTTGCTTTACACCTGATAGAATTCACTGTCGGTGCCTTATTTTTGACATTCACAGCTTCGTAGCTACTTACTATGCTAGGTTACAGATTTGTTATACTAATAACGACAATAAAACTTACAAACGTAATTCTCGTCTAACAATTATTTTAATACCAAACTGAAATGGTTCCAGCTGTGACGTAACGCGTCATCTTTGTGCCCCACATGTTGACTCTGCGAGATTGGATGTACAAATTACGCGTAATGACGCAAACAATTTTGTTTATATAACTTTTTTATACGACATTATCTAGATTTATTCTTTACATCGAATATTTATGACTGTTTATGATATTTGTGACTTGTTTAGTTGTTAATTTACAAAACGGAAACCAAAACATAGTAATTAAAATAATAAAACTAGTCTTATACCAACGTATAAGATAATACGAGGTGCTATAACAAAATATAAAATGTTGTAATTTCTGTCTAATTCGATTACTAATACTAAGCGATATTTAGGTGCGAAGTCGCGGCAGTTAGTTAGTACATGTAACTAATTCAAAAACAAGGGCTTATTCCCATGAGACTAAACACAAAACAACTCTTAATGGATTTTACTGGCAATTCTAAATGTTTATTAGTATTGATCGGAATGGAAAAATGGTTTCGAGAAATTAACTTTACATATTGATGAGGACTGGGATTCAATGAAAATGACAGAATCGTTTTTTTTTTTCAGAACGGTCCCAATCTCTCAGTATTACGCCTGAAATGAATCGCATTGACTTTTATTGTTGTTTTTTGTATTTGCCTCCAGAATGGGATTCCGTTATGGATTGGATCTTTGCTTTTTATATTTAGTCGGTTGTGAGTGCACGCTGGGCTCTGAAATATAATCAGTCCCGTGCGTTGTTACGAGTATTTTTGTTTTATAATTTAATGCTGCTAAAGTTTTTAACCGATCCAGAAGGATGATGATGTCGCTCATATGTGTGTGGGTGTGTAAGTATATTCGATCCATTGTGGTCTCCTAAAACGAAACTCCTTAAATAGCCTGACCAATTTTGAGGAACGAACTGTTGTTACAATTAACCGTCTTAAAAAAAGACGGAGTTCCGCAATTCTTAGTGTATATTTTTTTACTACACAGAAACATCAAGCTAGAACTAGGTCAAAATTAACATGGACAATTTCATTTAAGTATTAAAATCGATTTTTTTTTTGCTATTACTACATTATCTTCATAATTTTGGTAAGTAATAAAACTTAAGTTTACGAAATTTTTGATTGTCATAACGTGTCGTGTTTGTATTTTAATTTGTTATAAATTCCATGTTTTAATAGCTTGTATTAATGACCACTAGACAAGCTAAATTGGTTTTCAAGTAAAGTGACATATTGGCAATTTGAACTGATCTAATTTATCACTCTTGATCTATCGTTTAAAGCCATTAATCTACATAAAGCTATAAACATTTGTGATACCGATAATATTTCAAATGATTGATTTCCTTTTTGTCAAATAATTATATTCCATTATATGTGATGTGTAAAAAACATTAAAAAATTCATTTGTATATACTCGAAAACTGTCAAAAACATATTAACGATTAGATATTTCAAAAATATTAAGAAAATTAAAATTGTTTTACGACTTATTCAATTCAATTCTTTGGTTAATGGCTTCTAGTTGTGCCAATTAGACACATGTTATTTCGCCAATGTCACGTGGGATGGAGAAGACACGATGGAGATTGATCGGTGGGGTCAAGAATCCAACCTTAACTAAATTTTGAAAACACCCTAAAATAGTGTGAATTTCATTATTAGTCCTTAACCTAGAACAACACAAAAATAGATATAAATATTATACACACTAGTATAAAAATACAGGTAATTTTAATGGGACAATCACATGTTTTATTTACAGTTTAATTTTATTATATTTAATATATTTACACAGAAACGGACACAGTGGACTAAACACAAACATCAATAAACAGTCAACATTTATAGGGCGGGGGACTTTAGGAGGGAGGACGTCATAGAGGGGATGAAGAAGTCTGGGGCAATTAAACAGGATATGGGATGGGGAACCCTCGTCTAAGCCGCATTCGCACAGTGAGTGGTCACGAACTCTGATTTTGGCCAGGTGCCTGGGAGTACATGCATGGCCAAGACGCAAACGGCAAATAGTTGAAATGACCCAGCGGTCAGCACGTCTGAAAAGGGAAAACCAAGGACGTCTAGGAATATCAGGTTGTAAGCTGGCATAGTATTTACCCTTGACCGATTTTGATGAATTCCTTTACGACTTATATAGTTATGAGTTCTGCGAGCGTGAAAGACGTCAGAGATTAAGTAATAACCAAGATTTAGATTTCAGCTAAATTTGATAACTAAAATTTACATGATATAAACAAATTCAGGTATAGTTTAAATATATATTTTAATTGCTATTTAAAAACCAAAACGATTTTGGTTATCACTTATTTCGCATTGTATAAAAAGGAAAATATAAAAAGAAATACTTTTGATATTTGAATGACATCATCATTCTCCATAAAAAAATCTCTGTATCAAAGTAATCATGTCCTGCAGTGTCTCGGCTTTACCAGATTTATGTGCTACGTGTAAGAAATTTGGAAACAGTCGGACAATACGATCTCGACGGACTCACTTCTCATATCTGTCAGAACTAACAATATAATGGAATAATGTATTTTCTTGTCAACTTCGTATGGTCTGGGGAAAGATTTATGATGATGACTAAATATAGGTAAGAAATCTTTTCTTGTTATTGACTTAGTTATGTTATTCAGGCTTAGTATTCTATGGGGATGTCTATATTTTCATGCAACTGTAATGTGTATGGGTCGACTAAATTTATCTTTGAGGAATAAACAATATTTATCGAATGAAATGATAATAACATTTATCTGCAATGTTGTTGATTCGAGTTATTACTAAACCGATGATTCTGTTTGATATTATACTGATTATATTTAGATAACTTTGATATTTCGTATTATTCCATGCCTGGAATTAATTCCTTTTCGTCCCATAATCCTTTTTTAACCCGTAAACCATTTGCTATACCTTTTGGTCTTTAAAATAAGGGAGTGGCGATCACTGAACATCAAGTGACCCGCCTTCTCGTTTGGCTCCTATTATCAAGGAAAAAACTTATTCTATCTAAAATAAATGGAAATCTATTGTGTTAATTGACAAAGTTGTCTTAAATTTCTAAAATAAATTCAACTTTCTTAACAATAATTACTTTCAGATAATGGAGATCAGAATGAGATGTCAATCAAAATGTTAAAAGTTGATGAGAAATGTGCCAAAACTTCGTAACTAGCCGCAGTTGTCGAACTTTAGGTCTTGAGTTACCTCTTGATCCATTACCTTCATTATTTAGATTAGGAGGTTTACAAGTTAGCTAGTTTGGAGGTTTTAATTACGTGCAATTAACACTGTTTTTTATTCATTAGAATTATTGATGACATCAAGATAAAGAAGTACCATGTACTGAGAGGTACATATGTTTGTATGTATGTAGAGTTGTAGATTCAACCTCTTATTACTCACTATTCTATTTACATATATACATTTACACAATTTTAGGATGACGCGAACGTCGACAATACGTTTACAATAATTTCGAAATGAAAATAAGATTAGATAACATTTTGTTCGAATTATAAAAATACATTGTGGTTAAACTACCCAAAAAATCAAGAAAAAACATTTAAGTTGATAATTTTATAAATTATAATTAAAAAACCGATTATATATATTACATATAACAGTGAATTTCAGGTATCCTTGAGTAAAAAACAATCGATAAAGAAAAAAAGTACACATGGACGCTGATAAGCAATAATGTGTCAATCTACAAAAAGTCAAATTTAGAGATATTGATGTATTCCGATAATTCATTTCGTATATAACATTATACAAAAATTTTCAAGTCATCTGAATTAAATAAATACGGAAAAAAGTTTCTTAATCTTGTTTGAATGTTTAAAACATTCAAGTGAGTTCCATATTTTGGATTATGCAATAATCTCATATATTTGAAAAACTTATTATTAGATAAAACGCTTTACTAGCGTGTCATCTATTAATTAATTATACTTTTTATCAAAATAGAAAAGAAATGATAAATATATGCTTCTTCAAACAGATGTGTTAAGAATATTCATATAGGTTCGACATCTTTAGATACCATTTTCTCAAAATGAAGTCCGTGTGACTTGACACAGTATTGCATATCAGCGTCCATGTACAATTGTGTTTTCCAATACAAGTATTTCCGAATACGTACCACGTCTCTGTCATCAGTTAAGGACTGATAATGTCTCCGCAACAGGTGAAGAGCTGGACTGCAGCCAGCGGAGACTCCGAAATACTACGTCCGAGGAAATCTTACCTGCTCAAACGTCTGGGATGTAGAACGTGGAATGTTTCCGATTGGGAAGCGTCTGGCAGATGTTTGGGTTCTTTAACGTGTTAATTAATCCTCATGTAATGTTAGGGGATTGTGGAATATTTTAGTTGGTGTTTTAATATGATTTATGTTGTGTGAAAGTGCTATTTGCAAGCGACTTCAAAGAGGTTAGCGATTGGGAGCGTCTAATTTTTTTAATGTTTGTTATCTCCGAACTTAAACACCGATTCTGAAAATAATTTATTTGTAAAGGTAACAGATTGATCCTAAAGAATTTTTAAGAAAATCGGTTCAGTGTTTTGGCTTTGAAGCCGATATAAGTGTCGTTCGACACGTTCGAAACGAAATTCAGTGTTTCAAAATTTAAAGCCGCTTGCTTTTTTCCTTTTAATCTTAATTCTTATCCATTTTAACAATTTCTCATGCTATTGATTGATCGTTTAGAAATTTCTATTTTTAAAAATTTAGCAACGCAAACACAAAAACATCCAAAGTACGCTACCGTCATTGGCGTCTGACATTTCTGTCGTAGAGTAATGTTTAACAGTTTCAGAGACTATTAATATTCACTACACCGAAATAGTTCCAATCAATTAAGATTAATTGAATGAAGATTATAAATGACAGTACTTTATAAGCCGATGGCCTTCCGATCGTCACGTGCCTCCATTGTTTCGTACACCGATTGTCCCCTTTACACGTGTTCGCCTCAATTTACAATAACTAAATCTTGGTCCCAAATGGTTGGACGTCTGCCATCACCAATCTGGCAAAGGTTGGTGGGTTGGGTTGACGGTTCCGTAATGGGCGTCCCGTTGGTCTGTCAGCCAATCAAAGTCTATTGTTCTAGAGGCGTTGGTAATTAGAGGATGTTAATTGTGTTTTTAGTATCGGGGTCGAGGTATTTTGAAGCGGTGAGATTATTTTTGTTTTGTGTTAGTTTTCATTTTAAAATTCGTTTGAATGATATGGTTCTGGTCTGTAATTTAGTGATGCTTTTTAGAAAACGCTTAATAAACGTAATTACACGGTATTGGTTTGATAGTGAAATTGTTTTTCTCAAGAGATCCTATCTAATCGTCGTTTTAATTGTGTTATAATTAAATCTATATTTACAAAGCAATTTACTTTAGGAAACATTTTTGAAGAAACAAGATAAAATACAAACGTCCATTGAAATGTAATTCTTAATTTAAAAGAAAAGTACGTGAAAACTGTGCCTAGACAGCGTAAGATACTACACTTCTGGGTTATAATTTATGAGCGGTTTTACACAAGATTTATGGAACCTAGAAATTAAAAATTAAAACGTCTATTATCATCGCCGTAGTGGTCTGCGTAGCAAATATCTACGACACACATTCGTAGCCTGAACCTCTCTGTGTGAATTTGTGCTTATGCATTGTTGTTTCCCCTTCAGATCGACAGAAACTTTAATAATTAAAACACACTAGTTTACATTTTCAGTGATTTTTTTAAATTTCCGTTTTCAATTGAACTGTCCGTACGATTTATCCTTATATATTATTATAACCACGATACGTATTCCCCCTACCCAAATTATCGACGATATCATAATTTATAATTAGTGTATATTTATAGTACTACTATTATTAAAATATTTATTTGTAAATATTTAAAATGAGTAAATAAGCATTATTCTAAATAATAAAAAATCCACAATTAAGTATACTCAGTATTTTGTTTACACTACACACAATTTACTTAGTGATACTTTAGAAATATATTTCAAAGTTATTTACATTATTCAATAGGCAATGTTATTTATATAATTATTTGTAAAACATTTGTTTTTTTTTTATTTCAGGTACTTTTGGATAATCTTTTCTATCACCAGAAGACGGATACATTAGTTTACGTGGTAAGAAATTTTAAATATTTCTACATTAAAAAATCAATGCAGCCTTTCGTACGGCAAAGTAAAAGTATGAACTAATAGTATTTTATATATATTATTATAGAATAAATTGAATTAAATTAATTAAATGATAACTATAAATTCACTGACGAAATCCAAAAAAAAAATAAGAAAAAGTGAAAGCCTTAAATATTTTAATCTTTCAGGATTTTATTGTTAATTATTCTTTTTACCGAAAATGACGGTATATTTTCTGATTAAACAAGAAACAATTTAAATATTTATTATAATACATTAAAAACAGATTTAACTATAATAATATAACTAATGATTCCTTAAAATATAGGTGCTAATTTAACGGTATAGTCATTGTTGTCACGCAAGCCGTCAAAAGCGTTATGATTTTCACGCAAAAATCTTCTAATTAAAAATATCTCCAGTCTCAAACAAAGCAAAGTCACTTTATAATTAAAACGCGTCTCACAAAGCGTTCTATTTGCGGTCGCTTGAGTAATCTTAAATTTTCTGATGTTTTACCATGCACGTTTTTAAATTTCAAAATGTAAGTTATAAGCGGAAGCGACATACACTTGTAATGAATTATAATATTTAATTATACTAGTCGCCTCGGAATTCGATCATTGTTCATTAAATTTTAAACAGTTTTTAAGATTGACCACAGATAATCTATTCTCAATTTAACCACAGATTTAAAAAACAAACACAATAGTATGCGTAAATGTATAAAATACATTTTAGAATGTGATATTTTTTTTTATCGATTTAAAGTATGTTTTATGCATAATAAAAACTATATTAGCATTCCGCAGTACTTCTATATATAAGTATGCGAAATTTGATGCTCCTCTATGAGTGCTAAAATTAATTATATTTTACAAGAATCATTATAAAATTAGGCAGTCATTCTGATAGGCAACATTCCTATGTTGCCTATCAGAAAAAAACAGAAATAATATAAAGAAGCCTCTCATTCAATTAATTCTTAATACGCTATCCATTATACCCTAGACCACAGATAAAGAATTTCGATCGTATTATTTAACGATGTATATTTATTGCGATTCTTTGTCACCGGTAAAGTACCGATGGCAGATCACTCCCGTCATTAACCGTTAAGACAATCGCTTTGTTTGATACCCAGCTGTTTTTATACATCAATATGAAAGCAACATATATAAAAATGTAATTTTATTAAATCTTATTTCACGTTCCGGTTTACGCAGTTATTTTAAAAATGACTAAGGTTGATTCTGTTACTAAAACACGTGAGTATATTTAACGAATAATTTTTAAAATAAGGTTTTCAAAGTTGGCTTATTGAATGCTCCAAAAAGTAATTTTCATATGGATGCTGATAAGCAATACTATGTCAAGCCACTCGGACTTCATTGTAAGAAAATGGCGTCTAAAGATGTCCAACTTGTTTTTTTTCTAAATTGATAAAAATTGTAATGTATTAAAAGCAGATTGGCACGGGGAAAAGTTTTGATCTAAAAATATATTTTTTAAAATGTATTAGATTATTATTTATTGCAAAATATTGAGCACACTTCAATAATCGAAACATTAAATTAATAAATTTTATTTCGTATTAATTTAGCTTAAAATGACTTGATAAGGTTTTGATTAATATTAAATACGTGGTCCATTATCAGAATACGTCAATATCTCTAAATTAGACGTTTTGTGGGTTGACACATTATTGGTTATTAGCATACATACATTCATTGGTCAGGTTTTCTGCCCTTAAAAGATTTTTACCGTGCTTTAAAGAAAATGTAAAGGATGTCGATTCCGGTTTTTATAACAGACATTCTTTGTGATAATAGTCTTTACCTGTTTTAGGAAAATTTTTAAGTCTAAAGTCTCATTTACCGCCGAGGATCGGATATGATGTTCTCTCCAAAAATCAGTAACCTGGCAGAAAAGGACTAATTTTGGTAAACGAGGTAACCAATGAAAACTTCTAGCTGCACCATATTTTTAATTTTCCTGAAATGTGTCTCTGATATTTTATACAGGGTCAATGCGGACTGTGTGTACTAATTGAAACTACGTATATTATTCCTATTTAGAAACACTTCAAACCAGTAGAAAAATAAATGCTATGAAAAATACGAAAAAAATTTTTTCGAACAAATTAAATCGCTAAATAGTCGAAATAAAATGCAAACAGCCTGTAAATGGTAAATAACTGTCACTGACCTCTAGGTATAGTCATCAAAGTGGCAACGCCGCTCGAGTTATCGAGCGCCGAGTCGCCCCGCCCCGCCCGCCCGAGCGCGAGCGGGTGCGCTTACGTCGGTCGCGGCGCGGCGGCATAAGTCGCCGTAGGTAGATAAGTTGACGATATACGAGCAAAAGAAACACTTCCACCCATTTAATTCTTTAAATTTTTAAATGTTCAATCTGTCCGCCATTTTCTTGTGCACATAATTCGTACCGACGGACAATATTATTTTCTATTTTCGAAGCGCGTATTTGTCGTGATGGGACTCCCTCGTGTTGCGGCACAATGCATTTATTGTCTCTTAACCTTTGAACTGCCAGCACTATAATGCGAGGGTTACTGGGGCACATGCGTCTTTCACCATACCTTTCTCGGTATGTTCGTAAAGCTAAGGCCGCGTTTCCGTGGCATTCCCCGTACATTAAAACCATGTCCTTGTATTCTGAAGCGGTGTACGTAAGGCGAGGCATTGTCTTAAACTCTAGTTAAGTGTTTTAGCACAATTAAAAACTAAAATCCGTGTCCTGTCACTATAAAACATAAAAAAACAACAAAAATAACACTAATATTAAGTAAAAATTTATAGTTTCGTGTCCTGTCACTATATAAATAAATATGTACTATCACTAATCTACTATTAATTTCGGTGGCCTATCACAATAACAACAAATACTTAACACAAATACTTTGGCGCGAGATTACGACAAAAAAGTGGCGCGTGCGCTTCCGAATTGCGTAACGTGCATCCCGAGAGATAAGCATCGGCACACTAATTACCAGGTTTTTGTATTATTGGTGTCTCGCTTTCGTTTGCAAGGGTGCAATAGCAATATTTGACCTATTTCTATTTCTTTTACACCTAGAAGTGAAGCGCACGCTATGTACCTATTTTGCTTTCTTGTTATGTTACGAATTCATTCATCTGATACATAGCCGTGACCTTGTATAATTTAATTTTGTCAAAGCGGCAACGGTGTATCTTTTTCCATTCATATTTCAAGTAGTTAGGAGCATTCGTTGTTATAAAATATACATCATGTTTTCTGAGCGCGTCGCTGAGTTAAAACTTTAGAACTGTCTAGAGACTAAACTAGTAATCCGATTTAAATAATATTTTGTATATGGCCTTGAAATCGTATTCCATTTAAACAGTTTCAATTAAAACACATAACATGTACTGACCCTGTATACCAAATTTTAATTAATCTTGCGTGCTCAACTATTTGAGCTCTTACATCTGTGTCATCATAATATTCTTCGCGACAGATCTAATATGTAAAAATCTCACACTAATTTTTTTTTTTTTTTTTTTATATATAATAGGGGGGCAAACGAGCAGATAGTACCATCTGATGTTAAGTGGTCACTATCGCCCATGGACATCTGCAACACCAGGCATGTTGCGGGTGCGTTGCCGGCCTTTAGTGAAAAGGTGTCTATACACTCGACGCTTGAAAACCCCCAAATTATATAAATATATTAACATCAACATTAACAGACTATTCGACAATGGAAATCAAGGTGGTGTGTGTCGAACAATAAAAACAGTCACTTGACTAATACTCCGATGATAGTAGCGAGCATCTGACAGTAAGTGATTGCGGTCAGCTGCGACCTACTTCAATACGTTGACCGATTGAAAGAAAATAAAACGACCGAGGACATGCACCGTCAGTCAATCGAAAGATTAACTAGTCTCTAATTTATTATTAACAACCTCATAAGCGATATACCAATTAGGTACTGAAAAGTGGTCAGAATCTAGATATGAGATTTAGTTTTTTGTAATTAATTTATACTTGCAATGCGTACACCTAATTGAAGGTTATCATAAACTCTATGTATTTTTCCAAATATAGTTTTTATTTTTATTGTGATGAGATTATCGTAGCAATTATTGTCACTACAATAACAAATCAGCGATGTAAATTAATTTTAAAACAACTAATTCAAAATTATCCTTGTGTGGACTTCAATGCACTATCTTATTTTATCAATCTAAATCAATCTTTATGTTCAAAAGTTTGATTTGATTTGTCTGTTGTAACTTATCAAAGTATTATTGTATTTTTTATTACCACTAAAGAATCCCGCAAAAAGATCTTTTAGCTAAAACTGTGAAAGATATAATTGTTGTATCAGCAGGAGAAACTTCAATGTGTTTTTTAATCATTGCCGTGAATAACAACGACGGTTGTCCACATAAATTAACGTCGATTATAAATTAACATCAAAGCGTAATCTTTCATGATAATAATACAAAAAAAAATATTTAAAATAGTTCAAGATTGACAAGTCTCATGTGTTTATTCAAAGCGGTAATCTCACGCACCGTATAATATTACGTGACGCGTAAAATGGTTTCTAAAATAAACGATTTTGTCATGGTGTATTTTTTTTTTTAATTTTACTCTTACCTAAAATATATTTTATTGTGACATTTCTTCATGGCCATCACTTTTGTTACATTGCTAGTTTTGTCGATTCATATGAAATCGGATTTTGAAAATAATTTTAGACTATTTCTATACCTAAAATGTAACTTAAACCCTATTGATATAAATAGATTTCAAAAAATAACCATTTTGTTTTTGTTCCGAAAATTCAAGCCGCAAGAATCTTTCTAGATTAAATTAGTAGACACATCGAAATCTTAGACGAGAATTACGCTTTTAAGTTTTACTCTCGTAATTAACATAAAATAACTCTGTAACCTGGTAACAATTACTAACCTTACGAAAGCTTTCAAAATTAAAGCCACTGATAATCAATTATTTCAACTGTAAATCAATAACAAATACACTTTATAAATCTTTATAAAAGTTTGAGAGCAAATTTTGAAATGTAATTTACCCATTATACTAAAATCATCGATAAGCACCAAATAACATTGGATGTATAGATTAACGTTACACATGAAAATAGCCGCAGACTTACCGATGGTAACACGTGCGCGTCTCTTGTCAAGCGCAATGACAGTAAAGAAGCGACTCGACTAGCGGTCGTCTGCGGATTTGGCTGTCTGTGCCAATAGTTCCGGGTTCGAGCTGATTCGCCGAAGCTCCTTGACTTCAATATTTGACAGCATTTAATCGAACTATGTCGTGGGATCAGCGATCATATTGATGCTGATAAGTAATAATGTGTCAACCCACAAAAAGACAAATTCAGAGATATTGATACATTCTGATAATACGTCGCGTATTTAACAATATTCAAAAGATTTTAAAGTCGCTTAAACTGAATAAGTATGGACGATACTTCCTCAATTTAATGTTTCGAATATTGAACTGTTTCGTATTTTGCAATATAAAATAATCTGACATATGAAAAATACTTATTATTAGATAAAACTTTTCTTTATACCAATCTACATTTAACTCATTATACCAAAATATTATATCAAAATAGAAAAGAAAAAATAGATATTTACTTCTTCAAACAAATTTAGTAAGAATAATAGACTTCTTCAGACGCAAAAAGTCAAAATAAGTTCCGTCTGGCTTGACATAGTATTGCTTATCAGCGTCCATATATATTTACTTAGAAAATTTAAATTGCGATTAAAAGAAATTCTTACTTTTACCATTTCCACCTTTTCTTTATTTGCCATTGTTCACCTTTTCTTTATTTGCAAGTTTCACATCAAATAAATATAAAGATTTTTTTGTATTTATTGAACTGTTAGAAAATAAAAAGCCACCGACAAGAACTAAACCACACACTTATACCAATTTCATAACTAAACTACTAAACTAATTTTAATAAAAATCCATAGCACCAATTTGAGAATATTAATATATTAATATAAGAAAAGAATTCTCAAAATCAGTTAAGACATGAAGGAGTTCTAAATTAACAAAAATTAAAAAAAACATACTCTACGAATGTGAATGAGAATCACCTCCTTCTTGAAGTCAATTGAAAATAGAATGTACCAAAAAGTCTCAGTTGCGAACCGCATTACTTTAACATATTGCCAAACTGATACTTAAACTACGTGAAGACATTCAAAGCTCTACAAAATTTTCATTCCTTTTGTGGTCTTTTTGGCATTTGGCACGATCACGAGGATGGTATGGCATGTGCTACAATAAGCACTACCGGAGGTTTATTTCCTTCTTATTGGGTTCTATTATATGTCGGTTATATTTATTTACTTAACGTGTAGCTAAAAATACATGGGCTTTAATATAATAAAAGATATTTACGCTGCATTTTTCTTTTTATTATAATACTATTGTAGCCTCTCGTTTACCTAAAGTATCATAGGATAGGAGGATAATCTAGTAGGTACTGCTCTAATCAACGCATATATTTAAAATATTCATTTGTATATAAAAAATGTAAAAAAATCTTTAAAATAACAGAACATACACTTTCCTTTAGATACTTCTACTCTTAACCATCTCACGTTTCAATTACACATAGAAAGAAACGAAATTTGGTTACAATATTACCCGAACACGATTCTCCAATTACAATTTAATGTATCTGGTTAAGGCTGAGTTTATCTGATGGTTAGGAGGCGGCCGTAATAAAGACGTGCCTCGTTAACCACTTTACCCTGAAATTAAACGCCTCTTAATAATGAGTGGAACGTTTGTGATCTCTGTAATATCGGGATGTGAAAAAAACCGAAAATTTTTCAAGATTTCCGTCAAGTGACCACCTTTAACGTTACACTTTTAGAATAATCTTGAGGGAAAAAAGGTTTCAAATATAGGCCGTACAAATTCTTTTGGGAAAACAAAATTTGTCGATGTTGTCTTTAAATCTACAGTAATATAAAGTAACTTTGTTAATAGGAGGTAATCTCTGTAACTTGTGATCCGATTTGTAAAATTCTTATTGCGATGGTAAGCCCGATAATTGAGAGAGGTTGTATTACAACACGCCACGACTCATAGGAATGAAGGAGTAACCATAAACGCGAGCGAAACCGCGAGGGGCAGCTAGTATAAGCTAAAATTATACACGCAACGTTGAAAATTTTAAAGGTTTGTCAGATAAGAACCAATTTTTGTTATGATCATCTCATTGTACATGTCTCAGGACTGTTTGGATTTTTCTTTAACAAAATAAGAACAAAAGAATTTTTGAGCGGTCGAATATTGTACACGAAAATTTTCTTTAACATTCACCAAATGAACAATTTCTTCTTCTTTATACTTTCCATATATGAAAAATAATTAATTGGTACAGATAAAAAAGTAACTGAACGATTTTATGCTAATCAACTTACAGAATGAGTTTCAAAAATTTAGTCCAAAATAATTATCATAAATAAATCTAAATTAAATAATACAATAGAAATAATAGTTACCAAGTACGTATCATAAATTGTGCATTCCGTTCTTTTTGTTTGTAACTATTTCGCATTGGACGATTGCCAATAAGTTGGCAATAAATTTTGTAAATGGTCACCAGTCTAATTGCTAAGAACCGATTAAATAAATTGCTCTGCACATCCCCAGCTAAAAAAACAATGTTGCTTCATTTCGCTAATATGATAAGCTTTCAAGAAACTGCTAAAACAAACAAATTACTTGAGTGCAAGATTGACGTTGAGGATAAACGCGAACAGAGAACAAAACAATTCTTGTAATAATAAATAGGAAAAGTAGGAGTTGATTTTAGTTCCTTAAAGTCTTGAGCTTCTTTATTGTTAACTATTGCAGCGTTGGAGGTAAATTAACATTTGTATCAGTTTTTTTTAATAATAATAAATAATCAAAACAATACATTTTTGAATATTCACCGAAAAATTTAGTTAATTTTGTTGCAAATTCTTTAAAAAAAAATGCAAGAAGAGCATTATATTTGCTTGAAATTGAATAAATCTTTCGCTTAGTATACAATTGAACTTAATCATCTTGCACTTCACACTTATTAGGTGAAACGAAAGGTTTTTTTTTGTTTTTTGTTCAGTCAGACAGATGGCTTGGCAAAAAGCCAAAACGCATCGATTATTTGGCACCGTGCCAATTTCAAAAGACGAGAAATAAAAACAAAATGTTATTCTATTCTGCATGAATATTAGTTGTAAGAACTAATGGAATTGAAATCTGTATGGTACTTTACCTGACTTTTCCTGCAAGTAGAAACTACCCCAAGTTTAAAATATAATATAGCTTGTAGCCCATATTTAATATAAATAAAAAACAGAAAATATAAAAAAAGACTTTTCATACGGTAAAAAAACTGTAGTAGATTTTTTTTTTAATTTAGATGATATTAGCAAAGATGATAAGCAACAAAAAATACGTTAATAGCCACCAAAATTTCACATATTAATTTCCACTTTTATATTAAATTATAGTTCTTCATTAAAACTATTTATTACAATACCAATATAATCAAATTTTATTTATATACATACCTATTATATATATTTATTATACTATAAATTATGACTCGTAGAAGTCTACGTCGTTAGTATTCAGACCACGTCTGAATGTTACACCTAAGTCTGTTCTAACCCAGTACAAGGATAAGCTCTCAGATACTTGTGCGTAACCTAAAACCATCAGCGAAATCGTAAACGTTATTTACAACTGTACAGAAATGTCTTTAACAAACTGTACTTAGCAATTTTATTGGTTAAGCATCATTTAAGGAAATATTCGGCAATATAAATGGCGATATAAATAACTGCGTCTTAAAGGCTCCTTTCTGTCTTTAAACGGGTAAGTTCTAGAAAATGATCGTAATAGAACGAGTAGATACATTTTAGAATATATATTTTGTTTTGGTATAACGTCGTGTTAATTTTTATAACAGTAAATAATAATAATAATAAACGCATCACACTCAACGGCCCCCATTAAGACCTCGTGGTCTTGTGTCGGGGGTCCGGAAACACACACAACACTAACACAACCACCCAGACCACGACAAACATCCGTATGGCCAATACAGACGTTTGCCATGAGCGGGGATCGAACCCGCGATCGTTAGCGCTTCAGTCAGTTGCAGTGACCACTGCGCCACGTGCCTATCGGTACTTTAAAGATAAACCAATGATATATTAAAGTAGAAAAAATGATTTCATTAACATTAAATCTTGCCTTAACTTAACTTTCTATGTGAATTGGGATGACTGATGTCCATGTAACAACACAATCAATTCGAAGCATCACTAGCCCAAATGATTGTACTTTCTAGGACATCTTAATATTTTTAAAATAAGTTTCTTTCAATGTGTAATAATCGCAAAAAACTAAGAAATTACTGATCTTATTATCTTTTGTTTACGAAACATATTTTTCAACGAGATCGTAATTTGATCAAGTAATGAAGTAAAAACTTGATCATCTTAAATATTGTCGTCATGAATTGTTTTCTAATCTTCAAAGAACGTTCATCCATTCGGACCTAATACGTAACGGTCTCTCTAACTACAGATGACAATGATACAAACGCTATGGAGGTCGGACAGTAAATTTAGAAACGTTTGGTATACATCACTCCCTCCGCCACGTCCCGAGACGCATTTACATATAGAAAATTATTAAGTTGGCATTATCGTATGTTATTCTTATTGTATATTTTTAATTTATTGTATCAACACCGTGTTCAGGTGATATTTTTTAAATTATTATATGAGAAGAATTTTGTGTTTTTTGGGCTAATAATTTCGTTAGCTCGTTCGGGCTTCTATGTAAATTATTACGTTATTGATGTTTATGTTATACGTGTCTTGTCAAATGTAGATGAGATTAATGAAGCCATTCGTTATTTTAATATAGGACTTCTTAGTATCTATCTATTTCTTTTATCGGCGACGGTTAAAATTAATTTCACATTTAACAATGACGTGTTACGTACGTACTTTCCAGTTTTACTAAATTTCGTACGAAAAAGAATTTCTAATATAAACTTCCGCTTTTTTGTGGGTTCTAATAGATTTTCATCATTGAATTAAAAAACGTCACCTTGACCTAAATATAAATCGATTTCAGATCGAATTTCGTCGGTAGAAAAGAAAGCAGATCACCCAATTGGCGTCCTGCCACGCCGGTTGTAATATCGTAGTGACTCGCAGACAACATTAATATTCGTTTATTAGAGCCAGCAACGTTTCATCAATACATTTTATTTACAAAAGCTTGTTTTATTGCAATTTTCGAATGCCACACAAGCGATTTTATACCTTAAACGTAAACGTTTAGCTCGCTTAGTTCCGTGGAAACGTTTTCGCGTGTGAGATGATGTGTGAGGCGTTAAATCATTTTGCATGTCGTTACTATGTTGTTATTATGTCAAAATTAATTCAGTAAACATTTTACTTTCAATAAATTATTATAAGGTAGCTTGTTACTACACAGGTCGTCTTAAATAATTTTTTATTGGTTATTTTATTTAGTACTAGTATTACTTAGTATCTGTGTCCTTCGGTTCGGAATGGGCGTTTATGATTACTTCTACGGTCCTACTTCCAACTTGACCCAAGTGTGATGTTATACAGCCTAATTTTTTCACAATAAGCGGCCTACGGGCCTATCTCATCGGACTACTAAATGTAAGTGCGTTTAAATGAATATACAAATATTTTTTATCGTTTCTTATGTATTATAATAGTTCAATGAACGATGAATTTTGTCTATACACCTATGAGTACCATTTGTGCATCCGGAATATTGTGCTAAATGAGTTGTCGAAGAAATCGTTGGTGGTACAACAAATTGTCGATTACTTTTTGAACATTGAAAATTGTTATTTCAGGCAACTCACGACAATCGTTGTATTTAAAATATATCATAGATACTAAAGTGTAAGAAATGTCGGCCGTTAAAAATAATTACTAGAAATAATGCTTTTTACATCCGCTTAAATCATTCATCATTTTATCTATATTAATATTATAAAGAGGTTTAATTTGTTTGTAAGTTTGTATGTAATCTCTGAAGCTACTGCTCCGATTTGAGAAATTCTTCTTGCATTAAAAGACCTACTTATTGTGGTAAGTTATAGACTATATTACCTCACGCTACGACTCATAAGAGACAAGCAGTAATAAATGCAAGTAAAACTGCGAAGGCAGCTAGTTTGCTATGAAAAGAAATAACGAATATTCTAACAACGGGGTCGTTTTTGTATTTTCATAAAAACGGTAAATGGACAATAGGTCCTATGGAGGACTACTCTCGATCCTAGGATTCTGAAATCATTCTCTCCGGCTAGGTTTATTGTTGTCAAAATGTTTTTTTTACGCTCTGCACTCGAATATACCGAAACGGCTAGTTCGTATTACTATGAATATTATGCTTGAAACTGGCTTCATGAGTCGGTTTAAATGAGGACATTTGTTTATTATCTGTTATGAAAAAAGACTTGTATAAACAAACCGAATTCAACAGCTAAATAGGTCATTTCGTATACTTGGAAGACTTACTTATTTCAGCTATTTTAATACTAAACTATTAAACAGATTTCGATGAAAATTCTATGAGGTCAATGGAAGAATATATCCTTTTAAACAAAAAAAGAATTGTCCAAATCGGTCAAACCATTTTTGAGTTATCGAGGAACATAAATAAAAAAGTCCCTGACGAATTAAAATATCCTCTTTTTAGAAAGTCAATTGAAAATCGTTTTCTAAAAACGTTTCAACCGTCTAATATTTTAATGATATAATAATGATAAAGAAGGAATTATTTTTAAACGGAATGCCAATCAAAAACGTTTTATTCAAGTGGACTTTTATAGCAAGTGCTTGTTTAAAATTATCTAAAACGATTTGGAGTGGCGGGACAATTAGGGAGACGTCCGGCTTTCATTTGCTACTAATGTAAGTATTTGAAAATATGAACGAAATTTATTTTAAAAAAAGATTTTTTTTATGATTGAAGATTGGACTTTCTATCGGCAATGTCTCAGGCACTATACGATTTTTTCTTAATATTTCAAACTTTAAAAATAAGCTACCATATGACTGAAATATAATTATGGGGATGAATTACCAAAAATACTTACGTTTTTTCAACCGACTTAAAAAATGCTAAATTCCGTAAGTTACTTTTTTTAGTGTCCGTCATTTATTAATCAATTTAGATGTTTTTTGTTTGAAAAAACATACGTTTAGATTCATTCCGTAAACATTTTAAAATGTGTTTCGTACCTATGTTTTAACATCGTAACAAGTGTGACGATGTAGCCTATTTTATTCCTGTAGTCGGTTCTTTTAAAACAATCTTCGTTATATACATATATACGGTAAATCTACGTAAAATTTTATTTTATTCGTTATATCAATAAACTAACTGCTCCTCGAGGTCTCACCTACGATTATGGTGACTTCTATAGTCTATTTTACTTAACTTGTCTCATTTAGCAGACTAATATGGTGTATTTCTAGCCACACATAAGAGTTAGATGAAAAGTTATCGATTGAATAATTGAAATGAAAAAATTATGTTTTATAATGCAAAATTATAATGGAAAAAAAATTCTTCGAAAATTCGTGATTTTCGTTCGAGGTATTGTTACCAAATAAAGACAAAACATACCTTAATACATAAACGCGCTATCCGACGCAAAAACAAATTTTTCAAAACGTATCACTAATTACAGAGATTACAACATTCAAACAAGTTTCACCTCTTTATAATATTAGTAAAGATTAATCTTAATGTTCCTAATCACATCATATTTGTATTACACATGTTTCCCAGATCTTAAGTATCTCACAATTATTAACAACTAAATCATTGGCAAAATCCGTGCAATCTTGGCACAACTGAAAGCCATTTAACATAGAAATGCGTTACTATGTCGTTAGTCTTATGCTTATGTTACATGTATAATGCGACATTCGCGTATTTAGTACGCTAAAGCTGTACAAAGCTTTATTTAATGTGAGAGACCTTCCCCTAATCTTGTTCTAGGTTCTGCTTAATTAATTTTCTTGTTTTTGTGGCTAAGCGGCTAAACAAGAGTTGGGCGATGATTTATATTCTCTTTAATTAGAATAATAATTATATATTAATTAGGTGAAGCCAAAAATGCTGTACTTTACGAAAATTTCGCGGACGGAGGAGTATGAAGTCTCGTATACTTATAGTTTATATAGAGAAGGAAAGAATTCATTAAATCAATAAAAAAAACATTACACACACTACTGTTTATTTTATACACACACGCATATATACTTTTATGTTTATTGTTAAAATCAGTGGTCAAATTGACATTAGATTATCTGTGGTCAGTCTTGAAATTGGTTGAAAATTTAATGAACTACGTTTGAATTCTGACCGCTACGTGACCACTAGTTATTGTACATTAGAAATATTGATTTTACTAGTTTTATTTCCTACTAGTACTAGTTTTATTGTCTACTATCTTAACTTATATAAAAAGAGTCAGTGAAGTTTATATGCGCGGAATAATCTCCGGAACAACTAAAACTTTTTTAAATTGTGGTACCATTTGAAAGGTATATTCTGGATGACCACAAGCGTTGTGTGTTTATGCATATGCGTGTTATTTTATAGTCTACATTAACACGAGTAAAACTGTTAGAAAAAGCTTGTATTCAAAAATATATTAAAAAAAAATTCAATATAGACATTGATAAGCAATACTATTTCAAGCCACACGGACTTAATTGAGAAAATGGCGTCTATATTCTTAATAAATTAGTTTGAAGAAGTAAATATCAATTTTTTCTTGCTTATTTTGATAAAAGGTATAATGAATTAAAAGCAGATTAGTGTAATCAAATGTTTTATCTAATAACAAATTTTTCAAATCTATGAGATTATTACATATTGCAAAATATAGAGGACGCTTCAATATTAAAAACTTTAAATTAAGAAACATTTTTCCGTACTTATTCAGTACTAGATACTTGATTTTTTTTTTGATTAATGTAATGTACGTGACGTATACCAGATAACATTAATATCTCCATGTTTGACTTTTTGTCGGTTGACATATTATTGCTTATCAGCATCCATTATAGGCTATGTCCTTCCAGAATAGTGGAGCTTTGTATTAGTGAAAAAATTTTTTAAAGTTGACTAGTAGTTATTAAGATTACTCTCAATAAACAAACACACATTTACCTCTTAGTACAAATTTAATTAAGGCTCCGCGTAAGTCGTTACACTCATTTCTTTTGAAGAATAGATATTCATGTTCATAAATAAATTCAACTGTAGAGAAATGTACCGTAGGCGTATTCTAAAGAGGCCTTTTATTATATTTTAGCTTGTTTTAAATGTAAAGTTTTAAGTCTTAAATGAGATGTTCTAAAAAATAATTGAAGATTATTTTAATAAAAACTTTATATTTAAAATAATTTAAGGATCTATTAAAATGTATTTACTATCTATAGTATTTTATCTTAAGTAATTATATATCGTTTACAAAATAAATATTAAAAGAATATTCCTATAAAGATAACTTTCATTCTAAGAAACAACAGTTCTCTGGAGATAAACAAAAAACTGTATTTATATAATACAAAATCCATAAAAAGTAAAAGATATTCGGGATATAGAAAAAAAACTGTATTCCTTTATTCGAAATAAAGTAATCGAGAATACAGAAATTCGTGGAAAAGCAATGTGAAAAATCGCGAAGAACAATGTACAATTGATGAAACGAATCTATCGCTGTGTACATAAACCGTATATCTGTATCAGGATATACACGTAACGGAGCGAAACCGTCTTTTCATAAGGTTTTGTAAAAAAAAAGTATGAACACGGCATTCTGCAAAGTTTTATGGTATTCGCATAGTCGATAGTTGAGAGTTTTTACTGTACCTATTCGATATACGTGGTTGTTAAGCCCCTCTCGATGTTAAAGGATCTATTCGAGGTAAGACAGTTGCACGACTGTCTTACTAACTTTGATACGATATTACTAAGATTTTGTTAAGGTAGATTTAAAATTTAGTTTAATATAATTTTGTAGTTCATAATCTATGACAAAAAAAATGTTTTCCAAATATTTTGTGACATTAATGTTTAAAAAAATGACCGAAGTTTCTTGCGTTTTGTACCGTAAAATCTGTTTTTTTTTTTTTTTTTTTTAATTCGAACACTTTAATACAGTGTATGCAATATATGGCTTTTAAATAAAATACAACATATCTTAAAGACCCATTTTTATTTAATGAATATTGTCTGACACGTCAATCTCTTTTTTAATTATGGATGACATAAATATAGTAAACCTTATTATACAAAAGTGTACATTTAACAAAGTGTGCAATATGTAATAAATTTTTATCGTTAAACAATACTTATATATTTTTCTTAGATCAATTTTGTTACAAAAATGTTTTGTAAACACAATAATATATCTATGTATATTTTATATATTTAAATAAGGAATATTCTGGCAACACCATCTCCGTTGTCAATTCAATGAATATGCTTTTCACTTGCAACCTTCCATTTGACGTTCACAACCAAAGTCCTTGAAAAAATCCGTGCGACAGTCTTAACGATTATGGCCGTCTTGAGATCTTACGCGTCGAGTTTTACTTGTTGAATTCGGTAACATTTAGTTTAAGCTTAGCGATTTGTCTTTCGAGGAATCCATTCATTTTTCCGAATCGAAAGAATTGGAATGGACAATGAGAAAGTGGATTGCTAAAATTTCCTTGGTTGGTTCCTTTAAATATCTGAAATATATTTTGTTATAATTTACTCGTTCCAAGTCTGTGATGTATGGATTTTTAAGGGAAAACCATTTACGCAAAAGAGTCGTAAATAATATGTAATTTTATGAAAATTTTGTATACGCGAGAATTACAATAGCAATGTAATTATTGAAATGATTTCGCATTTAAATACTACTCTGTGTATGCCCACAATTTACATATTTATGAAAATCACAAACATTGTGGGTTGTATTTGAAAACGTCTGTTTTTTGAGTTCCATCCTCAAAGTGTGTACGGAACTCTATTATTTGTAATAGGGCCTTTCCGCCTTTAAGGGGAATCTCGAAACATAATAGATAGTCTGTTAATTTTTTAACAAAATACTATTTCAACCAAACGCGTTGGCCGATTTTGATAAATGACGCGTTGTTTGATTCGTCGTAACCGCGCGAATGTCATAGAAAGTGTAATAATTTGGAAAAATCAAAATGGTCGATATTAGATGACATATTGGAAAAAGAAAAAAATTAAAATCGACTAACTGTATTAATATCGTTGAAAAGGTGTTTAAATTTTTAGGTTTTACTTACATCATCTTTCAATCAGAATTACCGTTTAGAATCTATAACGATTTAAAGTTAATTAGTCACGATTCTCTAAAGTTTTGTTACTCAATCGGGTTTTTGAATTTTCAATTAATTACTTGTTTTAAACTTTAATAAAGAATTTGAACAAAAATTTAACTTAATACGATTATGAATAAATCTTATAGTATAACAAATATAATATATAAGCACGTGTCTTAAATGCGATATGTTCGATTTTTAAAGCCGCTGAATTTTGCTTCAATTGGACGCTGATAAGCAAAACTGTGTCAAGCCACACGGACTTAATTTTGAGAAAATGGCGTCTAAAGATGTCAAATTTATTCTTAACAAATATGTTTGAAGAAGTATGTATCCATCTTTTATTTTATTCTTTGATAAAAGCTATAATAAATTGAATTCTGACTGATACATTTAATATATTATCTTATAAAAAGTTATTTAAATATTTGAGACTATTGTATTAATTGCAAAAAATAGAACGCACTTGAAATTCGAACCAATTAATTAAGAAACTTTTTTCCGATCTTTTTAAATTTATATGACTACAATTTTTTTAATAATGCTAAATAGGTGATGCAGTATCGAAATACATCAATATCTCCGAAATTGACTTTTTGTGACTTGACACATTATTGCTTATCAGCATCCAATTAATATAATATGGTAGCTATATATGTATTTAACGAAAAGCTACTCTTTAAGAATTCATTTGCAAACCGTTCACACATCCTGTAAAATATTACGGCGTTGGTTAATAATGAATTGTAAGTTACAACTTAAATTACCTTGTAACCCTCGCACGGGACCGACCCAGACTTTAATGAACGAAACTCCTAAACTATAGTTTTACATTGCATTTTGCATGGAAAAGCTATACATATGAAAATAGGAGTCTTTATATTAAAATTGCTCGTAAAGAAATATGTTAAAATCGTGTTTTAAATCTTATGAAAATGTTTTACGTTAGAATCGAATCAGAGTTGAACGGGGATGACAAATTGATTTTTAATTTATGTAATAATTAGAAGTTATTATAGAAAATATTTACTAAATTAACGATTTATTTGATTTACTGTGATTAAGTCGCTCCATTGACATGACAATAAGTTGCAGTAAAAGGCACGCCTATAGACCGATTTTGACGCGGCGTCTTCAGATAGTCACCGTCCTGAGACGAACTCCGCCAGCTACGAGCAGAACGTCGCACGGGGGGCAGCGGATGCGCATGCGCAAGCGATCTCGCGGCCTCTCCATTTCCGTGCTGAGGAAGGCCATCGCAGGGGTTTCAGTGGGTATAAAACTCCACCTAACGCAATCTCCACCCCACTAATCTTTTAAAAGATATAATAACCTAGCATTCGGCGAGATTTGCACATATACTTACAAGTTTTGCTCTTAGAATTTCATGAGATATTCATGAATACATAACTTTTTGTCTTTATTGTACACCTAGAAGGATTTCATGTTAGTTGCTTCTGATTTGACAGCAAAAGCTTCCGTAGGACTGAAGTAATTGTTACCAGGCTACAGAGTTTTTTTATGTCAATTGGGTAAGGAAAATATAAAAATGTTATTCTCGCCTTAGACATAGAACTACTCTCTATGGTGTAAACTCTGCAAATGTTTATTTTTATGTTGGATTTTTTCAAAATAATTTTTGTTTATAGCTTCTTTCTACGATGAAGGAAAATATTGTTATCCATACCAGCATGTTAATAATAAAATTCTAAGATATGTTTATTTATCAACTCAGACTATTGTGACGCTTAAGGTTTTAAGTCTATCTCTTCAACACGCTGGCCTTTGCCCAGGAAAAGAACACTTATATGGTGCTACTTGTCTTACTTTTAAATAAAATAAAATTAGAAATATATATATGAACGCTATAATAACTCATAAATAAATAAAATATTAAATAAATAAATAAACTCAATCCATTCATTTACAGCAGGCATTTATCTATATAATTAATATTTAAATATAAAACAAACACCCAAATACTTTATTTCTATATTACGAAACATAACATAACATTGTCAATAAAAACAAAACTTTTAATTCTAGAAAAGCACGAATCCTAAATTAATTTAACCTAAACGTTGTGAATCAATAGAAATTTTATAAAGAACATGTATAAAGTTAAAACAACATGGTAACATCCGAAACTCGCGAACTTCTGTTTGATGCTATTAACAATGTTAGGAGACAAGGCGCGGGTTTGCGTAAATGTAAACAAACTTTCCCTGCAATCTCCGCAACAAGTTTTATACACAAATGTTCCGTTGTATTAACTTCCCGAAAAACTTTTAGCATCGAATACTTTTGCGTTGTTATTGAAAATGCCTTGCGACATCGTGTCGTATCCGTCTCATTAGCGTGCAAATGTTGGTAAGTTTTAAATGGAATTATGGAATGAAAATCAGAAGAATATCTTTAGAAAATCTATTATAGATGGCATAATTGTTATATTTTAAATTGTGAACAGATATTAAGGTTCAATTGTTAATTTGTTTTCGATATTGTAGTGAAATTGAAATTATAATATTATATTTTCGTTAGCATCTTCTTGTTTTTTTTTTAGTGATCTTTATTTAACGAACAGAAGAATAGAGTCTGAAATTAGCAGAATGTTTTTTTTACGTTTTGTATAATATATGCAATATTGTTTAACTGGATGTCATACTTACTGTAGTTATTTTGATTTGCCATATAACAGAACCGATTTTATTCAAAATTATATGGGATCGAATATAAAGTGAACTTATTAAGTCACGGAGTTCGAAGGAAATAAAAATATTTATTTGTATTACAAAATGTACAGCAATTAACACATTATAAATATATTTTATAAGTTTAACATAAATATATTAAATAATAAATTTTTCTTTAACATAATGTTACTTTGATGTAACATAATATATCAAAGTAACTTTAAACTGAAAATGCATATTTAGAACTATTAAACATGGATAACTAAGTTTCATCCGCGTGGGTTGGATTAGTGAATTTCTCACTTATAACCAAATGCAAATATTCCCTAAAGCCTGGCTTGATGCGGTTTCATACACAAAATCTAGGTATTATAACTAAAATCCTATATTGTAGACGTTGAGCTGAAACAGTACTGAGAGCAGCTCGCTGTCTATCTGAAAGTTAAGTACAAACCTGTCAACCGTTTGCGTAACTCACAGACAAAATAACTTTCTCATTTAACAAAACAACAAAAACACATCTGTAAATATATTAACTAACTATTGCCTTTCATGACATACAGCCCACCCACCGACAGACAGACAGACGGACGGACGGACAAACAGACAAACCGACAGACAGCGGAGGTAAATTAATAGAAGAGAATCCCTAATATATTGCTAGTATGTGGATAGACAGTCTATTTATATATACAGAGGTTGTACGTCGAATAGCAAAGTTTAACAACAATCTGCGCGAGCTCCAACAAAGCGGAGCGACACGGCTGAAGCACCAGATACAACTTATGACGTTGCTGTATAGACTTTATATTCAATTATAAGTTTACATCAAGTTTTGTAACATAGCCTTATGCGAGTAAAGTTACGACCTCATAATCAAATCATGGAACCTATCGATACAGCTCTAGATAGTCTATTTAGAAGGATTTATCTACATACATGAAAATATAGAAGAGTTAGATTTATACTTAAAATTAAATGACATCAAAAGCAAAATACGTAATTTAAATTGCTTGGATGATATATTAATCCCAGTTATTTTTTACTTAAACATCAAACTGTTTAGCCGATTTTAATAAAAAAAAATCAGTGTGACCAATCTTAAACCTCTGTTAATATATATAATACCCTTTCAAATAATAATGAATGATCGTTAAAAATGTATATCCGCGGATATAGATCCGGATACAGATATTTGGTGTCAAGCGGATACGTCTCTCAACTTTCTTAATCAATCAACTCAATCAGTTTTTGTTCATGTGACCTTAAAATGACAGTTGATGCTACTTGACGCGAATAGAAATGTCGGAAAATTTATTTTAAACTATACAGGTTTCTTCAAGAAACGAAACAGAAGTGAATGAAATAGAAGTAAACATAACCCATTGATTAGCAATCTTACTTGACTAACTTTAAATCATCGACCTTAAATTAAGATCCAAGTGTTGCTTTACAAAAATCACTCTTCGTAATACCGTATACCCTAATCGATATAAAGCCTTACAAAAATAAAAAGTCACAAGTAAAAGAACACGTTTTGATAAACTTTAACTTCATTTTACAAAAAGAAATAGTAGATGAATTCTGAAAGAAGAAAAATCTCAGTACAAACTCATGTTGGTTTCTGAGAAATCAAACTGTACTAGAATTGTTCAAAAACAAAGTTTTGTAAGAGTCTACGCTGGGTCTTAGCCTGTAGGTAAAGTTAAAGCTGCTTGTTATTTATGACGCTATTGGACTGAATTTGTATTCATTTTAATTCCAGCTGTAAACAGCGTATTTTTGATGTATTTACACAATTAGGAGCTACGGCAACTCGACTTTCACTTTCAAAATTAAATGTAAATTCTATTTGAAAAGCAGTAAAATGATGGAAAACAATATCGTCTAGACTCTAACCAGACGAGTGGTGTTTTCCTTTACGTTGGGTCGAAATTAAGTTAAAATAGAATGAACTTCTATAGAAATTATGTAATATTACATTTTAAAGATTAAAGAAAATATGATGTGAAATCCATACCTGTAAGTTGATTCGTATCTTGTTATTTAATCGTGAGTAGGTTCAACAGTTACTCCATCTAACCCATGTGATTTTTAACATTGTTTATTTGTTATGGACGAAATGATAAATTTAGCAGTACAAAATGCCCGGGCATTATGAATAATGCCCAATATGAGCGGATAATTTAATAATAACTGTTGAAATAATCAAATTGCCTGGGCATTATAAATAATGCCCGCATTAATCACTTTGCTCATAACATTTGCAATAGATTAAAACTTAAACAATTATAACATGTTAACTAACTAGGAACTGATTTTAAAATCAAATTACTTAATTTCGTTTTCTTAAATGGCATAATTATTGCACTAATATAATGAGAAAGTTATATCAGTTTAACCAAAAACTAATAAAATCATTCAAGCTGTTTTCGAATAACCAAACATAAAAACGTCCTGACGAATTGAGAACCTCATTTTTGGAAGTCGGTTAAAAAGGTACATAAGATATAAAATATTTACATGACTATTAAATAAATAATAATAATAAATAAACGCATCACACTCAACGGCCCCCATTAAGATCTTGTGACCTTGTGTCGGGGGTCCGGAAACACACACAAGACTAACACAAACACCCAGACCACAACAAACATCCGTATGGCCAATACAGACATTTACCGTGAGCGGGGATCGAACCCGCGACCGTTAGCGCTACAGTCAGTTGCAGTGACCACTGCGCCAACGTGTCTGTCATTAAATGCGATAATTGTTTTTTTTTTTCATTAATAACACAATTTAATTTCGGGTCACATACAAATTTTGCCAAAAAATATCTTTCAGTTATTATATAAAACAGAAACCAAATTTAAGAAAAAAGACAAACATTGTAATTCAAACAAAACCACAAAGTAAAGAATAATTCAAAGTTAAGGAAAAAAAAGTTCAGTTTCAAGTAAATCTTTTCAAATAATAACTTAAACTTCAGACGAACATTATCAAATGTTTGGGAAGGTAATGGAATCATTTTTTTATGTTTTTAGGGTTCCGTCTTACTCGTACTTTGTTGTCCGTCTGTCTGTCTGTCTGTCTGTCTGTCTGTCTGTCTGTCTGTCTGTCTGTCTGTCTGTCTGTCTGTCTGTCTGTCTGTCTGTCTGTCTGTCTGTCTGTCTGTCTGTCGGGATGTCAACCCTTTTTTCTCAGAAATGCATAGACGTATCATGTTGAAATTAATATCATATACTCAAGTCTACGATGACATGCGGCCGTGAAAATATTAAAGTTCTAAGTCAACGCAATCAAAAGATAATGGAAAATATGTCGTATATTTTGACCATTTTAGCGTTTTCGCAAGGGAATCAAAACCTATAGGGTACTTCCCATTGACCTAGCACGATGAAATTTGGCGAGAAGTAAGATCTTATGGTACAAATAAAGGAAAAAATCTGAAAACTGTAAATTTTTGTATGTATGTTTGTCTGTTTGTAAGTTTGTCTTTTAACCTTTTTCTCAGAAACGCGTGAAGGTAGCAAATTTTTATCAACGTCAAGTACTTAGAGTTGTAATTACTAAGAGCTGTGAAAAAATCAAACTTCTAAGTTAACGCAATCAAAAGATACGGTCATTTTTATCACATATTTTAAGTATGATAGCGTTTTTAACGTTTTCGCAAGGGAATCAAAACCTATAGGGTACTTCCCATTGACCAAGCATTATGAAATTTAGCCAGGAGCAAGGTCCTTTAGTATACATAAAGGAAAAAATCCGAAAACTGTAAATTTCTGTTCGTGTGTCTGTCAGTCTGTACGTTTGTCTTTCAACCTTTTTCTCAGGAACGCGTAAATGTATCAAGTTGTAAATTGATCAAGCGGAAAATATATTAATCTTAGAATTAAAATTATATGTACTTGTAACAAATTATCATAGAAGTTGACCATGGTCAAAAAAACAATTTTACAAACACTGAGAAGAAATTTGTATCAATACGAAAACATTAAAAAGCAGCAAATCTTTATAAACAACGCAATGCAATCTATATATCGCAGCTAACAAAATGATAGCGCGATGTAGCGTACAGCTAATGCCATCTATTACAACATTATGACATTAACTGTGATATAATTCTGCTCGATTAATAAAAAATTTTATTTTAATTATTATTTAAACGCGCTAAAAATTATAAAATAAACTTTTCATTTAAAAGTTTTATCGTCGATTTATAACGTCATTACGTAATTAACATTCAATATAAGAGCTCACGCTCACGCGATTTGATTTAAGTACTCGAATTGACTTAGTACGAAAATTTTAAAATTAAATTCAAACAGATCGAGTTATTTAATTTACTTATTTATCTACACATATAAGTCTTCTGGTTATTACCAATATAATTAGTTATTTATAAATAAACAATTAGTTTTGTTCGAATTAAGGACTAATTATTTTCGTCTTGGCAACACTAATATATATTTCGATATTTTGATTGATAATGTAAATCTAAATATTTTACGAACGTAGTGCAGGGGTAGTGGAGTGTATTAGTATATAAATAAAAATAAAACGAGAATAAAATATAATATAATTATGTTGTTAATGTCAAAGTCAACAAGTTAGTTCATTGAAATTGTCAAGAGATGGCGCTAGGTGTATCCTGAATCGCGCTATAACTTTTTTTTTGAAAGTATAAGGTGTATTAGTACTTAAAATAAAATTTTGCGTTTCCATGGATTGCATCCATGATCGTGATTTAAATTAAAGTGCTCCTAAGTAGTTTCAAAATAGTTTTTGGGACGTGATCCATATTTACATAATATTTGATTATATTTAAGCGACTTCTAAATAGAAGTGTTTTCAATTCGACCTTGTATTTAATTTTTTTTTATGTTTGTTCGCCGATTACGCCGCCATTTGGGTACCGATTTTCAAAATTTTTTTTGTTTGAAAAGGTATACTTCCAAGGTGGTCCCATTGTCTTCAGGTCAGGATCAGATGATGGGATCCTGGAGAAATTGAGGGAACTCCTCAAATATTATAGGCAAGCGTATACCGATTTAGGTATTTTTGATAGTAACTTATGTTGGAACTGATGATGAAGACCACAAATGGCGTAGATGGGTTAGTCTTATATAGATTTCTATAAGTTTGTACGGAACCCTCGGTGCGCGAGTCCTACTCGCACTTGACCAGTTATTTTTTGGTAGGACCTTAACTAAAATTCGAACGCTCTTAACGCAAAATTGATGTGTCTCTTCATCTTTTAAGCTTTGAGCTATGTGGGATACATCTACCAATTATAATTTTAATTGTTAAAATTGAAAATTAAAAAAAAAACTGACCACCTGACCATTGAGACCATTTCAACGAGCCAACACGATACCTCTGCTGTTAGTTGGTGAGGAGGTTCACCCGTTTAAGAGCTACGGTGCCACAGACAGACACATGGCGGTCAAACTTATAATACCTCTCTTTTTGCGCCGGGGGTTAAAAATGGACATTTCCGTTCAAATCTGAAACAAAATTATTCCCCTTGCCTTGTGCCAGGACTTAAAAATACAGAAAGTATTAGATTTTACTTCAAATGTAATAGAGAAAAGAGTAAAATAACAGATTACAGATTAAGATCTGAATCACTCGTAATTAAGCCCAGAAAATCCGGCCGATTACCATTACAGAATTTTTGCTCAGAATATATTAAATTCTAATTCTAATAATATAAAAATGTAATGTAAAAAATTAATGTTTTTTTTTTATTCTACGTAACTTTGTCAATTTATTTTTTGTACTAGCAAGAGAGTTATAGACATAACACAATCAACTTCGAGTAGGTGGCGCGCGTAGTTGAACAGAAAAATATGTTGTTGAACAGAAAAATATAAAATCTACATTAACGTGAGTGAAGTAGTGAACAAAAGCTATTATTATTATATATATTAAAGAATAAATATGTATTTATTATTTCAATTTTATCGTTCGTTTTAATTGTCTCAAATAATACTTTTAAAATTTGAATGGGTTCATCGCTATTTTTCAAGGAGGGTTTTATTATATATATCTATGAGTATAACAGTACGTTTTTAAGTCGGTTATATTTTTCTATGAACAAAAAACAAATACATGTATTAAAGTTACATTACCAAGGTTTAAGGTTTAAAGTTATCTTCTAAAATACAACTACAAGAGTCGTTACCCTCGAAATAACACTAGAATATAAATAAAATCGATTTAATGGCCATTCCGTCTTTATATCGTCATAAAAATGTTTGCAAAGCTCTTAGCGCACTATTGAAAAATAAAATGTATTATATGAGCTAAGGTTCAAACGAGATCACTACTTTATGTACAAATGTTTACACAAATGTTATTTTTAATCTATTTATGTAATATAAATGTTATATTTATTGGACACGTTTATGTAATGATGATAAGCTTCTCATGTAAAAAATAACAGCTTTGATAAAATTTCTACGGGGTTTTTGGAAATATACCCTTCCGAGTAAAAAAAATTATTTTCGAAATCGATTAAAAAATGACAGAGTTCTCAGGTAATCAACATGAAATACATGCAACAAATAGAGATCCTTCTGTTTTAAAGTTGGATAAAAACGGCTATTTCCATTCAGTTGTAACAGTTTTTTTTGCGAATACTTCTTGTAATATTTTAGTTTAATTAACGAAGAAATAAATATTAATCCGTTTCATCCAGACAATGAAGCATTTAATGTATGTTATATCAAAAAATAAAAATAAAATAAACTCTATCTTTATTTAATATTTTTTCAAAGGAAGTCTTAATCATTGTTCATCGGTTGCGATGGAATCAATAAAATAATCCACGTTAAGGTGAAATACTGTTAATAAGATCAAAATAATGGAGTGATATTTTTTTTCAATTAGAAACAATTTTACTAAAAGCTTTTCACGAGTAGTTACGCGTCCATTTTCAGGCCGGTCGCTTGCATTTTTGATTTTTATGCATCACATTTCTGTCAGATCACTTGTTGTATTTTTAGTTTATCAACTAGTAAAAACAGTAACAGCCTGTCAATATCCCACTGCTGGGCAAAGGCCTCTTCTATTAAGGAGAAGGTTTAGAGCTTAATCCACCACGCTATACATGTGACAGAATGTCTCCCGTCACATGCAGGTTTCCTCACGATCTTTTCCTTCACCGCCGAGCTCGAGATGAATTTAAACACAAATTTAGCACTTGAAAAATCAGCGTTGCTAGCCGAGGTTTGAACCCACGATCATCGGTAAAGACCTAACCACTAGGCCATCTCGGCTCATAATAAAAATAAGAATTTGTTAAATATTATGCATCAAAGTAGGTCTAAAGGTATGTAATTAAAACCGATAAGTTAGTGAACGTAAATGATATTTCTGAAGATTATCTTTGAGATTAAGCCACGTGTAGTCCACTGACCACAGCTCGTATTCGGCTCAAGTCCCCAGTACCTCAATCTCGTAAATGACTGGCACGGAGTAGCTAGCATAGCTGTGTTTTGTACGGATATTGAAAGTGCCAGAAGCCCAACCCCCTTCCACATTCTTTTCATTTTTTCTTATTCCTTATATCTCTTTTTTTTATCTGGCAACGTGTTTGTGGCTTCTCTGATAGAGATAACGTCAGGTGTTATATAAAAATATCTACACAGTTCATTAATTTTTCATCCAAACTTAGCACTTATTCAACTTAGATGAAGTATTTAATTTAAACTAAAATATTTAAAAATGATACTCTCCATAACTATTAACGCATTCGTCTCCTAAATTAATGAATTAAAAAATTTCGTTCACATTGTATTGCAGCGTAGCTCTTAACACCTTACAAACTCTTCAGTCTAAAACACTCAAAACACACAATAGACGAACAGTTTAAACGTAATTTTTGAACATTTTTCCCGCACGAATAAAACACAGCTAACATCTTTAATAACTGTTGACGTACAAAAGTGCCAAGTTTTTGTTTAAAATTCGCCCCTAATTGTATCAAAGGCACATTCACCAACTTTGCTTCATTAAAACACTTGCTCTCAGTCGAAGAGGCTTTCTCTGAGGATCTTTTTATATGGTGCAAGTGATGGTACATCGCGATTTAAAAAGATAACATATAATATTGCATTTAACCAAGACTCACTAAAATTAGCCATCAATTATGATATGCTCAAGAATAATTATATAGATTTGAAACAATGTATTTAGCTATAGATAAAGAATATAATTTATCTGAAAGAAGTAAGGATTCTGAAGGAAAATGAAATAACATTATATACTCTATTAAACAAATGTAGTCCACTTTAGACTGCACCTGTGTTTATGACAAAGTAGCAAATAATAACATCGCCAATGTAGAATTATTACTTGGTTAAGAAAATAATATAAACATACGAAAATAGTATACGAAAAAAGTACGTCGTTTACGAAAAAGGTTGTACTTTGACCAAGTTACCGATTTCAGAAGTGAACATAGTGAAAACTAATATAAAATTATTGAATTGAATTTTTTTAGTATTTTCCTCGAAATTTCTTTATCTATAACAAAATGTCACTTGTCTTTTTAAAAGTCTAAATCTCCTATGACGTGTGACATAACTTTAAAACCTTTTCAACAGCCGTTAGGTACGCTTCAGCGCCTATAGTTAACAAGCTTGATTTTCTCTCCTATGTAACATAATGACAGCTATAGGTTGTGTAGAACAAGGAAACTTTGGTTAGGCTTACCTTTAAATTCTCCCTCGTTTCTGCTAAGAACTTGATTTTATTTCGTAACGGTAAATTTTCAATTAAATTTAAATATTTAAGGCACCAAGTGCAAATTTAACAAGGTAAATTATGCTTAGTCATACCATACAGATATGGATATTGATTACACGGTATTAGTTAATATTGGTGAGGAGATTTATATTTAAAAATTTAGACTAGACTTAAGACATAAGTTTTCTATTCCAAGTGCGTATGGTTACTTATGTCTCGAGTTAGCGTACTTACTCATGTCTCGAGTAATACTAAATATTCTTGCTACTAAACAGAATACCTAATGCGAAGATGTTACCAAAGTTGCGCTGAGTCCTAAGACAATTTTACCCAAACTAAGCCAACATATAAGTATTAAATAATTAACAAACTAAACTTTTAAATTTAAATAACTTCGTTTACAAACCTATTCCAGATATTTGGATAAAATAATCTAGAAGAAAAATTGAAAGTATATCTTTAAAAAAAAATAATTTTCAGAATCGGTTACGAAATCACGAACTTCTCCATGTTTTTTGAAGTTGATTAAAAATATATGTACCAATAACCTTCATCTAATATATAATATAACAACGAAATAATAATCAAAAGAGTAACATCTGGAATGCTCGAGGTTTAAACGAACAAAGTTCAAAGGTAATGTAAAACACCAAGCAATTATCTTAATCAGAGTTGCAAAGTAAGGGATAAGGAGAGTACAGCAACAATACTTACGAGGTCGGGTAATATTTTTGCGGTGCGCCATTCAAGGGGTTCTAGACTGCTTGCCCTCGTGCGACAGGTTAATGAGCGCTGCGCCATTGCAGTTACTTTTTTCCCTCCCAAACAAAACATTTACATCTGTATATAGCTTCCGCAATATACCCGGGGACTCAAATCTAGATGCTCTTATTGCATTGACATTGTTTCGGCTTTCATTCTAGCTTCCTAACGTACAAAATTTTTCATTCCGAAAAATGTACACTGTATTTTCGAAATGAATTTTTGAAAATTTTAATGCAAATTGGATTTTACCATTATTATTCTTATTGCAAAATCGTTTTTTATTAAGACATTGTTCTATTATGTAAAAATGTTTTTGTAATATCAATGTTATGGCTATGACCATAATATTGTACATTTCCCACCCAGATAGGTACACAAATGAAGCGAAAAAATTGACCCCATTATGAATTTTACGTTGTTATGTTTACGTTGAGGTCATTTAGCGCGGACGCCAGATTTGAGGGGACCATTACGGCAACGACAAATTAGTTCATTACCTCATTCAACAAAATATTGCACTCGCCATTATAACTAGACCCTAAGCAACCGCCCTGGCAAAGGAGAAATATTACGAGTCCACGTTATTGGGTCATCGAAAGAGGTCAAAAGAAATTGGACGTTTTCGCTTTTCTTACGTCGCATTAGCTGTAAGTACTTTGTTCCACACAAACTATTATGCGGCCTGCTCGAAGTTTGTTATGCCAGTTAACGTTTCATAAATGTGACGGTAAAGTTTCCTTGATTGCCATTTTAGGTAGGAATATACCTTTGGAGATATGTCAAATTTAGATGTTGTCAAAGTTGATAAAATTGTTCTCAACGCTAAAGACGGTGTTAGTCATAATGTTGATGAATTTTTACAAATCTCTGGAAAGAAGAATAAATTATACAGAAATAATGAAAAGTAAACTGTACAGTTAATTAAAAACGTGACTCAGAGTAATGCACTGTGCACTATACAACTGATTACCTTCAAGTGGTGCCGTAAAATTAAGGATACACGTGCCGATAAAAATTAAGTGTCGAGCTCCAGGATAAATTGTCTTCGTTGGACACAAGGCACGCGTTCCCTCGACGAGATGAATTCATGGGAATGAAAAGCCATTTTTTACCTAAAATATAATTCAGACTTAAAAAAGAATCGATTTCAAAAGCAAAAAAAAGGAATTTCGTTTGCTTGGATCCACTAATTTCATTTATTTTGATTAAGACCCAAACTACTAAACTACTCTGAATTAATTTTCAAAATCGAATAAGAAATGAATTTGACTTTTTCCATATTTGAATTCGGTTGAAAATACGAATATTTTATACCCAGTCACTTAACTGAGACTACTCCGATTATATTTGCGAACGGATTTCATAAATCTTAGAATGAAAGCGTGCGTATTGTATGATTTGAGCAAACGGGAGATTACGCTAATGGATACGTTTCGATGGTATGAGGTGAATTTTAACGTTCATGTGGAATAGTTTTGCATTGTTTATAGGCGATTTGAAAGGGTTTTGAAGTAGATCTTTGGGTAAATTGTTTAATTTTAACCGACTTCGAAAAATGGAGGAGAGTGTTAATTCGTCGGGGACTTTTTTTATATATGTTCACGGATCACTCGAAACTTGAGCGATTTTGTTAAAATAACTGAACGCAGTATGTCATTTATATAAATGAAATGTAGTATTTTGTTTGCTTTTGAAGTCGGTTACACTTTTTTAAAGTCTGGTAAAAAAAAACCTTTTATTCGAAATTACAATTCTATGATTCCAACAGGCTTGAAACACTACCTTTCTAACAAAAAGCAATATTTGCCAAAGTGTTAAAATAGTTACAAAAAAAAAATCGTAAAATTAATTTTAATTTATCGTGTGCGTGTGTGTTCTCTTCGCAGGTTCATAATTAGGAATTGAGATGAATTAAATACTTCGAAACTCTAGTAGAGACACATGCATGAAGGTTCCACTCCTATCGGAGGTTGGACAACATCATGGCTATTTTCACTTTCGAAGCCGCTGCTCGAAACAGTGTGGTGGTACTGCAGCCAAACCAGTCCCGCAGATTTTTCAGCCAAGAATGGCGCCTCCGCCCAACTCCACGCTTACCGGCGATTTTTCCCTGGATTACTAGTTGGAGTATTTTGTACTTTTTATTTCTCATGATGTGACCGAAATAAGCCAATTTCCTGTGCTTTATGGTGTTCATGAGCTCCATATGAGAGCAAAATTACCTAATCCAACTAGATTATTCTTGGTCAATGGAATAATCTATTTATTTTTCACCCTCTCAACCATTTTTCTTGACCAATTCGAAATGGATAGAGCTCCATTTATTGACGTTGATTTATGAAATATCGTTATTATTCCTTTCGACCCATTTGTATGGTACCGCCTGCCCTTGTTGACTTATCTTGTTATACGCAAAATGACAGATGAAAGCCGTGAATGGAACCAAATTAAGAGTTTTTTAAATTTCGTGAATCTTATTATCTGAACTGAACTTGTCAAAGAAAGTTAGTCGTAATATTATTGGAGTAGGTCCATCCATGTAAGAGAATTTATTTTGAAGGTTAACGCTCTTAAATAAGACTCTAATGAAATAATTTGCCGTGACATTAAATTTTAAATGACTTGAAATTGATAGAAAATAAACAGTGTTTTTTTTTTGTTTAAAAAAATAACGGACAAACGAGCAGGCACCAGATATTAAGTGATAACCGCTGCCCATGTACATTTGCAGTGCTAGATGAGCCAACATTTCAAATTCATTACCAGCTTAGAAGGGAATACGGATAAAAAGAAAAGAAGTAAGGAAAACTGGGTGGGGGGAGGGGGGTAGACTATCTCACTCACTCACCGTACAAAACGCAGCAGTATTATCTACTAGCTGCCCATTGCAGTTTCACTCGTGTTTATGGTTACTGTTTTTCTTATATAAGTGATGTAATACACCTAATAACTCTTTATAATATTAGTACAGACTTTATGCCGATTTTTTGTGATAGTTTGGTCAGTCAATCGAGTCAGCCCATACGTAAACTGTAGTTAGTAGACAGGGCTCTACCATAATAAAATTTTTAGGGCGAATGTATAAATACCACGAAAAAGTACAAGCCTAAAAGATTTTCTATGTGCATTTCGAAGCTTAAGTACCAATTTCTCGTATGTTTCTCTTGCTGGGTTTTCGTAAGAAATCACGAGGCATCAATTGTAATACGTGTCTAGCATTCCAGATGTGTATTTTTTCCAGATCACCTAACCCTACGACTGTGATGAATTATACGAATATGTATGTACAAAAAATAGAGTATACATAACTGTATATGACTTAACAATTGTACGTACTACACGCGTAATATTACATTTAAAAAATGATATTTGAAAACTATAGACAACTAGCGGCCTCTCGCGGTTTCAATCGCGCTTAACATAGGAATTTCATAGAAACTTCTAACCCCCATTTTTATTGTTACGTTCTAAAAGAATCCTCATGCAAAATTTGAAACTCGTAGCACTTGTGGTTGTTAAGATTTCGTGATGAGTGAGTGACCTTTCGCTTTTCGCATTAAAAGGTAGGCCTATATATAATAAAGGCCTATGTCCTTTGTCAGGGTCTTAAGATTATATGTGCCAAATTACATCAAAATCTGTTGAGCGAGAAAGCGTAACAGGCAGACAGATAGAGTTACTTTCGCATTTATAATATTAGTAGGGATTATGTTATAAGTTGTCACCTAAAATGTCGACAAAGTGGACGACCTTGCTTAACAATTTTCTAGCTACTGATTGTGACAGACAAAATTAAGAAGAAGAAGAATTCGGACCGAAAAGTCACTGGACCAGCTAGTCAAATTTAAAAATGGTATTTAACTTCAAGTAATATGAAAGTATAATATCTCGAATTAAAACTATCCTTGTATACACATATAAAATTCTACGGAAAGTAACAAAATCATCATGAATCAATTGGGTAGACTTTTTAGGACATCATCACATTAAAAAACCTACACATGTATAAAACAAACTCAAAAATTAAATTTGCCTTTACAGGTATAACTATACCTATCGGTATAACTATACCATAATTATGTAGTAATTTTGGTGTTTTGAACCCAAACGAAAAATTAACGCTAATTTTGTTATAAAAGTAGAATCTTAATATTCCAATCCACATTCCGCGTTATATTCCATTCGATACAATGTTACTTTATAGTTTCATAGAATGTTAACTGAACAATATTGTTCTATTCGAGTACAACGCTTGCCAAACTTCCGGCTGATTGTAGTCTAAGACACAACCGCGATAAACCTTATCTCATCGAATATTTAAATTTATTAATATATTGCACCAATGACGTACGTTTTTGTAATCATTTGAAAATCTTGCATCTCTTTACTTTAATTAGGACATCGCAATTAAATGTACTACAGTTTTAGTACAGTGCTCTTTCAATTATGTTTCAACGTTATACGTTACTTCAATTAGTAGCGAAAAGTTTTATTAGAATGATGCTACATGCTTTAATTAAATGTAAATATTTAGTTTTTTTGAAACGAAAAGTACCTTTTTGAGTACGCTGTAATATCGTGTAGAGAAATTATAATTCTGATTCTCCTCTACAATATCTTTGTAAAGTAACAGCCTGTAAATATCCCACTGCTGGGCAAAGGCCTCCTCTGTTAAGGAGAAGGTTTAGAGCTTAATCCACTACGCTGCTCCACTGCGGGTTTGCGGATATACATGTGTCAGAATTTCTTCCGGCACATGCAGGTTTCATTATTTAATTTAAACACAGATTGAGCACTTGAAAATCAGCGATCGACGTGTTCTAGCAACTAGACCATCTCGGTTCTATATCTATGCAATTTAATAAAAAAATATTTTATTCGAAATTATTATGTGAAAGTACTGTTCAAATACATTTTAATGTAGTATTTACAACTAGGTGATATAAATATACCTAGTGATGTTTTATATTATTATATGTTATATAAACCCATTAATTCCCAGAAGTTGATTCTTATGAGTAATACTATCAGATGAAGCAGTAATATTGGTTGTGATTTTATTGTCAAAACAAGTGACGCATAAAATTAATGACGCATTTTTAGTTTTCATCAAAATCGATCACCGGGATCCTTTAAGTGTTTTCGCCATTTCTTGTTACTTTCGGATTTGGCCTACCACGCTCGGTTAAAACACTCACCTATGTCTATTTGAAATAACTGAACAGATAACTCCAACTTTCAAACAATGGTGACTCGTGCTACACAACGCTCGAACGAGATTATTGGGGATATATTGAAATAGTTGTTCGTAATAAATCACACTTAGTGCAGACGTGGTCCACGGAAATATTCGTAAAGCCTAAAGGCCTTTGTACGTACTATTTACGACGGCTTCAAGGAGACCAGAATAGTTTACAAGCTAGGGTATAGAGAGACTAATACTGTACGTTCGTGTTACTTTGTAATTTTATATGAAGATGTTTATTTATTTGATACTAGCTTTTGCCCGCGACTTCGTCCGCGTTTTCGTCGTTTTTTGTGAAAAAGTAGCATATGTCCTTCCTCAGGGTTCGTGGTTTTGATGTGACAGACAGATTAACTATCGTATTTTAGAGGGAAATATAATATGTTAATACACAATTATTGATTTGTATAATTTTTTTATTTATTTAATAGGTAGAATAGGTAGGTAGAATATTATAAACGTAAGAGTAAACAAATATAATCAGAATGTTCCGAACTGCTAAGCTATCAGTAGTTACACGTGTTATTGTGAGTCAATCATAAAAGATAGACATATGTTGTTGCGGGATATTTTTTAGAAAATTTGTAGAATATTTCCGTCATACATGATTTCTATGTAACTTTAACCATTAAGGCTGCATACGCGACGGAAGCTTAAGAATTGGAGTAACGTCTCCCGTTTTCCCAAAATTTCCCTTCACTACTCTGCTCCTATTGATTGTGACGGGATGAAAAGTATACTATAACCTGCCCAGGAGTATGAAGAATAATTGTACTAAGTTTCGTTAAAATCCGTCGAGTAGTTTTTGTTTCTATAAGGAACATACATACACACAGACAGACAGACAGACAAAAATTTTACTGATTGCATTTTTGGCATCAGTATCGATCACTAATCACCCCCTGATAGTTATTTTGAAAATATATTTCATGTACAGAATTGACCTCTCTACAGATTTATTATAAGTATAGATTCACGTAGAAGTAGGTACATGTTCTAAACTTATTCACATTTAGATATAATAACTAAGATTAAAAAAAGGAACCGACTTCAAAAGCAAACGGAATTCGTTTACCAACCAAACAACTTAACCGAATTTTAAAATATTTCTATGATATAATTTTTAATGAATATCTTTTAAAATAATAAAAATATGCATAAATCACTCCAAATTGAGAACATTCTCCTTTTTAAAGAACATAGCAATTACTGTTTCTGTTAAATTTACACATAATTGCCCGTGTTAAAAAAACACACATATAAATACTCTTACAAACACACATCACTATACGTGCATTTTATTTAATGTGCGCTATATAGAAAATAAAAAAATAGAAATACATAATATTTGTTTTAAGTTATCGATTATACTATATTTTCCACTATTAAAGCGTTAAAGAGAGACATGTTTTTAAAATCAAATCATCATAGTTCATATTTAATTATAATTTAGAGTTATAAATTCACATTTATAGATTCTTAATAAACATAAAAATTTTATGTTTGTGCGCGTCAGATGTTGCCATAGGTCACATTTAGTTTTTCATTCTAAATGCAATCTCCGCCATACGGTAGAATGTCATTAGAGAAAATTTATTTCGCATGCGTTTACATTTATTTGTATTAATCCGTTGGTATCGTAATATTTATAAGTAATACTTAACTATTACTCAAAGCCGCATATAGCAATACATTTTGATTAACTTAAATGTTACTTATATATACATATATATTAGAAGTAAATTTTCGTGCAAATCCGGCTCGGTAGGACCAGAACCGTATAAGATTTTCTAATGTTATTTTGTCTGAGTAGTCTGAACTAGGATAATTTCAGGTTACTGACATTATAGGAAATGATTAGAACAATACAAATATTTTTATCTAGTGCTAAACAATTACTATAAAGGTATTTATTTTTTTGCCTTGATAATAAATTTCAAAGGAACTTAATAGCTTCGGTGTGGCGAAGAAACAAATTGCTTTTTCTTTCACTGTAACCGAAACTAACTTATATAAAATTATACATAGATATTTCCGATGGATTTGCAAAAGAAATCGTATGAAATAGATAAAAGATAATGGAAGATACAAATAAGGATAAACATAATAATACAAATAAAATAAATAAACTTATGTTTCCACGTCATACGAGTTAGATAAGGGAAGGCAATATATTCTTCATTTAAGTAGCAATTTCAATGAATCTGACATTACACGATATATTTATTTTATTGTGCCTACATCGCAATGTAAAAAATCGATTAAACTTTTTACGTTCGCATTTGCATGTAAACATAAAACGGAATTGAGATATAAATAACGTCACACTAAGATGATATTTTTCATTTGCGTTTTATTGTAAGCCGATATGTTCCGAAGTCTGCTTTTAAGACATGTCATTTAGAATACACTACTGTATTTTCCATTTTTCTGTTATTGCATGTAAGCTATGGTTTTATAGTTTTATTTAATGTAAACATAATTGGCGTTTTTATTTCATAATCTCATCTGTCTGGATTGGTTATTACGTTCTCGGTATATTAGAATACCAATATTATTAGGAATAAAAGAGATATTTAATAAGAATTAATAATGTTTGTTGAAGAACTAATAATGTTGTTATGATAAAATTTCATAACGGAATTTTAATATTTAATTTTTAACATTTTTAAATGGCAATTTCACAAAAACATATAATTGAATGTGTGTCAGAAGCTTTATAATTCGTTTCATTACATTTTCTAATTAGTCTGTGCAAATTTGATAGTAATAGATAAAATAGTGTTACCATTTTAACAAATTATTTCTATTACTAAGGAAATAATTATGACGATTGTTAAAATTATTTATTTTACAAAAATAGATTTTATATACGGAAATGTTATTAAAATAAGATATTAAATTATTTATTGTTCACAAAGTAGGTTTGTGTCAATATTTTTATTGTTTCAGTTTTTGAAGTTTTGTTTTGTTACAGAAATTCATTGCTGACGACATTTTTATTACTACAATTGTTTTGGTTTCGTAAATTATATCTTCTTTTGCCTTTAGGTGGCCATTTAATAATTATTAGTAATTATTTTGAAATATCTGTTTGGTTTTAATTACCCACATTTAGGGACATTTTTGTTGTATATGGTAACTCGTAGTAGATTTGTTAAAGATTAATTCGGTCATCGATCTTTTCTATTTTTAGAAACGCACGCGCCGGTTCTAAATATAGAATTTGTATTCAAACAACTTGTGGTGAGTCTTGGTCTTCAAGCACGTGTTCTCACACTTCTTTAGTCTTGTAGTATTCTTATTCGATTGTTTATTTTCAGACAATTATAGGAATATTTGCATATTCCAATAGGATAGTGTCCAAAGTCGACATTTCGCCATGTGGTCTTTAAATCGCAGATTTTCGTCAAACGTTGTAAGTTGCATATATTTCTGTCTAATTCATAAAGATTTAACTTTTATTCGCAAGATTATTGAGTGTTTTTATCGTATTTTCAGTCTATTTCGGATTTTTAACTCCTCCGAAGTTGTAATTGTCGGCACATGGTTGGCATGGCATTAAACCTTCTGGAGGTATTTATTACATTCAAGTTATCTATTATTCTTGAGATTAGGCATTAATATTTCGTGTCCTAATATCATTTGTTTTTATTACAGGAGTTTTTTTTTATATATATATTAAATAGAATGAATTCTTATTCATTCCTATAGGGGATTATTATTATTGATGAGAATTGGTTGATTATGTGACTAATCAAACCTTAATATTTGACTATGGAGAGAGAACGTCAATAAGAAATAAATACAAAAGGAATCCTGTTCAAATACTATATCTCACCTCGGGATATAATACAATACACACCGATGGGGTGGTGTGAATACTCTTGAAGCCTAGTGGTTCAGCTCCGTGTTCTTCAGTTCCTGTTTTAACCCGGGAGCATCAACGTCTGCCTAAGCCAGTTCCGGAAGTCTCGCATCTTAGCGGCAGACGGGTTAAACTTTCATCGAGACGGTAGTTGTAGTTCTCTGTCTTTGGTAATGTAAGGTCATGTCTTTTCCTATTTTAAAATTTAATAGATCAGATTTAAATTATATTCCTTACTTATATGTTACTATTCGGCCTGACACCGAAATTTAAATATTAATGATATTGTCAGTGGCGCCTAACATTCTATATTTAAGTAATGTAAAGTAATTGCATTGGTGTACAACCTGGTGACCCACCCGATTGAGTTTAGCTGGCTCTCTCTTCTCTCTTCTCTTTTCTAATAATAGTTAAATTGTTAATAGCAATTAGATAAGATTGTTAAACTTATTTTTAATAATAATATAAATTGAAAGTACTTAATGGTTTATTTAAAAAAGATAATAAACATTGATATAACCATAAAAACTTTTTTTTTATTTTTTATTTTATTTTTTTTTATTTTTTTTTAATATAACAATTGGCACACGAACGTGGGGCCGCTTTACCAGGTGTAGTTGGTTCGTCTATTGCTGTACCGATTAAGCCATTGCAATTACTATTTTGTTGGTTACATTTTTTTACTGTATGAACACGGAGGCTTCAAATATTTTTTATGTAAACCTGCCACATATGTTATTGTATAATTTATTTTAATTCTTAGACCTACTACTTAATTATTTGTTAAGCCAGCTCGACTTATTTTTTGGTTTATTTATTTAATTTGATAATAACTCAATTATCATATGGTAATAATTTAAAATTACTTAAATATTTTTTATTAGGAATTCCTTAAAATTTTCTTTTAATTTTATTAAAAGTCCAAAAGGTTCAGTACCAATTAACTTTCTTTTTCAGGTAGTTTTTTTAGACTTTCTTTTTTTCTCATACTTATATTTTTTTGTTTGTTCTGTTATAGTACAAATTAATTTTCATTATGGAACGCCCAATAGCTTATCATATGCTTCGCAAGGATGAATTGATTTATGAGGTTGAAATACGGGATGAGAAACCAAAGACGACGGTTGAAGAGCTTCGTCGACAGGTTCGGGTCTTGGCAGATGCTATCCCAGCGGATGAGATCCTGGAGACTTCACTTGATCCAGAGGTCGAAATTCAGGTGATCGATTCCAAACTTTCTGAGATTCTTTTAACTTTGTCTTCTCACCCTCCCTTCAAAAGTTTCAACCGATTGAGAGCAGTTGCTCATCATCTATTTCATCGATTTAGTAGGGTTGTTGCCGACGTTAGTTTGTTCAATCAAAAGGAGGAAGTCAACACAAGATTAAATAACTGCCTGGCACAAATTGATAATCTTTTTAAATCTTTTCGAAAATCTTTTAAGGAAGTAGACAATACTACTACTCCGGGTGCTGAACAACCAATTGTACAACCTACTGTGGAACACCCATCTGGTGTTTATATTTGTAATTCCTGCAGCAATGAAAGAACTCTTGCTCGCCTAAACCATTTGTATAATGGAAAGTCATGTGTAAGATTATATTTACTGAGACTGGAAGAATTATGTCTTGCTCGTAGGATTTCTGATGACATTTTGTTTCAATCTGCCATTGAACTATTTTCAGGCGATGCACTTATCTGGTTTCGAAGTATAAGATCTGAAGTTCATGACTGGGCTTCACTGAAACAGAAATTAGTTGAAGAATTTTCACCTTTTGACTACGATGAGCGGCTGATGTCAGAAATTCGACGCCGTACTCAGGGTCACAGTGAGTCGTGCACAATTTTCATTGCTACCATGATAAATTATTTTGCTAGGTTGTCGTATAATGTTCCTGAACTTGAGAAACTTAAAATTATTAGGAAGAATTTACGTCCTCATTTTATTAAGGCTTTGGCTCTTGAAAAAATTGAGAGTATTAAAGACCTAAAGGACAAATGTAAACTTTTAGAGTATTCGTTCGTTCAGGTTAGGGAATTCCAAGAACCTCCTCCCATTACTGATCACACATTAGCAAGTGATCTTAGTTATATAAAACCAAAACCAGTTAAATGTAAAGTCGAGTCGGTAAAGGTTGTTTCAAAACCTAATTCTAGACCCAAAGAATTATTTTGTCCTCGGTGTAGGCAAAAGGGTCATAATTTAAAAACTTGCAGGTCTAAGGAATTAGTTTGCTTTAAGTGTGGTACTAAGGGGTTTACGTTTAATAATTGTACCTCTTGTAAAGAAGGTGTTATACCGGAAGGTTCAAAAAACTAGATAGCGTTCCGCCAACGCATTCTAGTAATTTTGATCCCGACGATTGGCGGAACTATTTAAAACAACTCTCTCTTTATTTCTCTCATGGCATTGCAGCCGTTAATTATCCCCATGATATTCGTCCCCATTTATCTATTTGTATTTTTGACGAAAATTATTCTGGTTTACTAGATTCCGGATCTAGTATTTCTATTTTAGGTTCCGATTTGGGAACTAAATTTATTGAGAATGGTGTTCAGTTATATGAGAACACCGACATTCTTGATATTGCTACGGCCAACAACTCGACTTCGCGGGTGTTGGGCCATGTTTTCTTACCTGTTACTCTGAACGGTAACACTAAGGTAATTAAATTTTATGTTGTCCCAGGAGTGACAACGCCTTTGATGCTCGGTGTCAATTTTTGGCGTGCATTTAAATTGGCCGAGGATTTATTTTTTAAGCTTTCTTCTGAGGCTTTCAAACCCAAGGAGGTTTGCGAGCTTAAATATTTGCATCCCATGGAGGATTTGTCTGCTCCACAACGTGCGATTGTGGATCAGGTTCTTCTTGATTTTCAAGATGTTTCTTTTGAAAAGAAAGGCTTAGGTCTTACGACCATTATCTCTCATTCAATTGATACGGGGGATACGCTGCCTATTAAACAGCGTTATTTTTGCCTTTCTTCTGAACGTCTAATTGAGCTTAATAAGCAATTAGACGATATGTTATGTTTGAGGGTTGTAGAACCCAGTATTAGATATTGGAATAATCCAGTGTTATTGGTTCCAAAGGCTAAGGGTCAAAGTAAATCTTGGTTTTTTAGGAAAGAATTAAAAGTATCCTGATAGTATACAATTAGTCCGGACAGGAGGGATATGAATGGTAAGGTAACATCAGTCCTGACAGTTGGTTTCTTTTTGGTTGGTATTGTCGTTAGGTTAGTATATTACATTAGTCCGGACAGGAGGGTTACGAACGGCTAGATAACATCAGTCCTGACAGTTGGTTTCTTTTTGGTTGGTATTGTCGTTAGGTTTAGTATATTACATTAGTCCGGATAGGAGGGTTATGAATGGTAAGATAACATCAGTCCTGACAGATGGTTTCTTTTTGGTTGGTATTGTCGTTAGGTTAGTATATTACAATTAGTCCGGACAGAGGAGTTATTGTTTGTTAAGATCGGTCCTGATAGATGGCATAGTTGGATGGAATGCATTTTCGTTAGGTTTGAGTATATTCTGTTTAATTTTGTTTGTTTTGGCCAGTGGTTTTGTTTCCTTTCCCCTATCCTCATCCCCAACCTCTTTTCTTTCACTTGTAGAGCGGTAGGTAACTCTTTAAATAAGCCTTATACCAAATATGCTTTTCCAGTTCCACCATAAATAATAGGTGTTTACTGTTAAAGTTCTTTACTTGTTCTTTCTAGTTTCCACTGATGTCTATAGTGGTAAACTTAGGTTAAATCCCATCCTCATCCCCAACCTCTTTTCTTTCACTTGCAGAGCGGTAGGTAACTCTTTAAATAAGCCTTATACCAAATATGCTTTTCCAGTTCCACCATAAATAATAGGTGTTTACTGTTAAAGTTCTTTACTTGTTCTTTCTAGTTTCCACTGATGTGTATAGTGGTAAACTTAGGTTAAACCCTTATCCTCATCCCCAACCTCTTTTCTTTCACTTGTAGAGCGGTAGGTAACTCTCTAAATAAGCCTTATACCAATATGCTTTTCCAGTTCCACCATATATTATAGGTGCTAACTGTTAAAGTTCTTTTCTTTATTCCTTCCAGTTTCCTCTGATTAATAAAGTGGTAAACTGAGGATAATCCCTTTTCTTTTTTTTCCTTCACTGCCAACAATACAAAGCTTACTCTCAAAATTGTTAGATTGACTTAGGTATAGTTAGTAGATTTTAATTTTAGTTAGTTTATGCATAGCTGTTGTTTTGTGTGGGTTCGAATTTAGGATAGTAATTCTATTCTCTGTCTTTGGAGCTCATTTGTTGTTTTCTTAATTGCTATAGAATAGTACTATTTAATATTTGCAGTTACTAGATAGGTTTGCTCTGGTAAGGTGTATTTTGGTTATAGTTTAATTAGGACTAATTTTATTATGATACTTAGTGTGATATCTCATATTATTTTTTTTACATTTGTGGTCTGCTAGTGAGCTTCACATTTTTTCTTTTTAGCTCATTGGTTAGCTGAAATACCAGTTTTGTGCTTTGTATAGTACAATTCTTATTTCTTCGGTCATGGAGACAGGATTATTTTTCTTTCTGGTTGTCACCAGATTGTTTCTACATGTTAACGACTCTAATGTTGTTACATCTTGTTTAACAATGAGTAGGATCCTCATTGTTAATCTGTTTTTTTTACCATGTTACAGGTAAAAACGAGTTTTCTGAATGTTAGTTGACTCCATGATATTATGTTATGATTGTATAGGACTTACAGTGGTTTAAGTTCTGAACACTCCTCAGTGAGTAATTTTTAGTCAAGTTTGTTCTGCATAGTCTGCAACTCATTCTTTACCTTCTATAATAGTCTTAGAATTGGTAATTTTTCAGGATTAATTAATTAGTTAGATAATTAGCTAGTTGGTGATTCGATTTTGTTCTTTAGTCTTTAGTTTAAAGAAGACTTGCTTATTGCCTTGGCACATGTTTTGTTTCTAGGCTACAGATTTTTTTTTTGGGTCCTGTTATTTAATTACGTTAAGATACGTAAGTCAATTGAAAGTTTTTTTTTTTTGTTTCAGATGGAGACATTTATAGAATGTTTTACTTTCAGGGTTTAAACATTTTCATTGAATTTGTTTACTTGATTTAGGTTTGAGCTGGAGGGCCAGCTCGAATTTTGTTCGCTTACTCTCGCAAAATTCTTTCGGCGTGAGGGGCACTGTTATGATAAAATTTCATAACGGAATTTTAATATTTAATTTTTAACATTTTTAAATGGCAATTTCACAAAAACATATAATTGAATGTGTGTCAGAAGCTTTATAATTCGTTTCATTACATTTTCTAATTAGTCTGTGCAAATTTGATAGTAATAGATAAAATAGTGTTACCATTTTAACAAATTATTTCTATTACTAAGGAAATAATTATGACGATTGTTAAAATTATTTATTTTACAAAAATAGATTTTATATACGGAAATGTTATTAAAATAAGATATTAAATTATTTATTGTTCACAAAGTAGGTTTGTGTCAATATTTTTATTGTTTCAGTTTTTGAAGTTTTGTTTTGTTACAGAAATTCATTGCTGACGACATTTTTATTACTACAATTGTTTTGGTTTCGTAAATTATATCTTCTTTTGCCTTTAGGTGGCCATTTAATAATTATTAGTAATTATTTTGAAATATCTGTTTGGTTTTAATTACCCACATTTAGGGACATTTTTGTTGTATATGGTAACTCGTAGTAGATTTGTTAAAGATTAATTCGGTCATCGATCTTTTCTATTTTTAGAAACGCACGCGCCGGTTCTAAATATAGAATTTGTATTCAAACAACTTGTGGTGAGTCTTGGTCTTCAAGCACGTGTTCTCACACTTCTTTAGTCTTGTAGTATTCTTATTCGATTGTTTATTTTCAGACAATTATAGGAATATTTGCATATTCCAATAGGATAGTGTCCAAAGTCGACATTTCGCCATGTGGTCTTTAAATCGCAGATTTTCGTCAAACGTTGTAAGTTGCATATATTTCTGTCTAATTCATAAAGATTTAACTTTTATTCGCAAGATTATTGAGTGTTTTTATCGTATTTTCAGTCTATTTCGGATTTTTGACTCCTCCGAAGTTGTAATTGTCGGCACATGGTTGGCATGGCATTAAACCTTCTGGAGGTATTTATTACATTCAAGTTATCTATTATTCTTGAGATTAGGCATTAATATTTCGTGTCCTAATATCATTTATTTTTATTACAGGAGTTTTATTTTATATATATATTAAATAGAATGAATTCTTATTCATTCCTATAGGGGATTATTATTATTGATGAGAATTGGTTGATTATGTGACTAATCAAACCTTAATATTTGACTATGGAGAGAGAACGTCAATAAGAAATAAATACAAAAGGAATCCTGTTCAAATACTATATCTCACCTCGGGATATAATACAATACACACCGATGGGGTGGTGTGAATACTCTTGAAGCCTAGTGGTTCAGCTCCGTGTTCTTCAGTTCCTGTTTTAACCCGGGAGCATCAACGTCTGCCTAAGCCAGTTCCGGAAGTCTCGCATCTTAGCGGCAGACGGGTTAAACTTTCATCGAGACGGTAGTTGTAGTTCTCTGTCTTTGGTAATGTAAGGTCATGTCTTTTCCTATTTTAAAATTTAATAGATCAGATTTAAATTATATTCCTTACTTATATGTTACTATTCGGCCTGACACCGAAATTTAAATATTAATGATATTGTCAGTGGCGCCTAACATTCTATATTTAAGTAATGTAAAGTAATTGCATTGGTGTACAACCTGGTGACCCACCCGATTGAGTTTAGCTGGCTCTCTCTTCTCTCTTCTCTTTTCTAATAATAGTTAAATTGTTAATAGCAATTAGATAAGATTGTTAAACTTATTTTTAATAATAATATAAATTGAAAGTACTTAATGGTTTATTTAAAAAAGATAATAAACATTGATATAACCATAAAAACTTTTTTTTTATTTTTTATTTTATTTTTTTTTATTTTTTTGTAATATAACAATTTTATATTTATAATTGTTATATTAAAAAAAATAAAAAAAAATAAAAAGATTAAAAAAGATTTTATTGGTTTATAAAAGTATTTATTACTTTTTAATTAATTAATCAACAAATAATCTTAATTAATATTTACTAATTATTAATTAAATATTATTATTAAGAGTAAGTTTAACAATCTTTAAATTCTTTTTGTTAAATGAAAAAATTTAATATTATTAGTGAAGAGAAGAGAAGAGAGCCAGCTAAACTCATCGGGTGGGTCACCAAAATCCAAAAAAATACCGTAAAATATAAGAATATTATAAAATAGAAATCAAAACAGTCATGAATTTTTATAATTCTCATAATCCGATTGAAATAAAAATATTGAATTTCACCAAAGCACTTTAGATTGAATATATTATATAATATAATATATCCAATATATTATATAATATAATATATATATAAGTCAAAATTTTTGACCGTGCAATTATTGAGGCACATAACTTAATTGACAGAGAATCCGGCCATGACAGCACAGCATTTCATTTTCACTTTCAAGTCCTGCAGTGTTGCGAGTTTTTGGTATCGATTTAAATGTAAACGATTAACATCGGGGTCGAAAGAAAGTTTGCTTGATCCCAGATAGTTAAATTGCAGTACTAAATAATATAGACATTCTGGAACATTTTAGGTCATCTTGACTGGACTTGTCCTTTTCTATTGATTCTAATTATCACTTGAAGCATTTCAAGTATCATTACATGTAAACTAAAATGATCGAATTTTCCTTACAAAGAATATTCGCAATATATTTTCCCAAGTTACTAATATTCCTATTTCCCTCTTCAACTGAGTGCTAAACTTATGCTTGAAGTGGGTAGGACGAGAGCTCAAAGGGTCAGGATTAGACTTGCTAGCTTCACCTCGTTAGGCGATTGTTAATCTCGACTATACCTCTTAAAAATGATGTACAGTATATATTAAATAAAAGAAAATTGAAATGATAAAATTGAATTTTTTTCCAATAATTCTACAGATAGATAGACATTTAAAAAATGTCGTCTTAAATAGCAACATCTTTCAATAAACTTTTCATATAATATTTTACGTTCAAACAAAATTCTATGGCGAATATTACATTTATAAGTTTTGCTCTCAGAATTTTTTAAAGATTTACTTAAATTGTTAATAGTTAATTTCCTGTTACTGCCTTTGTATTTTATTCTGCTTTTACCGCCGCTAATCAAAATGGTTTCATACTTTTTTATTTCTTCATTGTGTTTGTAGTTTAGATCATTCTTCCCTTCAAAAATATCTCCTTTCTATTATTCCAAAGCTCTTCCTACTAAAACTAAAATCACCTCAGCGTCTTAACCATGAAAACGTCAGGCGAGAATTACACTTATAAGATTTACGTTCAGATTTTCATAAGTTTTTGTCACTGCCTTCCATCTGAAAGGATTTCCTATTAATAACTTTATTTTGACAGCAAAAGCTTTCTTAAAATTACCTAGGCAACGGTTACCAAGTTACAGAGTCGTTTTATGTCAAGAGTAAAACTTACAAATGTAACTATCGCCTACTACTGATTTATAATATTAATCCACAACACGAATCACAATATTAAACGCATTAACTAAATATCAAATCTACCAAAAATTCATAATAAAACTTCATCACATCCTTTCATAGCGAACAAAAAAAGTGATGACTGAATCCTCAAAATAAAACCGCTTTAAAATCTTAATGTACATCAAACATCAAAGCGTGGAACGTAAAAAGGATCCATTGTACAGGCGTGTCGTAGCGCCTTTACGTCTGCATTTAGCCTAATTGCATCTGTTGCGATTTTTTATCACAGCAATTTCGGTTGTCTTATTGGAGCACTTTATGCTTCAGCTTTATATTTTGCTTTAACGTTATATTCTAGTCTAGCTGTCTTGCTACTTCGTGGAATTAGCTCGTCTTTTATTTTTGTTACGCTATGAGGGTAATGACCTTTATAGAAGGTTATGGAATAAATGGTAATTTTGTATCGATCCATTAATCATTTAGATTAATATTAAAATAGAATTATTAGCACAATGCGTTATGCTATAGTAATATGTTGAAACGGTTTTAATCATAGACCTGTAGCATTTTTCTTGGGAAATCCTAAAAGTAACTTTAATAAAATTTAATTTAAAAGCAAAAGCTGTAGGGGGAACTGGGGCTCTTTGATACATTTTTTATTGAACCCAAGAAAACAGCAATGCGCGGTGCACTTTGATTAATTTAAGTAAAAACTGGTCAAGTGCGAGTAGGACTCGCGCACCGAGGGTTCCGTACAAACTTATAGAAATCTATATAAGACTAACCCTTCTACGCCATTTGTGGTCTTCATCATCAGTTCCAACATAAGTTACTATCAAAAATACCTAAATCGGTATACGCTTGCCTATAATATTTGAGGAGTTTCCTCAATTTCTCCGGGATCCCATCATCTGATCCTGACCTGAAGACAATGGGACCACCTTGGAAGTATACCTTTTCAAACAAAAAAAAATTTGAAAATCGGTACACAAATGGCGGCGTAATCGGCGAACAAACATAAAAAAAATAAATAAATACAAGGTCGAATTGAAAACACTCCTTTTTAGAAGTCGCTTAAATATAATAAAATATTATGTAAATATGGATCACGTCCCAAAAATTATTTTGAAACTACTTAGGAGCACTTTAATTTAAAATACAATCATGGATGTAATCCATGGAAACACAAAATTTTATTTTAAGTACTAATACACCTTATACTTTCAAAAAAGCAAAGTTATAGCGCGATTTAGGATACACTCAGCGCCATATCTTGACAATTTCAATGAACTAACTTGTTGACTTTGACATTAACAACATAATTATATTATATTTTATTCTCGTTTATATTCTACTACGTTTTTCTTTTCGCTTGCGTTGGCTCTGGTTGACACACGTGTTAGAGAGATTTAGCCGTTTCTTTTTCGTTTTTTTTTGTGTATTCACTGTGAAAATAGTTTGTTTTTATTGTTTATCGTATTTACTAACAGTATTGGTTGCGGTAAGTGTGTAAATTGTAGTTTTTGTTTTATTTTAGATAATATATTTAGATACTAGTTTTTAAGTTAAAATGGATGTCGATCGGCCTCCCGAACCTCCCGATCCTGGAGGCTCATCTGTTGTGAGTGACCCGTCCCCCTCTAATTCTCTGCCTGAATCACGTAAACGTCCTAACGAAAGTGCTGTGATTGATTCGTCAGCGAAGAAAACCATAGTCCACCCATCTACCGCAACTCCATCGATCCAGTCAATATATGTTCATCCCTGTTTCTCAGAAGGTCCTAAAAAGTACTCTAGTGACGACAAAGGTCCCTTCATCGTCCATGTATCACGGGAAGTCGCAGACCCATCTGCAGGAACTACTGTGCGGGCTATTACATTTGGGCAATTTTTACACAAGCATAAAATCAGCTCAATTATAAATGATGGAGTGAAGAACATAGGCCGAAACAAAATATCTGTTGAGTTCTCATCGTGGCAAGCAGCAAATGACTTCTTAGATAATCCCATTTTAGGCCTATGTAAATATAAAGTTATTATCCCAACTTACAATGTTACAAGAATGGGTTTAGTTAAAGGAGTTCCTGTGGAATGGTCGATGGAGGAATTCGTCGACTCGTTAGAAATTCCTTCTGGATGTGGTGAAGTTTTGAAAGCGAGACGTTTGAATCGCAAAGTTTCTAATGAGGGAGTCGTCACTTGGGTTCCTACCCAATCCATTGTTGTAACTTTTAGGGGGCAAATTCTGCCTCCTAAAGTTTACTCCTATCACACTTCCCTTCCTGTAGAGACCTACAATTTACCTACTATTATGTGTCTAAGCTGTTGCCGCTATGGTCATATAAAAACTCAATGCAGATCGAAACCAAGATGTTTTAAATGCTCCCAACAGCATACTGGTGAGACATGTAATGTCATCAAGGAAAATGCCACATGTCTGTATTGCTCCGGCAAACATTTTGCCTCTGATAAAGATTGCCCTGAATATTCGCGACAGCACTCAATCAAGTTGGTCATGGCATCCGATAATGTCTCTTATATTGAAGCATCCGCAAGATTCCCACCAGTCCGAAGATCCTATGCAGAGATTGCTAAAGAGATGTTTTCCCCACCCATTTATGTTAACTCCAGTCCTTCTAAAACCATTCCCTCTCCAAATAAATCCACCCAATCCTACCGTCAAACTGTAGTTAGATCCGTCCGTCCCAGAGCCCCCCTTGGTAAAGGGTTTGATAAACAAGCCCACCAAGCCATAGTGGGTAACTGCCCCTCTTCCACTCCCAATGGTTGTGCCCTGAACAGCAATGTGGATCCTATTCCTACCAACCATACTACAAACATTCTAGAACTCCTTTCACAAATGATCCTCAACATTGTTACAGCATGTAGCGATGTTCCTTTACCGTCCAACGTTGCCGATAACCTGTCCCAATTGCTTCTCGTCCTTAAAAATGGCCCCAACCAGATTCCTTCAGTGGAACTGTAAAAGCATCCGTCCTAAAAAACATGAATTACTCTCCCTTATCAACCTGTATAGTCCCTCCATTATTGCCATCTCTGAAACATGGTTAATTCCTGGTTCTCGGTTTCGGGTTCCCGGTTTTTCCTGTTTGAGGGATGACAGAAGTGATGGGTATGCAGGTAGTGCCCTTTTTATCCGTCATTCCATTCCTTTCTCTCAAATTCCTCTCCCCCCCAGCCAGCATTTTAGTGCTGTTGCTGTTAAATCCCTTAACATTTCCTTTCTTTCTCTGTATATTCCCCATCCATCCTCTACTTTTATCCCTGAACTTCACTCTATACTATCTTTACTTCCTCATCCTATCCTTGTGATGGGTGACTTCAACGCCCATCATACTGCATGGGGCTGTCATTATAGTGATGGGTTTGCTCACTTGTTGGTGGATATTGTTGATGATGTCAATCTTTGCATCCTTAATGATGGTTCGCCGACACGTCGAGTCTACCCTTCGCAGAACCCTAAGACTGCAGTAGATTTATCCTTATCTTCTCCTTCTCTTGCCTCTCAACTTTCCTGGAATGTCCTGCCTTCCACTTTTGGCAGTGATCATTTCCCTATTCTTCTTTCCTTTAACCAAAATGCCATTCCTTCTATTACCCCAAATCCCCTCCTTAAATATTCCCTTAAAAATGCAAACTGGTTAGACTATGCTAGTTCTGTTGATGACATATTGAACTCTCTTTCTGAGCCTGGAGGCGATGAAAATATCAGTTTTTACTATGAAACATTCCTTAAGGCTCTTTTAAGTGCTGCAGATCTTAACTTCCCTAAAAAACATTTTCCTAAAAAGTTGGTGCTTTCCACCCCCTGGTGGGATGAGGAATGCACCCGCTTAGCTACACAAAGAACGGAGGCAGAGCATTCATATTCTCTGTCTATGTCTCCTTTGAATTTTCAAAGTTACCAACGGTTAGACGCTAAATTAAAGAGACTAGTTTCTAAAAAGAAAAAACTTGGTTGGGTTGATTTTTGTCAATCCCTTTCCCCTCGTTCTCCTTCTTACTTAGTTTGGTTAAAACTTAAAAAATTTCGTCGTTCCCTGAATTCTGACAATCCTACCTCCAATAATCCATCAGAATGGCTCAACAATTTTGCTGACAAACTTGCGCCCCCCTTCGTACCTTGTCAGGATAACTTTCTTTCTTCCTTTCCTGCACCCATTTCAGATGAAATGGATGCCCCATTTTCATTTTCTGAGCTTCAATGTGCTCTGTCCGGTCTCACAGATTCTTCTCCAGGAGAAGATGGTGTTCCTTATTCTTTTGTCACACACTTAAATGAAAATTCTCAGAAAGTCTTTTTAAATATAATTAATCAATTTTACATGACAGGTGTTATTCCAGATTCTTGGAAATCACAATTAATAATACCTATTTTGAAACCTGGCAAGAATCCTTCAGATTCTAACTCTTACAGACCCATAGCATTGTCATCCACTTTAGCAAAAATAACTGAACATTTGTTAAAGAACCGTCTGGAGTGGATAATGGAAAGCAGGAATATAATCTCACCCTCTCAATTTGGCTTTCGAAAGGGATTGAGCACCATCGATAGTCTCAGCATTATTTCAACAGATATTCGAATAGCCTTTATAAAAGGAGAGTACCTTGTGGGGGTTTTCCTGGATGTAGCTTCTGCATATGACAATGTTCTTCTCCCATTACTCAGGCAAAAATTGCACCAGCTGAGTATGCCTCCGAGGATGATTCATTTCATATGTAATCTGCTTTTTTGCAGATCCATAGTGGTAAAACATCAAACCATATCTCTTCCCCCCAGACTTGTCTGGAAAGGTCTCCCCCAGGGCTCTGTCCTTAGTCCTCTGCTTTACAGCATTTACACTCACGATCTCGAATTATCTGTTAACAATTTTTGCAACATTTTACAGTATGCTGATGATATTGCAATTTATTATCGATCAAAGTCAGTAGAAGATATTACATTTCGTCTCAACTCTGCTTTGCATTATCTTGGCCAGTGGCTGTCTGATCATGGCCTATCTCTATCGATAGCCAAAAGTCAGGCAGTTGCATTCTCTAGAAAAAGAATAGTTCCTATCTTCGATTTGTTTTATGGGGATCAACGTATTAACTTTGTAGATAAGGCTAAATTTTTAGGAGTCATACTCGATAACCGACTGAACGGAGTTTCTCATACAGAGCATGTTATTAAAAAATGTGAGAAGGGCATTAATGTCCTTCGTGCGGTGTCAGGCGTTTGGTGGGGAGCTCACCCATATTCACTTAAACTCCTATATAATGCCATAGTTCGTAGCCATATGGACTATGGCTTATTTGTTTTGGAACCAATAAATAAATCAGCATCTGATAAGCTGAATAAAATTCAATTTAAATGCCTTAGAATCATTCTGGGTGCTATGAAATCTACACCTACGAATGCTCTACAGGTTGAATGCGTTGATGCTCCCTTGCAAATAAGGAGACAGTATCTGTGTGACCGTTTCGTCAGCAAGATGTTACAGCTGTCATCCCATCCTCTTTGGAATCGTTTAAATGAATTGTCCCAAATTGTTAATCCTAGCAAACCCTCATCCTGTCTTTTAAATAGTTTCCTTTATTTTACTAAACTCCCCAATCCTCTTATTCAACTACCTTTAAATCCTCTTTTTTCCATCCCCTATAAGGCCCTTGTCCATCAACCTCCTGTTGTAACGAATCTTGGATTCGTTAAAGACTCACCTGATACTGTGTCTCTTTTTAATAGCATACTTCATGAAAATTGGTCAGATCATCTTCTCATTTATACCGATGCGTCTAAACTATCTCCAGAAGGCTGTGTTGGTGCAGCCTGCTGGATTCCTAAATTCAAAATTATTTTACAATTTAAATGCCCACCTGAATCATCAGTATTCACTGGTGAGGCGATCGCCTTATTGGAAGCCATTTTATATGCCCACTCCCATGACTTAAGACAGACTGTTATCCTGACTGACTCCTTAAGCTGCCTTTTAGCCATCAAGGAAAACCCATTTCGTAGTAGAAAGAGGTTTTTCGTTATCTTAAAGATCAGAGAGGCCTTGTTCTTGTGTCATCAAAAGGGACTGCAGGTCTCGCTAGTTTGGATTCCCAGCCATTCCGGAATCCCTGGCAACGAAACTGCTGATTCGTGTGCCAAATCCGCCATTCAGCTTGGTTCTTTAGAGCACTTCAAAAATTCTTCACAAGATCTCTGTGCTGTTGCGAATACTCGTTTGTCCAAATCTTGGACATCTTTTTGGATTTCATCAAAATCGGTTAAGGGTAAATATTATGCTACTTTGCAACCTGACATTCCAAGACGCCCTTGGTTCTTTTTTTTTAGACGTGCTGACCGCTGGGTCACTTCCACTATTTGTCGTCTACGTCTTGGCCATACATGTACTCCCAGTCACCTGGCTAAAATTAGAGTTCGTGACCACTCACTGTGCGAATGCGGTTTAGACGAAGGTTCCCCATCCCATATCCTGTTTAACTGTCCCAGACTTCTTCATCCCCTCTATGACGTTCTCCCTCCTAAAATCCCCCGTCCTATAAATGTTGAATGTTTATTGATGTTTGTGTTTAGTCCACTGTGTTCGTTTCTGTGTAAATATATTAAATGTAATAAAATTAAGTTGTAAATAAAACATGTGACTGTCCCATTATTATTAGTTGTATTTTTATACTATATATTTATTATATTTATAACTCTTTTTTGTGTTGTTTTAGGACTAACAATGAAATTCACACTATTTTAGGGTGTTTTCAAAATTTAGTCAAGGTTGGATTCTCGACCCCACTGATCAATCTCCATCGTGTTTTCTCCATTCCACGTGACATTGGCGAAATAACATGTGTCTAATTGGCACAACTAAAAGCCACAAACCAAAGAATTGAATTGAATTATATTCTACTACACTCCACTACCCCTGCACTACGTTCGTAAAATATTTAGATTTACATTATCAATCAAAATATTGAAATATATATTAGTGTTGCCAAGACGAAAATAATTAGTCCTTAATTCGAACAAAACTAATTGTTTATTTATAAATAACTAATTATATTACTAATAACCAGAAGACTTATATGTGTAGATAAATAAGTAAATTAAATAACTCGATCTGTTTTAATTTAATTTTAAAATTTTCGTACTAAGTCAATACGAGTACTTAAATCAAATCGCGTGAAGCTCTTATATTGAATGTTAATTACGTAATGACGTTATAAATCGACGATAAAACTTTTAAATGAAAAGTTTATTTTATAATTTTTAGCGCGTTTAAATAATAATTAAAATAATAAAAAAATATTAATCTAGCAGAATTATATCACAGTTAATGTCATAATGTTGTAATAGATGGCATTAGCTGTACGCTACATCGCGCTATCATTTTGTTAGCTGCGATATATAGATTGCATTGCGTTGTTTATAAATGTTTACTGCTTTTTAATGTTTTCGTATTGATACAAATTTCTTCTCAGTGTTTGTAAAATTGTTTTTTTGACCATGGTCAACTTCTATGTTAATTTGTTACAAATACATATAATTTTAATTCGAAGATTAATATATTTTCCGTTTGATCAATTTACAACTTGATACATTTACGCGTTCCTGAGAAAAAGGTTGAAAGACAGACGTACAGACTGACAGACACACGAACAGAAATTTACAGTTTTCGGATTTTTTCCTTTATGTATACTAAAGGACCTTGCTCCTGGCCAAATTTCATAATGCTTGGTCAATGGGAAGTACCCTATAGGTTTTGATTCCCTTGCGAAAACGTTAAAAACGCTATCATACTTAAAATATGTGATATAAATGACCGTATCTTTTGATTGCGTTAACTTAGAAGTTTGATTTTTTCACAGCTCTTAGTAATTACAACTCTGAGTACTTGACGTTGATAAAAATTTGTTACCTTCACGCGTTTCTGAGAAAAAGGTTGAAAGACAAACTTACAAACAGACAAACATACATACAAAAATATACAGTTTTCAGATTTTTTCCTTTATTTGTACCATAAGATCTTACTTCTTGCCAAATTTCATCGAGCTAGGTCAATGGGAAGTACCCTATAGGTTTTGATTTCCTTGCGAAAACGCTAAAATGGTCAAAATATACGACATATTTTACATTATCTTTTGATTGCGTTGACTTAGAACTTTAATATTTTCACGGCCGCATGTCATCGTAGACTTGAGTATATGATATTAATTTCAACATGATACGTTAATGCATTTCTGAGAAAAAAGGGTTGACATCCCGACAGACAGACAGACAGACAGACAGACAGACAGACAGACGGACAACAAAGTGATCCTATAAGGGTTCCGTTTTTCCTTTTAAGGTACGGAACCCTAAAAATATCTACAAATCAGACAAGTTTTATTTAATTTTATATTATTTATTAACATATTTATTTTATTGTATTTGGTAAATTATGTGTACTAGATTTGAACTTAGTTTTTACTCAAAATAAAGATTTTTCTCAAAAACATAAACCTCAAAAGGTATCTTAATAACATTTTTAACAAAATCCTTAGAAGAGTGCTTTCTTCTTGCGGTTATTGTATTCGATATAATTAAGCTTCCATTCTGAGGATAATTTGCTACAGATAGAGCAGTACTACATATATCTTACAGAGATTAAGACATATCACTGTACCCCAGGGGCATTTGTTTAATATATTTTTTTATGTTTAATTGAATAAAATTTATCAATATTTAATCAAGCAAACTGATTTTAATATTATGTGATGACAGATATGTACTTACAAAAACTTGATTAGTCGCAGTTAATACAAACTATATGAGGATAATAAAATTTCAAATTACCGCGCAATTTTTGTTGAACGTAAAAAACATGTATTATACCGTCGAGAGCAAGCCGGCGCAAAGATATTTGTTTGTGTCTATAAACTATACATAAAAATATTAAAGTCTTCTGTTATATGCACGAATAACTCTGCTATTTCGTTTTAATTTTAATATATGTATAACGACTATTAATGTACCCCATTTCCCCCTGACGTTTATATGATTATTAAAAATCTGACCCAAGCTTTTGTAAAACATAGATTCATTCATTCATATTATTAATACCGGATATAGAAATAAAAATCTGTTTCTTCAAAATTATTATAGCTTAAAATATTAAATAATATTTTATTCTTATATATTTTATTTTATCATTCACTAGCTACCCCCTCGGTTTTTTAGCCTAATGTCATTTATTCCATAACCTTCCTCAATAAACGGGGTATCAAACGCAAAAAGAAATTTTCAAATCGGATCTATATTTTCACAGATTACCCTCTACATACAAACAAACTTTACCTTTATAACGTTAGTATAAATCTATACTAACTAATCCAATCTAACTATGGAAAATTTATTGGGAATTTTAAAGTTTATTAAAGTATTTGGTTTAACTTTAAGTACTCGTATAACGAGTGTTTATAAAAGAACTTTCAGCAGTTGTTTACTCACTCTAAGCTTATTTTGACAGTTTCATGAAATACGAATTTATCATCAGTTATTTATCTGGTTACTTAATCTTATTATTTTATAACTCATGGTAGATGTTAGTTTTAGCAGATAATAATGGAAATAAAATTGGTATTTTTTGTCTTTATTTTGAAACTCTTTAAAAAAAGGAGGAGATTCTCAATTCGTTGTATTTCGTTTTTTTAAGAGGATGTACATACTTTCAGATTAATCCCAGAGAATTTTCATTACAATAGGGTCAATGGTTTGTTTTTTTTTTTCTAAATAAATAAGTATCTCATCCAAGTAAAAAAATTGCACATTTTAGTTTTAAAGGCGGTTATTTTTTAAGTATTAGTTCTTATTCGTTAGGCGAGTACACAATTTTAAATTTTACTCTTGTAATTGATATAAACCAATTCTGCAATTTGGTAACAATTACCAAGGTCACCTTACGAAAGCCGTGGATGTCAAAAGTACTTACTGTAAATTCCTTCAGTTGTAAAATAATGACAAAAAACTTATGTAAATCTTTATAAAAGTCCGAGAGCAAAACTTATCAGAGTAATTCTCGTTATTAAAGTCAACTAATATAAAATGGAAGCTAAAATAAATTATCCATAAAACAAAAACAAATAACTTTATGATACTTTAACAATTTTTGCAGATTGACGCCATATAAAGGCAGATGACCTGTTTAATTTCATTATCACTAGATTTTTTTTAACACTGGGAAATGCATTTATGCATCCCGCCCGAGAATTCAGGCGGGTATGTGGGATTTCTGACACTAACAGACGCACCAGACTACCCACTAAAACCCAGCGATGCCCTCATCATCTTGGATGGGCGCCACGGGATCGCTTACGCAGGCTACCATGGCACCCTGACGGTCGGTCTGCCTCTGCGAAATTTTTTTAACCTGGAGAGCGCTCACGGGCACCGAAAGCACTCCCCTACCCTAGTGGCGAGTGGGAATATTAATATTCCCACTTGGGCTTGTCTATGGCGGATGAAGAAGATGTTCATAGCGCCGCCTTCTTCCGCCTGGTCGTCTTCGGTCATTATCATTAGATATTCAACAGTCAAATAAAACAATATATTGTTACATTAGAACCATTTGGTTGCGGAATTAAAAAAAATACAAAAATAAACTAAAGAAACATATTACATTTTCCATGCCATTCTAATTTCTAAACATCAAACAAGATATTTTTATTCGATAAATGTAGCAGATATGTTTCATGGTAAAGGCAATAAATTATTTCTATTCCCCATACGGCCGTATATTTGTATTATATGTGACCCAAGATTCGTGCGACGAGTAAATATTTACATTGAGACGCATGTACACGGATTCCTGAATATATTTATGACTTGCTCTGACCGTGCATCTCGTTAATTTGGTTTAAACGGCGTGTTTTCATTTCATATTATCATCAGAAGTTGTTAATAGAATTTGTGTGATCTCTTGTACTTAATTTAAGTAAAGGCCAAACAAAAAGAAGCATCGGTACTAGGGTCAAGGAACACATAGGAGATGTCAAGAATAGGCGTTCTTCAAAGTCTGCAGTTTGTGAACATACCTTGGATAAACCTAACCATTTTATCCGATTTGATAAACCACAGATCCTCGCTAGAGAACACAGATTCATTCCTAGAATGATACGCGAGGCTATTGAAATTCAAAAACATCCGAACTTCAATAGAGAAGATGGTTGGAGATTTTCAAACACCTGGGATCCACTTATTAAAAATTTAAAATCCCAAGTCCAACAGACTGCCAGACCAAAAGATACAGTTAGTGCCTTCTGCGTGCAACCGGAACGTTAATCAAGATATCATTTAAGAAACCGTTGGCGGTAGTTGTAAATAATATTTTCTAAAATCTCAAATAGACAAATGTCACCTTAGTCTACCCGTGACCACGAACGCTGCAAAGTGCTCGAAACGTCGGGATGATAAAAATAATTAATATATGCGATTTAAATCCGTTTAAAATAGTTTCATTTCTACGTATATTCAGTTTACGTTGTGTCTATTACATTAATCTATAATGAAATTATTTTTAAAGCCTGAAGGATATATATTTACCGATAGAATTAATGTTAAACTATCACACGATGCATATAAAACTACCTTAAGGTAATGCAACCGTATATATGTATGTATTTACTGAACATTACCCACTAACTTTCAATTGCTTCATGTTAAACGAACTGAAATATATTCAAAGTTATTTAATGATACTAATTTTAACTCACATTTGCATCTCGTAACGGTTTTATTATGTAAATACAAATGAATGTAAGCTAAACGACATGACAGACGCCCAAATATTTATATCTCTTGGTAATTTTAAAACTTCAAAAAATTATATAATTTCCATTAATCAATTCTGGAAAAATTCGGAATTTAAAATAAAGATACCATACTCATATTTACATAGATATATGAAGAAAGGTCAACCGAACAATTTTAGAAGAACCCATCTACAACATTGTTCCTTAGTGATCTATAGTTTTTACAGTTACACATGTATCGAAGATTTCACTATGATGTGAACCCTAAGTACAAACGTCAAATATATTGCTAACAGACATAGTCTTACCATCAAAAACGTGTAATTTTCAACAGTAAAAACTTGTACCCCAAACGTGTATACCGCCCCCGTTTCGTGATGGGTAATTATTATCAACGCGCGCTGCTAAGCGTGGGATTTAAGTTGTTATATCCCATGTGCATGTAATTACACGGGTTCTACACTATAGTTGCTACCGTCGACTATACACAGAATTGTGACATAGCTAAAAACATTTACTGCCTTACTACAAAAAATTTAAACACACGTTAAACGCGTGTCTATAAAATCCTGTACTACAAATCCGCATCTAACGATAGTTTTAAGTTAAACATGGTTTAGACATAGTTTAATTATGTACGAACATACGCTTTGGTATTTTTAATATATGCTTAAAACATATTTTAGCTGACAAACGTGTGACATTTTATTAACAAGTTTCTTTATAATTTTACACGCAGTATAGAAATTTTGCCAACATTTTAAGCAATGTTTAATTTTTAAACACTGTTTAGCTAGACACGTGTTCAACATGGTTTTATTTCGTCTTTTGTAGTAAAGCAGTTACTGCCTTACTACAAAAGATTTAAACAGACGTTAGACGCGTGTTTAAAAAAATCCATACTACAAATCCGCGTCTAAAGACGGTTTCGAGTTAAACAAGCTTCAGATATAGATTAATATACATTTAAGTGAGTTTAATAGATGTTAAAAACCTATTTCAGCTGTCAAATGTAACGTATAACATTTTACCACTAAGTTTTTTTATGATTTTATTCGCTGTTAGGCAATTTAAATAATATTTTAAGCAATTTTAATTAATTAAGTTTAATTTTTAACTGTTTAGATAGACACGTGTTCAACATGGTTTTAATGCGTCTTTTGTAGTATGACAGTTAACGTTTAAGTGACAACGGACAGAACCATTATGAAAAATATTGGTCGAAACTAAGGATTATCTTCGCGTTAACGGATAAAATATAACGCACAGTAATCACCATTCTTTTGCATTTCTCGTTTTTAATACGCTCGAACTTTAACATTTATTATCTTCTATGTAAAAAAAATATTACAGCGTCTTCTCGAAATCCTTTGAAAAAATTACTAGTACCAAGAATATAAGGCAAGTTGATTTGTGTCCGAGACTCTCTTGCTGTGAGCTTGGAATTGGTTGTATTGTTATCAAGTTTTTATTATTGCTCACTCGCATTGTTCTTGCTGTACAATCTCTGGTTTGTTTATTTCCATTTTTTAATGTTATTAGGATGATAAAACGAGGTCGTAGTGCAGGTCCCTGTGTGCATCGTTAAGTATCTCACTGCCATTTAAATGCATTTATCCTACAGAAACAATTTTCTCGCATTCTTATTATAATTATTTTACACAGAAGTAAGACTTCTTTAGTTATTTTTCGTCGTTGAATGCTATTTTTAACCGACGACGCAAAAAGAATGGCGTTATATATTTTACCGCTATGTGTGTCTGTCTGTGGCTTTGTAGCTCCTAAACGTGTGATCCGATTTGGACGCGTTTTTTTTATTTTAAAGAACGTTTTCTAGCGATGGTTTTTAGGCATGTTTTACCCTGTTATATTAATTGCATTATGCCAATGTCCATTAAAGAAGAGAAGTAAAATTATAACTAAAAACCTACGAAGTAAATAGAAATAGTATTAATTTTTTTCATTCGTATGAATAATATGTTTATTCTCAAATAAAGATTCAATTTTTAGGTACAAAATAATATACTTCTTAAAATTGTTATGTATACAACAAAATATACGACGCTGTTCCGGACCAAGAAATTTCCCTCAGGCGAATAGTGTCGTACATTTTCAGTAATGGTTGTTTTTAACCGCCTCGTAATCGTAAACCGTTTCGTGTAAGCCGTAACAGATGGGCGTGTCATCGTAAATCTGGTCCGGGCATGGCGATGACACCTCAACCTGCAGTTACTTTGATTATTTCTGCAAATTGTTTCGTCGCAAATGTTCAGGTATTTGGAACGCACTTTTGTTTTACAATGTTCAACTAATAGAATACATATGAGTTTCCAAATGTGAATATGTGTGTTTGTTCGTTTGTCGCTTTCATGACTCAATTGAAAATCAAGAAATTTTGCATACACCGCATTGGTACAAAGGACATAGGATGCGTTTCACCGAAACAAAGACAATCATTCCACATAATCTCAAACTACATCAACGCAAGTGAAGCCGCGGTCAAAAGCTAGTCTTCAATAATTTCATAACCTTTAATAATTCTAGAAAAGTGTTCAATTTTTTCGACAAAAACATCAATAAATTCTTTCATTTAAAGGGTTCGGTTTTTGGGAATATAAATGGAATCAACAAGAACCATGTGGTAATACGAACAATTTGAATACAGTAATATTAAGTGGAAAATCGAGATAGCCTCAAAATATTCTCGTTATGAATTCAATACGCTCGCAAGCGCCGCTCAAATGAAGATGGATCGCACTCGTCCCCTGTTTGCATAGGACCGTCCCGAGCGATTTGTAATTTTACTTTTTATCGCCGCCTTAGACCCGCTCCAGCTGAGGGGATATAATCCTAAAGTGACATCTTATGGCCACATCTTATAGAGGTGATGTCGAGTGGAAAAAATTTTTAGTCTTCACTTCGTTTCTTCTTGTATTCCTACTTAGACTAGCATTTTTGTTTATGATGCGTACGTGGAATAAACTCCCATATATGTATGTGTATGAGTAAATTTACTTGAATTCGAGAATTTATAGATATCTGAGATATTTGAATCTGTTACTTCGTTTCTATCTTTTATACTATTTTATGTCATTTATTTTCTAAATCGTATTCTGCTTTGTTACTAATTTAAATATTCCTCTTATATTCTCTATGCATATATGTACAATGCCTTTGAGGGAATCTCATTTATGTTATAGAATACAAGACAATGTTTTGTCCTCGGTGTAACACATCGTAGAAAATTACTTCACATAAAGTGCCTAAACACACAAACGCCTAACATCTGTTGATATATGACGTATATTCAACACAGTTATCTCGGTGAGCCAGAAATGATTTATTACTAGTTAACGTCACTGACCTACACGATATGACTATATATTTATCGACACGTATTTTCGTTGATTGGACACCGTTGGATATATTTAGGTTCGAACGTTTTGGCTCATAATTGAGTTATGGTTCCATGTACCTATACTGGAATTAATTTTGAAATATCGTGCTGTGTTTCTGCTAGCTCTGTGGGTGGAATTTTAATTGGTTCGCTAATTAAGTATGTTCAGTATCGCAATGATGAACTGAAGGACCAGATTGAGAGAATGAGATATTGCATGCTTCGATTCGCCAAGCTCCTTTACATTTTTAGTACTTAATACATGTTTGCAGCTAAGAGTACTTTTGAAAAAAAATAATTGAAAGCACTTTGAACTTGCAGGTTCTTGAAAACGGATACAATTTAACGAGCAGTAATGACTGTACCATTGCACTGTTGTGAAGAAGACTCGTGCACTACTATTAGACTTACCTTATAATCAGTTTACATATTGTGTAACCAATTGTTTGAAAATATTTATTCTTCAGACTCGCAGGTTTTATTTTATAAAACGTTTCACTTTGTTTGTGTCACTGCAATAGGAGTAAAGGAAGTGCTTTAGGTATATTACGTTCATCATATAGGTCGTATTACTTCTCCCGGAGAGTCTTGGGAAATGATATCTTTGCTTGTTCTCTGAGTTACGAGATGTATATTGATTTTCAGTATCATTTTATTCTACTCTTTCTTATGTTTTTGCAAGAAGTTTATAAACGTTAATAAATTCAATTTATTCAATATATTTAATTACATTTCATTTTCTAATAACTGTCGCCTAAAGCTAAATTATTACATCCTTTTTTTATCGATACACCATTCCATTACCATAATTTGTTTTTAACGTTAGTTTATATATTTGTACAAATATAAATTTATTAATCTAATTTGGCGATTCCATTAGGTATAACTCGTAAGAAAATATTATTACATGCTCAAGCTCTGTATATACCACTGATGGGAAATTACTCATGACCAGATGCGATTCAATAATAATTACGGTCTTATTTATTACTGTGCTTACCAAAAATCTTATCGAAGGAGATTGATTGGTGCGTGTCGAAGACTAAGTAAAGAATAAATTGCTAGATGATTATAACTCTTACTGCTAATATGTTAAAACTCACACAATAGATGATATACAATTTGATGTATTATATGTTTGAAGAATGGATTTATTATATTCTTTGTAATAATAGTAACCAACTATGTTAAGATGATAGGTGTTATAGAGCCGAGATGGTCTAGTGGTTAGATCACGTCGGTCACAACCGTTGATCACGGGCTTACGCCTAGCTGAGTTCCCAATTGCAAAATTTATATTTAAATTCTTCTCGAGTTCGGCGGTTAAGGAAAACATAATGGGGAAACGTTCAAGTGACGGGAGAAATTCTGGCGCAAATATATTCCCAATCTGCAGTGGTGGTGGATTTAGCTCTAAACCTTCTTACCGCCTGTGCCCAGCCGTGGGAAATTTACAGGCTGTTACTTTACTTTCTTTTTAGATATGCTATAAGATCATGGATTTTGGCACTTACTTTGACGACTTTGCCTAGCAACCAACTAGCGAGTATTCATGCGATTGACGACCTTATTATAGTTGGAAATGGGTACAAATTTTTAACGTCAAATAGTACGAATGCACCATCTATAGTTACAAAATATCATTGGCTATTAGTAAAATCACTTCAACCAACAAATTCATTGTACCAAATCGTACTACAACACTTGACTGAAATCCTAATGGTTGGAACCGCTTTATTAGCTAACCAAATAATCATTTAACGTCACAGTGAAACACATTTGACAGTGTGTCTGTCGTGTCAGTTATTAATCAAATCCTGACCACAAACGTATAGATATTATGATATGAATACTTGGCGTAAGCAAACACGTTCGCCATTTTGATTTACGATCCACTATTGACATATCCTACATGCCTTAATGTTTGCAGGAATTAAGTAGGTTAGTTTTAAGAGTTCGGTTAGATCGTAAAATTGAAATGCGAATATTGAAATAAGTTTTATTCTTGTGTGCACATGGTTTAAGTCAGTTTTAATGGTTCATAAAGGAGTAGTCGGCAAGATCGTGAATATTGTTTTACAACTGAAATTAAAATACAATGTGACTTAATTAGATGTGTTCTTATTTACTACGGTGACTGATATTTGGTATACATATTTAATTATAGTTGTGGTCGTCTACCGGGTGGAATCCGGCCGTAGATCATTACATTTCCAACCTTATCCAAGATTGATCATCGATAATCTTTTCTAAATTTGACTTCAGACTTAAACAATAAACAAGAGTATATATCCGTATGTGTGTTAAATTCATGATAGTGTGTGTAATGTTTTTTTTTTATTCATTTAATGTATTTTTACGCGAGATTAAAAAGTATATTAGTCTTTTCTATATAAACGATGAGTGTGTGAAATTTCATACATCTCCGTCTCCGCAATTTTCGTAAAAAGGAGTGCAATGTTTTTGCTTTACGTATTAATATATAGATGTATGTTTCGTTAATAGTAATTATTTTGCCGGGAAATTATTTTTTAATGTGAAAATCCGTAACATACCAAGAATAGACTAATCTAATAAATAAGTGCTTAAAAAATTAATACACTATATATATTAATTTAGCAATATCGAAAATTAAAGCACAAAGTTTTCTTGATCATATTAATCTCATATCCTGATAAACATACTCTCTGTCAGACCACTCGATTGACGTAACTAAATGAAACGTCTCAAACACGTCAATTGCACGCGTTCTTAGCTCCACTGATTGCTACGAGATGTACCATTACTAATTTTATGACTTAGGTATACTGTGTGCCTCGTGAGAGTTCTTCGATATATACACGATTGAGTTTTGTGTAAAATTTACTAATGTTACCTATTCGGCGTATCAAAATTGTCACTCGCACTCACAAAATATAAAAATCCGCCAATCATATGCGCTTTTGTTTCAATCCACCAATCATATGGGTTTTTGTTTCAATCCACCAATCACTGTCACTCGCTATACTCACTAGTTTGTACATCTTGTTAACACGAGATGGCGCTGGTCCAATCCAATATAAATTTGGGTTTACTTTACCGCAATCGCGTATTTAGAAAAACTCCAAATACACTGACCTCTATTTTTTATTTGGCCACATGGACTTTATTTTGAGAAAATGTTCTTTTAACCAAATCATTAAATTGAATCGAAATAACGCGTCTGAAAATGTTTTGATTTTGATTTTTGATTATGTTTAATGGATTAAATAAAACAAATAAATTACTTTGTGTTAATAAAAAATAATATTTCGTTCAGATTAACTTAATATACTTTCCAATTGATGTAGAACTACCCAATGTAATCTTATTTCCAGAAAATGCGATATAAAATTATCGAATCAATAAATAATGTTTTCTCTGGGCTAAAATTGAAAAAGACTGAATGTGTGGGCGAAAGAAAAAAATTAAATGTGTAGGCGAAAAAAAAATTAAATGTATTATTTATTTAAATTTGAAAGCGCCATTTTAAGTGAATATTTTTTTTTGTTTCAGGTGAGCATCCTTTCAAGTGTATAACGTTACATAACACGAGTATATAAAAAAGGTTTTGTACGAAATGTTGTTTTTTTTTCGTTAGTATAAAATATATAAATATTTCCAAAATTTCTATTAGTGAGTAGGTAAGGTTATAATTTTTTTTTTTCTTAATTTTTTATAGTTCATAGAAGTTATTAAACCTACATATATTGTCGATTTCGTTTGACATTTTTTTTTATCGATACATAATATTTTTTCTATATGGAAAAAGAAGGAATCTTATAAAATTTAAACATATCGCTGGTTTGCAAGAATATCGCAGTAACTCAAAATTCTAACAAATAGAACTAAGTATGTCAAAAGACCATAAATCTTTGTTGTTTTATCATGAAAAGAGTTGCGATGATGATTTTTTTTCATCTATAATGTTATAGCATCAAGGAATCGTAAATTTTGCAGCTATGCACCAACATATTAATAAAGAAATTTAAAACCCCCATTCCCTAAAATTCATCATTTTTAGTTGCATCGATATTCTTGAAAAGCAGCGATATTGAAAACGTGAAGGCATTTTAGGTGGAAGTGAACAGGTGAAATAAAAGGATTTCCTAGAAAAAAAATGTCACAAAAGATATAACAAGCTAAAAGCTTTTAAAAGACAACGGTGTTATAATGTTATAAAATACTATATTAGCCGCCGCCCGCGGCATCACCCGCGTAGTATGTGGACTAAAATTAGTCTATGTTTTATTTTGACATAAAAGCTATATTACTGTAAAGTTTCATTAAAATCTAACAGTCATTGAGGTGTTTAGTTCCACAACAGAATGGCAAATACCTTGTAGTATTTAAAAAGTGGTAAAAATCCAATTTTGTAAAAAAAATATCTTTTCATTATAAACATAAATGATATCGTACGATTATCTAAAATAATGTTTATTTTTAATATCTCAAAGTGATACCATTATCAAAAGAGGTTTAGGATTCCGACGTTTACTTGGCATATACAAGTTATACTCTTTATTATTAGTACTAGCTTCTGCCTATGACTTTGTTTGCGAAAAATTAAAATACCTAAACACAATTTCTAAAAAAAAGTAACTTAGGCTAAGTTACTCAGTATAATATTAGCTATCTGTTAGTGAAAATTCTGTCAAAATCGGTCCAGCCGTATCAAATGTTAACTGGAACAAACAAACGGACAGACAGGCAAAAAAATTTTAAACTGATTTTTTTATGTAAGTACCGTATATACTTTCATAATTATGCATTTAGTGAAGTTATAAGTAATAAGTTATTTGATTTGATTTCGCTTTCTGAATAAACGATTTTTTTTGATAAAATTCGTTTTATTCATAGACATACAGTAATACCCCGGACTTACGTGATAGGTGGGCCTGAGCGCCATCCGCGTAAGTCGAGTTCGCGTAAGTCCGGAGTAAAATTTTGCACATAAAAACATACAAAGTATGTTCAATTGGGACTGGAGACTAAATAAAACAATAATAAGGCAAACATTAAGAATCTAATTCTAGATAATATATACAAACTACGGCGTTCAAACAAAAAAAGAATAGACGAGAAAATTAAATCGCGTAACTCCGAATTCGCGTAAGTCGAGGTAGCATAAGTCGGGGTATTACTGTATCCATTGATATTTAAAACACAGCTCTACCCTCACGTGATATTCAATAGAGTTGGCGATCGAAAAAAACACATTTTGATCGAATGCCAAGCCAAACACGACAGCCGTGTCAGTGTTTGAAGAATTACAAAATGTTGTTTGTTTTGTCTTGAATTAGAAGAATCGATTTACAAATACGATTTATTCGACTGAAATATAGATAAGAATGCGCAGTCTTTTATGTGTATGTTAAATATTTGCCGAGAAATACATTTGTAAGTTTTACTCTCGAGAACGATATAAAACAACTCTGTAACCTAGTAATAAATACATCGTAAGTAATTACGAAAGCTGTCGAAAATAAGGCATTGACAGTAAATTTTTTCAGGTGTAAAGCAATGAGATATAACTCATATAAATCTTTATTAAAGTCTGAAGCGAAAATTATACTTATAAGTTTTACTCGCAGATTTTCATAATTATTTATATAAGATGTTTGACTGCATTACGCCTTGAATTATTTACTTACAGTGCCTTATTTTTGATATTCACAGCTTTCGTAACTACTTACGACGTATCTGTTACTAGGTTGCAGATTTGTTTTATAAGGGCGATAATAAAGACACATAATTCATCTATAAAAACGTTACATAGTTCCATAGATATATTTTTATCAACCGACTTCAAAATGAGGTTAATATATAGCTATAGAACGTATACTTTTAGATTCGCCCCATAGAATTTTTATCGAAATAGTTTCGTTCTTAAATCAAACAAAATTGCGTATTTTGCTTTTGAAATCGTTATTTTTAAATGTCCTAATTATTACTTCGAAAATCGTCAAAATAAACAAAGTACGAACAACGCGCCATTAAAATTGTATCATAGTATTTCAGTCGGCACGTAAAAGTCCGCAAGGCGAGGCGACAAGGCACTCACGAAACTAGTTTATCTTTTATCATTTTTCCATTCACTAACCATTTTCACGCTCACAAAGTGGGGGTATTGATATGAATTTGTAGGGTACTGAAACTTCGTTACGCTGTTTTTATAACCTTATAGAAAATAACTTACGATGTACCGGATACAACCGGATTTCACCGGTTGCTACGTGGAAAATGTTTTACGAAAGAAAAACTATCAGTATATTCTTTATCAGAGTTAAAGCATCTTTTTACTTTTTCTGCGTTCAGTTATGCATTTCTTTCAAAAATCATATCAAAATAAAAAACTACACTTTATTCAATTCATATTTAATATAACGGGTCTTATCGCGATAACTAATAGTAGTAATACCTTTTTACTGCCCGACCCGTGGTCACGAGCTGAATGCGTTATCGCGATAAGACCCGTTATATTAAATATGAATAGTATAAATCGCGAAAGTTTAAAATATATGGACGCTGATAAGCAATACTGTGTCAAGCCACACGGACTTCATTCTGAGAAAATGGCGTCTAAAGATGTCAAACCTATTCTTAACAAATATGTTTTAAGAAGTATATATCCACCTTTTCTTTTATTTTTTGATAAAAGGTATAATGTATTAAAAGCAGATTGATATATTTCATATAATATCTAATAAGAAGTTTTTCAAATATTTGAGATTATTGTATAAATTGCAAAATATGGAACGCACTAGAATTTCGAAACAATTAATTAGGGAACTTTTTTCTGTACTTTTTTTAGTTTATATGACCTTAATTTTTTTGAATAATGTTAATTAGGTGATGCAGTATCAAAATACATCAATATCTCAAAATTTAACTTTTTGTGGGTAGACACATTATTGCTTGTCAGCATCCATATCTCATTTGTAAGTTTTATTCTCGACAGCGATATAAAACAACTCCGTAACCTAGTAACAGACACATGTCAAAAATAAGAAATTGAAAATAAATTATTTCACGTATAAATTACGAAAGTCTGCAAGCACAACTTATAAGTGTAATTCTCGCTTTACAAAACGTTTTGTGTAGTCTTTCAGTTTTTTCGCTAACCAACAATTCATAATATTTATTTTTATTGAAAATAAACTTTAAAACGTATGAAATTTCTAACAATAACACAGCAATTATAACTCACCCGTAGCAACTACAATTTTAGACGAGCTTTCATAACCGCAGAAATCACTCCGAGCTAAATCGTATTTATCAGTTATATAAATAAGCGGAACCACTCGAGTGCGATCTACACCACAATGGATTCCAGAGATGCACCAGTCATTGACGTCCAGCATTATTCGAATATCGAGTAACCAGATATTTTAGAGGGAATTTAATTTTAAAGCTATAAACTTGTGGTTTTTATACGTATCATGTGTCACTATTTTATTAAATATTTTAACGATAAATAATTTATATGTTGACAGACAGGTTGGCACAGCGGTCACTGTAATTGACTTCAGCGCTAACAGTAGTGGGTTCGATCTCCATTCACAGCAAACGTCTGCACTAGTCATACAATTGTTTGCCGTGGTCTGGGTTTTTGTGTTTGTGTTTAGTGTGTTCCGGACCCCCGACACAGGATCATAAAATTCTAATAGAGATCGTTGAGTTTGATGTATTTATTTATTTATTTCTTGCGATGTACTATTATTAATAAATAGGTCATTTTACAGGCACTACGTTATCGAGAGGGAATTATTATGTTAAAAAGAATGAGGACGGCTTGTCTGGCGACCGTAGCGATACGCTTTCGAAGCCAGGTGGTGCGAGCGAGTCGGTATTTCTAGGTGGTATTTCGTTTGTAGGACATCGAAATATTTACACCGAGAACGAAGTGACTGGAGGTGGTAGATACCCTCTATTTATTAAATCTAACGCCTTCAACAGTCCAAGTGACTACATTATAACAAACCACATTTTTATTATTAAAAAAAGACTAACTGAGCAGGCGGGTCACATGATGTTATGTGATCACCGTCGCCCATGGATCTTTTCAGCACAAGAACATTAACAAATGAGCAGCCGAATTAAAAAGGAATGAGATATGAAGGGAAATAGAAAGTGCGGAAAGCAATAGAAGAGTCAATTAGGCTTCCAGCCATTTCACCGAACGTAACGTAGCTATAACAAAATCAAAATCAAAAAATAATTTATTCAAATAGGCTCTCACGAGCACTTTTGAATCGTCATACATGAAACAAACAAAAAAAAATTACATCAATAATGAAGCCACCGGTTCGGAACGCAGATTCTACCAAGAAGAATCGGCAAGAAACTCGATAGTTTATATATACTATACTCGATAGAAAAAGACTTGTACTACCCCAGTCGAGCTATAGTCTATGGACTACAGCTAAAATCTACCACAATGAGATATCATATTCAAAGAGAAGATAATGCAATACGAGCATTGCCTCTTGAATTCAAGCTTAGATCGAGAAGGATTATAGGGCATGCGTCCTCAGTCACGGCCCATTTTAACCACAGCGATTTCAATCACGAGAAGTGTCATGAAAATGTCAAACGCATCCAACATCGTCAATTGTCGCAGCCAAAGAGATATATAACCGACTCCGCCCTCAATATCTCCAATAAAAAATAGAAGATTTCCAATCTGTGACCTTTCGTTTTGCATTGGCTGCATTTCCTCTGCTTATAACGGCTCAGTCTCCGAGCCGATTCGTTTGACGATCATATAAATAGATGGTATTCGTATTGGTTTCTTCGTCACAAAAGATTCTTGAGATACGTTCGTCATTGACATCCTGATCTATTTATGTGACATTTTAGGTTACAGAGACCTTTATGTTGTAGAATGAAGGTGTGTTATACATATAAATGTATTATATTGGTTACTTTAAGCCGTGTATTTACGTAAATAAGTATAATTATATTGCTAAATAGTTTATATTATTAGGTAAAGTTTACGTTACTGACTTTTGGCTAGAAGATTTCAATCAATAAATAGATGCTTAACTAAACGCTAAAAGTTTTAAATGAAACTGTATAGAAATATGGAGACGGTAGTAAAAATCAATATATCCGTTGAAATATTCAAAACATGTTTTTCACGATTGCTTTATACGTGGAAGTTAAAAGTGACTTTACCAATAAGATAATAAGATAACTATTAACAGTTTAAATAGTATGTTTAATCTATACTAATATTATAAAAAGGTAAAATTTGTTTGTAAGTTTGTATGTAGGTGCTAATCTCAGAAACTCCTGAACCGATTTGAGATACTATTGTTACGTTTATAGAGAAGGCTATATTACATCACAATATAAAATGCAACTAGTATAAATATTATAGATATTTGTCATGTATAATTCCGTATGTAATAATACATAAAATAAGTTATATTTTGTACGCGACCCAACATAGTTTGGCTAACCCGGTATCAAATAACCCAAACAATTTGCGACCTAAATTCTCCATAAGAATTCGTCACCGCTAACGTTCTACGTCACAACCCTGTTTTGCTATTCGTACCCCATTTCATATCAGGTTCTTGATAATTAGTTTTATGAATCTTAAGCGACTGTTATATGGTTCAAAATTAATATCTATTACAAATTTACACGAACAAGAATGATCATTGATGAGACTAAGTTTAGTTTGTAAATAATATTTCTTTTAAATACAAATGGATACTGAAAAGCTACAATCTGTCGGCCCACATAAGTCAAATTTTGAGATATTTATGTATTCTGATATTGCGTCACGTACCTATTTATCATTATTTAAAATCTTTTAAAGTTCCTTAACTTAATGTTTCGAATATTAAAGTGTGTTATATATTTTGAAATATTCAATAATCTCATATATTAAAAAACTTATTACTAGATAAACCTTTTGATTATACCAATCCAAAATAGAAAAGAAAAGATGGATATATACTCCTTCAAATAAATGTATTAAGATTATATGTAGACGCCATTTTCTCAAAATGAAGTCCGTGTGGCTTGACACAATATTTCTTTTCAGCATACAAATAAAACAACTGCATTAAGTAAATACACACAATCACAAGCACATATGCACACATGAACAAAAGTCTTTCTATACAATATTATCCAAAATGTTGACTATATTAGATTACCAAAATACGTATATTAAATTTTATGAACCGTAATTCCAAGGTATCATAAATGAATGCTGATAAGCAATAATGTGTCAACCCACAAAAAGTCAAATTCAGAGATATTGGTGTATTCTGATAGTGCATCACCTATTTAACATTATTCAATAAAAAATAAAGTCATATAAACTAAATAAGCACGGAAAAAAGATTCTTAATTCATTGTTTCGAATTTCAAAGTCGTTCCATATTTTGCTATTTTTACAATAATCTCATATATTTAAAAAAACTTTTTATTACATAATATATTAAATATATCATTTGCTTTTAATACATTATACCTTTTATCAAAAAAGAAAAGAAAACATGGATAAATACTCATTCAAACAAATGTATTAAGAATAGGTTTGATATCTTTAGACGCCATTTTCTCAAAATGAAGTTCGTGTGGCTTGACACAGTATTGCTTATCAGCGTCCAAATATCATATACTGTTTTGATAACAAATTAAACTTTTAATAGACAGGGGGCTAATTGTGTAAAATTATCAATAACAAAATATGTCGCATTTTGACAGTTAATGTAGATGTTATAAAATCATAAATCAAGTGTCTATATGTAGCATTATGTGATAATTTTACCTAAGTACCTGATTCGGCACTGAATTGGGATGGAACCAACGGCTAACATTATTTATTTGATAAACATACCCAGTATTGGATCAACTTTATTATAAAAACAATTACGATTGCCAAAAATATCTGCAATAATAATTATAATGAAAGTTAAATTCAGTATATTATATCAAAACTGTTAATTTCTGGAATTTTTAATTAATGAGTTAATATTGCGAAAGAGCTTGAAAAGGAATGAGGTATGAAGGGTTTCCGGATTCTCATTTACCGTACGAAATGCAGCATACTAGCTGATTTATGGTGATTTTCTGTGGAAGTGTGGTACTCGAGCTAGTCCATGAAACAACTCTAGTGTTAGCGACATCCGGTCCCAAGCCTAACCCGGATACCGCTATATAAATATAATTAGTATAACATAACCAGTATAATTATATAAAATATTATTTCGCCAGGGATAACTAAATGTTTTAATATTGTAATGTAAATTATTTATATTATAGAAAATTGTGGGGGTAGTTGTATTTTTTTTATTCAAGTGGGATACTGATTAAATGTTTACTTAAGGATTTGCAAATGAGAAGACTAGTTAGTTTGTTTTGTAGCTCGACTCAGTGTGTTGTTTAATGGAAACTCTGTTAGAAATTATAAAAGGAACAATAAATAATCTACGTGTACGAACTGGTTTTTTTGTGACATCCCTCACAGTAATCATTGAGCTACATATAGTTTCTACCACATTAGCTATAAATTTGTAAATAATTATATAATTCTTCAGCTTTAAACGTTTATAAGGATTAGGATAGTGTTAGTCGCTATGTAGGCGTAAATTTACAATGTCCAATCAATGTTTCATTGCAACTGGGTCCATATACACTTAAGACGAACGATCGTAACTTTTACGGCTAAGGTTAAACCACAGTAACTAAGCAGTGTCGGTTAACTAGGGGTGACATCTACGCGTTTAATCGATTTAAACTCTACAAATTTTATGTATTACTCTAAGTGTTAAATGGTTAATATAATTGAAATGGTTTTGCGTATAATTTATAAAATATTATTTTAGCTGTTGAAACGAACTGAGCTACTTCTACTAATCGACTTGTAATTTACAATATTGTTAATGATATCAGAATAACATAGTTGCATAACCTTGGCCTGACGTTGCTGTATCATCTGCAATCAGTAGAATAAACACCTTCACACTTACTTCAAGTAGAAGTATCATGTTGGGGCTTGTTGCAATGGTCACAATGCGTAGATTGTCGGATTTTATTAAATTTTAAATTTTATCTATCATTCAAATAACCTTTACTGATTTAGAGAGTATTATTATTCCATTATTTTCGTAATTGTTGAGCGTGGAATAAAAAAATCTGTACTGCATATTAGTGTCCGTTTAAAATAGTTTTATTTTAAATACGAAAATCAGGAAAGTGTTCTCAGAGTATCTTTTATACCAGTCTCCTTGGTTTCATCGAATTTTTGAAATCTGTCAGGAATGGTAACCCTACGTGCAGGACACCTTTTACGGCTGCTATGTCATCTGAGTTCGTGCGATCTTCTACATTTAATACGGACCTTTGCTTAGCGAAGATTTTACTGCCTTAAACACTAAAATCTTCTAAATATATATAAATACGTCATGTCAGGAAAAATTGAGCTTTAGATTTATATTGTGTGTGTGTCTGGTGGATCTATAGTTATGACTTTTAACTTAAAAAAATATGCTCAAAAATTTAATTTCTTGTTCTAATTTCAATTTGTCTGTTGAGATAAAATAGTCTATTTCATTATAAGAAAAGAATTATTAAAATTGTAAACGAATACTGTAACTGCTTATATTTGGTATAAAACAGTGTCATATAATATATTCAGAAATATTTACTGATAGCGCCTTATTTTTGAAAAACACAGATTTCGTAACTTACGACGTATTTGTTACTGGTTTATATAGTTGTTTTATATCGTTTACGAAAATTAAACTTACAAACATGTTTTATGTCAAACTTTTAGACATGAAATTATTTTACGTAACAAAATTATTCTTCCATTTTCTAATGTCGGGTCATTTTTAAAATATTACACAGTATCTATCCCGTCTGAAACACTTTTAGTGACTCGTACTCCAATTGAAAATCCATTTAGCGGAATATTCCATTAGTCGGCTGCGGCTACCATATTTTTTTTTTCGTGTTGAATTTTGGCGGTGCTCCATCATCTCACTTACAATCCCTTACGATACTTATTATATTTGAGTTATAAATAGTATTTAAATTTAAAACTATAAACATGTTTAGTAGCTTTTAAAACTTATAAGAAGTATTTAAAAAAATAATGATCGTTTAGCCGTCGGTATTCGACCATGGTTCCTCAAATTTTTAACCGATTTCAAGATTGACCACAGACTTTAAGAATGAACTAAAGAGCATATGTGTGTGTGTCGAATACATGGATGTGCAAAGTTTTTTTTTTTTTTTTTGATTTAATGTATTTTATACATAACTAGCGGTCGGCCCCGGCTTTGCCCGAGTAACATACAGATTCACAATAATTTATAATAATTCACCCGCTTAGAGATAAAAAACGCTGCCTACATGAAGCGCACGCAGCGTAAGCTCTCAATAGGCAAATATGGGTGATATTTGCCTATTGAGAATATACGCTGATTTGATTTTGAAACATTCTTCATTGGTGGTTTTACACACAAATTGGTCCAATTATTCGAATAAAGTTTTTAACGTTAAAAATAATTCTCTTACGCAATTTCCCTTTCATAAAATCCATTTGAAAGACTTTTTAAGTTTAATGTTATTTCCTGAATTGATCAATATTATACGATAATTTTATTTTACTTTTATTTATCAATAACGAAAAGGAAACATTACATTTTTAATAGGTTGAGTCGTGTGTCAACCTTTTCACGTATGCAATTAATTTCCACGTAGTTAAAAAAAAGAACATTTCAGTCCTTCAATATATGATGTTCACGTTCCAGTGTTCGAATTGAATTTATTTATTTGACCAGTCGATATTTTTATATGTATATACCGTAAAATACTGTACGATGTAATATTTTTTAACGTCCGAGCACTCGTATTTTTAGCTGAGTTTTTTGAATGCACGTGGACATGTATGTGAGCAAATAGAGTACCAGATAGAATTCTGTATATAGACTTGGTAGTGGAACCGAAATTCGAAGTCCCTTTAATTGTGATGCTAACTATTTGTAGGGCTTCATTTTAGTCGACCGACTTAAAAGGAGAAGACCCTCAATTCGTCATGCTTTTTCTTTCTTTGTTGTTGTTATTTCAGAACGTCGTTATTTTCAACTGATGTTGAAATAACTTTTTTTATTTGAAGGTTTACTATCAGATTGGTCCATAGTTCTATTTATATCAAAATCAGTTCAGTACTTAGGTTTTTAAATCAAAATAACTGGAATTAGTAAGTCGATTCTTTTTTTTTAAAGTCTCCCTTGTTGGTTCAGAATTACATGATCCGCTAAACTATATTACAGCAGCGTGGATTTAGTTACTATACGTATGGATAAAATCAGCAGATTACATGGATTCATCGTACGTGTAATAATTCTAATAATTTTATTGTACATCAACGCCATATTACAATTTAGAGGACACAAATAAGGCAGAATAAGTATGATACAGTAGACTTCCTTATCGCTGAAAAGCTATCTCTTCCAGATAGCCTAGGGGCAAGGGAAATGGTTTATAGCCGGTATAAGTGTACCAGTGTGGGATGTTATAAAATTATGGTTTCCGTGCTAAAATTCCCGAAAAAGGTCAAGTTCCTCTTAAAAATATAGAGAAGGGAAATAAGAATTTCACTAGTACTTCAAATCAACTAGTTCGAAACAGAACACTAAAACTATACAGGCAACACTAACCTGGCGACAATACAACTTTTCCAATGCATAAACCCAACGAACGTACCTACAACAATGATCTTTATCACAAAAATAATAAGAACCAGAATTGCTTAAACGATACACAGTGATGTATAAACCAGTTGGTTTGTAAACTACATACTAACTCGCAAGTGTCTTCGTGGCTGGTAAATGAATTCAAGCTGTGCATAATACTCTGCTTATACGTCGGTAAAACCATGACCGACTGACCGGGCTGTGGCTCATAACATGCAGACTTTGTATTTTAAAGTAACTTAAGTAAATGTTAAGTTGAGCTTTTATTTTCAAACAAGCTGTTTCCAGAGTTCTCTGTTCGTAAGGTCTTCGCAATAGTAACTTTACTTAAAATTAACTTTTCAAAATAAGTAGAAGTAGTACAAACTTTGCTAATAAGACACTTGGTGATAATATGACAGAATGGAGATTAAAAACCCGTTAAATTATTGAGGTAAGTATAAGCATGCATCGGGCATTATAACAAAATTTTGCTTTTTATGAAAATATTAAATCGGTAAGTCCACCTTCAAATTATAATGCCCGAATCATAAAAAATATTTCTTTCGAATAATATTTGTTTTCTTATTGAAAATCGAAAATTGTGCAGCACGTATGGAAAAATTATCTTAATGGAGAAACCTTTCTGAACCCGAACTCAAATCCAAAGAACCCAGCATCTCTATTTATTCAAGTCAACGTATAATAATCACGTTACTATTTTCTGTTACTTTATAAAATAAAATGCCGTATTATTAAATCATTCAGCCACATTCAGCCGAAATGCCAAACGAATCCAGTTAAAACTCTTTAAAATTTTATAATTAAAACGGGGAAAAAAACTTTTCAGAATATCTTTCAGGCAAATTTGAATTTATTATCAGAAACCTGGTTTGTTCGGGGTAATCCGCCCACTTATTCTGTAATCCGTACATAATTGACTTGTATTTTTTTAATCGTTTGTACGATTTTAATGAAAAACGTTCAGTAAAATATTGCAGGTTTGTGTGAAACTCTTGTTGATATTTACAGATATGGGTATAAGACTTGTTTCATTTTCAACCGACTATAAAAGGAAAAGGTTCTCAATACGTAGAGTATGTATCAGAACGTCTCACTCATGACGGACGTCACATCTTAATCATTTTTTTTCTCTTTTCAAATTTCTTTTACTTGAAAGGTACATATCAAATTGGTCCCATACAAATTTTATCAAAATCAACTTAATAGTGTGGCTTTAAAATCAAAATTATTAGTATTAGTGTATCTTCCATGTAAAGGAAAATTGTGTGAATTACTTTGGAAATTTTTAAAGAAAAGAAAATGAATTCTAAAAAAATCTACCTCATTTTAGATGTTCGAATGTGATTCTTTAAGTAAAAGTTGTGAGTCCTTTTATATAATACTAGGTGATCCTCGCGACTTCGTCTGCGATGTCTGATGCCCACGTCATAGTAGCTTTATGTAAAGTCTTAGCCCAATCGGTTTCAAATTGACTAAGTTTCATACAAACTTGCATCCCCTACTTAAACCCCTTGGTGGTAAAATTAATCAAAATCCTTTCTGCTTACATCATAACATCTACCTGTATTCCAAATTTCAGCCCGATCCGTCCAGTGGTTTGGGCTGTGCGTTGATAGATCACTATGTCAGTCAGTGACCTTTGAGTTATATATATTTAGATAAAAAAGTGCAAAACTGGAGACCATTTGTGTCAGACTATCGTTATAAAGACATGATACATTCTGGTAGTTGATTCATGTTTTCTTACTAAACACTTTCTCTAATTATTAATATTATTTGACATTAAAAACGTGTGCCCATTTCTAACTTTCACAACTACAATTCTAGCTGGCACTAAACATCGATTATTTGCCTGTTTCTTCATTTCAATTCATTCCTTTGATATGTGGCCTTTGCCTGTTCTTCGAAAAGTGATAGACAGCGCGTCAATTGGGCATGTGTGGTATACACACATGCCCAATTGACGCGCTGTCTATAGCATATAGATATATGCATATATGCATATAGATACTATTAGCAGAATCGATATTTAAGATTAAAGATGGTAAGCCTATACGAATATAATGGCCTACAAAGTCCTACGTTTCTTCGGAAACGCCTTGGATATTTTGGGCGTCAAAATTAATGCGGCAATAGATAGGTTACCTACTTACGGCTATAAACTGTCATTGGTACCATCCTGCACGGCGGGATTTTGCTGCAATGGTTATAAGCTAGCTTTTATTGTTACAAAATCACAATGGCGTCGTGATTTCAGTATCGGTATTTGTACTATTACTCGACTCTGAAAAGCCAAAGGATGGTTATGGTTTTAACAGGCTGTGTATGTTCATCTCATAACTCCTAATCTAATTATCAGAACTGGACAAATGTATAACAGGCGTCTTGATCTTCCGCTAGTCATAGGCTACATGACGTGTCATTAAGTGTAATGTGGTGCCCTCTAGCAGGCATGAAGTGCTCTGTATTATTGGAAAGGGCGTTATTTGTACATTTTAAGAACACATTACTAGCATTTTCTTGTGACTTTGTCCGTATTCATTAGATACAAAAATTTGGCATATTTTTTTTTGCACTAGTTGCGTCTAAGTTTTCTACTTTTTCTAGTTTTGTTTTCTCGCTGATATCATATTTTTCTACGTCGTATTTTCGTGGAAAATTCAGAAGTTACAAAACTCCACTCAGATGCACAGGCATCGGATAAATAAGGCTTACAAACGTCGCATACGAATGGATTCTCATCCGAGAGGCAACAGTGCGTCGTGGTATGAGATCGCACGCTTTGCATATCAATTTTGTTAACATGTCTGTGAGTGTTGTGTTTACGGTTTCAGATTAATGTCTAAATATATAAATAAAGTCAAAATAGTTTAGTAACGTGTTCTTTTATGTTTTATCGAACTTTTTTTAAAGGCATTGACGAGCTTAAATTTTTCAAAAAATTGCCGAATATAATATGCTATATTTTGATAGTGAAAGTAAAATGCGTTTTAGTACAAAAATCAGAAACGTAGCGTTTTATCAAAAAGCGATATTAATACGTTTTGCTCCGTTCAATGTTTTTCTCAAATTTTCAACTCTTATTATAGTCAAACTTCGAACATTGGGAGAACACTACTTAATTATAGTATAAGATTTAGTAGTGAAGACGTCGCGTCGTGGGGATTTTCCACAAATTCTCGCCACAACACATTTATCTACAAAGTATAATATGATAGCACAAAATGATGAGGATAAGATCAATCGACCTAAACACAGCTCTGAAGTGAATGACGAATTAGTTTAGTTACTCATAATGTATGGAGAGATCCTTAAATGCTCACTCGACAAAAGCTTAAGTCATTTTCATACATCTTTTTCTTTATAAAACGAATCTGTTAACTGTCAAATATAAATTATTAATTCGATAATATTTGGTGGTAAAAAATATTACAATCTTAGATGAGTAGTTTTTTTTTTTTGTAGCGGGTTCTCTTTTTTGAGAGTATTAGTTTTTAAAAGGAATCCTAGACGGACAAAACCTGAGTTGATTATCTATCGTAATGTTTTAAAGAGGTAAGCTTGTATATAGGTAATCTCTGAAACTAATCCGATAAAAAAAAATATTTAGTTTATTGGGGAAGGTTATAGACTATATTATATCACGCTTCGGCTAAAATTAGCGAAGCTGTAACCATAAATGCAAGTAAAACCGAGCGAGGACGCTAGTTGTTTATGTTTGAGTAGTGAACACGAGAAAAACAGATATGAAGCACATGACTTCAGGAAAGCCACAATTTCAAATTAATTTTGAGTCGACTCCAATCAATATTCACTTGAAAACAAGTTGAAAAGTCTCGTCCTCGTATCGTGCTGGAAAATGATTGTTAAATCGAGTATGATACGATTCCAACGCGATTCATGTTCGATGAACCAAAATGTAGAATCATGAATCAAAAATGTACAATCTTTTTCACGATCACGTCCCCCATTGTCGAGTGCTATTTTAGTCTCCGATAATTGTAGTGCGAGAATTACATTTGTAATTTCTATTCTTGTAATTGATATAAAACAACTCTGTAACCGGGTAATACTTTCTCGGTAACTTTATGAAACCAAAACCAAAACCAAAAATATAGGCACTAATAGTAAATTATTTCACGACTTATGTAAGTAAAGTAAAATAAAATGTCCTATTGCTGAGCAAAGGCCTCCTCTCCTATTCAGGAGAATGCTTAGCTCTTAATTCACTTCGTTGCTTCATTGCACTATGGCGGATATACATTTGTCAGAATTTCTCGAGCTATTTCTTTCGAATTCGATGAATTTAAATATAAATTTAGCACTTAAGCGGTGCTAGTCGGGGTTTAAACCCACGATCATCGGTTGAGATCGACGTCTTCTAACAACTAGGCCTTCTTCTTCGTTGACTCGTTGACTTATGAAGCGAGAATTACACATATAAGTATTACTCTCAGACTTTCATAAAGATTTAAATAAATTTTTGGTCTGTCAGCGCCTTGTTTTTGGTATTTATATATTTCGTCACTACTTACGACGTATCTGTTGCTAGGTTCAGTATCCTATAGTTATACAAGGTATCAGTTACGAGAGTAAAACTTACAAATGTAATTATTGTTCAATATACATACAGATATCATTTTTAATCGTGTTTGATTTTAGTTATACTTATATATTTTTATCATTTCACATAAACTATAGCAAGCACAATTTAATCAATCAATAAAATACATTAATCGTATTCTAGCATTCGTAAATACTTCCTGCTTCCCAGTTCTATTCAAAAACAAAAGGTAAGTAAGTGAAATTCGCGACACTTGTAAAAGAGGACGGCTTGAGAATTTCGTGCAATTTAATTGAAATAGTTTATTGGAGTCGAACGGATGTTTGCCGATCGAGGTTATCCGATTGAAACGATCGAATAGCAAACGTTAAAAGAACTTAGTTTTTTTTCTAAGGTGCTGTACTCTGATCTGGAGAATTACCTAGAAATTAAAATAAGTGCAGGTATTTAAGGGTACGGGTAACAGGACAACGACATGATTTTGTTGTGTAATTTAAAGATATTAATTTTAAATTTTATAATAGGCGGCACAAATATTATAAATAAGACAGGAAGGAAGGCATACAAAAACTAGTTAAAATAGAATTCAAAAGCTTGTAGTAGTTTTATGCTTTATCTGCTTATAAGTAACGGTAATAAAGGTACTAAAAGCTAAAATTAAATCATTAGTATGAATTTAATGGAAAAAAATAACATTAATAGACGATCTTAATTAATCTTCATAATTCCAAGAACTACAGCAAAGATTTATTTATCAGAATCGTGACTAAATAAAGACTAGCTGTTCCTCGCCGTTTCACTCGGGTTTATGAGTGCTTCACTCCTATGAATCGTAGCGTGATTTAATATAGCCTACGACCTTCCTCAATAAATAAACTATCTAACACAAAAATAATTTTTCAATTCGAATTAGATGTTCCTGAGATTAGCACGTTCAAACAATCAAACAAACAAACTCTTCAGTTTTATAATATTTGTATAGATGATCAAATAATGCTATAATATGACAATGATTTATCCGAACGTTATAATAAAAATGTATTAAGTGTTAAACGGTAAGATATCATATTTAACTAAAATTACAAAATGTACATATTCCATTAACAGCTTATTTTATGTAATAAAAAAAATTATGAAATCATATATTAATATTTGGATATATATATATATATATATATATATATATATATATATATATATATATATATATATATATATATATATATATTATAGCTAAGCTTTAAGTACTTAAAACTGAATTGGTATATGTAATATAATGTATTACTTAAACGAAGTTTGTACTAATACGGAACTTACCACGCATTTTATTTTGAAGAAAATTTCACTCTTGATGTGTTCTTTTATAACGCCAAAAGATTCCTTTTATGTATTTCAGTCCCTTTGGAAATTCACTTGCAAAGCAAAAGTCGTTGCGAAAATATTCTCACACATTAAAGTCTTAGGTGGAAACTTTAGAAAAACTATTCGTGCTGTAGTTGCCCTTTGAGGAATTTCCTTCGAATCTACCTACTACCTACCGGTCTCGACTTCATATGAGTTAAATTACAGGCTTCCCACAATCCGTTTCCATCTCACATAAAAAAGGAGGTTCTTAACTCGCAGTGTATTTTTGTTAATATTTGTGATCTTAGAACTCCATCATTTGTTAACTGATTTTGAAAATTCTTTATTATTTGTATGAGTATTCTTTTAGGTTGGTCCCATAATTTTTTTTATAAAAATCGGCTTAATAGTTTGGTTTTTAAATTGAAATAACTGCTATAAATGTGCTGCCGCGTAATCAAAATGGCGTATTTTGTTTTTGAAGTCCGATACTTTTTCTTTAAAGTTTTAATTGTCAAAGATTTGATTTTCATAAACTATGTTCTTGGTTCTGATTCGTACATCACTTAAAAAGCTTACCAAACATGTCTATAGGGTAGCTCTGGAAATTTGTGATGAGTGTATCATTGGCTGGTTTCGCTTTATAAATATAGAAGATTGCTTTGAAATGACGCCCGTCTAACGCAGCGGTATCTCATTCCATGCGCCCGAATTCAATTCACTCTAGAATTTTGTTAGTTATACGTGTATTCTGATCTAAATGTGCCCTTTTGAGTGAAATACATATCCTTTCCTGATGTAAAAGATAAGTCCTTAAAACCGCCGATATACGGTATCACATCTCTTAATCTTTTCATGCTCTTAGTAAAAAGAATTTAATACAACTTGGTGCTGATACAACCGCAACTGAAGTAGAGGTTATTGACAGTCACTCTGTGTAAAATTAGCAATTCTTCGAAATTGAAAAGTAAGACTAAAATTAGGCTATGGTCATATGTAACGCATCGTTTTTATACATTAACGTCACATCGCTACACATTACTCCATATTAATATGTCACTCGATATTAATTAAAATCGATTTGAATCAGACGAGTCATACACGACCACACGAAATTGTATTTCCAGCATCACAATATGATTCTAAGCTAATTCTGAAAATACACTACGAATAAGAATATGCAGAGATATTACATTAGATTGAAATAATTCCAAACCAGATGTGCTCACTATTAATTCAATATCATGAATATATCCTCATATCGTGGATTTATATGGATTCATATAGGAGATGGTATTGGACTGGCGTGTGTACATTGAGCAAATAGTAGTCGCTTCGATATTTGATCGACATTCATTAGGTAGACACGTTCTCTGTAGAGGGATGCAAAGGTAAATTTGAAAAGATCTTATTGAAATGGGAGAAACTTTTGTTTTTTTTTACTATAACTTCTACTGGTCAAACAAACTGATTTATTAGTAAACGCATGGAAGAATTTATACATTGAATAGGAATATTATAATAGGATTACTTGGCCTCCGCGACCTCGTCAGCGTTAAAACTTTCATCACCTATCATGAAGGGGATGATCCCCCTTCCTGTTTTAATTCCACAGGTATACCAAAATTTATTAAAATAATTTCGCGGCTCAGATGTGAAAATGTAAATAATAGACACATATACACAGGTCCTTTCACCTTAATAGGTAAGTATGGAATGAAGCTGCGTGTATGAAACAATAAAAAATAAATAAAAACCAAGAAACATGGAAAACCTGCACTCAGTCGATAAAGCGATTATTTATAGTAAAAAAATAGATGAATGAATGAAGATCGCATTAACGCTGAAGGCGTTCATTAAATAAACGAGAATAAAACAACGAAAAGTCTCACAATGAAGACAATATGAATTTTAATAAAGACAAGAATAACGTACAAACCAGACATTTTTGTTGGACGTCAAACTTGTTTACCGAAGAGCGGCAGGATATTGAAAGTGAACATGTTTTCCTGCACGAACAAACTGCTGCCAATCATATGGATCTATAGACTTTTACAAAAAACGATCAAAAGAATAAACCCGTTGCAGTTGACACGGTAAAAGTTTAAAAATAAAATATTCTTTAACATATTTTTTTATCAAAAGATAGGTATTCAACAACACTGTGTTCATAAATTGGATTTCGAGAGGATGAGAGGAGAGATAATCATTTTCTACTGCTAGAATAGTTCATTTATTTCATGAATAACACTTTTTTTTGGTATTAGATTATTGTGTTTTCTATAAGAAAAAATTTAATTCTATGAAGTTTATATGAGAAAACAGAATAAAGAGGTCTTACGACACTACTATTCTAATAAATAGAGTATCACTATCTCATAGAATTAAAAAATTTTCTCCAGCTCCTGTGGAGCAAGATATTTTCCTTTCATAACCGTCTACAAAACAAACTGCAAATTTAATATAATTTAAATAAATTTAAATATAATTTAAGCAGATACACTATGATTATCTACTAACTTTTTTGGGGATTGAATTAGTAACTTTAAGGAATTTACCCTTGCGATCCACTGATCCTTCTTTATCTTGTTTTTTGTTTATAAAATTAAAGACACCTTATCGTATTTTATAAATAAATAAATAAATAAATAAATAAATAAACGTATCACACTCAACGGCCCCCATTAAGATCTTGTGACTTTGTGGCGGGGTACCGGAAACACACAACACTAACACAAACACAAACACTTATCCTATCGACATGAGCCGAGATGGCCTAGTGGTTAGAACACGTCGATCTCAACTGATGATAGCGGGTTCTTCGAATAGCACCGCTGGTTTTTCAAGTACTAAATTTGCGTTTAAATTCATCTCGAGCTCGGTGAAGAAAAACATCGCGAGGAAACCTGCCATGTGCCGGGAATTCTGATACATGTATATCCGCCAACCCGCAGTGGAGCAGCGTGGTGGATTTAGCTCTAAAACCTTCTTCTTAATAGGGGAGGAGGCCTTTGCCCAGCAGTGGGACATTTACAGGCTGTTACTTAACTTTTACTTTACTATCGTCATTTATTCCGATTGAGTTATATAAACCTTTAAAATAATGTAATAGCACTTTGTAATCTATTTTTCGAGAGCTATCGAAGTCTCGATTGTATAATTTCGTGAATTTCCAGCTCATGAGATGATACTTCGAAAACGTTAAGTACTTTCCAATTTTACAGAGAACGGGGTAAATTTTTTAATAATTTCGCTTTTCGCTCCTTCATCTACAGTTTTACTTTGAAACAAAATTAACTTGAGAAATATGTAATAGCTTCTCGAAAACGTTTTAAGTTATGATATTTAGATAATTCTGAATTCATTAATTATTTTGTTTACTAAACTTTTCCGTTCAATTTATTTAATGTATCCATTAATTTGTTAACAAAATTTGGATGGTGTCCAGAACACGATTTCCCCCATAGCGAACATCATGTAATGCATCCATCTTATCTAAAACGGCAAGTCATGTATCGGGTAACATACTGAATAATTTTTTGTATTAACGAAGAGAAATTACTTTCCATTTAGCAAATATTCTGTTCAAATTACCATTAGAGTATCTAATATATTATTCAATAAAAAAGGACCATTAATATTTTTTTCGGTATAACATCGATTGGAATAAATCTTTACTAATATTATAAAGCTGAAGAGTTTGTTTGTTTGAACGCGCTAATCTCAGGAACTACTAGTTCGAATTGAAAAATTCTTTTTGTGTTAGATGTGTAAGGCTAGACTCACGTTACGACTCATAGAAGCGAAGCAGTCACCACGAACGCGAGTGAAAGGGACAGCTAGTTTAATATAAAAGTTTTTTAGATCTTGAAGTTACATAGAAGATTCAGTTATTCGAAAATTTTTAATTTTTAAAATGTTTATTTTATACAATATTTAAGTAAAAAAAATTGACCAATATCTATTCGTTATTAATAGTTATTGTTAGGAAGAATTTACATGTCTATCCGTCAAGCTACTCCATTGTAGATCGTTGAATATAAATGTTTTAAAATTTCTCCAGAGACGTCTTCCACAAGTAGTTTTCTTTTACCGCAGAGCACAAGATGAATTACAAATATTTTAAACATTTGAAAAACGCTTGCCTACGGAACCTACCAAGATTTCAATCTGCAAAATTAAATCATACAATCCGGCAGTGGGCTTTTCAAAAATTCACATTTTAATACGTAAAATCAAGTTACTTTTACATAAGAGACATTTTTGTGAGGACGTAATTTAATTAACAACAATATGCACTGTGGAGAACATTCTCGAAAATTACAAACAGTCGCTAGCTTCGAATGTGATTGCGGATTAAATAAACTACAGAAAAATGAACGATCGAGTGCCAGCACTGGAGAGTCATGAGGGAAAAAATATATCGAATGCGGTTCGAAAGGGGACAATTGTGGCGATGATCCGTAACAAAACCAGCTTTCAACATTTGCGAGTGCAAGTTCCCTATACGACAATGCTTTATTTTGATACTCCACTGACACATTGATATGGAACATTTTTAGTTTTGGAAGTATATTTTAAATTGAAGTCTTCATATTTTCTTTCTGATGAATTAGATCCTGAAATTAATATTAATAATAAATAAATAAACGCATTACACTCAATGACCCCACTTAAGATCTCGTGGCCTTGTGTCTGGGATCCAGAAACATACAATACTAATGTTTGTATTAGTGTTATGTGTGTTTCCGGACACCCAACACAAGGCTACGATTAACACCCGTATGGCCAATACAGATATGTACAATATGGTTCCCATGAGCGGGGATCGAACCCGCGACCGTTAGCGCTCTAGTTAGTTGCAATGCGCCAACTTCGCCCACGTGTCTGTCATTTTGAAATTAGTTAATATATGTATTGTGGCTGAAAGAATTTGATGACAAGAAAAAAATAAATCGTATGCATATTTGTAAATAAAAAAACTGGATATCATAATCCAAATGTCATTGCTAGAAATATTATATCTGAGTTATAGGTAATTAAAGATTATAAAAATCTGAGACTTCACCTTTCATATAAATTATCCCATGATTTAAGTCTTATGGACAATTTGTAAACAGTTGATTTATTGTGAAACCCAATTAAAATTCAGAAGTCTGAAATTAAGATTGGTATCATTTAACCAACTCTCTTATTAGTCGTTGTAGATGATGCTTCCCGCGTAATTGTGTAAACTACGTTTAAGACTTTTTTGACTGCAATGAAGAAGAGAATTAATTTAAATTCAGCTAGCGTTTTTTGTATGGGATTAAAAATGTTAATTTTTGTGGGTGGAAAATGGTAAATTAGTTTGAGTACAAGGTAAAATTTTGTACCAATTTTTGTTTTAGTATTTATTTTTACTGTTTTATAAAAACTTGGATGCAATTTAAATTATGGAGATTAAAATGAAGTAAGACATAGCTACAGTAGCTTCAAATTGTATTTCATTCGTTCGAATAACTTATATGCTCGAATTCAATTTCAAAATATACGTATTTTGTTAATATATGCTTTTCCAGCCCTTTCAAATCATGAATATAAGCAATGTCTTAGTTCCATATATAGCAAGTACTACCACTGATTCGGAATGTGATTTCTATCGTGAAGAATCACCAAGCAAGTACATTTCAAATTTAAATGGATATGAATGATAAAGAATTTGAAGGAAATTAATACGGTGGGCTTTTAGGCGCCTCTCGTTATTTACTCAAATGAGCAAATGATTACCGTTGCCCATTTTCATTTGCAGCACCGAAAAACCATAAGTGTGTCGCCAGCTTTCAAAAGAATAAGGTTTGAAGGGAAATAGGAATAAAGAAAGGAATGGGAAAGAGGTTTCAGCTTCCGTCTCTTTCACTTACCGAACGAAATGCTGCTATATTAGCTACTTCACGTCGATCTTCTTTGAGAGTGTGGTACTTCCCCGCTAGAGCCAGTCTCTTTAGGTTTTACAATAGCGAATATATATTACAATTTTTAATCATACTTTTGTTTTGATATTCTTTTAGAAAACTGATCCATTTTAAACAAGTTTTAACCACATATAATAGTAAGAAATTAATTAATGTACATTTTGTTATGCTGGAAGACTGTCTTAAACTTATTTCGCTATCTGGTTGATAAGACAGTAGAGCCACCTATTGTAAGTTAATTATACGCCCATCCGTCTCGCAAAACCAAACAAAAATTTGACAAAATTGTATACCAATCGGATAAATAATAAGATACGAATGGATATACAAACGCTAATTGTTATAAAATAATCTAATACATCTAAGATAGTTTTTAATTTTCACTATATAATTAGGCGAGAATTACATTTTCAACTCCGTATCCTTATCTTTGTTGGGACCACTTATTTGTGTGACTGTCAAAAATAAGGCACTGATAATTAATTCTTTCAGATATAAAGCAATGACAAAAAAAAAACAAAGCAATAACAATGATTAATACCTTATGAAAAACTTTATGAGTGTATGTAAGTCTAAAAGCAAAACTTATATTAATTCTCGCCTTATTTAAATTCTTACTCGAATTTCTAGTCCGTCTAATAACTATAAAAACTATGAAAACACATCAAACGACCACCTCGTCTGAAAATAATTCATTTACAGCACCGGCCCACCGCTAAACGATCCATAAAATCTCTTTGAGGCCAGCAGACGTCTTAATGATTGTAGTGGCTGGAAATAACTCAAGTTTTTAACGTTCGATGAATGTAATTGTTCCGTTTTTTCCACGAATCGTTAAAGTTTAAACTATTTTCATTGGAAAAATAGCTTTGCTTCAAAGAAAATCGATCATGTGAAATTATTATTTTTAATGGCATTTTTAACAAATAAATCGAATCGAGCCATCGTTTCTTGATTAAATTAATAGATTTGACATAATCTGTTAAGGAGTCTCATGCGCCAAGTATAATAGTTTCTGTTGGCTTATGATCAAATTTTAGTGGTTCCTCAAAAACGCCTTTTAAACCGGAATAATGTTTAAAGCGGTATTACAATCGACGCAGACCATAGCCAAAAATACATACAGCCGAAACAAAAACGTCCTCCTTATCTGTATTCAGTCATAATTGAATTTCTTTTAAATAGAACTACTTAGAATAAGAGTATTTGAACTGGAATGCAGTGCAATACTTTAACTTAAGTACCCTATCACCAATAATGTATGCAGCAACAGGTCCGTATGTAAAATATCTCTAGCGATCGCACGACTGCTCTCGAATACTCCTCGCTGCAAACTGATGGGTCCACTATTGTGCGATCGAAATTGTGCATGAAAATGCCTGCGACCTTTTGAAATTCGAACGTCGAGTTAACTTTTTTAAAAGTCTATTCGAAATAATGTATTAGGTAATAGCCAGTTCGGGTTTTTATTTTTTTATATGGTTCTGTGGTTACTTTTTTTATAGCATAAGCATTTTCGGAGTGTTTCTTTAGAATGAAGTATTTAATACTGTAATTATATCGTTTAATTAGTCTCAAAAGCTTTTCCATATTGGGTCACCTGTAATAAGATACAAACATCTTCACAGTGGAAGTTTCCCTCGAAAACGTAAACACAGCATCAACAAATCATATACACTCAGTATCATCTCGACATTAGAGTCAAATTCGCCCGTCATGATTAAACTTTGAAACAAACAAGGCCGTTAATGTCGCATGGTCCCTTTAAAGATATTAAACCCGGATCCATTCGCAAAGGTCTCAGACCCTTTTCAAATAAACAGCCTTTACCAAACGCGTCTTTCACTATTTCTACGCCTTTGATAAGTCACCGTCTCAACGAAACAGCGGTGAAATTGAAACTTGCCGATTTCTTTCGGATGCCATCACGCGTATAATTTGTTTGAGGAGATCAACTTAACTTGGTGTATTCAATACGTCTAGGGGATACCTATCAATATTTTCCATTATCCTTAATGCTGGTCAAATAGACGAACGTAATTGCGTTCGGTTTGAAAATCAATTTGTTGGAATTTTTCTTTCTCTGTCGTTATAGCGGTTTTGTATTAGGCTAATGGAGAATTTGTACTTTTAATAAAATGTTTTGTAGTAGTTTCAGAATTTACGGTATAAAATATGGTATTAAAAGTAGTATTATGTAATACTATCTATCTTATTCTTGAAATTTGGTAGTAATACCTTTTTTATTCCCCGACGTTTGGACGAAGTTGCATCCGCCGTGGCCACGAACTGATCAACTGACTGACGGATGTTACCATTAGTTATCGCAATAAGACCCGTTATATTAAAAATGAATAGTATAAATCGCGAAAGCTTAAAATATAAAACATATTCTTGAAATTAAGAAATTTCCAAGAATAGGAAAACATCTTTACTAATTTTATAAAGAGGTGAAATTTGTTAGTATGTTAGTATGTAAAGGGTAATCTCGGAAACTACTGATCCAATTTGAGAACGGCAGCAAAATATGAATTCCACGCGGACGAAGTCATAGGAAATGCTAGTTTTAAAAAATTAACCAACATAAAAACTACGAACAGTATAAAATGATGTACAAGTTCAGTATCAATAGGTTCTTTTTAAACCTATCAATCAGTTAAACGAATCGTTATATCAAATCAAATAAAATCAATTAAATGTTTTAAAAAATCTTTGACAATTCATCAATACCTACACATAATCGATAGACATTCTTGTTGTCATCAGTACATAATACAAGTGTTCGATTATACCTATATATTGTGCTCAAAGAAGCTTATACGTCGGGAAATCTGAAAGGTCTGCCATTGAAAGCCGCGGGATTAACACAGTTTTAAAGAGGGATTTTCAAACCGACCTACATCGCAGGTTTATACGGGATTCAGCTTTTAGCCTGATTTAGTGACACGTGTCATGATGTGATTGGCCGTGGTCAATTTGTCGGGTCACGTGGTCGTGCTAGCTATGTGACATGAATTTTAGGGATGGCTTCGAACTACAAATTGGGCGAGTGCTTTCTTGATTTAGGTAAAAACGTATAATGTATTACCACCGGTAACCTATTGACACGATTGAGGGATACGATTTGCATATAATGTTGAATATGATGCTCTCGTGACGGTCGAAATAAAAAAAAACGTTGCGAAATCGCACCGTTGCGCGCACTGACGCCGTGAAACGTTACGTGCAACGTAAAATATTTTTATTTACGTTAATATGAAAAATTAAGACTTTAATTAAAGTCCGACTTCAAAAGCAATATACGTAATTTCGTTTACGGATGACAGATTATTTTAGTTGGTTTAATTTTAAAACCAAACAGATTTTAATAAACAATTTATACACTTTCAAATAAATAATTTTTTAAATCAGTTGACACATGAGGAAGTTCTGAGGTAACAGACATTAAAAAAAATCATACATCACGAATTGAATTCTTGAAGTGAGTTGAAAATTATGCCATATCACTTTGGACATCCCGTCACTATGTAGATTTTTACAATGCAAGTAAATATGAGCATGACGTGACGTCTGAACGTATATTTTGGCCCTTAGAGCCGGATTCTCTTCGTGCGTACGCGCGTTAGATAATATTTGCAGCACATTGTCGACAGTTTGCGCATGCATATGTGATTTTATGTACCTTATATGGTTCAAGTTGCGCCTGTCAGTCGCGACTGTACATCAATTATATCTTTCAGTAATATCTATCAAGTCACAATGACAATATGGATTGTTGATAAACAATGATATGTCAACCCACAAAAAGTCGAATCATAGAATTTTATGTATTCTGATAATGGGTCACGTATTTAACATTATACAAAAATTTTTCAAGTCATATAAACTAAATAAATACGGCGAAAAGTTCCTTAATATTTCGTATATGTAAGGGAGTTCTATATTTTGCGATATGCAATAATCTCATATATTTGAAATACTTATCATTAGATAAAACTTTTCATTATACCAATCTGCTTTTATTTTATTATACCTTTTATCAATATAGAAAAGAAAATGGATGTATACTTCTTCAAACTTTATAATATATAACCTATTCTTAAGGCTAATATATTTAGACGCCATTTCCTTAAAATGAAGTTCGTGTAGCTTGACATAGTATTGCTTATCAGCCCAATGAAGTTCCGACTTTATATATTTCTTTTATCTGTAGAGGGACATTAACAAACTGTTCTTTTAGGTGAAAAACTCATATTAATTGTGAATAGAAATCGATTTACGAACGTTTACAAAATATCCTCTCTCACAAAATCTGACCGACATCGTATATATGGTAAATTGGGAACCGTTGAATGCGGCTGGAACTCAGCTCCATTCAGATTGAAAAGAACGGTGACATAACCTCGAATTTTGGAATGAATGAAAGCTATTTTCATTCTCGACTCGCTCGGCATGATTTATGCAAATCCGTGAGACGCTGACATTACGACAGAACGGCAGAATCATCTATAAATATGTCATAAATCATATTTAACTTTAAAACTAACGCTTTGTTTATTAGTAATATTTTTTGAATATACTAAATATTTCGTGAAAAATGAAATATTAGAATCGAAGCCCTTCAAATGTATCGCTGCTTTCGTTTTAAAATAAACAAAAAATATTTTACAAGTCGTGTCATAAAATTGGATCTCGTACAGAAATTAATTTGGCTTCATTTTATTTTTTTTATTCTAAAACATCCACCGACTTGTAGTATTGTTAAGCGCGGCTGAATGGAACAGTGACGTCACGTTTCATGATTTATGATATTTAAAAAGCTTAAGGGCGAGCACAAATTCACGTCAAGACAATTCCATGTTTCTTTACTACTTGATACTCGCGATGTCATCTGCGTGACTTACTATGATTTTAACAATGTGATAAATACTATTTTCATTAACTTTATATTTCAATAAGGTCACGTTGGAGCAATCAAAATCTCAAAATAAAACCTGAACACCTACAAAAAAATTGAAAATAGTAAATTACAACGTTATTTATATAGGTACCTGACCGGTTATTGTTTTATTAAAATTTTTACTTGTTATAGAGGAACCGAAAAATATATATTTAAAATCTAATCACTAACTAGGAAGTAAAAAAAATATTTAACATAATGAATAATATTTTTTTTTATTTTAAACGTATGAGCGTAGAGTTCTAGTGTACGTAATTGCCCAACCTATCGACACCTTGACAGGCATATTATCTTGTGAATTTATCACATCCATCAAATAATGATCATAAAAAATTGTAATCTATATCATATGAAGAATAACTAATCAAAAACAGGTTAATACATAAAAAGTAATACTGGACGAGAATGTAAAATTAAAATTCGTATAAAAAACTACAAGTGATATTTTTTATTGGATACGCACATTATATTAATTAATTTATATGTATTTTTTTACTTTTTTTTTATAAAAACAATGTAGATAGATAGACACAACCGTTATTTATATACACACCACGAATATGTCTGTGGCATTCTCGTGTACCGTATGTACTAACCCTTAACACTGTGACATCAACCGATAGTTTTTTTTTCAAGCTAACGTCATGAACAAATCACGCCAAGCAGGCATGACTGAAATATTTATTGCGATTTTCGAATGTTATTTTTTATATGCCTCTGTGTGTGTTATATTGTACTATTATCTGTGCCATAGATTCATGGATGTGTGTGACACTACTTCGTTATTTAAGGTCTGTCCATGTTGTTAAGTGCATGTGTGTGTGTGTGTGTAATCCTTTTCAATAGAATGTTTACAAATAAAAACAAAAGCTATGAAAACCGACGAATCGTTATAAAAAATATGTTTTTCTGTCCCTTTTGATATTTCATAGTAACTTTTTATAAATTCATATAAAACATCGAATTTTTCTTTTCGAATATTATTACAAAATTATATGTATGTACATACATACCTACGCGAATATTTTAAATGTAAAAGTTACTTTGTCTGTTTGTGTCTTGCCTTTTCGTGCCTAAGTAGCTGAAACCATTTTGTTATATTTTGGTATGTTTGGTTTCCGGTTGAGTTCAGCAACTTAGGTTTGAATACGTAACAAACAGACGAACAGAGTTACATTTAATAATAATTAGTAAGGGCCATATTAGTACGGATTATTTTTAAGCATCAAGTAGCGTCTACATCGGATTTTTATACAATACTAGTTGCTCCTCGTGGTTGGACACGCGTTTATGGTTACTACTTCCCCCCTATAAATAGTAGCGTGATGTAATAAAGCCTATAACATTTTTCTATTAATTGGACTATATAAATAAAAAGAAATTTCCAAATGTGATCAATAGTTTCAAAGATTACCCCCTATATACAAACTTACAAACAAAATCACTTCTTTATAATATTAGTATAGAAAACGTCACATTTTTTCTCGTGAATAAAATTTTTATATATCGCATCGTACGTAACAGCAGACGCGTGAGTCCAGATGTAGGCGCTGACGTCACATCACGTGATTCTTACAACGATCCACTAGATTCGTGTTTATTTCTGTTTATTAGAAAATACATGTAATAAGTTTATTAACTATGTTTATTATAACGTCTATTGGTTTCGCTCGCGTGGGTTTGAGTGCGGTAGTTAACTATCTTTACATAGTACAATACAAAGTCGCTTCACGCCGTCTATATGCTTCGATCTTTTAAACGACGCAGAGGATTTTAATGCGATTTTCAACAACGAACTTAGTCGTTCTAGAGGAAGGTTTATATGCGTTTCCATCAGATACCCAAACCAAGCGAAGCGTCATTGTCGACGGCAGTGCAGGCCATCTTGGGGGACTCCCGAATGAGACGTCGCCCGCGCACCACGTGACGAATCGCTTAATACTACCGCCATTATTTAATTATTTAAAGTTAATTTTTGTGTCAAAGTGACTCCTAATTATTTTATCATCGTACTGTGCATATTGATTAAGTTAAGTTGGTTGTGTCTCGGTGCTGATTATTTTTTCTACCACGCCTGTTTACCCTCATTTTATTAGGAAAATGAGTTCTGGTAAAGGCCCTCCTGGCTTTTTTTATATAATATATATCTTACTATTATTTACTTCTGGGCTCTTTAAAGGTATATATATAATTGTATAATGCTTACATTTAATAATGTATTAGTAATGGTAATGTAGCTCCAAAGTTATTTTCAACTCAATTAAGTATAGTAAAACCCCTCCAACCAATTCTGTTGTAAAAACCGAACACTTTCGTCCGATAAATCACAATTGAAATCAACATTTCCAATGAGAAGGTCTCAACACAACAAACTTTATTTCCATAACCGGAGTTTACATAATAAATCGACAGCTTTCGTATGAATCTGTTGGTTCGAACAACACGTCCATTTTCTCTCATACTCCGAGTTGGTACTCTGAGAAAAAATTCGCTAATACGTATTGTACATAAGCAATTCAAAGCGAATTGAATTGCGATTGCGAAGTGAATCTATTATTCCTTTGAGTAAAATAATGTTTTAAATTAAACTAAAAGTTTGATTTTTTTTCTAAGTTAGTGTAGACATACGAAATAGTATAGACGTCTAGTTTATATTTAAACTTCCTTAATGGTAACGATATCGTGTATCTATTAAATACAAGAGCAACCTGAAAATACTGAATGCAGAAATCGTATCGTGATGTGAAAATACCTTCGCGCTGAATATTTTCATAATAATGTCATATTCCTAGTGTTTCAGTTAACGCATCGTCGATAACGAGGATGTAAATTGAATAACATCGTCGCAATTAAAATGAAATATAAGTAATACTTTAGTTTGTGTATAAACTTTAAGTAGTCGTAACTGTCTGTAATTATCCCTCTGTTGGGCAAAGACTTCATCTACTTTTAAAGCAAATGTTAAGGCCTAATCCACCACGCTGTTCCACTTCGGGTTGGCGGGTATAAATGTGTCAGAATTTTTTCCGACACATGTGGGTTTCTTCGCGATGTTGTTACTGTCGAGCTCGAGGTCAATTTAAACACAAATTTAGCACCTGAAAACTCAGTGGTGCTAGTTAGGTATAAACCAAAAATCGCGGATTGAAATCAACGTGATTTACACCATCTCGATTCAAGTAGTTACTGCTACAGAAATTTATACATTTATTTTTATGAAATTATCCGGCAAAGGAACAGACGAGACATATGATGCTAAGTGATCACCGTTGCCTCTGGACATTTGCACCAGAGGAACTACAAATGAATTGCCAACCTAAAAACGACTAAGGGACTTAGGAATAGTAGGGAATAGGAAGTAAGGAAAATAATGGGAGAGGGGTTTAGGCTTCCGCTCTCTCACTTACCATACGAAACTCAGCTGTATTAGGTTCTTCACACTAATGTTTTATTAGAGTGTTCAGTGAGGTACTGCCTCGGTCTAGGTACGTTACTGATCACTGTTTACAAGCTGCAGTCAGTGGACTACAACTAAATTCTACCTCTGTAAGTCATAATGCAAATGCAATGAATATGGCCGCCTTAAAATACACAGAACAAATGCAAAAAAATCATTAATCGTTTGAAAATAGTAGCAATTTCAGCATTTTCATAACAAAACCGTTTTATACAGCTTCGGTGGATTTCCGAAGTTTATCATTGGGAATCCAAATCAAACAAGAGTACACGACGGACGGTCGTGTTCAACTTTTAATTGAATCCAGTTACCTTCTGCGTCGATAGGCGAAACTTCTTTAATAATTACACTCGGATCAGGTGGGGAGCAAAATGACGATTGGAGCGGATAATGACGGTTAATACATTTGAACACTCAGAACAAACAATTATCAATGATGATACAGCGAATTTTTTGTAGTTTGTAGGGCGCCGTTGAGTGTGATGCGTTTATTTATTTATTATTTATTTATAAACTAGCTTGTAAATGCAGCATATTGAAGGTAGAATAATATGTAATAATGGATCTTGACAGATTGATGGTAATGGTTCTAATCGGGGGTACCACGGTTATGTGATGGTGTTGAGTTTCAAATACTAGTATTTAAAATAATTAATGATAATATATTTTATAAATTACGGTAAAATAAAACAAACATTAAGAATTGAAAAAAAATTGTTACTTGTATATGTATGCATACATATATATGCTCTTTACCAAGTTTTTACACTCCTTAGCGTGGAAAATAATTTCTCTGACATCGCCCGCCTTATGGTATGATATAGCAGGATTTTCAGAATAAAATCGGCTAGGATCAGAAATTGATTTTTTTATTTTATAATTTTTTAGATCATTTTTCTACTTATCGTCGTTCACTTTGGAGGGGTACATGTCCCTTGTGACCTCTTCGGATCGCGCCTGTATCTGCCAATCAATAATGGCAAATTGGCGACTAAAGCTTTGCGAGAAAAAGACATCTCTGTTATGAAAAGACATTTTTTAAAAAGATGTACATTTACAAACTCTACTTTAAAAGACAAAGGTGTTCCATTGTATTTTAAAACAATGGCGTTGACGGGAATATAATAATCCTTATTCGCTACATTGACCATTAGTTGTCTCAATATTTTGAACTTACTTAAATAACTCTAAAATACATATTTTACTAAAATAGCCTGCAGTTTGTGTTTACAGCTCGTATATGGACTAGCACGACCGGGGCAGTACCTCACTCTCACTGAATATTGGCTTGAAGTAGCTCATATACATTCATACGGCAAGTCAAAGAGCTGGAAGTCTAACCCACTCTCCCATACCTCTCCTTGTCTCCTATACCATTTAATAGTGTATTAATTTTAAGCTAGCAATACGTTTAAGGCTCAACTGGTGCTGCAAATATCTGTGATCAGCGGTGATACAAACTTCACCACCCCCTTGCACCCCAGTGTGGAATAATAGTACCCCGTTTTCTATTTTATACTTCATTATTATCACCCAGAGGTATGTGTATTAAGTTTTAAGTTAATACGACCACGAAATAAAATTTTGCATACAAACGTTTTTACCCCTTTTCACCTTCTTAAGGGCTAATAATCAAAAAACCCTTTCTTAGTGGATGCCTGCAACCTAAAAGCCACATACTGCCAAAATTTCAAGTTCGTAGCACCAGCGGTTTAGGCTCTGCGTTGATGAATCAGTCAGGACAAGTGATTTTATATATTTACTAGCAGTTGCTCGCGGCTTTGCCCGCATATATCTTGGAATTTCAGCTAATTAAATCTACCAGCGAAATTGTTACCGTTCCAGGTATTAATACCCCCTAGCGTCACTATAAGGGATGATTTTGAAATTCACATATATTAAGTTATTCCCCCTAAGTAATGTTTGTGCTGAATTTCAGGGTAATCGGCCAAAAAAATACATTTTCTCCATACAAACTTTACTACCCCCTTGCACCCCAGTGTGGAATAATAATACCCCGTTTTCTATGTTACATTTCATTACTTTCAACCAGATATATTTATAATAATTCCATGTATTTGCTCGCTTTCGCTTGTGAATTAAAGCAGCTCGTGATTGGCGTGAGTAAGGTGATATCGCTACCGGTACTGCAATTAAAGGAAACTGTCAGAGTAATTACATTTTGCAATTATTATATATTTTCATTTGCAGTTTTATTCATTTCAACTTATTTGTTTGCGACGTGAAACGAAACGCAAGACGGTTCTGTTATAGGGTTTATTTATGAAGCTATTATAAATATGGTTTTTAAATTAAATGATTGATTTATAGTGGTGTATTTTTGTAAACCGATTTGAGATGATTCAGTCTATCCATCTTAAAGTCCTATGTCCATCCTAATCGGATTCGCGTGTCCGTGTATCCACCCTGACTGAAGGGGAATTAGAATTTCATTCTGATTGCTCTTCCGACTTTTCACCCCAGGGTATAGTGAAATATTAAATACATTTTATTAGAATTTCTTTAAATAATTAAATAATTCTTTTTAATTAAATGTAATAATTAAATTAATCATGCCTGTACATAGTCGAAGGGGATAATCGAAAGAAAATGAATATACGGTTTCGCGATTCCGAATATCTCCTTTATAGTGGATAAACGGAATCATCCCAGAAAAAGAGTAAAAAGCTACTTTTTTTAAAAAAATTCATTCCTGAATCTGAATTTATTATATTTTATAAGCTGTTGTCATTAGACACTTTTTTGATTACTCGAAAACGGCTTGATCGGTTTGGTTATTTCTTTTTTGTTTTAAAGCGTATATTTTTAGATTTGTCTCGTAGAATTTACATTAATATCGGTTCAGGAGTTTGGTTTTAAAATCAAAATAACTGGAATATGTATGTCATCAAAGAAAACATAATTACCTAATTGCTTACGAAGCCGATTCTCCTTTTTAAAAAAGTCTTACACAGGATATTAAATTTGTAATATTTTTTACGTAGTCAAGCTTTTTCTATTTACTTAACTCTACGAAGCAAGCTCTTGCATATTTTTAAAACCGCTCATTTTAGAGAATCATTCGGAAAAAGCCAGTATCTTATTCTGAATTTGCATAAGACTCGTTTTACCGTATCATTATCATCAAGTTTCAGCGATTCTTCATCACAGAGACATTAACAACGCAGGCAATAAGCGACCTAATGACATACCATCTATTTCAAAGTGTTCGTTATTCGCCTTATTTATGATAATGAAGTCCTTTCATGACATCTGATTATATTATAGATGAATAACAAACAAATATAGGCCTTAAAACCATGGGATAAAGTTACGGCTTTTAGGTCTAAAATGAGGTAACTTTTACGTAACGATATTGGAATAATATTCTAATTTGGAAATGTGAAAATTTTGATATTTGATAAGTAATAGACATCCTTTGTTAAATTTGAAAATGGAAAATGAAACATTCGCCATGTATACAGGCTGAATTTAGTAAATGGCGTGGTAGACCAATTTAGATAAAAAGTGAAAGTGCGTTATTAGTTTTTTTAATTATCGTAACAATCAGAACCGCTGATTTTGATAAAAAAAAGTTTCCCATATTATTGCAACATTTGATAGTGTTACTTATAAGGATCAACTTTTGGGAAGTGATAGTATACGGCACATTAAAGTATAATACCTATCAATACTAATATTATAAAGCTGAAGAGTTTGTTTGTTTTAATAGAACTCAGGAACTTCTGGTTAGAATTGAAAAATTCTTTTTGTGTTAGTTATTTATTGAAGGCTATAGGCTATATTACATCACGCTACGACTCATAAAAGTGAAGCAGTAACCATAAACGCGAGTGAAATTGCGAGGGACAGAGTTTTTTATAAAACGCTTTTAAATTCATATATTTTTCGCTATCCTTTACAGTTTCCGATTTGGCTTATCACGCCAAGTTTAAAAATTCATACCATAAATGGATGCTGATAAGCAATAATTCGTCAACCCACAAAGAGTCAAATTCGGAGATATTGGTGTATTTTGATACTGTATTACATATTTAACGTTATTAAAAAATTCAAGTCATATAAATTTATTAAGAACGGAAAAAAGTGAATTAATGGTTTCGAAATTCATGTGCGTTCCACATTTTGCAATTTACATTTTGATAATGTATTTAATATATCAATCTGTTTATAATTCATTATTCATTTTATCAAAAATGAAAAGAAAATATGGATATATACTTCTTCAAACAAATTTATTGAGAAAAGATTTGATATCTTTAGACCCAATTTTCTCAAAATGAAGTCCGTGTGGCTTGACACAGTATTGCTTATAAGTGTCCATATAAGTATTTTGAAAATATATAAATTTCATATTTAATATAACGGGTCTTATCGCGATAACTAATAGTACATGTATGTTCGCGCGAACCGATTGTGTTAGTCTAGTGTGCTCCCAGCATTATAATAACGGTAAAGACAATATTAATATTGTGAGGGTAGGCGAAGAAAACTCGCGCACTCGTCGCCGGAGGGCGCGCGGTACACCAGTCAGCTCTTGACCACGGCGAATGTAACTTCGTCGAAACGTCGGGCAATAAAAACGTATTACTACTATTAGTTATCGCGATAAGACCCGTTATATTAAATATGAATAGTATAAATCGCGAAAGTTTAAAATATATAATATATAAATTAATATAACATCGTTGAAGTAGAGCTTATCTGTAACCTACTGAGTACGATTTGTATTCAGGCTGGTTAGATCAGGGCAGTACCCTACTCTCACAGAATATCGTCATGAAGCTAATACAACTGCGCTTCGTATAGTTAGTAATGGAGCTGGAAGCTTAACCCTTTCCTCCCTATTCCCTTTCATCCTTTAAACTGGCAACGCATATGTGACTCCTGCCTGAAAGTTACCAATTTTTTCATTAAAAAAATAAAAATAAAATATAATTTATGTATAGTAACAGTAACATGCGAGCTTGATACAGTACCAATGAACAGTACTTATCAAATATTTACAGCCATAAAAAATAAATATTACATTTCGTGGTTTATCGGAGTAACAATAAAGATATTTTTAACGGTCACTTTGAATCCATCGTAAAAGATTAGAAAATTAGTAATCTTTCCTGAAATTTTATTACTGTACAATATTTTTATAAGGTCAGCGGATTGATCGCCATTTTATTGAGTAACTGATAAAGTAACCGTGTTTCTGTCAATCTTATTTCAATAGATATTTTTTTACTTTGATTTTTACGATTGCCTAAAAATATACATGTACATAACAACATATATTATACATATATGAGCACATTTTGTTTATTCTACCATGTAAACTAATACTTTAACCGATATGCCTTATATGTAGATGAAATTTGGAAGTTGTATTTTTAGATAAACTACAATTTGACAGACACGTTGGCGCAGTGGTAACTGCAACTGACTCAAGCGCTAATGGTCGCGGGTTCGATCCCCACTCACGGCAAATGTCTGTAGTGGCCATACGGATGTTTGTCGTCGTCTGGGTGTTTGTGTTGATGTTGTGAGTGTTTCTGGATCCCGACACAAGGTCACGCGACCTTAATGAGGGCCGTTGAGTGTGATGCATTTATTTATTTATAATGATATATGGAATAATAAAGTAGCAGCCTGTAAATGTACTATTGCTAGGCAAAGGTCTCCTTTCCTACTAAAGAGAATGTTTTAGAACTTAAGCCACTACGCTGGTCCACTGCGGGTTGATGGATATACATGTGTCAAAATTTCTCCCGGCACATGCAGGTTTCCTCACGATGTTTTCCTTCACCGCCGAGCAAGAGATGAATTTAAACACAAATTCACTTAATTTCCTTTTTGATTATACCAAATTCAATTTCTATTTTCAACTGCAAATTAGTTAGGGGACGTCCATAAAATACGTCGCAATGAATTTAAGTATTTCCTCGACAAAGTCTCCCCAGTGTCACACTTCGTCACGGTTGTCAAATACAAATTCAAAATTTACTTTAGTATTTCTTCCTCTCACGTTAAATTTCGGTTCATTCTAATTTGGTGGATGTTAACGATTGCTACGCTGAGACTGTTTGCTGGTTAGAATAAGTTGACTTGGCTAGCTTGGTTGGTCCTGGCTAGCACCGCTTAGTTTCAAGTGCTTCTCTGTCCCTATTCATTTCGTGTTCTGAGGTGAAGGAAAACATCATCATGGTAAAGAAACCTTCATGTGTTGAGAACAATTCTGATACAAGTATACCGCCGACCTGCAATGGAGTACTGTTGTGGACTAAGCTCTCAACGTTTTTCTTAATAGGAGATGAGGCCTTTCTCCAGGAGGGTGGCGTTTACAGGCAACATATAGTTAAAGTTCCGCTTTTATTAATCATAGCATAGTGTTTTATAGCTTTTGAAATAGATACATTATCTAAAACAAAAACAGTTTTCGAAATTGTTCATTCATTTAGTGCTAAGTATGGGTTACCTGGAAAGTTTTTCTGGAGTTTTGAAACAATTGGTGATCTTAAAGATTTTGACATATTAACAAATATATACCAAATTTTTTAACTTCCGGAAAATCCAGACAATACTACCAAATGACTATGCTATATAATATAGGCATAATGACATAGATTTGTGTATCTGCAATTGCGCGTTTATACAAAGAAACTCTTCAATTTGAGATAGATTAAATGTTAACGTGGATTAAAAAACTCGTCTGTTTAATGAAAAACGAATTCGGCTATAGCATTCGGATAGTCACATGATTATTTTTTTATATACAGGGTGTCCCTAAAGGTAACGATTAACTTGAAGGAGATTATGGTCTAGATCTTCAGTCACTTTCGGATGCAGAGATAGTGGTCATTTTGTATAAAGTATGAAAGATCTAAAATAAAAACAGTTTAAATGCCTGAATCCTTTTTCGTTCAGATGTCATATAATACACGTGTCCGTAATGTAATTTCTCTTACATCCTACCTAAGAAACGTGTCATCATTAGAGTATCGTGTTTCTCCAAATAATAATTTTATCTCATAATATTAATTATCACTATAAATATAAATATTATCATGTCTTATCTATTATTTTTTATTCTTCCTTATTAATTCATGTAAACCATATCATTTTTATAAATGCGAAAGTAACTCTGTCTATCTGTTTGTTTGTTGCGTAAAATTCTGAAACACTTTTGACAAATTATGGTGTAAAGATATGTAGTTTGGCTAAATTAAGGGGTGATGTGGATTATGGGGATGCAAAATATTACACAGACGATTTTTTATATAATAATAAGTCTGACTTTTAATATTATGACTAATTTATTATATTTCTCTTGTTTCAGGTTCGTATGCTCTTTATTTCGTCGTATCTAAGGTAACATATCAACATAATTATATCAGTAATTAAGATCATTTATTAATATTAATATTGCTGACTTAATGAAACTCCTATGAATCAATTTAAGATAGAATCATGGATCAGTATACTTATACTTTTTTTTGAAAATAAACATCTACTAACGATAGTAGTTTCTTAATTGGACGCTGATAAGCAATACTGTGTCAAGCCACACGGACTTCGTTTTGAAAAAATGGCGTCTGAAGATGTCAAACCTATTCTTATAAATGTGTTTGAAGACGTATATATCCATTTTTTTGCAATAATGATAATGATAACGGTATAAATAATTTAAAGCAGATTGTTATAACATGAAGATTTATCTAATAATAACATTTTCAAATATATTATTTTATTGTTTACTGTAAAATATTTAGTACTTTTTTCCGTATTTATTTAGCTTAGATGACTTAATAAATTTATGAATAACGTCAAACACATTACGCAGATCAGAATACATCAATATCTCCCTATCAGCATCCAGTTATTCGCGAATCTGCATTGGAGAAGCGTGGTGAACTAAACTCTTAACTTTTACCTTAATAGGAGAGGAGATCTTTGCCCAGCTGTGGGACATTTACAGGCTGTTACTTATTTATATATTTTAAACTTTCGATATTTATACTATTCATATTTAATAACTAATGGTAGTAATACGTTTTTATTGCCCGACGTTTCGACAAAGTTGCATTCGTCGTGGTCACGAGCTGACTGCGACTTAGTTATCACGATAAGACCCGTTATATTAAATATGTTACTTATTTATTTAATGCATTGAAGCAGCGAGAAAGATTACATTCCATGATTACATTCATGGCTTTTGCCTAGTATTGGGATATGTACAAGCCGTATTTCCATATTAACAAATGCAAAAATGATTGGTTGTTTTCACAACACATAATCACTTTGAGGCTAAACAATATATGAATAAATAAAAGTTTATCACTTTTTTATGATCAAACATCATTTAAAGGGCTTGTCAGTCAGTCTTAGCATTTACCCAATATTTTTTTGCCAAGGTCTACTTACTATTTTAATCTCCTTTTGGCATGAAACTGATTAATAGTATTGATATAGAGTGACTAACTTCCACAATCCTTCAGGCTAAGTTAATTATTCTTCATACCAATAATCGAGATCGATATTTTTACATTTTTTTTATCTTACCCCTTCGCCATTGCCAAGATTTCTCAATAAAAAAATGTCCCCGTTTGAGGTTTGAATTGTCAAAAATCCGTTATTAGCTGATGTCTCTTAACTATAAATTATCGAGACCTACATGCTAAAATTAAGCTTTAGATACTAAGTATGATTCGAAATTTCGTGTTACGTTAATTAATGAATGAATGAGACACCTTTCGCTTTTATATTATACTAGCAGTTACTCGCGGCTACGCCCGCGTATATTTTGGAATTTCTTTCCAGGATTTATTACCCCCTAGTGTCATTTTAAGGGATGATTTTTAAGTTCTGGTATACATATATTTAATTATTCTCCCTAAATAATGTTTGTGCTGAATTTAAGGATAATCGGTCAAAAAAATACATTTTCTCCATACAAATTTTACTACCCCCTTGTACCCCAGTGTGGAATAATAGTACCCCGTTTTCTATTTTATATTTCATTACTATCATCCAGAAGTATGTGTATTATGTTTTAAGTTAATACGACCACGGAATAAGATTTTGCATACAAACGTTTTTACCCCTTTTCACCCTCTTAGGGGTGAATAATCGAAAAACCATTTCTTAGTGGATGCCTACAACCTAAAAGCCAAAATTTCTAGTTCGTAGCTCCAGTGGTTTAGGCTGTGCGTTGATGAATCAGTCACCCCAAGTGATTTTATATATATAGATAGACAGAAACAAATATAATTAAATGACACAAACACAAATTGTGATCCGCGAACTGAATAATATGAGTTATTTGTCGACATAAAAACACATCTATTAATACGAAACTAGAAGGCTCTCCTTCCAATCTACTATCAAGAAAAGAAATCTAAATATAATATTAATTACACCTCGAGAAATAATGACATAAAAACGAGAATCTAAAACTGCGTATTGCCCCCAATTGAAGAATTTGCAAATTAACAAAGCAAGGTCTTATAATTGTTGCAACAATGGCGATACGATATGATGAATGGGAAAATATTACAATTGATGGACAGAAAAATAGATCTAATTAAAGATTAGACATAATTGTAATAACCTTCTGATTCAAGATGTACGACCTTCACATGAAATTAACTTAGTCGTATTATATTTACAGATAATAACGAAAATGATATCGTTATTTTGTTAAATGTTTAAGTCGTTCGAACAATATTTCTATTCATATATTTTTAACTTTCGCGATTTGTACTATTCATATTTAATATCATATAACGAGGTCACCACGACGGACGGAACTTCGTCGAAACATCGGGTAATGAAAAATGTATTACCACTATTAGTTATCGCGATAAGATCCGTTATGTTAAATATGAATATTTCTATTTGTTTGGTTCTTGTAAAAATTGTTTTTAATTTCTAACGCAATGGTGTTAGCTATAACGCTGTTGGCTTTGTCTGTCTGTGGTATCGTAGGACCGATATAGATAGACAAATTTCAATGCGATTTATCATTTAATGTTCTGAATTCTGAAGTTAACGTAATCAGAAGTTTCATAGTTTCTTGGGTAAACGTCTTTGTACCGTTTAAAATCATCGACTCAATTCCTGATCGAAGTTTTTATCTTACAAGGGACATTTTTCGCAATCTCTTACCTTTCTTATCACCAACTAATCTTTCGACAAATTTATAATATAATTCACGCTTAATATTAAAGTGACCGAATTCAAAAATTCGCCTTTTTGAAAAAAACGGAAAAAGTTCGCACTTAGGATTTCGGCCGTTGGCCGTTTATTAAGATTAGAATAGTTTTTTATTTTTTTTAATCATAGATTTTGAAACACAGATTTGTCTGAAACTAGACTAGACTGTTATACAGTTTAACTAACTCGATTCAAAGATATTTTTATTTTTTTAGTAAGTGTGCGATATGTATATTAGCCCAATTTATTAATTAGAAAAAGGAGAATGTACATATATATACAGGTTGAGTTTCTGAACTGGACGTGGACTTCCAGGACCCTGGGGTCCGATTTCGTTGAAAACTAAAACTGCATCATTAGTTTTTTTATTTTTTTTTTTCCTACCCGTTAATCGAAATAAAATTTGAAAAAAAGACAACGCCCTATATTATTGCACCATCTGATAGAACACTATCAATAAGTAACAACTTATAAGAATCGTATTTTAGAAAGTAATACGAGTTGTATACGGCAAACTATAGAAAAGGCTTTTTTTACAAAATGCGATAAAAGATATAAAAAGAATGTGTAACTAAGGAGCAAACGAAGTCGGTAAAATTAAGTTTTTTAATTAAGCATTTTACGCCCTTCAATTGGTAATTATTAATGAGTCTAATTTACAATTCATCGCTATGCAAATTTAGCTTAAAATGATTAATGGTAATTTAATAATAGAATTTGAAAGAAATCATTTTTTTACGGAAATCATGCTTGAATTATTGAAGCATTTGATATTCGATTAATTCTTTTTTGAGTAAGAATAATGATGGTACCATTTCTTATATTATTTCATTTGGAAATATTTCGCCTTTTTAACTAACTTCCCAAAAATGGAGGAGGAGGAGGTTCTCAATTTATTAGGGACTTTTTATGTTTGTTTCGATGTGATTCTTTTTTTTTGTTGGAAAGGGTTTATTAGGATGACAGGCAAAAGTTTAATTAGACTAACAAAACAATTGACGAGTTTGTCAAATATGGAAATGGGTACAGATTTTTAACAGCATATGAACGTAACATATTCATAATTATATTATACCATTGTCTCATACATATTTGTAAGCCATCATTTTCTCGTGAATCAAGTTTTTCTCTTAAAATTATGTGGTCAGTTACCTCTCGTGGAGCGCGTTGAAACCCGTCTTGTCCAAACGAAGATACAAATCCTGCATGAATAGTGTCAAAGCCGACACGTTTGTCCGTCCGTCCCTAGTAAAAAATTCCACGCGCGTCTCCCCTGCCCTGACTCTGAATTAATCGCGGCATTATTCAAATACAAGAAGGCTGTCTTTCCAAGGTTCAACAACCATTATGATATAGGTTAGATGTATAAATTCTATGACATCGTAATATTTCAAAACTGTTTTTAACTGTCGCCTAGCGCTCGGAATTTGACCGTAGTTCATTAAATTTTCAACGGATTCCAAGATCGACCACACATAATCTATTCTCAATTCGACCATAGACTTAAACAATAAACAAAAGAGTATATATGGCTGTGTGTGTCAAATACACTGTAGTGTGTGTAATGTTTTTTTTAATTGTTGTTTTGCATCTTTTATTCTTCATTAAAAATTATTCTACATATTTTATAATTGTAACACATATAATATATAGGATAACATGATAAATAATGATATTATCTACGTATTAGATGTATTATAAGTTTGTGGATTTTGGCACACTGAATACCGACCACTTTGGACGACGTCGCCTAGCAACTAGCTAGCGACTGGTTATGACAGGCGAACGTATTTTTAGGTCAACAAGTGACGTTAAAAACTTTGTCAAGGTTGGAAATGTATACATTTTTCTAACATAAAATAGTCTGAATATAACATGTATACTTATAAATATCATTATTGATAACAAATTATCAGATATAATGAAATAATAAATTACACTAATAAAAATGTCAAATATTATCTAAATTCCGCACCGACAACAATAAGCATGTAATAAGGTATGATTAAATTGATAAGAATGACGAATTTTATCAATAAAAGAAAACGGGGCCGAAGCCAAATATTTCCAATAAATACTATGAGAATTTCATATTGGGTATATTGGTTTACATGGTGGTTATATCCAAGTTATTCGTAAATGTATATAAGAAAAATAAAAGCCTGAAAAAGTCCCCATTATGGACAAAGGCTTCTCTATCCTATTAAGTTGAAAATTTCGAAGGTTACCACGCTGCTCAACTGCGGGTTCGGAGATATACATGTGTAAGAATTTCTCCCAGCACATGCTTCCACACGGTCTTTTCCTTCACCGCTGAGAACGAGATGTAGTTAAACACAAATTTAGCACTTGAAAACCCAACGGTGCTTGCCGTGGTCATCGGTTGAGATCGATGTTTTCAAACGATGCATGTATTCACAAAATTTTAAAACAGGAACTATCGAGTTTCTTGCCAGTTCTTTGTGGTAGAATCTACATTCCAAATCCGTGGTAGCTTCCTGAGTTAATTTTTTTTTTGGTTTCTATTTTGACAATTCAAGCGTTTGTAAAAGGCTACTTGAATAAAGTATATTTTGATTTTGTCACTTAGGGCTCCGTACCCAAAGAATGCTAACGAGACCCTATTACTAATCTGTCCGTTTGTCTGCTAGCGGACTGTATCTTATGGCTGGTCAAGTGCTAGTAGGATTGTATAAATTTGTATTTTAGACTAGAATTGAAAATTAAAAAAAATCCCGACAATCTATTCATTCATACCATATCTACGAGCACACAATACCTCTGCTGTATGTCGGTGAGGAGTTGTGTATCATGCTGATCCTGGCTGCAGCATCAGACCAAGAATTCCATAATTTTGTTTCATGTTGTATGTATAGGTGTTGAAATTTTAGGTCACACATTTTTATGAGTAAATCAAATACATATAGCGCAACTATTCCTACTGCAGCTAAGAAGAAGAGCTCATGATCTTGAAATGACTGGACCGATTTTGGTAGAAAATATCTCGAAGAACCATCGCTAGAAAATCCTCTTTCAAATAAAAAAAACCGCATCCAAATCGGTTCACACGTTTAAAAGCTACGGTGTCACAGATAGACACACAGACACATAGCGGTCAGACTTATAACATGTCTCTTTTTGCGTCGGGGGTTAATTAAAAAAGCTGGCAAACGAGCCGGCGGGGCACCTGATGTTAACTGATCAGCTTCCCATATTAACATTGGCAGCTCTAGAGGCCGTAAAGCCTGCTTCAGAAATATGGGATGAAAAGAAATAAGGAAAGGACCATTCCTCTACATTTTGAATATTATATGATTTGATATGAACAAAATAAGTATACGTTTTTGCTATCATTCGCAACATATTCATTAGTCAGAGCCTTGACTCGTTGAGTTTAATAGAAAAGGCATGTCATGCGGTTTGAGAACAATTGCTCTGATGTCCTTGACCCTTGTACCTTCGACTGTTAGAATTCATTTTCTCGTATTACTCGCCGTGAAATAAGATATTAGGATAACGTAACGCATTGTTACCTGTTTTTTAATTGATTTCAAAATAAAGGAGAATCTCAATTCGTAACGTCTCTTTTTTAATGTTTTCTCAGAACTCCGTCATTTCTGAACCGATTTGGGTAATTATTTTTTTGTTTGATGACAGATATAACGTTAGAGTACCTCTAGAGTATTGGTCATATAACAATCGAAACGGATATGATTGAAAAATGAAATTTGTGTTGTTGATCATTTTAATGCAGGTGAAACCATGAAACGCGACTAGTTAATTAAACTGATGTAATCATTATATTTATCTAGGAGGTAATCTCTAAAACTACTGATTCGTTTTGACGAAATCTTCTTGCGTTAGATAGCCCGTTTATTGATGAAGGTTATAGGCTATATTATATCATGCTAAGACTCATAAGCAGTAATCATTAACACGAGTGAACCGCAGCTAGTATGATATAATCGATTAAAAACAATGCAAACAGGAAAAATGCTTAGCATAATGTCTAGGATAAATATAAATTAAAAGTTATGTTCAAATACTCATGGTATTTACATTGTTATTACTGTGGATGATTAAATATAATAAAATGTGTTTAAATTATTACAAACGATTCATACATGCTTAACACGTGACTAAAGTGCAATTTAGTTACATGTAATGTATTACATCTTTTTACACGACTGACCACGTTTGTGTGTACATTTCTTTGTTTTTTATTATTATATGTAGCGAAATAACATGCAGATAATTCTCTTGTGTTACGTCGCACGCTCAGTTTCAAAATAATAGAATTCATTAATTTTTGAGCACAATACGTAACAAAACGCTTTTCTTACGGCCTTTTATTTAGACATTAATGTTTCAAAATGAAAAGGATTTTTTTTAAATCATAGATTATAAATCACAGAATTGTGCGAAATTAAATTTAATTACTAACTTAGCTTACTTTTACCTATTTTTTTAGGGTTCCGTACCTTAAAAGGAAAAACGGAACCCTTATAGGATCACTTTGTTGTCCGTCTGTCTGTCTGTCTGTCTGTCTGTCTGTCTGTCTGTCTGTCTGTCTGTCTGTCTGTCTGTCTGTCGGGATGTCAACCCTTTTTTCTCAGAAATGCATAGACGTATCATGTTGAAATTAATATCGTATACTCAAGTCTACGATGACATGCGGCCGTGAAAATATTAAAGTTCTAAGTCAACGCGATCAAAAGATAATGGAAAATATGTCGTATATTTTGACCATTTTAGCGTTTTCGCAAGGGAATCAAAACCTATAGGGTACTTCCCATTGACCTAGCACGATGAAATTTGGCAAGAAGTAAGATCTTATGGTACAAATAAAGGAAAAAATCTGAAAAGTGTAAATTTTTGTATGTATGTTTGTCTGTTTGTAAGTTTGTCTTTCAACCTTTTTCTCAGAAACGCGTGAAGGTAACAAATTTTTATCAACGTCAAGTACTCAGAGTTGTAATTACTAAGAGCTGTGAAAAAATCAAACTTCTAAGTTAACGCAATCAAAAGATACGGTCATTTATATCACATATTTTAAGTATGATAGCGTTTTTAACGTTTTCGCAAGGGAATCAAAACCTATAGGGTACTTCCCATTGACCAAGCATTATGAAATTTGGCCAGGAGCAAGGTCCTTTAGTATACATAAAGGAAAAAATCCGAAAACTGTAAATTTCTGTTCGTGTGTCTGTCAGTCTGTACGTCTGTCTTTCAACCTTTTTCTCAGGAACGCGTAAATGTATCAAGTTGTAAATTGATCAAGCGGAAAATATATTAATCTTAGAATTAAAATTATATGTACTTGTAACAAATTAACATAGAAGTTGACCATGGTCAAAAAAAACTATTTTACAAACACTGAGAAGAAATTTGTATCAATACGAAAACATTAAAAAGCAGCAAACCTTTATAAACAACGCAATGCAATCTATATATCGCAGCTAACAAAATGATAGCGCGATGCAGCGTACAGCTAATGCCATCTATTACAACATTATGACATTAACTGTGATATAATTCTGCTCGATTAATAAAATTTTTTATTTTAATTATTATTTAAACGCGCTAAAAATTATAAAATAAACTTTTCATCTAAAAGTTTTATCGTCGATTTATTAACGTCATTACGTTATTAACATTCAATATAAGAGCTTCACGCGATTTGATTTAAGTACTCGTATTGACTTAGTATGAACATTTTAAAATTAAATTAAAACAGATCGAGTTATTTTATTTTCTTATTTATCTACACATATAAGTCTTCTGGTTATTAGTAATATAATTAGTTATTTATAAATAAACAATTAGTTTTGTTCGAATTAAGGACTAATTATTTTCGTCTTGGCAACACTAATATATATTTCGATATTTTGATTGATAATGTAAATCTAAATATTTTACGAACGTAGTGCAGGGGTAGTGGAGTGTAGTAGAATATTAATAAAAATAAAACGAGAATAAAATAAAATATAATTATGTTGTTAATGTCAAAGTCAACAAGTTAGTTCATTGAAATTGTCAAGAGATGGCGCTAGATGTATCCTGAATCGCGCTATAACTTTTTTTTTTGAAAGTATAAGGTGTATTAGTACTTAAAATAAAATTTTGTGTTTCCATGGATTGCATCCATGATCGTGTTTTAAATTAAAGTGCTCCTAAGTAGTTTCAAAATAGTTTTTGGGACGTGATCCATATTTACATAATATTTGATTATATTTAAGCGACTTCTAAAAAGGAGTGTTTTCAATTCGACCTTGTATTTAATTTTTTTTTATGTTTGTTCACCGATTACGCCGCCATTTGGGTACCGATTTTCAAATTTTTTTTTTTTGTTTGAAAAGGTGGTCCCACTGTCTTCAGGTCAGAATCAGATGATGGGATCCTGGAGAAATTGAGGGAACTCCTCAAATATTATAGGCAAGCGTATACCGATTTAGGTATTTTTGATAGTAACTTAAGTTGGAACTGATGATGAAGACCACAAATGGCGTAGATGGGTTAGTCTTATATAGATTTCTATAAGTTTGTACGGAACCCTCGGTGCCCGAGTCCTACTCGCACTTGACCAGTTATTTAATATTAGTATAGATCTAGAAAATGTTTACACCATAATTGGATGCTGATAAGCAATAATGTGTCAACCCACAAATAGTGAAATTCGGAGGTATTGATGTATTTTGATACTGCATCACCTATTTAACACTATTCAATAATAAATAAAGTAATATAAACAAAATAAGTACGGAAAAAAGTTTCTTAAATATTTTTTTCGAATTTCAAAGTCGTTCCTTATTTTGTAATTTATACAATAATCACATATATTTAAAAACTTTTAATTAGATAATATATTAAATGTAACAACCTGCTTTTAATTAATTATACCTTTAATCAAAAAAGAAAAATATATATTCAAACACATTTATTAAGAATTGGTTTGACATCTTTAAACGCCATTTACTCAAAATGAAGTTCGTGTGGCTTGACACAGTATTGCTTATCAGCGTCCAATTAGCCTCTAATATCCAAAATTGCTGAGATATCAGAGATTAAAGAGCTACAATACACATCTAATTATACTAATAGTCGCCTAGCGGTCAAAATTCGACCGTAGTTCGTTAAATCGGCAACCGATTTCAAGATTGACCACAGATAATCTATTCTCAATTTGACCACAGACTTTAATAATTAATCAAATAGTATACATACATACATGTATGTGTCAAATAGTAGAGAGTGTAATGTTTTTTTTTAATTTGATTTAATATATTTTTACGCATAATTAAAAATATATATTAGCATTCGTCTCGGCTTCTATATAAACTATGAGTGTGAGAAATTTGGTACTCCTCCATATGCGCAATTTTTGTAAAAAAGGATACAAATTTTTTTCCTTCACGTTGTAATATATAGATTATTCATTATTGAATAGGGAAAATTAAAGAAGAATCGGAATCGTTGTTTATATAAACGAGTCTAAACAAACCTTATTTCTCGATATTAGGTCATCGAATACAATACTTCATTGAAGTCACACAAAGCCCGGCATTGTTTTATTCGGTATTTCTAAACAGACTAATCGTTTTACTATACGTGTATATAAAATTGAGCTGTCTGTATATGAGTTCGTAGTTTCTTAATTTATCATTATGTTGGTAGAGAAACATACTGGAAAGCATTTTTTGTAACTATTACTGCTAACTTTTACCTATTCATAATATTAGTTTGGATCTAGAAAATGTCTACACCGTACTTAGCCTCTGCTATCCAAGATTGCAGAGCGCTACACACATCTAGTTGGATACTGATAAGCAATAATGTGTCAACCCACAAAAAGTAGAATATGGAGATATTAAATAAATAAACGCATCACACTCAACGGCCCCCATTAAGGTCTTGTGACCTTGTGTCGGGAGTCCGGAAGCATACACAACACTAACACAAACACCCAGACCACGACAAACATCCGTATGGCCAATACAGACATTTGCCGTGAGCGAGGATTGAACTCGTGACTGTTAGCGCTACAGTCAGTTGCAGTGACCACTGCGCCAACGTGTCTGTCTATGTATTCGATGACCTAATATTGATTAAAATTTAAATGGGACCAATCTGAAAATTTTCCCATTCAATTTTTTTTTTAAAACGATGACGGAGTTTTGAGGTAACAAACATTTAAATAAAACGTTATTGAGAACTTTCTTTTTTTGAAGTCGATAAACGTAAACCTGTTAGTTTGGACCAACGGTCAAACTTCCAGCTACAAATAAATTTACTTAAAAATATTACTCACTATTCTTACTTCTTAAGTACTGAATTTTATGTATGATTTACGTTATGTTGTTAATAATTAACAATCGATGCTGCCAGACACTTCCCATGGGCGGTCATTTCCGCCAGACGCTTTCAAATCCGTAAAAGAATAACGTAATCTTAGTTTGAATAATTATATGTGATATTCAGTGAACTATTATGATACTATGACTGTTATGGAATATTTTTGAAGTTCTTACTAATATAATAAAATAAAAAAAAGTGTTGTAAATAATTCGAAAAACTTTCTTGTAAATTTCAGATAAATATTAATTCAATAAAATTATGTTAATAAATACGCAGGATTCCGAAAAGCAATTGATTAAAAAATAAACATATTTATCAAGGTTTTCTTTACTAATATATAAAGCTGAAGAGTTTGTTTGGTTGATTGTTTGCTTGGACGCACTAATCTCGGGAACTACTGGTCCGATTTGAAAAATTCTTTTAGTGTTAGATAGCCCATTTATCGAGGAAGGCTATAGGCTAAATATTATCACGCTAAGACCAAAAGGAGCGGAATACCAATAATGAAATGTTTTCAAATCGGGGGATACTTTCCTATTAAGAGAGTTTACGCTGCGTGCGCTGCGTAAACGGCTAAAGTTTCGCAAAAATCAGGTATGACAGAATTGTTCCCCTTTAAAATTTCTAAAAAAAAAATCCGCGACAGCATATATAACTAACTTTTAAGGTTAGTTCACTATAACCTTTTTTATGCTAACCAAATTTGTTATAAATAATACATTATTAGCCCAAAGTAACTATTCCACGCGGACGAAGTCGCGAGCGGAAGCTAGTTTTTAATAAAATTATTGAAAATAATATCTTTAAAATTCCTTGGGATCGTGAGCCATGTACGATTTTTCTCAGAATGTTTTTTTTCTCATTCCTTATGCTTTTTTTACCTATTCATAATGGAGATAATAAATAACAATACGTTCAAGAAATTTCAAATTAATATTAAAGACGAAAGAAATCTTAGGACTGCCATGGACAAGATTTTCAGTGAAATTGAAAATAAAAAAAAACCCCGACAAAAGATGCGTCCATTTCAATGAACCTCAACGCGACACTTCTACTGCAAGTTGGTGTGAAGCTGTGTAGGATATATCCTGATTCCAAATGATGCTGCAACATCAAGGTTACACAACTCTGTTTATAAATAAATAAATAAACGCATCACACTCAACGGCCCCATTAAGATCGCGTGACCTTGTGTCAGGGGTCCGGAAACACTCACAACACTAACACAAACACCCAGACCATGACAAATATTCGTATGGCCAATACAGACATGCCGTGAGCGGGATCGAACCCGCGACCGTTAGTGCTTTAGTCAGTTGCATGACCACTGCGCCAACGTGTCTGTCAATGTTTATCATCATCTAGGTAGCATTTTTCCCGGTTATACCAGCATCTGCTTTCTATTCTAGCCCAGATATCGACGAGTTACTGATTTTTATACAGAGCGATTGCCATGTGCAACCCCTGAAGGCAAGCCAGTAACCATTTAAACTAGAAAAAATTCCCTACTACAAGTAACGATCATTATCAGATGATTGTGATAACAACTGGGACCAACAGTTTTGTGTGCTCTCCGAGGCACGGGGGGACACAGGCAAACACCCAAACTACAAAACAAATATGAATACAAATACAAATATCTGTCCCGAGCGGGGATCGAACCCGCAACCGTCGGCACCACTACATCAGAGTGGTCGTCCGTTATGCAACTATATTGTTTTAATATAATTAATAGTATCATAAATTCTTTTATAGGTTAAGTTGGCTGGTAAAAAATGCTTTGGGTATAAGGTCGGCCCGCTTTTGTGTATTAAGAAAAATGAATGTAACATGAATCCGAAATGTTTGTTTTAACAGACTAGAAACGTTAATTCTGCTAGTGTTTTATAAAATTATTTTTAATTTCACCCACGGCAAGTAGTTTATCTCACGCTGTTTTGATAAAAGCATAACAAATCTAGTAGACTGCACTTCTGTAACACCTATTGAAATAAAATGTTTCATGAAAACATCGCGTTAAGAACACACGATGTTTTAAAGTGAATTATGTATTTATATTTGTTATACACACACACATAGTTATATACATATATACTATTATAAATGCGAAAGTTTGTGATTATGAATGTATTAATGCTTGTTCTTTCTTCACACAAAAACGCCTAAATAGATTCATTTTTAATATAACGGGTCTTATCGCGATAACTAATGGTAGTAATACCTTTTTATTGCCCGACGTTTCGACGAAGTTACATTCGTCGTGGTTACGACGTTGTGTCAGCTCGCGAATAATATAAATCGCGAAAGTTTAAAATATATGACTAAATAGATGTTGATTAAACTTAACAGTAATATAGCTATTCTAGACTTTTAAATACAGTAAAAAAAAAAAGTCATGTAATCCGTTTGATAACGTGAAATTATCTGACATTCTATATATATTTGAATTATAAAATTACATTTTTCTTCTTATTTTTAAAAATTTACAGCATTATTAAAATGAAGACTATAAATACAAAAACTTCTTAGTAGACGTTTACATCCGTACGATAACTTATACATGGACTACTTTTTTATATACCACGCGAGCAGTGTAAAAATTTTGGCATAATTTCAGAGATAGATATTAATTTACAAATTAAAAAAATATCCCATACCGCAATCAATATTACTCTGTACCATACTCTTTACTATCTGTAAAAGTTTTTACAAAATATGTTAAGCTATTTCCAGTGGTAATTAAAATATGATTTGTTTCGTTACCTAATTATATCAACAACTTCTCAATTAATAAAGGTGTTTAAGCGTTACGTGATAACACACATGCATACTCGTTCCACGTCATTAACTTTATAGTCAATAATATTAGCATAATTTAACTTAAAATGACTTGTAGTTCTTATTATAAAACTTATAACTTACTAGATGTCCCTTGCGGGGTTTCATTCGCGTTTATGGTTACTGCTTCGCTCCTATGAATCGTAGCGTGATGTAATATAGCCTATAGCCTTCCTCAATAAATAAACTATCTAACCCAAAAAAGATTTTTTTAATTCGAACTAGTTGTACCTGAAATTAGCGCATTCAAAAAACAAACTCTTCAGCTTTATAATATTAGTATAGATTACCTTAAACGATTATGTTTATAAGGACTTCTACTTATAAACCATAATGATTTAGCTGTGACTTCATCGTTTATATTAGTTAGAGCTACCGTCACGACATAGATTAACTTATAGATTTTGTATATATTAATTATATTTATTTATAGACTAGTTACATGACGTCACCTTGCTTTTGAAGGAAAACATTTTTGAGATTACGTAATATCTTGTACTTGGATGACATTCGTATTACAGTTAATTGGATTTTAAAATCAAAATGCTGAACCAATTTTGATGAATATTCTATGGGACCAATAGGAGAGTACTGTTTCAAACAAAAAAAAAGTCAAATCGGTCAAGCCCATTTCGAGCAATCGGCGAACATACTTAAAAAAGTCGCCTACGAATTAAAAACTCCTTTTTTGGAAGTCGTTTAAAAATAAAAAAATATGCAGCCATAGACAAAAGTGAAAACTTGAAACTTTTAAATTACTGTGAAATAATGAATATTGAAAATCCTAAATTCTCAGCATCGCAGTCCCTTTATCATTAGCGTGACTGTAACGCGAACTTATAAGACTTTTCTCTACCAAAAATCACTCAACGCCTAAAGACGCTTTCCCTTCGAAATACTTTAATCTAATAGATTTTTTAAAGGTTCTTTTTAGTTCGTCACTTCATAAATACGTCAATAAGTTTACTTTCATTTAAATTTAAAGTGCTGTGTTAATTTAAATATGCGCATGTATGAAGATACTTTGAATACTGGAAACATAGATTATGTTTTTATATTACACGAAAGTCTGAAATGTCAGTTCACTGATCTTAAAATCTATTTCGTTATGTGAAAATTTTAGTTCATTAGACTTCTAGACTAGTGGGTATAGGTAGAAACTAGTATTTTATAATATTTATATAAATATAGATAGATCAAAATACTTCAGTTAATTTTTCTCGTCTATTTTTCATATGAATTTTTATTAAACATTATTGTTATACTTATATATTATATCATTTTAAACGTTATTTATTGACAAGCCTTAGTGCTATTAAAAAATAAATAAAAAAATAGTGTTGTACCCACTGCGGCGAATTTAAGAAGGAATGTATTTTAAGTCATCCTTTACATAATTATTACAGTCTAATTTCGACCAATGAGCGAATAGTATATTTAAATCTGTATTCTAAAATCTCGACCAATGCCATTCGTTATATCACTTAAGTACAGACAGACGCACTAATTGCAATTGGTTTTATTATATGTGATGTAATGGTCAATAAATTATGACTATGAATACTAACTATATTTATGTTTAATTTTAATTCCACTAATGGATGACATCAACTATGGAATAATACGTAATGATGTACGTTGAATACGTGGCTAATAGTTGAGATAAGAAACAGCCTCCAAAAAGTAGTACACGTACACTAATATTATAAAGAGAAACGATTTGTGTGTTTGTTAGTTTGCTAGGCTCCAAAACTACTGGACCAATTTGAAAAATATGTTTGCATTGGTTAGCTTGTTTATTTAAACAAAAATAAAAAGATGGACATATGTATTCGTCTTCAGACAAATTTATTAAGAATAGGTTTGAGATCTTTAGACGCCATTTTCTCAAAATGAAGTCCGTGTGGCTTAACACATTATTGCTTATCAGCATCCATATATCCAATATTTGTAAATGTGTGTGTGTATTTGTTCCTATTTATATATAAAAAAAAACAGACAAACGACAAAGCTGGTCACCTGATGCTAAGTTTAAGGGCGTCCCCAGAACACCCTACCAAAGTTTCATCACAATCCGATTAATAGTTTCAAAAAGCATAAAGGACAAACACACAAACACTGATTTTTATTAATAAAGATAATCTTATAGTAGCAATGAATTTTTTTTTTCTTCAAAAATAATATTTTAAGAACCTTCCTAATTAATTCAATTTACGATATTCTACTACACGCCAGAACAAAAAAATTATTAATATTATGCGATAAAAGAGAATATTTCGTGATTATAATATAATCTTAATGACATTAAAAAAAAATAAAAATGAAATATGGCGCCATTCAATTTTTAACATGAATTTCAACATAGTGCCTAAATTCGATGTCCGTCGAACCGATCTGGCTCATTGATCTCTCTTTAAAAATGTCTCATGTATATTATAAATTATAATATTATAAAAACATAGCCAATCATATTATGTAACTGTAGATTTTATATAAATGAATTTTGGCATTCAGAATATCGGCCACTTTATACGACGTTGCCTAGCAACCAAATAGCGCGACTGAAATTAACAAGCGCGAGTATCTTTGGCCCAACAAGTCAATGGGTACAGATTTTTAACGTCAAATTATATAAACGTAACGTCGATAAAAAAATCAAATCTATTAATAATTGATGCAGTCATAAGGAAACAAATATTAAAAATACTAATTTAGAAACTCCTCCCATTTTGAAGTCGGTTAATAAATGCAAAAATAAATTTGTCGACACATTGTCATAACTAATTCGCTTAAGTGGTTTGTGAAAATAGTGCATAGCTTTAAAACCTCCCCTACCAAATCGAACTTTGTCTAAACAGTATGAAATAACGGTTCAATGACCTTTAAAAGCTGTGTACTGCGCACTCTTAAAAATATTTTATTAAAAAAAATGCAAATATAAGAAAAAAAAACGTTTATTTTTACAAAACAATGTCCGTAGGAGCACAGCCACTTGCAACTCTTAGTCTATATTTCTTCATTAAAAAAAAACTGCATAATATTTATATTTAGATTTTCATTAAAATTGTTATATATGAAAAAAAAATCATTAATATTGATCAGACTGTTAATTAAAATCGTTCGTGTACATTGCAATACTGAGTACGCACATTTTATTCGCAGCTTTACAATAACGCGCCCCTTTCCTGAAACCGGCTGTACCCTCAAGAGGGGGCCGAGCACGTGTGTATACGCCCCTCTCTTTCCCTCCCCGAACACAATCTATATCCCCGTCTCTCTCCAACACCAACCGATCAGCGCACGCATTGCAGGTGAATTCGCTTTTTAGTCTTTAGTTGCTCTCTGGCCGTGTCGTGGGCGGGACGCGTCGACTGTTTCCGTATTTCCCGCGAAAATTTACGCGCTATATCGCCGCTGGTATATTTTCTATTATTTTCTGACGCAGAAAAAGCGTTTCTCTCGTCGCTTTATGTTATGTTGATGTGTGACAATTCGTCTGTGTATTTTTGATCGTGTTTGCTAAAAGCTTTCAGTGAATTTATTTGTACTGTACTATAAGGCTCAGTGGTTCACGGATTTTCCGAGGACTTATCCTATACACGTGAGTATTTTTTTCGTGTTTGATTGTATTTGCATTAAAAATATTGTCTCTTTTTTTTATCGGAATTTCATGAATGCTTCAAAGATTTGTTCGTACATTAACGCGATTGCTAATTCGATAAAAGCTCGTAAAAGGGTAGGTTGATTTACTGAAACGATCTTTTAATGTTTTTTTTTATTTAATTACTCAGGGGTAATTTATGGAATAATTATATTAAAAGAAAATTCTTTGTTCTGTTATTCTGTTATTAATATTTTGTTTTTGAAATAATGTTATCATTATAGGGAATATTTCATAAAATTCGTAATATAACATGTTAAAACAAATATTTGCAAAATTTAAAAAAATAGATTGCACCATCTGCTAATTTTTTAAATACCGTTAAAGATTGCGTTTTATTTTTTTACTTTATTATTACAATAATGTTGGAAATTAAAACGTATAAATTTTGAAAAATATTCAGTTACACGTAAAGATAATTTTATGTATTTAAATATACGCAACGAGCGAACAAGTTAATCGAGTTGAGTACTCAAAAACCGACGCTTATCTCAAAAATGTTTTAAGAAAAAAAAAACTTATTTTAATAAATTGGAAACTTAAATAAAAAAAAATTAAGCTTTAATAGAACATTATAATTTATTCAGCTTTCCTTAAAAAAAATATGACATTTCTACCCGAATTAATAAAAAGCTTTGTATACGATCAGCATCTTATTTCAATGCATATTTTTCAGATTTTAGTATATAATTAATTAGGACCTAAAAAATAACAAGCAGAAAATAAACCGCGTTTTATAAAATCGTATATCCATGTACATAACGACAGTTCTCTTCAAAGTCGATTATATTTATTAACGAAAAATGATCACGAATATTTTTGTAAATACATAGTAACTTAAAAAATGACCATTAAAATACCGTAAGTATATTACTTTACGATAACTGTTTGTGCCCTATATTTCGCCCAAAGGATACGAATGCTGTCCAGAATATAGGTTATCACCATCCCTTTCATTCAGTTCTGTAGAGCCATTGCAACGTGAAAAAAGAAAAAACATACTCCACATATTGACAAAAGTGTTTGTAAGTGTGTGTGTGTGTGTGTATAAGATATATATGATGATAAGTTATAGCAAAAAAATATCAAATATTTAAAAATACCAGTTTTGATGCTATATAAAGACCGATAATTTATGTTTATGATTAAACGTTATAAAAATCGAAAGAAACTTTTATTCTATATTTAATATAATAATGCGAACAAGAACGGTAATTTGTGTTCCAAAACACACTAAAAATTAATACATTTTAAAGTAATAATTCTATATTTAAACAATTTCATAAATATAAATCCTCATCTGTATTCGAGTAAACACTTAATTCCCGACCAACTATTAATAAATAAAAAAGTCAACTCACAAAAAATTCGAATTTTAAAAATAAAGAAATAATTATAATAACACAAGAAGGAGGTGCAATTTATTTTTTTACACCTGAATCCGTTCGAAGTTTTTCTTGTCTTCGTATGAAAACTCGTAATTACTATAAATTAATGTTTTGCGAGAATACAAAAGCTGCTAATGAAGCAAAAACTGTGACAATGTAATTACTTTTGATAATAAAAAGATAGGTACTCCTATACAATGGTGTTTTGCTCGTCGGTTTTTATTTTATGTGTTAATCTTTATTTTATATATCCTTATTATTATAAATGCGAAAGTAACTCTGTCTTTGTCGTACGAAATCTAAACTTTTGAACGGATTGAAATGAGAGCCTGAAAAAGAACATCGATTTATTTTTAATACGATAAAAACCTGTAAGGGGTTGAAATAGGTGGTGAAAATTTGAATGGAAATTAAGGTACAAAATTGAAACTTATTTTTTAGCCTTTTTATTATATATAAATAAATTCGCCATTCAAAGTTTGTAAAAAACTTAGACTAAAGAGAATTAAAAAAATCCGTCAAATTCCAAAGTTAACGGGACGAAGCCGCGAGCAATTGTTAGTGTACTTATAATGTTACTGTAACAGAAATACCTGTGTATATGTTATTTAAAACAAGCATTTGCCTGCGACTTTTACTTCAATTGTCCAAGAAGAAAGTGCACAGATAACAATATTGAATAAATTTTTATTAAGCTACTAATTTTTATATATTTCATTAAAATCAATTTAACTTAGGTTGCAACGTTACGGAGAAACAAAAATATTTTCGCGTTTATAATATTAATGTAGTTATAATTTCATTATTGTTTCAAAAAACTTCAGTATCAATCATTTCAAATATCAGTAATTCAGTGTTAACATAAAAAACATATAAAAGAGCTGTATTTATATCAATATTAATTAGTCTACAATCGAAAATACCTCTTTAAAAAATTGTTTAAGGTTTTAATCACATCTGTATTCGATTTTACACTGTATGAAATGCGTAGGTGATACAAAGTTTACCGGGTCATCCATTATATATACGTTTTAAAACAAAATCTACATTAAAGTCAGCGAAGCCGCTAAAATCTTTTATATAGGTAAGTCAGGTTGTAAAATATCAAAATACTTATAAAAGTTAATCTGCGAACTGGTTAACTCGCGAGACGGCAACTTGTTAAGACTCGAATGTTTTTATAAGGAGCGGCTGATCCAGAAAATATCGAAGCTAACTCGTCGCGTTCAGTTTTTCATTACATTGAAACATGCGATGCCTTCCTTTATGGCGTGGCTGGAAATCGAAATTAATATTAATTATATAGTATTATTTCTGTTTTTTTTTTCTGAGTTTGTACGTTACATTAATGTTTATTTAAAATTCTTATAATACATCCATAGGTATGGACCCTTATTTTTTTTTAATTCTTAATGTTTCCGAATTAAAAGGTAGAAAATTCGTAGTTATCTGCTAACGAAAATCCCGTTAAGCTTTCAGGTTCAGCAAAGAAGAATTTGTGGAAGGAAATTTTTTTGCGACATGCCTATATACCAAACTATAACAAAAAGAATTTTGATTAAAAAAAGCAACCAACTTTCGTTAACACTTATACCAGTTATTAGTCGATTTGAAAACCGAACTACTGAACCGATTTTGATAAAAATTCTATGGGGTATAAAAGTATACCCTCAAACAATTAAAAAAAAACAAAATCGGTTTTGAAATAATGTAGTTCGAAGGTTTGTTACATTAAAAAAACATATACTGCGAATTTAGAACCTCCTTATTTTTCAAACTTACACTTTCAAAAAGGGCTTTCGAATCATCAGTTTACAAATTTAGTAATAATAATAATAAATAAACGCATCACACTCAACGGCCCCCATTAAGATCTCATGACCTTGTGTCGGGCGTCCGGAAATACTCACAATACTAACACAAACACCCAGACCACGACAAACATCTGTATGGTCAATACACACATTTGCCGTGAATGGGGATCGAACCCACGACCGTTAGCGCTTTAGTCAGTTGCATTAACCATTGCGTCAACGGCAATTTACATCAATTGAAATCTGTTGAAAAAACGCACGTAAATTTATTTGTATGTACAATTGAAATGTATCATATATACAAAATAATATGACCTCTTTGACTGTACTATAATCGGATAAAAATATACATATTTATTACGATAGTGTATATAAGAACCGGTTCTCTTGTACCTACACGTTGTTTGAATTAACACATTTCTGTTATCGGGCAATGAAATATGCATGATGTATTGTTAGCGCCGTTTTATATTTAGCCATTTTATTTTATTAAAAAAAAAGTTTTTTTTTTTAAATAATTGTAATTTATTTTTTTGTATTCCGGATATGGACAGCCAAAATTTATTTGTCTGGTGGATACGACAAGAAGCACCTACTGGAAGTTGTATTATTTTTTATAAATTTCCCATAAGTGAAAATTATTAATAAGTCAAATTTAGAGATATCGATGTATTCTGATAATGCATTAAGTATTTAACATTATTCAAAATATGTTCAAGTCATCTGAACTAAATATGTACGGAAAAAGTTTCTTAAGCTAATGCTTACAATATTTAAACATGTTTCATAATTTGGATTATGCAATAATCTTATAAATTACAAAAACTTTTTACTAGGTAAAACTCTTTACTAGCCAATCTGCTTTAATTAATTATACCTTTTATCAAAATAGAAAAAAAAGATGAATGTATTCGTCTTTAAACAAATTTATTAAGAATAGGTTTGACATCTTTAGACACTATTTTCACAAAATTAAGTCTGTGTGGCTTGACACAGTATTGCTTATCAGCGCCATATTTGTTGCAATTATTACGGAGTAGTCCAACGAAATAACATTTGAGCGTAAAAGATCAATACAAAAAGCACGTCAACGCTTGAAGTCATTAAAAAAAATAAAAATCAGTTTAATTGTTTATACTACAAGAGGTCAGAATGGTTTGTCAGTTTTGACAGCTTACGTCCGCCCCGTTGATTCTTTGCTGACGTCAAGGAATTATGGTTTTTTAATCTAAGGCTAAAATTTATATATTACATTGATTGATCAGACTTTCATAAAACTTTACATAAGTTACGTGTTATTGATTTAGACCTGAAAGAATTTACCGTCAGTTCATTTTTGACATCCACAGCATTGGTAACGCCTTACTGCATATCTGTTGCGAGGTTACATAGTTGTTTTATATCATATCAATTACGAGAGTAAAACTTACAAAAACATTTTGAAAAAAACAAACCGACTTCGAAACCGAAACAGGTATACTAAAACGTAAAAAAATAATATTTTCTACATTTAAAAATCGGTTAAAAAGTAGCTGACTCGGCGAACTTCGTACCGACTTACAGTCAATTCTTCATTTTTATATTTTTTTGGACGTAAAAACCATCATCGTACGTCAAGGGATATTATAAAAAAAAATTAACGAAATCGGTTTAGCTGCTCTCGAGATTTACGCTTAGCAACACATTTAGCGATTCATTTTTATATTATAGATATCAGTTGAAAAATACGGAATTCCCCAGCAAAACACGCATACACGCATTTTTCCAAACTCGAGTAATAAAGCAGCACAATCGACGATTCTAAATCGTATTGTCGTATCCGAACGGACGGTAACAGCGGCTATTTTCACGCGCATCCACACTGGAACACGACAGCTAGTTGGCGAACGACGATCTTTCCGTATTTTATTTTTAAAAAGACATTCTTACCACTAGCACCTTTTGTTTCGTATGTAGAATGAAAAAAAGCGTTATTACTGACTAGCTGTCTCTTGTGGTTTCACTCGCGTTTATGGTTACTGCTTCGCTCCTATGATGCAGCGTGATGTATAGTCTATAGTCTTCCTCAGAAAATGAACTATCTAACATAAAAATATTTTTTCAATTCGAACCAGTACTTTCTGAAATTAGCACATTCAAACCAAAAACCTTTTAGCTTTATAATATTAGTATAGACAAGCGACAAAGATTTTCATATGCATAAGTTTCAAAGATATTTAGACTCACAGCTGCGGTATTCAATTCATCTTTTTAACACCTCGCTCGGTTAATGCTACGTAAATGGATTATGTAGCCATTTCATTATCAACAGCCTATCTAAATGTTCCGGTTATATTTTCATCATTATTTGAAATATCTAGACCTATTTTTATAATACTCATTTCGTATGAAATATTGGCTGTTCGTATGCGGTTTCGCGTGTAATATTTTCTGCGTCATTTTTTTCTTTCATTTATCATCTATAATTTTCCAGAGAATCGAGTTTATGTTTTATAATGTACATCTAAATAAATTCATCAGTTGCTTTAGATTTTGTAATGTTTTATATAAATTACAATATTATGATTATCATGTTTTCCAAAATTGTCTTCATCTGTGTAAAAATTGGGAAAATTCGTCAATTAACGTTTCCATTGCTAAGTGAGCGGTTGTCGAGGGATCGAGAGGATTTAAAAATGTTTAATTGGTTCCCGGGGATTAGAAACGAAAATACTTTTGGGAAAAATGTAACGCTACTAGAAATTTCTTTCGAATTGTTCTTTAAACAAAATTTAAAGTAATTAAAATGTCTGTCGGATGAATATTTTCGTACGCTTGCCAACACATTTAACGAATCGATCGTTTTTAAAGACACACACAACCGCACATACACACACTACCAGAACAATGACGTCACAATGACCAGATTTTACATTAACTAAATTTTTAATCGCATTACGTCTCCGTATCAATGTCTGGTGTAATTCAATTATATTTCGGTATCAAATGTTGCGTTTTAAAAGTTTGGGCAATCGAAACGAGGTATCGACAAAAAACTCGTATTTCGAGTCATCGGTCAGCGTAATCTGCATCGCGGTGAATATTGTTATTCATATTTACGAGTGTGTATCAACATAATTTTTTTCCTAAACATATTCTCGGCATTATGCCAAGGATCGCTTTTTACTAAAATCAAGATCTGACAGGTTATTAGACTTTGCGTTTGCCGTTTCCGTAACCTTGAGATAACTAATAATTGGTTGCGATCTAAAATGGATAGTCTTTAACAGATGTTTAACAAAGAGGACCAATAGCGTAACATTAGATGTTGACGGCATGACAAAGAACCATACAAGATTGAAACTATTGAAATTAATAAATTTAGATTACAACTGGATGCTGATAAGCAATAATGTGTCAACCCAAAAAAAATTCGGAGATATGGATGTATTTTGATACCGCATCACCTATTTAACATTATTAAAAAAATTGAAGTCATATAAATTATATATATAAGTACGGAAAAAAGTTTCTTAATTAATTGATTCGAATTTCAAGTGCGTTCCATATTTTGCAATTTATACAATAACCTTAAATATTTGAAAAACTCTGAATCTAATTCATTATACCTTTTATCAAAAAAAAAGAAAATATGGATATATACTTCTTCAAACATATTTATTAAGGATGGGTTTGACATTTTTCGCAAAATGAAGTCTGTGTGGCTTGACGTATAGCATACCAGCGTCCAACTAATCTTGAGTCTTCAAACTATTTTGGCACTGATTTTAACATAACATTTCTGAATTTTAATAGGTATACCTTATGTTTTTATAGCTACCGCATACACGTTTCTGTAAATAAAGCTTTGTTTAAACTGCGTTAAAACATCAACGTTAACGAAGGTATCGTCTGAACGTACATCGAGTATTATGCAATCGTAAATCTTAACCATTGTTTGTTCCAATATTTTGACTACAGATTTTTTTGCTTCCTCTGTGTGAATATTTTGGATGTTGTCGGTTAGAGCTTTTTTTTTAATTTTATGAATAATCGTTTTGACTTTGTAAAGAATTTTGGTTGTTTTTTGTGAAGTTATTTAGAATATTCAATTTAATGGAGTTTTAGATTCTACAAGAGATGTTTTAAAAAAACTTCAGTGTAGTGGTACAAGAACACCATGAAAATGCTAACAAGCAAAAATCTTAACCAGCTAATTGTTTTAACAGATATCCAATCTGTTTGTAATATAAAAAATAATATTTAAATTATCTGACTGACATTTAAATATTGCAAATAGAATAAAACTAAAGAGCACTACCTATGAGAATAATATACCTAATGAGAAGATACGAATGACATCGTAAAAATAGACGCGTCCTTGCTTCGAACTTGACTGGAGGAAGTGTGAAATATGCTTGTACATTGAAATACAAACACATTAACATCATGGAAGTCAAGTATTATTATTTTACAATACATACATACATAAACATGCTTTCAGTTCAAAGCATGATCTGATTTTGAGTCCTTAAAATAACGCTGTACCTAAGCGTAACTAAAATTTTGTTCTTGAGTTTATTTAGTATGATATTTGAGTTTATTTTATTAAAAGATTAATTTTCATCCGTTGATTCTAAACTAGGAACCGGATCGTCCGATCACTTAGTCAAATTGGCTAAGGTTATAAATATTTCGCATGTATTGAAATGCGTGTTAATCGGTTAACTATCGAGCAATTAAATAAAACAGACGTAAAAAAAAACACAATCTAGCATCGATTGAGCATGAGCTTAAAATATATAATTAGCTCTTCATGTTTAATAAATTCTAGTAGTACTCGTAAATGATTTTTTACTTGGGTCTAAATCAAATACTGATAATTATTTTGACTAATACTTATTTTACATCAATTATGAAAAAGAAACAAACATTAAATACATCATTAATAATTTTATATAAAAATGTTTATAAATGCATCTGAATAGTTTTATCACTTGACTGTACAATAATTGAAAACGGTCGTGCCAATTTGAAACGTAAATCTCATCTATAAACGTTGTACTATTGCTGTAATAGCCAACCTTTTTTAGTTATTCATATTGTACCAATTATACATTTAATTATTTGACCAAGAAAAACATAATGATAACTTTTCGTTCCACTGATGACTTTATAAAAACAATAATAATTATTAAAAACGTCATTATAAATTCTCAAAATAAAATACTACGTGTACGAAATTGCAGACCATTAAAAGTACCACATCAATTAAATACGACCGCTCGATAAAGCAAGCGGCAAAAAATTTTAGGCATACCAAAGGTTCTTGCATACTATTCTAAGAACCGTAATCCTTTATCGAATTCTCGTCGGAGGAAATACCTACGTATCTAAAATATTACCTCGACTATGCGTTAGCGTCTATTTTGTTTACTTGATTTTTACATTTTTCTTAACCAAGGTTACGATAAGCACCCGCGTTTCCGTTTTTATTATTATACACGCCATGTGGGTGTTTGTCTTACTCGTTTTAGTTTTTCGTAATCACTACCAACTCTAACCAAAATTGATTACCTCCACTTCCGTTAAGTATTTTCATTCTCATTGGCATGACTTGCAATTTATTTTTTCACGTTTGTTACATCAAAATATTGTGACAGACAGTATTTTATCTTTTGAGCCCTAAACGAAAATGTTATTCATTATTTTATTATCAATTAACGTCAAATTAATTATTGTTCGGTATACATTTATTTTAAAGCTGCTTTTTCCTCTATATGCCAGAACAATCATTGTTTCATTTTTATTACAACATATGTATTTCAATTACTTTATTCGTTTTCTGTTTTGAAATTTGATATGATTACCAATACAATTTTTGCGTCTATTCCAATGATGGTATATTATGTTTGTGTATTTTTTATGTGTTGACTAAAATTTTTCTGTTATCTCTTCCAATTGTTTTCTTTTTTGTATTAAGATTATTGATATTAATTTCCTTCGAAATATCAAAGCCTGTACTAAATTACAACAACTTTAACGCAAGCGCTTCTGAAATAGTTGGTGCACTTCCAAGTAGTGCTTGACCAGTAAATTTATGATGAACGAGCTTCCGATGCTATTACTATAAATAGTGTTATTACATCTGCGATCATTTACCATACAACGATCGCTTAGTTTATAATGGTCAATAAATGTTATATTTGAACGTTTTAGTTTTCTTTGTTGGAATTATATAATTTATGAAGAGATCATTTTGTACAAAGCACTATAAACTACATTGTTACGTACATAAAGATTTAGTAAACAGAAATGGCCTATTAAACCAATGGTCCCTAACTAAGATCGCAAGCTAAAATCCACGCAAGCATTTCGAAACTGCTCCAGTGCATTTACTTCTTTGAGAATTTCGAAGTTAAGAAACCCTGATATTATATCTCTTTAGTATAAACGAGACATCTTTTTTAATCTTTTAGCAATAGACACAGTGGTCCCAAATGATTTGTAGCCAACATTGTCCGTCTTCTTGTTCAAAAACAATAAATCACAGATTCCCAAAGGTTAGTCAAACAGTTACATCTTCAGAACGAAAGTTCACGCGTACTAAGATGTGAGATAATCTGGTTAATAATAGGCATATGATAAATTAAGAATGAATGATTTGTGTAGCGATGATAATTTAAATGCTATTGTAAATAAAGGTAATGTAATGCAGACACTCAAATACATCGTTATTTATGAGACAACTAAGAATTCAATTTGTCCGTATATTAATTGCTTTCTTGAAACACTAATAACTGTTGCTACTAGCAAATATAAACTCCTAAATATTGGCAGATAATTGAAAATTTTGTTTACGCTCTTCTGTTGTGAGGAATATTGGTCTAAAAATATGCTGTGGAATTTATTGTATATGTAAAGAATATTTGACTAAAAACAGACTAATCTCAGTTCATCATCATCAAGTTCAAATTCAAAAATATCCTTTAACATATACCATTGTTGAATTGCTTAAAGAAACAAGGGCATACAACAAAAGAGGGAGGATACGACACGGCATAGAACAGTATATAAAGATTTTAATTTAGCTGAGTGTCACAGATAACATTCCCATTGTATTATTTCTATTGTGTATAATAAACACGTAATACGAGAGCGTTATCACAATCCACCATCAGCGCCGCGCCTTCGTTTTACAAGTAATTACCATTATATGTGTTCAGATTTAAGGTAAGCTGAACGGAGCGGAGGAGTGAAGTTTCTGTATGAACAATTCAGAATAAAATTCAGTCAGCATTTAAGATTATCATGTTATTTAAATTTTCCACCTTCAGAATTACCAGGTTACGTAAATAAATCCTACTCAACACGGAATACCGATGACTTATTAACATTTCGAAGTTCTGGTCTTTAAAATTCTTTGTAAAATATTCAAGTATCACTTTTGATTGATTTCGGAAATCTTTTATTTATAATTGTAGGTGTTGTATCGTTTGAGAATTCAGATATTGATTACAGAATGGTAAATGTACCATGTTTGTGGTGAAATGTTATTTGTACAAAAACATGGTCAAATAAAGGATTTGTTAATATAATATTATTTGAAAATTCTGATTTATCCACTTGATTTTTAGACTACCGGAAAAGCTAATATTTCGTTCTTCCGCCGATTCTTTCTCGGTGTGTATATTTGTAAGAATGAATTCATTTCCGATTTTGGTGATTTCGTGAAAGTTCAACAAAGATTTTATAAATTAAATGACAACTCCATTGTAATTCTGTTTGATTATTTCTTGGTATTCTCATTCAAATATTATATTCGGTTCAACGCAAACTTGGTCGTAAATTAAAATGTTATAAAGCGGGAATTTTCGAGATTAAAATTTTGTAATAAAAAAATTTTTTTAGCTTTGAAACTTTTTAGCCTTAAAATTTCACTTTGCATTCAAGCTCGACTTACTAAATAAAGCTCTCTTTATTTTATAATTTTCATTTAAGCAGGTACACAAGTCGTCCTGTACCTTTAACACCAGTACTTGGCAATACACAGTATAGTTAAAGGCACTGTACAATCCCAAATCAATAAATAATCAATTGTTAAAATATGCATTATTAAAGCATGTGTGTAGTCTTCTTATTAATTTTCTTTTAATAAAAAATAACGTTTGATTTCATCTATTTCTTTTTACATTTATTTCAGCAATCGTTCTCCAAGTCTATCATATACTTGAAAGCATACAACCTGATGAGAAAACCTTGTCCCACTAACCTAAAACACGGCATGAGACATCAAATTTATAATAAGTATCATTAACTGTAATTAATGTTCTAAAAGTATATTAAAAAGCAAAACTTCCCGCAGCCCAGAAATTTAAAACTTCGAACGATATTTTAACAATTTTCTTAATTTAGGCGGAGGAAATACCATGTGCCGAATTATTGGAAAGAGAGAGAAGCTATTGATGTTTCTAAAGTTTCGTTACCTTGCCGTATATAATACAGTCATAGGGTCATAATTTACACAAGCGTCAACGTAGCGTATGCATCAGCTTGATTTTACACTAAAGGTATATTTGTTGGCAAAGTCACAGGTAATCTAAAAGGCAAACAACGCTATTATTTGCAGTGTAATAAGATTTGCTCTTACAAATCTTCACATTCGAATTAAACTAGATATAATTATTGATAACCATCTTAAAATATACATTCAAAAGTAACACAGTATTTATTTTTGATTAAATCTGAACCGGTATCATATGTCACAAGAATACTACCATCAAGAACTGCAATACAATTCCGGAGACACAAATGTGCCGCCGTTGATCCGGAAACAGAAAGTCGAGAAGCCATTTTAAACTTTGCCTTAGCGTTTCAACAATCTGCTTTACGATCGAGTCGGCACCGACACGCCGACAGTGATGAACGTCGCCCCAGATCCTCGGGCACGCGAATACATGGCGATAGATATTTTAATACTAAATCGCATTATTGAGGCTCTAATTATAGACGTAACAGCAATTCGATTTTCAATCGTCTTGAAGCTATCGCTGGAAACGCATTGAAAGTTGCTCATTACTGTGATTGCTTAGGCTGATACGATAAAAATAAAATGACTGCGATTTCTGACATAAACTTACACGAAAAAATATTCGTTAATAGTTCGTTACTAGTTCTAGGAAAAACACCTAAATTGCTTAATTTACGTAATTGTATAAGAACGTACAAAATATTATTTTTAGTAAACACGGTTGTCGTAATAATGATGTTATTTTCTTTTCAAAATACAAACAACTAATAAAATATGCACGGTAATGGTACAAACCGAAAGAATCGCCTTGAAAAGACCTTATCGTCAATGCGGTAATTTAATGGAAAATGTAATTACGCTCGAGTGCCTTCAAAATGCTTTGAATGATTCATCATTTTTTTCGCTTCACTTAAAAGTTCCGGCCCACTACCGCATAGTTCCTTGCGTGATGTACGTATTTTTTCCCTAGCGCCACCATTGAAAGGAATTGTGGAAAAAGTTCAACTGGAAGGGCCGAGCGCGGTCGTAACCAGTAGGGCGTGAAGATGTAGGCGTAACATGATTTATTTTTAAATGTCTCATAATAAAATTCGGTCGCAAAACTGACGATGTCAGTGGCATCTCCGTTGTTCTTTGTAATATTTCTGTCATTGGTAAATTGGGTCATTTAAAAGAACTCATGTTCAACACGTCGACAAATGTTTTTAAATTTTAGAATCGAATCGGTTGTTTCTAAACATATGTTTATATCTGGGATGTTTTGATATTCAAACTCCAAGTGCAGTATTAACTGTTTTACACACAAGTTAAGCAGAACTGAAGTAATTATAAATAAGTCTTTGTGCAATACTAAATCACACTGACTCTACAAAACACGACAGCTTCATTATCTTCGCATCCATAGTTTCACACATGTATCCTGAAAATAGTTCTTCACGTCAAATTTTCATCTTTGACATTAATGATGCAGATGTTGTGTTATTTCTTCGTTTTATCTTCTATTTTCACGTGTTAATTATACTATATCCGTTATCCATTTGTTACTGGAGTCGTTGCTATTTTAAAATCTTTCAGCATTTAGAAATTTTACTCTATTCGTGTGGGAGTTCACTTAGTTAAGTCTCAGTCAGTATTCGCTTATTAGTTTTCAAAAGCCAAAGTATCAAGTATTGTTAATTACTTTACTGTGTCAAATATCTTATTCGAATTTTTATCAAAATTTCAATGACGTATTGCGTCATGACCTTGAAATAGCTACTATTTCTTATAACTTGAAGTGAGAGTGGGGGTAAAAATACATTTCCCTTAGGAGTCCCTATAATACTAGATATAAAAGTAACATGTATTTTGACTTAGTATATGAACTTTAACTTTGCCAATTGTTGTTACCATCTATTAATAATTTTTCCCTTTTAAAAATCGGATTATACGTTCAAAAATAATGTTGACGAAGTTTGTTTCTCCAAAAAAACTTATGGTGTCATAGCTCGGCATAGTTTATTATATTTAGATTACCTAAAAATAACTGCCCTTCCAGGTAAACTTGATCTACAGTATGGCCATTTTGCGACAATGTCGCACTATTTAGGTCAGTGGCGCAGTGACGCCGTTGATGACACGTTGTCTGTTTTATTGTTGACTTCGCATTTGCATAATGCATCTTTATGTGTATTTTAATATCATTTTTAATCAACTGTGTATGTTTTTGCACTGAAAGTTCGTTCACCTTATATAATCTCCCTTGGGAACTGTGCGTCTGATTCATTACGGTGCACATAAAAATTATTTTGTCTAATTTTTTTACCTAAATATAAGAACACAAAATTTTCAAGTGATTCTTCTTTTAAAATATTTTCAGGCATTCTATAATGGCCCTATTATGACCATTTAACGTATTTTTTTTTACGAAAATGGTACAAGTATGTTACAGAGTTAAGTCTTGTTTAAAGAATCACAATATCTGTTTAAACAGAAAACGCCACTTAGTCAGTTAGACATGAACGCCGTACGTAAAATAATTTCCTATGCATTCGTAACACGCAATCCGGTCATTAGCTGACGTGTCAATAACGAAACGGTATTATAATTCCTCTCTGTCTACCAATTATGCTTAAATATATTTTTTACCATAATTAAACTTGTTTTTATGACAATGACCTTATGTGTCTTATGTTATATGCTTCGCTTATAGATATCATATAATACGTTATTCTGTTCTAATTCTTCAACTGTCCAGATAAATACGAAGTTTTATTTGATACTTTCATAAGAATATGCAACCTTCTCCTTAAGGAGAGGAGGCCTTAGGCCAGCTGTGGGACATCTTCTCTTTAAGGAGAGGAGGCCTTAGCCCAGCAGTGGGACATATACAGGCTGTTACTTTACTTTTTTTATGCAACTGTGTATATGTCTGGACATAAGCTTTGTTTTTCTTGAATATCTTTATAATCTAATCGAAACTAAACATATAATAAAAATATCGTGTATTCTCTGCGCGCGCATCACGTGAAATTTTCATGAACTAAAATTTAATTCTTATACATATTCCGGTAAAATAAAAGAATTTACTAGTAGAAGAAGAAACGATATCCTCTGACATACCACTACATGGCAATATAAATAAGTTTGAAACTTAGACACTTAAAATTTTCGATATTTCACGTTAATCAGTTTTTCATAAAATCAATATAACCTTTAAGCTTGGGGCGTTTTTAAATCGATGCATTATAATTTAATTGAGACCAGAGCTAAAAAATTTATGGCCGTCCTTTGTCAGAAATTATTAACCAGATTCGAACAAAAAATATCTTGATTGTCGTCTTTAAAATGAACTATATTTATTTTTTTTTACGATCCTGCTTCAGCTAAACGTTTCGGAATTAAAGATTTTATCTCAATTACTCTTCTAATAATACCGTCTGGTATATTGTAGAATGATTGCAGATTCGTGCTCAATTAAAATACTTAAATCAATAACTTTGATTATTATTACTTAAAATCTGCTTTTTCTTATTTAGAAAGATACGTATAAGTCAAAGATACAAGTATTATAATAAAAATTGAAGCGTCTATTGATAAGTAAGTGAAATCAAGGATCTTAAGCGCATCGCAGTATATTGATGTGCTGTGAACCGTGAAGCTTAAGTTGTTATATCCCTTGTGGCTATAATTATACCGATTCACTCATCCTTAACATTGGAACATAACAAACCATTATTGCTTGATGTAATATATTAGTAGACCCTGAAAGCTAAAACAATGTATCTATTGACCCGTAAAACACGAATCAGACTTGCTCAACGAGGTGTGTGTGCCACTAAGATGTGCTAATAATTAAAATGTTTACCACAATGAGACATTCTATGAAAATTTCGATTCGGCGGACGAACGATCAAACAACGTAATAGAATCCCGTTAACACACTATGGAAAACCTTGTGATAAATGTTACCTCAATTTAGTCATATACCAAATAAAACTTTTGCTCCCATTGGTATTGATGAAAGAAACGTATTTATGATTAGGACAATGATATTATATAACTATACATATGTTAAAAACTCACGGTTTTTGATACTCAGAATACTGACTACTTTGGACGACGCCGCTTAGCAGCTAGCGAATGAGTACGACAGACGAAATTATCTTTGGGCCAACAAGAAAATTTACCTATCAAAATATCATTGATATACGATGCAATAATCGGTAGACGTAATAACGAAATGTATTTAATGCCACCAGTTCGACCTCGATTCCGCTTTTTGAAGTACAAGTGTCGGATCATATCAAGCCGACGTTTTACGACGAACACAAATAGATGCGCGTGCGCTTTGTCGAGGAGCTTCAAGCTTTTACGGATGCCGATTGATGTGTTTTTACATGTCGGAATGTTATTTAGGACTCGGACCAGCGCTCTGATCGACCAGAACTGATTTATATTACATAATCTTTAATATGAACAAATGGACTAAAATATCGATATATTGGATCGCGCAATCTTATTAATTTAAAGAATTTTATTGTGCAGGTTAAAGTGTTTCATTTTGTCTGAATCTTATTTATTACTTTAGATTTTAACCACGTGTTGGCGCTCAATATTCCGATCACAATTGATTGTGTCTATAAAATCAAGTAAGTAATATACGTTTTACTGAAGGTTCTTAGACAGTTAGCCAAACGGTGCGACGATAGTAACACTTTAGCCAAGAATAGACCGGCGGACATTTGGCAGATCACCAGCATGATGGTCAGACGATATCGTCAGAGAAACAATAGATGAAATTGGCGCCGACGCGGCTTTAATTATATATAAACACTAAAGAATTGCTTATTCAAATATATTACGTAACAGACAGACTGACACTACGGATGACTCAATTAAATCAGTCTGCGACAGCTATGTTGTGGTGCCTAGTTGTAGCAGACTGACTACAGCTCGAACAAGTGCTTCGACCGGGGCAGTAGCACACTCTTAGAGAAAATCGGCGTACAGTGCCTAATATATAGCTGCGTTACGCACGGTACTCCTCCCATTATTTTCGCTTATTTTCTATTCCTCGTTACTTTTAAATTAGCAATGCTTTTAAAAAATTAAAAGTAATCAGACGCTCGTTTGTCTGCTATTGTCATAAAAACAACGTTACTCTTACTATTGTAATTTGAAGTAATTAATTAATGGACAAAACTTCATCATTACAGATCCTCGAAAAAAAAAAGAAACTAATATAACAGTAGTCGATAAGTAATTAAAAATAACAGTCCGAACAGTGATTGTAGTTTCAGTAGTAAAATCCATCATATTCATAAACAAAACTTTTTATGTTCGACGACGATAACGACGCTGCAATAATTCGTCTATACACTGATCCAAGAAATAGTCGTAAAACCGTTTGAAGTTGTCTTAATTCTGTTCTAAACTTGAGCTAAAATATGAACATCAAGATTGTACTACTCATAATCAATGTCAACGTCAGATATTACGCGATGTTACGCAAGCATCTGCGCGTACGCATTCGGCCACACTTCAACGCTTTCTTTACGCTATGCGTGACCTTGGATTACGTCACTTAAGCCATCAAATAAGTCAAGTGGATTTATCTTCATTTTGATTTTAATTATGAATATCGTTATAGCTTATCTAGATTTTTGAAGTTATCTTTTATAGTTCGGTTTTTATTTATTAAAATATATTAGATAGATATTTGATTAATCATGTTTTTTTTCCTTCTTTTTGTGTCTTTAATAAATGTTTAACTTCATACGAGAATATGAGATACTTTTTAAATAAATAGTAGTCTTTTGAAAACTGAAACACGGCCATTTTTAATGTTTTAAAATATAGTTCATACTTTTTTATCCTCATTATCAGCGTTGTCTTCTGCGACGTGAGTCTTGCTATGATTTACAGTTTATAAATCTTGTCATATATCGATGTTAGTAATTCGCTCAAGATAAGCTATATTGTGAAACGATCACTCGATCTGAACGAACATAACATTGAAAGTTTCAAGGCGATTATTTCGTAACGTCCGAAGTATAGGTGTTGTATTCAGATAAGTTCAATATTTTACGTCGAATTTTTGGTAAAAATATCACTTAATATAATAATTATCCCAGATTCTTAACTTATGTTAAAACGTATTTATGAATGTAAGTTTCATTTTATATTATCATTATGTTTTCATGTCTTAAATTCATTGGAGGACAATGATTATGAAATTTTGCATACATGTTCGCTGGGCACAGATGATGGTATGACCTAACCCTACGATATTATATCCCGAAAAACGTTCTGGAACCTAGTAATAACAACTTTATCGGCTCGTTTAACAAAATCTAAATTGACGCAAGCAAATAATATCGATAATTGTGCATTATTGCAATTATAAATAATAAATAATAATAAATAAACGCATCACACTCAACGGCCCCCATTAAGATCGCGTGACCTTGTGTCGGGGGTCCGGAAACACTCACAACACTAACACAAACACCCAAACTACAACAAACATCCGTATGGCCAATACAGACGTTTGCCATGAGCGGGGATCGATCCCGCGACCGTTAGCGCTTGAGTCAGTTGCAGTGACCATTGCGCCAACGTGTCTGTCAAAATTATATATTATGATTATATTATGCATTAATAGTAGGTAAGAGTACCTATTCTATTAATTTTATAAATGTGACAGTTTGTATGTGTGGATAGATGGATGGATGGATGTTTGTTTGTTACTCATTCGGGTAAAAACTACTGAACCGATTTGGCTAAAATTTTAAATGAAGATGGCTGATATCTTGGATTAACACATAGGCTAGGTTTTATCCCAAAAAAAATTGAAGTTCCCGCAGGAATAATTTAAACAGTACTTTTTACTTTTTCACGCAAAAACCACTTAACCAATTTGATTGTTTGAAATGAAGATGACTTATATCTTGGATTTAAATTTACTTTTCCACGCAGACGAAGTCGCGGGTGAAAGCTTGTATAACATATATTCAATTCGGCTTACATCCACGCATTGAACAAAGTGTTATCCTGATAAATCAATATGAAAACAATTAAATGACTTCCGAAATTCGCTATTTGTATTTCCAAACAAATTACAGTGCTAAAATTACACAAAGTTTTGTTTGTGTTTTTCAGATTAACGCGAAAGCCATTATTACGAGTGATGTGGTTCTTTTGCAGTAGCTTATTGTTTTTAAACGGTTTTAGGATATTCGGCATGTTTATAACAACCTGTAAATGTACCACTACTGTGCAAAAGTCTCCTCTCGTAGTCATGAGAAGAAAAAAGAAGAAAAGACAAGGAAGGAGAAGATAAAAGTAGTATTTTAACAATGATAATAATAACTTTATTGACTCAACCAATTGTACATATTATAACAATGAGACTCTGACGAACTCGAAGAACTGTGTTTCAGGGGTCAGTTCCTTCCCATTAAACTTTACGTACAGTGATAATGTTTAGTGTTTTACATAAAACTTTTCAAACAAACCTCTTAATAACAATCATATAAGAGTATAGTGGTTGGTCGTATGAAATAGTAGTAGCTATGATACTGAAGTCGTGGCAAAATAGCGTAGTAAAGTAGAGTAAAAATTACAATTTGATTACCATTTTACGGATGCTGACAAATCGAATTCACTACGTTAAACTAACACTGCTTAACTTTATATGAAATGTTTATAGGTTTATGAAATGTCTATTAAAAACCTGAAACATTATGCATCTATACATAATTATTCACAGTAATTTCGATTCTTTAACGTCTATTAAATTTGTCGGGCGGAGTTTTAGCTATTAATACAAGAACGTTAGTAAGTTTTTAAATGTACCTTTTTTTTCCACCTACTCGACTGACTTCAAAACGACATTCTTGTTTAAACTCGCAGACTTTTTAGGTTTAAACATAGGTCCTTGTACTTGTATCGATAAATTGTCCTATGGTACAAAATTATTGAGATACCCTCTGAATAGTGTCTATTTTGGGTCATTATTACTGGCGTTCTTTTGATAAATAAAAGCCTAATCTAGATCTGACATATTGTCCCTATATCCGACTCATTACCATTTGCGAGACTGTTATTATAAGAACATTATTTACCATAAATAAAAATCACCTTTTTAAATATGTAAATTGGTAAGCAGTAATTTCTGAAATATTATTATTTTTTTTTTTTTGTAAAACGCGTAAGAAAAATATATATGGCGTTCTAAAGAAGTAATAACAGGCTCGATACAGTGGAAAGATCGCTTAGTTTGATATTAATTGAATTATAATATAAGTGTTTTAAGAACGGCACTTAAACCCGCGTGAAGTCGGAGCGTAACTAGTAATTTTATAACAACAGATGTCGCTATTCCATAAAAAGATAAATATCTTTTTAAAATATAATCTAAGCATAAACTCGTCACACATGGCGATCTCAATACCGGTTTCGTATATCGTGGTTTGATCGTGCGAATTGTTGAATCGGTCATGTGTGCGCCTTAATCTGATTCGATTCGTCTATCCGCAGCTGACGATATCACAACTACATATAATGGTGTAAGAGCCAGCGAATGTAACGATTTATCTTTAATATTATAAAGCTGAAGAGTTTGTTTGAACGCGCTAATCTCAGGAACTACTAGTTCGAATTGAAAAATTATTTTTGTGTTAGACAGTTTATTTATTGAGGAAGGCTATATTACATTACGCTACGATACATAAAAGAAAAAAACCATAAACGCGTGAAACCGCGAGGGGCACCATAAAGGCTGAAAATGTTTGTATATCCGCCATCAGTAAACTATATCAGCCAAGGATTGGCTGTCGTGATATCTGAGTTCTGGTGGTTTTGGTATAGACGCCTAAATTTCTGCACAAAACCGTGATATAAAGTTTTTTTTTAATATGTTATATAGAGATGTCACGTCAAGTATTGTAACATTGTGTGTTATAATTGTAATTACTTAGGCAACCATTTAAAGATTAGTATCGAATATTTCAACATCTTGCCACACAAGGTTCAAGATCACTTCTAAAAGTAACCGCTGCTCAGCGCTCTTACTGGCAAATTTAGCAGTTGCTGATAAAAAAAATTACACGTAATACTATGACGTAGATCTGGCATTCTCACCCTTGTTCTAATACCCATGATATCAAAATGCGATCCTATATAGACGAATGGAGATTTAACTCTGCGAGTTTATTCGGCCTGATTGTATTGGTTGAATGGAGCAACGTTAACGGAATGAGTAATGAGCTGAGTATAATTCATTCGGATCAGTATCGTAACTAGTTGCCCATACACATTGTGCGACTGTAAACATTTGGTGCAGTGTTTGCTACATCTGATCGGATCTTCTATTTCATTATAACACTTCGTTGTTGTTTTGATAGTTAGCTCAAGTATCATCGCGTGCTTAGAATGTATCTTTTTGGGATTATTTTCTTTCATTTTATCGTTATGAAATTAAATTTTATATTATAGTTACACGTGAGTAATTCGTTACATTGCAATTTGTTTTATATTTATTAAATCGTTCAAAATGTTTATTATAACTTGGAACAAAGAACTGTTTTGTTTCAATTTTTTATGTTTATAAAATGAAATGTGAAGTCAATTTAAATTGCAAGCACATGAATATTTTGCTACGAAAAATATTTAAAAACAATGATGCAATGTAAATATAAACTGCTTTTTGCCACAGTTTAAAAGCAATTGATTTTTTTAATAAATGTTTTTAAAATGTGATAATCCATTGAGCATAAGGGAAATGTCAAGTGCTTTATTATTGTTATTACTAGTGATATTCGCATCGTCACAGCGAATAATCTACTACACGTGATGCGTTAAAATAACTGATTGCAACAGATTAAATGTAGATGCGAAAAAAAAATTATGAACATTTCACTCTGACAAAAGATCGGCGTGAAGTAATAGTAGTTATGCGCTTTTTACAGTGAGTGAGCGCGCCGAAAGTCTATCTCCCTCCCTTAATTTTTTCCTTACATTCTTTTTCTTTTTATCTCCTATTGCGTTTTAAGCGAACGATATATGTGTGGCTCCCCTAATGCTGAAAATGTTCATGGGTGCCGGTGATCATTTAACATCAGGTGTCCCACCCGCTCGTTCGCCACCTAAGACTTAATTCACAATAATATAAGAGCCATAATAAAATAAGAGCTGCAATCGGAAATTTTGAAGATGAAACGTTTCCAGTAACATGCATTATTATTATTATTACCTGCCTAACATAACATATAAAATTTATAGACCATAAAGTCTAAATTCACCATTAAGCTTATAATAACTGGAATTTACCTAGAACATACCTACCTAGATAGTTCTGCAGTAAACCTTATCATGAATATAATGAACTAGCTTCCTGCTCAGGCTTCGCAGGAATTGAAATAAGCACAAATACAGCTTAACCAAATTAGTTTTAGTTTGAATATTGTACAATAATGTATAAATTATGCGATCTTCCAGCGTTTGGAAACTACAAGTCTAAAGTGTCATAATGTAAAAGTTTAAAAGTTTCTTATCAATCGGATTAGTATTTTTACGCGACTCTTAAAATAACAAGCAACTATTCTTGTTTATTATATTGCGATTACAGAGACAAGTGTATTACTCATCGATTAGACTTCGATATTGTAATAGCAATTCTCCAATTCTTTCTCATAAATGCAAATTAAAATAACAGGTTATCCTTGAACACAATATTAATGAATATTATATCGATTTAAGATTATTTGCAAATTCAGCATTAGCTGCAGCTCACCTCTTAACCCGATTCGTGATTCAACATAATTGTCTTCTATTAAATATTATCATAATTCATGAATTATCCTATTCATTACACGAGTACATCTGCAAAACGTCGGCACGATTTATTATAATGGCCACTTTGCAATTCTCTATTTACGTTGTTTAGCGGAAAAATAAATCATATTATTATCCTCGGCTGACATCGGTGGCTATTTTTTTCTATAAAGTTTTCTTTTGAATATTTCATGTCTTCTTCGCGATGCCTACTTAAAACTTCTGGTTGCGTTTCTTTTGCTTTTATCTTTTAACATATTTCACACTAGCTTACGATGGCGGCTTTGGTTGAATCTGGTTTAACATCGATGCTCACTCTTACTTTAGATTCCACATTAAATGGTTTATTTTAAGCGTTATTATTTAATTTGTCTAAAAATATCAGACATAAACTAATAAAAAAATAATTACTTTATGTGAACTTAAAAGAGAAAATTATTACAAAATCACAATCAGACCCTTCGGTACTATGCATATATACGAATGTAATTAAGTATCCTTTCATCTACTAATCTTATAATTTTCAATTTATTATGAGTTTCATAATTGCTAAAATCGGTATTCAAATTTCAATGATAGACATTTATCTAAATAATCCCAATGGATTTGCTCATAATCATCCATCTCTAAATCGCTATGCAGAATTAGAACACTTATATCCGATCATGATTTGCTTTGCGTCAGTGCATACTCTGTTTACATTGGCTTGGTTAACTAGTACAGTACAATAAGACTAAAATGGCAGCTGAAGTTATTCAACGCTCTCTGGAACTATATCTTCAATATTTATATTGACTTTAAATAACAGATCGTAGTCTAGTAGATTTGCATATTTCATATTAAAAGGCTGTAACGCATCGTATTTTTAAATATTGGCTTTATGATTTCTGCCACTATAATTAATTTATCAAGTAAATTTAAACAAGAATAGTAGTAAACAATAATATAAATATCGTATGTTTTTTGATTTGACTGAGACATATTTAATTTTAAAGATATTTTTTACTAGTGCTGTTACAAAAAACGTTATGCCTATATACGGGCCTACGTACTAAATATACTGAAATTAATATTTGTTTATTATTTTTGATATTTTACGTTTATGGCGGACATTATTCAGACACATAAGGAGTTACGTACCATCGGACAAGACATCGATAGAGTGTGATAGCACTGTGTCCTTAAAATAATAATGTCTGTAAAATATACGATATTGGCGCTATAGCAATATAAAATATATAATCATTCGTATTCGAGTCCGACTCGCAATTGATCGGTTTTTACGAAACCCTAAAAAGTAAAGTAAAGTCCATAAATGTCCCATTGTTAGGCAAGATCTCCTAGGGGTTAGTGGATATACATCTGTCAGAATTTCTCCAGATACATGCAGGTTTACTTACGATTTTTCCCTGCCGAGCTCGAGATGCTTTTAAACAAAAATTGAGCACTTGAAAATTTAGCGTTACCAGCCAGAGTTGGAATCAGCGATCATCAGTTGATATTGTCGAGCTTTAACCATTGGGACATTTCTGCTCTTAGGCTTCTTAGCCTCTTATATAAAAAAAAATACATCTGGTCAACTTCGTTGTTCCAAATCGAAATCTAGATACGCCATTGGTTCCGATTTTATATATTGTAGATCATCAGACAATACACAGTCCAAAATATATTAACAAGTTCAAAATGCAACGCAGTTCTATTCCGCATTGTTTTTAAAATTAATGTCGTGTAATAATGTCATGTGAAACCATTATCGTCATACCATTCATAATGCTCCTACAATTTGACTTAAACATTTATTACTGGACCAATGATGTATGAATCTCGAAGTGATGTAATTTCTATTATTTCTATTCTTAGAATAGCTTTATTTTATGCATAAGATTATTTTGTGCTAATTTCTTATTTCGTCTATTGAAACAAAGGTTAATATAAATTTAAGAAATAAAATTTTGTCACAAAAACTACAAATATTCGAAATTATTTTTCGCTAACACTATAGAATCTTACTCGTATTTTTCGTCAAAACAACAAAATTAGTGATCTTTCATCGCGTTAAGACATTGACAGTATCGCATGACAGAAACTGTATCCGTTTCAGTTTTATTATCGTTATAAGTCTTTGACCCTCGTAAAATACCTAAATGAATTCACTCCATGCAAATACACCATTCCATCAGCTATAACCCATCCGATTTTAATATAACTAGTATCCAAGATAGTACGGCGCACCTGGTGTACCATATTTTTGGCCGAACAACAATTCCGTGCAACACATAAATATTGATCACTCGAAATTACTTCCAATGGCTATATTTCTTCTTGATGTAATATTTTTACAATTTCGGCAATAAAAAAGTAAATCTTTTATGCGCATTAAAATAAATAACAAAAATCGTTTAAATTTATTATTATAAGCTAATATATGTCCCATTAGTCATCTTTAGTCCCAAGATTTTGGATAATATTAGTAAAATTGTTACTGTTAAGCATCGAAATTCGGTTTTCATTTTCTATTTTAATATTATGTTGTAAATAAAAATGAAATTATTATGTTTATTATATTATCGAGATGAACCGAATTTTGCATAATATAATTGTCTGCTGAAGATCTGTATAAACATTTCACTAACACGTGTAAGCCCGTGTAATATCTTTCGTGCAGTTGGCTCGCTGCCTCGTCTCATGCATCTTATTGTTATATATTTTTGCACATTTGACGTGAGATAGGAGTTGTAAAAGAAAAGTTAAACCTGAATACAAAAATACACTAGTGACAAATTTTTCGATAACAGTCTCTTGTGAAATATATTAGCAGGCGAGGTTAAATTGATTGTATCGCTGTTGCTTCTTAGTTGAATTGTTTAACAGTCAATTCAGATTATTATCACGTTAATGCTAAAGTCACTAATATTATATATGTGAAATTACATCTGTCTGTTTGTGTATTTGTCACGTTTTCAGGCCTGAACCGCTGACTGACTTTTATGAATTTTGGTATTGGACCTTGGAGAAGATTATCTTTTCTTGCGTTAAAGAGGGAACTAACTTCTCAAAGGAATCAGCTATTTAAAATTATTTTACACAGACGAAGTAGCGGAGACCGACTAGTATTTTATATACTATTGATAATTTGTGTTAGATCTTGTTAGTGATTCAGAAGGTTCTTACATATTTTACGCAATTTTACGAGATTTGAAAGACCAGACGAAATAAGTTCGGGCTTAGTGATTCTCTTCATGCCATATTATCTGTAACGCGTTTCATCTCGTAACAAGTTCTTGTATATGACCCATTTGGCTCAGCCGCGAAGAGTCTGTCTGCCAACTGAAGGATTTGGTTTTCCGAAACAGTTCGAGTATTTGTTCGAATTCATTTGTCTTCGTCCGAATATCTTATTGTTGATTATATTTTGGCTTATAAATTACTGTCACAGCGACCTTTGTATTCGAATCTAGTTTACAACTTCATTTAATAACTTCTACGAAATTATGACAGTTATAAATCTTTCCGACAGCCGCTGTTATACGAAAAATTCATGTAATTACGATTAATTTTTATTGATAACACTAGTCTTCTAAAATAATTAATTTACAATTTCTATGTTCTTTTATAAATAGCTTATGTGTTTGTACTGTGGTGCTATTGTTGTCATTGTAAATTAAAGATTTAATAACATTAAACTAGTGAGTGTGAACAACGTCTCTCCGTTCGTTCCTCAGCTGAACATTCTCATTAATTATAATGAAGAGTAGACACGAATGTCGCTTACTAACGCATATCATTAACACGAGACCTTGCAAAACCGGTTATTGCTTGAAGAATCAAAGTGTGTAAATGAAAGCTGTCGCATCAGAATCCTCATAAACTATTTATGGATCGAATATGATACATACGAAAAATTTATGGTTATTTCAAATGGATTTTTTGCTGTGAAACTGCAAACTATTGTAACGATTTCGTTTTATTGATACGGTTTATATGATTGCGGAATAAATGTTTTATTGTATATTGATTATTAAAAACGAATTTTTATAAAAAAAAATCGAACATTCATAGATGGTGATGATTGCATTTTTTCTAAAATTAAACTTGTTCAAACAAGTTAAAATATTACAAGAAGTATTCGCTTGGATTCTTTTGGGTTCTAGAAACTTTTCTTTTTTCATTCCTGCACTTGGGTTGGCCAATTTAAATGGTCTGTCAATAGAGAATTCTTCAGCATCTTTATTATAACGTAGGAGCGTGTGAACGTCTAGGTTTTTTACCAATTTGCCGGTACCGTCGCTGCTAGGAATTTCATCCATCTTGAGATAAAATGTACTATTTTATCTCTGGTACTATTTGATAGTTATATATTTTATTAAAAATTACACTTATCCTCATTTACAATATATTTTACGATTATCATCAAAGTAATTTACATTTTAAAGATACTATAATAGTTATTCAGAAAAAAAATACAAGAAAGATAATTTTTGATAACATGGATATCTAAACCATAACTGGTAATGTCCTAAGTCCGGTAACAGAAAATAGTTTCTTAAAATACCTAAAGCTCAGATTACAAACTTTTACTGCGAGAAAAGCTCACACCGATTTAGTCTCAAGAGCTAGTTAGGGTTACCTTGACACTAGTCTCGGGTGATGATGTGGCGGGACGATTGGAACTTTTGTTCAATATTTTTTTTTAGTTCACGATCTTTTCCTTCTTAACACGAAATGCATTTTCTAATCATTTGAACAACGAGCGTATAACTTTATTAATAATATATGTATTTTTTTATTGTCTATATAAAATATTCCTAATTGTTTGTTATAGTTAATTTAAGCTGTTTCAGTACAATTTTTATGATTTTTTTTAATTAGTTATGTTTGATTAATAATTATGATCATGTTATTTGATTGCCTTTTGCACATTTTATGATCGCAGTTATTATATGGAATTAAAATCGTGATAAGAAATAATCAAAAATGGTTTTAACTTTTTGTTTCAATTCCATCGCAATCGATTAGTATTAGCTTATACAATTTATTTGTAATGTCAAACATGTGACAATGTAACATTATGTAGTAACTTTACCTTCAACTCGACCAATTATTCGTGAACAATGTAACATGTACCATTCAGACCATCGTTCTATAATCTCACAATTCTAGCTCAGGGCGATGTATTTCTATCACATAGATATTATGAACATACTTACACGTTTTTTTTTCTTTACAGGTAAGTTCACTGACTAGAAGCCGAGTCTAAAACAAGTTACTGCGGCTGGGAATAGAAAAATTCACAGCTAATATCATATTTGTATCAAGCTTCGTACGTATTATCATTAGGTCTTTTTTTGTCATCGCCTTTGATGTCCTGCGCTTCTACAATCGGATGTGATAGTAATACAGGTTCATTATCTACGTTTAATCTTTGTTCATTAGTTGGAAAAATAATTATAATTTTATCGTAATCTGCATACGAGTAATTTGCGGATGCAACTAGTAAGTTTTTTTTGCTGTATACAATATAGAATCTACAATATAGTCGTACGTTTTTTTAATTTAATTTTACACTTGAAATGAATTTTAGTAATGAAAGAAATATCCGTTTAAATCTCAAAAACCGAAAATTTTACTAAAAATCTTTTCGTAGGTAATAAAAACAAATTTAGGGAATTATTTTTATCTTAAAATTCCTACCAACTTACTCCTATTATTTGACTTTAAACATACAAAACCAATTTCACATAATTCATCAATATTATAAACAGTCCTGTCTATCTAAATTTAGTCAAATTAGTTATTCATTCAAATCAATAAATCAAAGGGACGATTAAACTTGAAATGTCTAAATAATTAGAAATCGGTTCCAAGAGACCAGCTAAGGGGTGCGCTGTCAAAACTTTCTACAAAGTTTTGGAGCACTTCTGCCGGAGCCTGGAGCTGACACACCCTTGTTACCAGTTAATTTAGCACTATATCGTTTTGTTTGTGATAGATTTCGGTGGTTTACAAAAAGCGGAATCGAGTCTCTCTGGATCATTTAATAATACTCAGTAATTAATTATAATCTATATCAATATTATAAAGAGTAAAATTTGGTTGTCAGTTTGTATCCTATATACAAACTTTAAAACTACGTAGCTGATTTTGATTTTTTTGCGATAACTGGTCGGTTAGAGGCTATATTACAATACGCTATGACTTTTTGGAGCGAAGCTGTAACCATAAACGCGAGTGACACAGCGAGGGGCAGTGAGTTAATTACTATTTATGGGACTAGTAAATAAAGTGTTGAGTAGCGTGTTGAAAAAGTGCTTAAGTAATTTATTAAAAATGTTCTATCATCAATTGCGTGATTTCAGAAGTATATAACGTACAATAAAAATTTCAAATCTCTATTCAATTTAGTTGTGAAATAAGGGGGAATGGATTGGATCTACATATTTTGTCATATTGAATTATGATATATTGTAGTTCATAACGTAATACACTAATGCTAAAATTCATAACAAATTCCTTTGATCTAGAAATATTTTATGGTATATGAGATGGTACCCGCAACTTCGTCTGCGTAATATTTCAGTCCTTATTTAAACCCTTCACTATTTTTTTACAACACAAAGTAGCCAATACTTCTTCAAGGTCCAGTTTCTATCTCAAGTCAGTTTCTATCCAAAGTTTATCAACATTTTTTTATAATATATGCGAAAACGTAACAAACTAATAAATATAGAAAGCTATTAAGAAATAACTGTATACAAAACAAAAATATCTTCCCTCAACTAGATCGAGAAGGAACAGGTATACATAAAAATGGATACGGAAGCTCAGCTATGACGAGATTCAAGAAGTTACTTCGACAATTAGAAAACGAGCCAGCCGTGATTAAAACCTAGCCATTAAAAGGGCAATTATCGAAGTTACGACCACAGGTTTGCAGGACTTAGCATATATTTAATTGGATCTACAATTATTACATTTTAAACAAAATCTCAGGTGGATATAACTTTTTCTTGTTAGATAAAATATTTTTAACCGATATTCACCGAATTCGTCGGGGACTTTTTTTTTTAATTTTTTCACCGATTACTAGATAATGGCTGGACCGATTTCGAAAATTCGTTTTTTGTTTGAAAGGGTACGGGTGTACTCTTCAATTGGTGTCATAGAATTTACATCAAAATCGATTCATCATGAAATAAATTTGTCAATCAAATGACGTTATTTGCTTCTGAAGTTAGTTTATAAAATCATGTACATTTTTTTTGTTGCTGAGTTTTCTTAAGATAAATAAATATGTACGATTGTCTTGTTGTAAATTTTTTGATAACGATGGATGGTAAAACTACTGTTACATAATAAATATTTTTTTTTACATTAAAAAAACGCTGTTTTTTTTCAAATATACAAAACACCAACATTTAACAGAATATATGTATCTTTTAGAATTAAAAAAAAGCAACAATTGTATTGCAATGCGTACCGTGTTATAACATAAAGAATTTCAATAAATTACTGTGAGTATATTTTTATTACCTACATCATCATTAATTTTAGATTCCTTAGTAATTTAATAAATTTTCTATACAATTAATTTTAGTATCTTCTTCGAAATAAATCAAATTATTCATACCCTTTGTAATATAAAGCCTGCCACACACGACCGGTTATAATCAAACTATTTATGTTTAACCCGCCTGACGTATAGAATTTCAAATGAATAATTCCTAAGGATAAATCGTCGAACTAAGAACATACACAGACCGTCCAATAATAATCCCATAAGATCCTAGACTTCATGGTTAATTGTGCAAATAAATCATGTGGTCAGTGCATCGACTAAGAACAGGGAGTGCGATGGAAATGGCAATGCTGAATAAATTCTCTTAAATCAATCAATTATCAATCAAATTAGTAAAGTAAAATAAACAGCCTGGAAATGTCCCACTGCTAGGCAAAGGAGAAGATTTGGAGCTAAATCGGGTTGGCGGATATACATTTGTCAGAATTATTTTAGCACATGCAGGTTTCCTCACGATGTTTTCCTCCACCGCCGAGAACGAGATAAATATAAACAAAATTTTGCACTTGAAAACTAGACGATCATCGAAATAATTCGTCGATCTCAACCGATATAGTGGGTTAAAACTAGCTAGCATGGATAACCCGTAATAGAGCAACACCACGCTCGGAGGATTCAGCTCTAAACCTAATAGGAAAGGAGGCCTTTACCCAACAGTGGGACATTTATAAGCTGTTACTTTACTACTAAGAATATGTAAATTAACTGGTAACTTACAAACAAATTTTATAATATTAGCATAAGCTTTGTTAGTTTGATAGCATATCCATTCTTCTCTGTTCTGATGATCAGACAGACTCAGCTGCCGTCCGCCGTTTAAGGCGATTCCACACCTGCCCGCTTGATTTAATACGCTCGTTAGCTACTATGTGGGAGAATTATACCATGAACTCGACACTGGGTAAATTTCATACTTGTTAATGAAAAATTAACATTTTTCCGTAGCGATACTGATAACTTTAATTTTAAAGTTAAATAGTTTTTAATGTATAATGCTTAGAAGGAATGAAGAGGGCGCTGCAAAACATCTTTACTTATATTGTATATGCGAGAGTAACTCTGTCTGTGTGTTACGCAATCACGCGTAAACTACTAAACCGACTTAAATGAAATTTAGAGCTTGGGGTCGAAATAGCAGTACAATAATTATTACAATAGATAAGGATAACTAATTCTGCGCGGACAAAATCACGGGCACCATCTAGTTATATGTTTTTTTTTTCTATCAAGTACCTACACTTTCGCAAGTTGTGACTTTCTTGATAAAATGATATAGAGACAAAAACGATTTTGTAATCAAAAAACTAATTGACGATATTTACGAAATTTACTATTATTCCAATATTAATATCAATTCTGTATGATACAATAATATATAAAATGTGATTAGACTGATTTTGGCAACTGACTTTGACTCAATATTTAGTAGGTATGTTTAGTAGGTAAGTTCTGCTCGTATTTGAAATTTTCAATGCTCTCCCAACCGTTAAACCCAAGTCACAAAGTCCAAGGATTTTATAATAAAACGGAGTTATACTTATTAATATTAAGTTAAATAAAAAAAATGCTAAAAACAGACTGACTACCATCCATCCTGCAAAACTGAGACGTTTTTTATTAGAATAAGGTTCATAATTACGTGTGATAATTATTAATATTACTTTAAATTAATACAATATATACTTAATTACATCTGACTAAGTAATGGTAAAGTACATTTTGTTAAGAATTTTTTGCATACTTTACACTTCCGCATCCATTAGTCAAGATGATCTTGCTGATTATAACGTGTGTTTTGGATTTTATTGTTATTGAACCTTGAACAATAAGTAAATTAAAAAAAAACGTACGAATAAAAAAATAATTCAAATTAATTTATCGAACGAAACTTTGGACATCTTCTAAAATATATTTTAACATACTGACCACAGTTAATGACATTTCTAATAAATATTTTTCTACGTGTAAGACGGGAATTAAGGCGGATTTATATTTGACTGACGTGACGATACGTGTCGTGTTATGACGTGATGGCTAACGTTTACATTATTATGTCGTGTTCTAACGCAGCAGGACAATATTTTGAATCAATACGCCAATTCAGCACGCCTCCCAACCCACTCTTCTGACGCGAATCGGGATCGGTTCTGATGCGACACATCAGAAGCCATCACGTCATGTCACAATAAACGTTGTCATTCAAAATGTATGATATTTATTCTGTTCTGATGCGCCACGATACGACACGTCAGTCAAATATAAATCGCCTTTACATTTATAGCCATTTCTCTAAGACTTTATTGAAAATTTAAATATAATATAATTTCTTTGTTTTTGACAACAAAATACTTTTGTAAGTTTACCTAGGTAATAGGTCACAGAGTTTTTTTTTTGGTCAATTCCAATAAAGGCAGACTTATTCGTTTCAGCGCCGAATGTATTTTAGAACATACTATTTTTCTTATGATATGACAGTCAATTGTTTTAAATAATTTCCAAATTAAAAACGAAAAAGTAAATTCGCTATTAAAAGATAGAATTTTTGAATACATTAATATATAATTACCCACACGAACAATGTTATTTATGTTGTATAATATATGCGCGTCTGCGCAGGCCATAAGTAACAAACTAATTGTGAGGAAATAAAAAAAAAATAGGACAAAAGTCGTAAGCACCATTTAATTTACCTATTTCTATCTGGCAGACGGTCAAAAATTATTTTACACTGCATTTCTCTTGGTTCCGTAATTTAGTTGAATGAAATAAACGTTATTAATAAGTGTTTCTTCGTTCTCTTTTATTTACACTCTGTTGCGGAATGTGAATATGTTTTATTTCTCAGATTTTTTCGATTACTAAAAGTTCACGTAATTTCACACTCAACGGCACTCATTAAGGCCTCATAATCCTGTATCGGGTGTCGGGTAACACTCAGAATACTAGCAAAAACACAGGGACCACGTCAAATGTCTGTATAGTCTATAGACGTTGGTCATAAACGGGGATCGAACTCGCGACCGTTAGTGCTTCAGTATAAAACTATTTTAAACGTATTTAAACCATTGTAACTAACTGAAAAATGTTAAAATTTGACGTCATGGGTCTGTTAGTCCATCATGCGCTTTATCACTACACCATTATCCTAGAAGACCTGAAACAGAAGTTTACATGGACGCTATTAAACAAATACTGTGTCAAGCCACACAGACTTCATTTTGAGAAAATGGTGTCTAAATATATCAAACCTATTCTTAATAAATCTGTTTGTTTGTTAAAAAAAGTAGAAAGAATTTTAACTAATAATAAATTTTTTAAATATATAAGATTGCTGTTTAATCCAAAATATTCTTAACATTAGATTAAGAAACTTTTTTTAAATGTTTTTGAATAATGTTAAATACGTAATGCATTATCAGAATACATGAATATCTCTAAATTTAACTTTTTCTAGGTTGACACACGCATCAACATCTAAATTACATAACTTCCTAAATTTCATACTTATTCAATATTTCACATAACGGTGATGTTATATCAACTGATATGTCTTATCGCTTGCCACGAGCCACTGATGCAGAAAGTTAATTCGCAACACGAATTAGGTCCTGACACACTAGGCTAGTGGAATTGAACCCGACCTGCTCGGACTTAGCGACGCGGATACAATCAACTTTTTTTCCACCTGTTTTATTTCATCACTAATAATTTTCGTGTGTACATACTAATATTATAAATGTTAGGTCATGAAGACTTTTGCAGTTCTAATATTGGTATAGATATAAATATAAAAGAATATATGGACGCTGATAAGCAAGACTGTGTCAACCCAGACGGACTTCATTTTGAGAAATTGGCGTCTAAAGATGTCAGACCTATTCTTAACAAATTTGTTTGAAGAAGTATATATCCTTTTTTTCTTTTCTGTTTTGATTAAAGGTACAATTAATTAAAAGCGGATTGATATATTTAATATATTATCTAATAAAAAGTTTTTTTCAAATATTTGGGATTATTGTACAATTTGTAAAATATGGAACGCACTTGGAAATCGAAACAATTAATTAATAAAATTTATACTTTTTTATATTACTTATTTGGTTTATATAATTTGATTTTTTTTTCAATAATGTTAAATAGATGATGCAGTATCAAAATACATCAATATCTCCGAATTTGACTTTTTGAGGGATGACACATTATTGCTTATCAGCAACCATATTATGTGGTTAGGACAGGTAGTAACAAGTTCAGTGACTTGTTCGGACTTATAATTTTTTTTCTACGTGTTTTATTTCATTACATTTTTTTTCGGTATTTTAATGCATATCATTTAACTTATTCGTGTCTATACTAATGTTGTAAATGCGAAAGCATTCTGTCTGTAACGTTTTCACGTCTAAACGATAGTTTTAATTCTTTCAAATTGTCATTCTTTTTTACAATTTTTTGTTTTATATTTAACGTTTAAATTTTAGTTATTTAAGAACCTTTTTTATCTTTTGCGTGTAGTTGTTAAATTTCTTATATATTGTGTGCTGTGTACATTTTAAATTGGATACCCGATTTATCGTAATATTTATGTTTAGTACTATTTTATGTATTTTATTTAACGTTTGGATCTTTTAACTGTTACTGTGCCAAATAAAATACTATAATAAAATAAAAACCAATTTTGATAAATTTTAATCCAAAGATAGATTGGGCCTTGGAGAAAGAAAAAGAGTAGTTTTTTTAGTAATGAAACGTAAAGGAGGTGAAATAGGTAAGTTTCTCCAGACAGAGTCGTACACACTAGCTAGTATATAATGAGGGTCGTTTTAGCCAAAATTGTAACTTTATTTTAAAGCCTCGAAGCAATTAAAAATCACTTGGCGCTGTTTACTGTAAGGATGGTTTTACACCTTACGTTTAAAAGTTGTCGAATTTTTCTTACGAATCTTCGTAATACATTAGTTTTTTTGAAAGATAGAAAAATAACATGTTGTTTTTTTTTTAATAAATAAGTATTCTTAATAAATATAATTACTATCTAATAAAAAAATTATGTTTGTTTGAACGTTTCTGTCTGACTGTTTATGCCAGTGCGATAAAATTCTGTCAACATATTGTTTGCACTTGCGAGAAGATATAGGCATATAATTGACGTAGCTAGCGTGTACCGACAAGTCTGAAAAATAAATCAGAGACGGACGTTCTGTATAACAAAATGTACATTATCACGAGCAAAGCCGCGAGCATAAGTTAATATTTAAATAAAGACCAAAACAATAGCTTTAATAATAGCGTTACAGTTCATTCTACTGTTTTAATTATAGCGCCCATCAATAGCGTAATTATAAGTTACAGCGCCATCTATTGTTGAGAAATTAAAACTAAATATGATGTAACACCATGTATTTACACCTTAACAAGTCCCGAGGTTTGAAGCTTCCAAGCAATAAGCGATTACTCGTACACAGCCTTGAGTGCAAACTTAATGATCCATACAGATTCTGGTAAATTACCGGTAATGATCTCCGAGATATGCTAAATCTTTGAAATTCGTGTTTAAAAATAATTACGGGATATTTTTTATATAAAAAATAAAATAAAGTACCAATTTTTTTTATGTAATATTTCGCGTCGTTTTATTGTATTTATTTAAAGTTAAAAACAATAATGTTGGAATTATCATCGCCGGTACTTGACAAGTTGGAGATGAATAAATTATAACGAAAAACTAATTACAGATATTTCACATATTATATACTTTGTTAAATACGATTTAATAATAAATAGACAAATTATTGTAGTAGAATCTGAGGGTTTATTCTATTCATTGTAGAAGGAGAATAAGTTAAACTATCGTTCGAAGATTTCTTTAGTTCGTTTTATATTCTAGTCTTAAGAAACTAAATAGATCATCGAATATATGTCTAACTTCTAGGTAAAAATCTTCTTCCGTTAAAAACAAAGAATCTTATATCAAAGATGCTAGTCCTCTGTGGATTGTAGGATTGCTGGATGGATTGATGGATTGAATATATACTACCAACTTGCATTAGAAGGGGCTAAATTAAAATTAAACTTTTGTATTCAGGACAAACTGATTAACTACACTAAAAGGAAGATAGCGAATAAATATATATAATAACGAATAATTGTCTATACTTTGTCCAATAGTGACATAGGGAAAGCGTATCAAGTATCGTAACTTAGTATTTTTAATAACCATAGTAATTCATGTAGTGTTCAGATGTCCTTCGATAGTTTAAAAGCTAAGAGTGAGTGTTTAAAACGAGTCTGGGAGTTCAAAATTTATAATTAAAACATATTCTAAGCTTCATTAATTTATGCTGTTATAATAATTGGTCAAGAGCTGATCTTATCTTGAATGCAGATATTTTATTAATAGCCATCATAAACTTTAGTGTTAACACTAGCGGCTAAATGTGCCAAGACAGTTTATTATAAAGCACTCAATAATGTATGACTTAATAGTGCATGGAGTAGCATAAATTGATAGTTACTAGATAGTAAATTCTAGCGTAATAAAACATTTAAATCGTAAAATTAATTTTTGATATGGAATCTCATTGGTCAACTTAAAGATAATATTCCTTCCGTATTTTGCTAACGACACTGTAACAGATTGTATAAGTCCGACGGCTGGGCAAACGTTTCTTCTTCTATTAAGGAGAGGATTAGTGTCAGAATTTCACCTGTCAGATGCAACTTGTATCTGACATTCTTACAATCAACGACCACCGATCATGTTACGAACTTAAAAACAAATTTACCTCTTGAAAACTCAGCAGTACTAATCCGAATTTGAACCCGCAGAGATCAACAAATTATAACCATTAGGCCATCTCGACTCTACTAATTTAACTGGCTACTAATTTCAGATACAAATTAACCGATTCTGATACCGCTATGTTGCATTAGGATAATCTAACTAGAAGCAGATTAGTGCTAATTCCACGCGAAGCCGCAGGAAACGGTTAATAATTGAATAAAATTCAAATTACAAATCATTATCTAAAATCCCTAGACAAGAATCAATCATGAATCAATTTTACACCATGGCATCTGACACAAGGTCTTGGGTATTGAAACAGTGATGAGCCTGATCCTTGACACGGTGATAATTAGCCAGCAAGGTTGAAGCATCTTTTTATTCATCAGCTGGTTTTTGTATCCATTTTACACAATATGATCGTTCATTTTAAACGTTCATAAGCTGTGAATTGTTAATTAAATTTGCCGTTTATTAGTATAAAGTCAAGACGTGTATCTTTAACCACAAAGCTACTAACTGTACAATAATTTTTATGTAATGGTGAATTTTGTGTATTTTGTTTAGTCTATTTAAAACACTAATATACCACTGAATGTTTTCTGTTAAATTTTTTTCGTGGCTTAAGTATTTTTGAATTGACCATAAATTGGACTGGATTAAGAAGTGGGTAAATGGGAAAACCATGCAATAATTGCGCTGAAGGTTTGTACATACGCGATTAATGGTTATACTGGAACTGATTGCTTATCTGTTTTCGCACAAAGTGATCTCAGTATCACCTTCAAAACAATGTACAGGTGAATCACTCACATATTTGTCTTTTTTAATTCCAAATTTAAGTGCTATTTTACTGACGGAAGCAATTAAAACGAACAAAAAAACCGTACTACGAAATATACATACAGAAAAGAATAGTGAAGATTTCGAAAATAGAACTACAATTTATTCTGCTTGTAATAATTTAAATGATAAAAAAAGAAAGAATGTCCAGTCATTCACTAAAGAAAAATTTAAAGATTGGCCATAAACAAAAGCATACCGAGATCTTGGCGCGTGATTCTTGTACCATCGTAATTATTTTGGCAAGGCTTGAGGAGGTACGAACGATAATTCAACGGCAAAACACTATGCAAATGCATTTTGTGGTAATAAAAAACCTGGACGGTATAATTTACTAAAAATATAGTATCTCGCATGTGTACATCCGTTCGACGGATACTGTTTTGCATTTCGAATAAACTAACAGATAACATGATTAAACATGTTCATTCGTTTGTTTTGTATCACCGGAATATTCCTTAATAAAGTTTTCGATTTACTTAAACAACATCGGATTATCACGACATATTTTACAATATAATTGTTTGTTAAAATTAGCTTTCGCCGAATTTATATTTGTAGCGAAAATTCTGATTTTAAAAATCAGTAAACAATATCTGGAAAAAATTAAAATTACCGACACAATGAGCCAAATTCAAAGTCAGCTAAAATGTAACAAGAATAAAACGGGAAAGGATATTTGTTTTGAAGTATTTGCGGACTATTGAACACGAGGCTACTAATGAATTGTACTTGAGACGTTTCGAAGAAACTGAGGAAGGTAACGACTCTTAACTATGGAACTTTATTCCGCTCATTATACAAAGCGACAGCGTTTACGATGGCATAAAATCCTTAAAAGACAATAAAGAATTTTTTATTGTGCAATCATGGATAAAATTTTCCAATAACGTTTAATTTGAAGCTACGACACCTTTAGGCTGTAAAATGCGTTTGAACATAGGTGCTGAGAAATCATTGTGTGCTTTTTCTCATTCCATAAGTGGGTTGTGCTTGATTATCATAATCATATGTTTCAATCGCTCGATGTATGAAGATATAATGTCCCTTGCATGTATTGAACTTTTCTTTTTTTAAGTCTGAAGGGTTAATATTAACTCGGTGACTTATTTATTGGATCATAGCAATTTATTGCTAGTCAGATTATCTACGGTTGATACTTTATTTGACACGAATAAATTGGTTATTTTATTTGATCACGATTTCGATATGCAGGATACAAACATAAAATTTACTCATAAAATTTAGAGAAAATTTTAAACTTGGAATACTTAATATAGGATAATTTATCTTATATTAATTAAGCTAGCCATTAAAACATTTTGATTATTTCTTGGTAATCATTGCGTCTGCTTGACTGAGATTATAACAACTATCTATCAAGAATAAGAAGTATAATTTCAACTCCGACCCTTTCTTTAATTACAAATTTTATAGATACTAAATACCCTAGAAATATATCTAAACCGTCATAAGGAAGAATTTTATTCTTTTTTAATAACTGAATAAAATATTTATAGTTTCCGCAACGTGGTAGCTTCTTTACAGTGATGAAAAATGATAAAGAAATTATGTTCTCTAAAGGCTTAAGAAATTACAACCGTTATGAATATCCAATTTTCCTTTTTGCATATTTTATATATTTTTATCGTAAAATAACTCATTCTTTCAATAAACATTTTCTCATTCATGATATAAAATTAAATCATGGTTAATATTCTGATAAATTGATAACAAGAAGTTAGACACGCTAGTTATCAATTAACGGATTATTGTCCAGTAACTTTTCTTCTTCCTTGTCAGTTTGATAAATTGCTCCTCGCCCTAACGTATGATCACACCATCATAAATGAACTTACGACCTTATCGTCTAGCGTATCAATTTTTAATAGCTAACTAGTTTCAATCAGTCTTGGAATAGATGGAGGTGCAATGACCTGTCATTAATTTACCAAGATTTATTTTTAGTCGTTTCTTTTTTGTTTCTCATAATCACATATGACTTATAGTTTTTTGAATTTAGTTGACTTTTTTTGGTTTAGTTTTTTTTTACTATTATTTGGCTTTAGTTGAATTAGTATCAATGTATCATATGTATGTAACATATGATACCTTCTTTTTCGTTTAAATTAATTCTAATTGTAAGTTTACCAGATGATACCCGTTACGTATTACTCTGAATAGCCTATGTCTTTGAGACATGATGGATTCTCTGTACTTATACATTTATAAACTTTTATTCCTTTCACGCACCTCAAATTTATTTTCACGATAAAAAGACTTATTTCTTTTTGCAAAGATAAATATGTATCTATACCAAAATTGAAATAGCCAAAATTACTTTTACTTTTATAATACTAATATTATGATGGAGTTAATAATATGATATATATTATGTAGTCCATGTGCAAAATTATCAATGGTCTAATAAATATCTGCACGTTATTAAGATTACTCTTTTATGGACGTCAATTGACGTCAGGCTAGTTGTGATTTAATGGAGCTAGGTCGCATCTGCTCCATTCAACAATTGTAGTCCGTACACTTGTCTCCGACAATATACGTCTTAGGTTCGGACGATTGAGGTCATGAGCAATTGGTGTGTTAAATTGAACGCATATTAGCATGCAGGATCGTTCATGGGGTACTTATGTAACCGATTCTTCATTAAATATTCAATAGACTTTGCATAAATTTGAAAGTTTTGAACCTCCTGATTACCATTTATCTAATCATGAATTGGAGATCGACTATTAACAACGTACATCAACAACAAGAACATCCAACAATAACAACGACATGCCTTCGACGATTGATTTATTTAGACTAAATGATGAAAAAGATACATTTCGACGAATTCTTATTGTATATATTTCTATAGATAATTGCGTGTATTGTATTATAGTTTTGCCTCACGTTTGCTGACATCACAATCGTTTGATCTGTGTTCTCTAAATACTCAACGTTGTTATGTTTTAAGTGTCCTAAGAAATTTATAGTAGAAATAAACCCTTGCGATAAATACATTATTGGATCCTTTGAACATCGTGTTGTGAGCATCAAAATTTATTACAATGTCTTACTGTATAAGAAAGACTTTTATTCTCCAATAGAGCACTAATAGGCCCTTACGAGTCCATAGATGTGTTTTTTGCTCCTCCGAACATATTGATATCAGCAACAGGTTCTGTTGAAATACGAATGAATATTATTTTTTGTCCTGTTTCTGCGATAAGTCGGATTAATTTTGCATTGTTAGGACCAATAGCTTTGTCTTCATATCGTGATATCATTCGGTTCTCTTTACGTTTTCAAGTCCATTGTTTTGTTAAGAAATAGCACAAAAAAAGGCTCTGATGCACAACACACAGCACATTAAATAGATAATCCGGTACTATCTTTACGTTTGGCTGAGCAAAGGTTTTATTGCCTCGCTTTTATACTTTCGGTGTAGGTTTACGTGATAGCAGCTTCCATTGATTAGGAATACGCTTTGTATGATTGTGAATTTCTTAATTTGTATGGTTTAGCTTCGGCCGATGAAATAACTTATTTAGTTCAGAGATTTCATCAGCTGAAGCTAAACTTACATATTATATATTAGCTACCATAGTATCCCCTTGGTAATGAAACAAATCCACGTAACGATTGACGAAAAAAAAACTTAAAAATAATTCAACGTTTTTCGTTGCCCGATATAAATGATTTATCACCTCGCTTGCTCGTTTGAAACAATCGTAAAGGAAACCAACAATTAAAGGTCGAATTTACAGCACCAATGCTTAGAAAATTAAACGTCATGTTTATACTAACGTTTTATTTTCATAAAAATGTACGATAACGCCTACATCGGATCGCATGGATGGAGTCTATTTGTAATGGTTATTTCACATTCGTTTCCATATCGGTGTCGTATCTGCGATAACAGTTTTTGTTACTTGTTCTCCATTTACTGTTTCTATATTTTCTTTTGCTTTTAAATTTCATTTATTTGATTTTTTTTTTAATAATAATAAATATTATTTTCATCAAATATCTTTTTGTATTTATGAAATTGCTTTCCTAATATTTTGTCTGGTTAGTTATTTTGAATGTAAGGTCATTGTGTATAGCTTGATTGTTTCGTTATTATTTGTTAATGTTTATTAGTTTCATCAATACCCAGTATTATCGTATCTGAAGGCTAACTCCTTTGAAATAAAATTATCATTTTTTTTATTATCATTTTTCTTTAAAATAATTCAATTAGACTTCGTTAAAATCGTAATTATGTTCGTAAATAATAAAAATTTACGATGCTATAAGCGATAACAATGGTTTACGTTCGCTGTTTATGAGTACGAATTATAATTTTAAATTTCTTTGTTTTAACCTTGCATGAAAATGTTCATCTCGCTCATGTTTTTGCGCATATCTGCCGCATGCATCAACTTTAATGTTTTGTATTATTGTAGATATGCACGAGTCTGTGATATCTTGTATGTCTAATTTCACTATTTTGATTGTAATATTGTTTTGTTGAAAATTAGCTTTTCGACCCGCAGTTTCTCGCTTTTGCCTCTTAAATATTCTGAAATTTAGATCGTTTCTTTGACTATCAGTTTCAGTATCTTACGATATATATAGAAAGAGTAGAATAGAGTTTTAGTTTCTTAGAGATAGATATTATTAAAAGTAATATTGTTAGGGATCAAGCAATTTCTATACTTAATTAAATTTATTCAGTCGAGCCATTTAGTCGTCAAAACGTAAAACATATTTACAAACTTACGTTCGTATAGTATTCAGGTACATCTAAACTAATATTATAATGCTCAAGAGTTTGTTTGTTTTAACGCGCTTATATCAAGAACTACTTGTTCGAATTGAAAAATTATTTTTGTGTTAGATAGTTTATTTATTGAGGAAGGCTATAGGCTATATTACATCACGTTAAAACTCATAGGAGCGAAGCAGTAACCATAATCGTCAGTGAAACCGCAAAGGGCAGCTAGTATTATATATGTACATTGTACATTAGTGTGTATTAACTTGTCTGCGTGTTCCATAAAATTTAATCTCATAATTTCAGTCTCGGAACATTCTAAAGAATATGCGGATAATTGCGATGATCAAACAAAAGTTTTATACCTAATACAGTCGTTCACATGAAAACATAAATCTTTTAAGTCACGATATATGAATGCGATAAAGATTCCACGTTTTTATGAGTTCAATTAAACTTTTAAACAGACTGTACATACGAAATTTGCTCTCGGGCTATTTCAAGTAATTTTCTAGCGATAATTGCATCTGTTGCTACTTTGTAGTGATGTTAGTCGAGTTAATTTTCTTACCCGAGTATGACTCGAATAATAATAATCTGATATGGACACTATTTGAGTTCCTTATAGTTTTTTAAATGAAAGATATATGATTTAATTTTTTTATTTGTTCTAAATTGAGAATTGAAGTTCATGCCATGCTTTACTAAGACTACAGTAAAAAAGGTAAAGTAACTAGCCTGTAAACATCCCACTGCTGCGCAGGACTCCGCTCCCATTGAGGAGAAGGTTTAAAGCTTAATCCACTGCGCGTTGGCGGATATACATACATGTGTCTGAATTTCTCCCGACACATGCAGATTGTGAGGGCACTATGCTTTCCTTAACTGCCCAGCACGAGATAAATTTAAACAAAAATTTAGTACGCAGCAGGGCTAGCCGGAGTTTGAACCCGCGATTATCGGTAGAGATCAACGTATTCTAATCACTAGGCCATCTCGGCCCATATTACGAAGGCTCGACTCTTTAAGAAAACGTAAAAAAATTAAATCGATTTTGATCTCAAATTATCATCATCATATCATAAGGTTAGGAAACAAATCGCTTCGAGAATATTCGATATACATTCTTGGCAATCGTGTTAGGTTTAAATATGATTTTGTAAACAAACGTCAAATCTACGATCATATATTTGTTGTTCTATGTAGTGTGTAAATTAATATTAATCGATTTACGGAATATTATTAACATTAAATCACGAATACAAACAATTCTTGGTCTGATGCTGCACCTGGGATCAGCAGGATACACAACTCCTCACCAACTTACAGCTGAGATATCGTATTTTTTTTTTTTGTAAATTATCTTAAATCAATTATTATACTAAAAACCAATCGATTCACGTAAAAATCGATTCAAGCCATTCGAGTAGCAACACCGTCCTCGCATCACTTCAAACAAAGCATCGCCTTGCTAACTTGCGAACTCATTATAAGATACTATGATAAATCGTATGTAGCCCCAACAAGCGCGGCTCCATTACGCGTATCAATTGTACTGTCTAATGAGTTTCGTTACTTATGTTAGTTGTAACTTATTTAAGTTGTAGTTTCTATGCAATCAAAGTTTTTACATATGTGTTTTTTGTTTAATTTGTATCTAGTTGAATCACGTTCGATGTTTGAATGTCTATTTTCTTATTAACTATATCATTAGATTAGGTTTTTTTTTAATTGATATAATTGGACTATGCATTATATATCATTAGATTAGGTTTTTTTTTTTTTAATTAATATAATTAGATTTATACATTATTGTTGAGTTCGTAATCAATTAAAAATAAATATAAGAAGTATACAATGTATCTTACACCTCAAATTCGATGTAATTTACGAGGTCTTTTTTATATGATTTTCTTACACATATATAATAGATTATATACTAGTTTATGCTCGCTGCTGCGCTCGTTTTAATGTTCATTTGTTTTAAAATAATACGCATATATACATCAATAATATAGTGTACCTTTCAAATGGTGCCAAAATTTTTATCATACGTTCAGTTCTACCGAAGTTTCCTTCGCATGTACAGTCTATTTTTCTTTACTTGGCTTATTTAGCTGACTATTTGTCATATCATGTGCATATTTCTAAGAAATTATCGATCGAATTATTAAAATGAATAATTATTTATATTGAAAAGTATTGTTTGAAAATACGTAATTTTCTTTCCGGGTATTTTTACTAAATAAGAAAAGTAAAGATAATGGACTATACAAACTTAACTCTCTATTATATTAGTATAATTACATACATATACCTACATATATCATCATTAATTGGACGCTGATAAGCAATAATGTGTCAAGCCACACGGACTTCGTTTTGAGAAAATGGCGTCTAAAGATGTCAAGCCTATTCTTAGTAAATTTGTTTAAAGTCGTATATTTTCATTTTTTCTTTTCTATTTTGATAAAATGTATAATTAATCAAAAGTAGATAGGTTTATTTAAAGAAACATTGAGTTAAGAAACTTTTTTACATACTTATTTTGTTTAGATGACTTAATTTTTTTTTGAATAATGTTATATAGGTAACGTAGTATCAAAATACATCAATATCTACAAATTTGACTTTTTGTGGGTTGACACATTATTGCTTATCAGCATCCAATTATAAAAGCAACAATGGCGTTTCCAAGAAAAAGAGTCAATATAACATAAACCGGAATCAAAATTAAAAACCCGAATCAAATACACTTACGACGCTAATTATCACTGTACGTAGCAAAAAAACATTTATTACCAACTTACCACCCGTAAATCCTGTTCAATCTTGGCTGTATATCATCGATACGCAATACATTGTGTAATGCCGTGACCGGACAAGCGCCGAGTTCTGTTATTACGCCGGTTCCGTCGGCAAGTATAACCGCTGCATTAATGGGGTCAGTAGCCCACTATTATGATACTTCTATGTATGGTTCTGCTTCTTTTTTATTCGTATTTATGTCTACTAATTCATATGTTGTTACATCATTTGAATTGTGAGATGTTCTTTTTTTGAAATTATAGTAACGTCGTTCTGTCAGTTCTGAGTTTGAATTGTTTCATTTATTATTCTTGAAATTGATTGTTTTTTAATTCATTTGTTAGTTCCGTGCATGTATTAGATGATTTTTTATTAATATGATTCGTGGATACTAATTCTTAAGTTACGTTATTATATACTTTGTTTTATTGAAATGTAGAAAACATTTTTTTAATCTTAAAACGATTTCTATTACACTGACGATTTTACTCTTAACGACGATTTTTTATTAGAATTAAAACGCATTGCTATAATTATAATATGCATTAAAGCTCCTTGTAGTTATTAATGCACATGTCTCTAATTTGCGCGATAATTAAATTATGTTTTATGTAAAAATAATAATTATGGTAAATACACATTCTGATTTTCAAAAATATTGATGATGGAAATAGGCTTTTATGTATGTTTAATTCTTTATTTAAATTTGCATTCAGAATGGTGCAACTTCTATAGCCTACTAAGAGCAAGACTAAAGCAAGGAAGCAAGCAAGATTCGACACGTAAAGGTGACATTTTTTTGAAAATGATAAGCAAATTAAATAATTGTTTTTAACAACTGATCCAATTTTGTTATCAAACGACTTCAAAAAAGGAGGAGGTTTTATGTTTGGGTGCATTTCTCGGCCGATTGTGGACCGATTATGAAATTTTTTTATTGACCTACCGACCGACTTTTAGATGTTGTAGAAAATATTTATTTTATACTTTTTCAGTATACTTGTTTCGTTATCGAAGTCTTCTTCTTAAAGTCCGTTATATTTTTCTACGAAAATTATTTATGAAATATAATTATGCAATGGTAATTCTGTTTTCCCTCTGGTATTCTCATAAAGTGTGTACAGCGCCTACGTTAACGGGGTCAGTCCGGCTGTGGTTTTTGGGGTAAGCATTTATTCCTTCAGGCATTCTTGCCTCGGTCTAAATCTTCTTAAAGGTTACTAGCTTTTTCATTTCTATATAAGTATATATGAATTCTTCAGGTGTGGATGTATGGAGTAATTCGTAACTATAAGAAATGGAAAATAATACTCAATGTGGGTTCGGATTGTTGTTTTGAAAACTAAAATTGCATTATATTTCAACTCAAAGACAAATCCAATCATGTATGTATATGCCTTTATAATATGTTCTATTATCGTTATTTAATACTGTTATTATTTAATTTACGTAATTGTTTAAAATATAATAAAATGAATTGGAAAATGATACCTCTAAAAACATAAGTTCTTCTATACTAATATTAGAAAAAGGTAAAAATCGTTTATAAATGTGTACGTAGGGGGTAATCTCTAAAATCTTTTTTTGCATTGAATAGCTCATTTTTGATAGAGGTTAAAGGCTATATTACATCACGCTATGACTCTCAGGAGCGAAGTAGTAATCACAAACGCGAATAAAACCGCAAGGGGCATCTAGTACCTTATAAAACAGAATCTAACTTTGAAATTAGTCAAAAAAATAGCATATTCAACAATCAACATCCAAGTAAAAAAATCAGTTCAGACAATAGTTTCGAAGATTGACGATATCATGCAAACAAACACAAACAGCGGCCTTATAAGAGTAGTCACTTAGTTTCAAAAGGTTTAAATTACAGCTTCTGATGCCAAAGCGGTGTTAAAGTAAAATTGATGAAACCATTACATTTATTAACAGACGCGTTGGCGCAATGATCACTGCAATTGACTAAAGCGCTAACGGTCGCGGGTTCGATCCCCGCTCACGGCAAACGTGTGTATTGGCCATACAGATGTTTGTCGTGGTCTGGGTGTTTGTGTTAGTGTTGTGAGTGTGTCCGGATCCCCGACACAAGGTCATGAGATCTTAATGCGTCTATTTATTTATTTATAATGATATATGGAATAATGAAGTAGCAGCCTGTAAATTTCCTATTTCTAGGCAAAGGCCTACTTTCTTTTATTTATTATTATTATTTAATGGCGTAACACTTGAAATTTACGAAATTAACTGCCTAATATAAATTTCAGCCACATAAAAATACCTTAAATTCGTGAACATCTCGAATCAGCAGGATACACATGTCCTCACCAACTTACAGCAGACGAATCGTGTTGGCTCTTTGTAAACGTCCCAATGTATACATTGTCGGAGATTTTTTGTTCAATTTATTAGTTATTTTATAGAGGTAAGAAAGACAAAAGAATTGAATGTTTACCTTAAATCTAAATATATGTAATTCAAAGGTCATAGTGATCATACTGACATAGAGATCTATTAACGCATAGCCCACTGGACGGATCAGGCTAAATTTTGGTAAGAAGATAAATGTTATGATGTAAGCATTCTCTAAGAAAGAATTTTGATTAATACTACTCTCCTAGGGGATAAAATAGGAAATGAAAGATTGTATGAAACTTCGTAAATTTTAAACCGATCGGACTGAGACTTTGCATGCATAAAACTACTATGATGTAGGCATCACAGATATCGCAGACGAAGTCGCGCGCACTAACTAATTTTTAATATAATCGTAAATATAAAAATATAAAAAAATCGACCAACACTAATTATCCTTAAACTTTAATTTGTAAATATTTGTTAAGTTTTTGCAAGATCGAAATATTATATTGTAATTTTTTGTATAATATTTTTGTTATATAAATAATGTTTTCCTGGAGGATAATTCGAAGAACAACTGTTTGTGTACCCATTTTTATGTCCGTTTCCTTATTCCTTGAATTATTAATCAATACCAATGTCATAAAGCTGAAAATTTTGTTCGTTTGTTCGTTTGAACAACTGGTCCGAATTGGTAAATTTATTTTTGTGTTAGATAGTTTAATTATTGAGGAAGGCTATAGGCTATATTACATCACGCTACGACTCATACGAGCGAAGCAGTAACCATAAACGTGAGTGAAACTGTAAGGGACAGCTAGTTATTAATGATTCTTTAAAATAAACGAATAATAATCTGCACGTATTTTAATAATCCATTTGTACAGGAACAGTGTTATTACTAAATCATTATGGAATTATAATTATAGAATAGGATATTTTTAATGCGAATAGTCAATACCGATTCCTATAATTTATTTATTTTTATATTTCGTCAAAATTATCGTCACTGTTTAGTACAATAATTAATACGTTTTTATATAATTTTCTTACGAACAAACAAATGTCTATAATCAAATTACTTCTGATATTTTTCTTTCAAAATTTATCGCAAAGGAAATAATAATAAATCACACAGGTAACTAACTATGTTTCTTTGTAACCAAAGTCGACGAGCAAAATTAGCGGACACGTCTCGCTACTCAAAAAACTTACCACCCACTTAATAAAGAATTTTAAACTGAGAAGCTCCTATATAATTAGCACGTCAATAAAAACGTTTAACCCGGCTCGGTTGTGTACAATTTTACCATTATTTATTTGATATCAAACCGGTTATAACCTCGTCCGAATGCACCTGCCTCTACATGGGCATAACGCCATGCTTGTGCTAACTGGTTGTCTGGGCTTTATATGGACACTGATAAGCAATACTGTGTCAACCCACAAAAAACAAATTCTGAGATATTGATGTATTTTGATACTGCATCACGTATTTAACGTTATTCAAAAAATTTTAAGTACATACGAACTAAATAAGTACGTTAAAAAGTTTCTTAATTAATTGTTTTAAATTTCAAGTGCGTTCCATATTTTGTAATTTATACAATAATTTCAAACATTAGAAAAACTTTTTATTAGATAATATATTAAATATGTCGATCTGCTGGGTGAAATCGCGAGGGGCAGCGAGTTGAATATATGGATCGCTGATAAGCAATACTGTGTCAAGGTTGACACATTATTGCTTATCAGCATCCATTTTGGTTATTGATTTGCGCCTATGTATTGCAGCGTGATGTTATATAGCCACTAACCTTCCTTAATAAACGAAACACTACTACTACGATCGTATATTTACATACAGTTCTATATGAAGTCGATTATATTTTCCACGAAAATCTAATTATCATAATAAAGGTGAGCTAGATTACGAGTTGGTACATAATAGATGGACATTTAACGTTAAGATATAGACAGAAACACGTATTCTTCGCTTCGTATCGCGGTAACTTCGATACTGTATACAGATTGCTTAGCGCTTGTGCTCGTGTCTGTTTAAATTGATTATGTGAATAATGAACGCGTTATTATCATTGATTGATGTAGGTCTGGTGAATTGATTTGGATATAAAATTTACATACATTATGCACGAGCGTCTGGACGTCGTTTTGCGAAAAGACGTTAGACGTAAAGTTTTGCGTGTATTGGGGTGATGCAAGTATTGTAATTATTGTAATGAAATCTTTTTTAACGGATCGTGGTCACGGGTAGACGAGTAAACTTCACGATCAATGAAATCTAGTATTATCTTTTTATATATTCTAGTGGTCGCCCAGCGTTCGGAATTCGACCGTGGTACATTAAATTTTCAATCGAATTTATGATTCACAGACTTAACAATAAACAAAAAATGTATGTATGTGTGTGTAAATTACACACAATATCAAATGCATCTACCATGCATTTGATATTGTGTGTAATTTTTTTTCTTTTTATTGATGTAATGTATTTTTTATGCATTATTAAAAAAAGAATTAGCTCTTTCGCTGAATAATTCGCTCCTTCTCTATATAAGCTATAAGTGTGCAAAATTTCATACTCCGTTCACGCAATTTTTAGCAAAAACGTGTACAGAGTTTTTCTCACGTATTAATATACAGGAAAATAACTGGCAGACGAGTAGGCGGGATACCTTATGTTAAGACGCTCATGAATACGTGCAGCCTTCAGGAGCCACAAATGCGATGATAGCTTACAAAAAAGGGATGAATAAGTTTAACTTCTGTCTCTCTCACTCACCGAAACGATTTTAGCTACCTATTACCCAACCCGCTAAGCTCTACCTCAATAAAAATATATTATTTTTTGTGTTTCGTAAAATGAATAATACAAAACAAAAAAAACGAATACGATATCCATTACGATACCTTTTTTTAACTAATCAGAACGCATATTAAAATACTATTTATTCAAATCAATTTTCAATTATAAGGCTGTTAATGATCGCGGTCTCATACACGATTCGTTCCGGCATTTTTCGATATCGTAATGCTATAAAAAATTTAACCGACGCTTATAGGTATTGTAAGGCGGGAATTACACTTGTAAGTTTTACTCTTCTAACAGATATAAAACAATTGGATACTGATAAGCAATAATGTGTCAACCCACAAAAATACAAATTCGGAGTAATTGATGTATTTTGATAATGCGTCATGTACGTAACATTATTCAAAAAATGTTAAGGTCATCTGAACTAAATATACGGAAAAATGTATCTTAATTTAATGTTTCGAATATTGTAGTATGTTCAATATTTTGCAATATGCAATAATCTCGTATATTTGAAAAACTTATTATTAAATACAAGTTTTCATTATAACAATCAACTTTTAAATTATTATACCTTTTATCAAAATATAAAAGAAAAGACGAATATACACTTCTTCAAACAATTTTTTTACGAATAGTTTCGAGATCTTTAAACTCCATTTTCTCAAAAATATGTCGGTATGGCTTAACATAGTATTGCTTATCAGCGTCCAATTATGTAACCTAGTAACGGTTACGCTGGTAAACTTATGTAAGCTGCGAAGGACAATAAATTTATCACATACAGTAAATTTTTCAGCAATGATAAATAATTTATGTAAACCTTTTTAATGTCTGAGTCAACACTTAGAAGTATTTTTACGGCTAAGGATAGGTGCATACTGTCTTACTCGAAAGGATTTACTTCACCCGCGTTTATAGCTCCTATTAGTCGTAGCATGATGTAATGTAGACTGTAGACAGGGTGGTGAAAAACTCATATACAATCTTAGTCAATAAACGAACTAACGCAAAAACATTTTTTTTCAAATCAGTCTAGTAGTTTCAAAACAAACAATCAAATCTTTTATCTTTATAATAGTAGCATAGATATGTATAAAACTATTCATTAAGTTCATTAAAAAAAGTTAACAAACTCATTTGGAAAAGCAGTAAAGTTAATAGATAATTATTGTATACACTATGGTGTAAACACACCCTAATATCACGTAACGATATTCACGTGCGGACATTTTATTGTTGTTCGTTCTTTTGTTCTCCAACAGGGCTGACAAGATGATGTTATATTAATATGTACTTTTGAAACTAAATTGTACCTAAAATACGGATCAGTAAGACTTTTTAAATTAAGAAATCGAATTTAAAAGCAAAATATGCAATTTCGTTTACTTAACTACGGAATATATTACAGAACGGAACTTTATAAAATTTCTCAGAGACCAATCTGGAAGCATATTCTTTGAAACAAACATTTTCAAAATCGGTAAAGAAATGACGAAGTATCGCGATATAACGTGCTTGCCATACCATTTCCTTTTACAAGAAGAAAGCTATCTCTATATCAAAATTCAACGAAATTGTTTCTGCGGTTTAGACGTGACGTAACAAAAAAACAGACAAACATGTAGACAGACAATTTTCATGCACATCTCACCAGCCCTATTTTTTAAACCTAATAGTACGCTATCTCGATGAACAATAGATCGTAAAAAATATAATGGTTCATAAGATAATAGCTATAAAACTAGCACGCCTTCGAATCTACTTCAATTGATACTATAAACTTTGTATGTGTGACCCCATAAACGAGAATATTCACACTATCATTATGAAAAATATTATTTATTTTTTATTTTGTAAGGTCTTTAACAACATTACTACGCGTCTCCTGAAGGATTTACAACACTTTGTGACTTCACAAAGTTAATGTTTCCTTTCTGGGGCAAGGTATTCGTTTTTATAATAAAATCCCCCAGAAATGTTTGCAGTTTTCGATGAATAGATTTAAATCATATATTAAAAAGTCACTAATAGCTAAAGCATATTACTCTATACAAGATTACGTTGACGATAAAGATGCGTGGGCTTAGTATATGCTGAATTTCGTACAGGATAAATAATTAATTTGTAATCATAAACTGTGTTGTATTTACAATATTTTAAAAGTGTAACTATCGAGTTTCTTGCCGGTTCTTCTCGGTAGAATCTGCGTTCCGAACCGGTGGTAGCTTCATTATTTATGTATTTCTTTTTTGTAATTTTTATGTATGACGATTCAAAAGTGCTCGTAAGAGCCTACTTGAATAAAGTATTTTTTGATTTTGATTTTGGTTATAAAGTATTAGCTAGCCCTCGCGATTTCACTTGCGTTTATGGTTACTGCTTTGCTTCTATGAGTCGTAGCGTGATGTAATATAGCCTATAGCCTTCCTCAATAATTTAACTATCTAACACAATAATAATTTTTCCAATTCGAACCAGTAGTTCCTGAGATTAGCTCGTTAAAGCAAACAAACAAAGAAACACAAACTCTTCAGCTTTATATACTAGTATAGATATAGAAGATTTATGAAAGTCTGACGGCAAAACTTATAAATCTATTTCTCATCTAGACTTAAGCTATAGAAGTTACGAAATCGGATTTAGTTTTAAATGATACGTATACATGACTTATGAACAGTATCCTTGTATGTTTGTTTTTAAATGACTTGCGATCACGCGGAGGAAACGTTCAATGACGCCATTTAATCTTGCATAAATATAATAAGCTGTTATCAGAAGGATGTGGCATTATGCGTTTTATTATATTGCCTTTTTTATAGAAATTATTAGTAACGGAAATGGTAAATTAATCGTATTATAGATTGATTGTACTTATTGTATTTTACTTGACATTGTATAAACGATTTAAAATTACTTCATTCTTTGTTTATGATTCACTTCTAAACTCGATCGATAAGGGCTATTTTACACATTTCTTAAACTGAACGAACTTTTTTTTTATTAAACAATACTATTTATCTTACAAATGAAGTCAAAAATATACGTATATCATACACACTCCATACTTAGAAATAAAATTTAAGTGTCTGTTTGTAATTTCGAATTAACAGCTTTTCACTAAATGTATATAAAAGTATATACGGGACTGACATAAAAAGTCGTTTTTTTTTAATTTTTGTCGGTCCGTCCGTCTGTTTTTGGACTTTAATTAGCAGATAGCTAGTAACTTAGGTACCTTTTTTAAGAGTTTTTCTTTATATTAATTTTTCAAAGACAAAAGCGCGTGCTTCAGCTAGTTTATAATATATACTAACTATCAAAATACTAACTTATATTTTTTTCTTTTGTTTCTCATAAAATTATTTAAAAATTTTCTATTTTTCTATCCCATAATAAAATTTAACACTAAAATATTAGTGTAATAATTCATACACTATATTGGGGTTATAAAAATGAAAAATAGTCTAGGAGAACTTCGACATAATTTGAAAAGATTTTATCAACGATTTTCCATTATTTCACCCTCTATACCTACTATTTATGTTAAACTTATGGCAGTATAAATGGACCGTCAAGGAAAAAAAATAACTTAGAAATCCGACTGACTTCAATCGAACAATCACTATTAAATGAAACGAACACTTTCCAAAAAAAGAAGGAGGTTCACAATTCGTCGGTGACTTTTACGTATGTTCGTCGATTACTCGAAAACTTAATCGATTTGGTTAATTTTTGTTTTATTTGAAATGTTTTATCCTTCCCATTGGTCCGATACGCTTTTCATCAAAGACTTCAGCAGTTTGGAAATTATTTTTCGGAATTGTTAAGCTGCAAAATTTAAATTGCTATACTTATGTAAAACATTCGATGATTCAAGTGTCTGAACGTACGAGAGCCCTCAAAAACATATTCAAACGTGTTGCGAATTGAGAGAATTTCGTATGAATATTTCCATATACTTGAACACGACTATACTTGTCCCAATAATGAGGACGTGTAAAAATATACATTTATTATTAGATAAGGATTAATTAATTGTTTAATTGCCAAGTGATGGAAGGGAATAGGAAGTAAGGAAAAAAATGTGGGAAGGAAATGTCTTGCGGCTCTCGCAATCACCTTACTAAATTCAGCTTTACTCCGATCTTTTGTCAGAGTGAGGTACTTCTCCAGTTGAGGTAGATTTAGGAGCTGTACATAAACAAGCTGATACATATAGACTACGACGTCGTTGCCTATACCTCTAACACCGTCGGTTGCGGGTTCGATCCCAGCTTTAGGGAAGACATTTACATTTGTACAAATATTTATTTTTAGGCCTGGGTGTTTGTCCTTGTGGGTCTCACCGTGTCTTGCAGAGTACGCAAAGCTATCGGTCCTGTTTGTTATCACAATTGATAATGATATAATGATAATGATCGCTACTCTCAGTAGGAAGATTATTCTAGTCTAAATGGTCATTAGGTTGCCTTTAGGGGTTGCGGAGGTCAGATGGCAATATCTGAACTAGAACAATGAGTTAACCCTGATATAACCGGGAAAAATGATAGCTAGATGATGATGATGACTTATCATATAGACTATGTTTTATGATTTACATCATGATTATACCACGAGAGATACCACTTATTTAAATTATTATGAATTTGTTTAAAAATTATCAGTAAATGGTTAAGAGATATTACAAACGACGTTTCTAGTTAAACGTAAATAGTCGTGATTCTGTATACATTTATTATATACTTTAGCTTTCGATGACATCATTGCGGTTGTAGTTGAGATGACCCAGTGGATAAAACGCATTGATACCGATCGTGGTTCGTGCATTCAAATACGGAGAAGCAAGTGTAATTATTTTTGATGTTTATTTAATGTTCACGGTCTGGTTTTAAGGCGGAGGTTCTCGATTCGAAGCGTATATTTTTTTATTTTTGTTGCCATAGAATTTCGTAACTGATTTAGAAAATTCTTTTTTTATTTGATAGAGAATACTTTCAAATTAATTCCATATAGTTTTCATCAAAATCGGTTCTGTAGTTCGGTTTTTAAATCAAAACACAAATTAAGGGTAAAAGAAAATAGGAGAAGTAAAGTAGAAGTAAGGAAAAGAATGGGTGACTAATCCACTCCGGTTCTCTCACTTGTAAGGTGCTATATTAGCTAAACGAAGCTAGTGAAGTGAGAGCCAGCTTTATCCCCTTCCACAATCCTTTCCTTATGTTCATTTCCTTATATCTTCATTCACGCTTACGCTGCAAATGTCTATGGGCGATGGTAATGACATAACATCAGGTGTCCCGCTTGCTCGTTTGTCAGCTATTTTATTATAAAAAAGATAATAATTGATTTTATAGGTCTAAATAATTTTGCAAACGCTGTAATGTGAGTAGTATTCCTTTCATCCTATATGTATGTGCCAGATGTATATATTCCTTTCCTAACTTCATATTCTCTTACATTCCCATTTTTTTAAGCTGGCAACCCGTTTGTTGCTACTCTGGTGCTGCAGATGGCAATGGCGGCGGTGATCACTTAACATCAGGTGTCCCGCTTGCTCGTTTGCTTCCTATGTTTGTATATAAAACATAAAGCCTTATAATGATTCTTAATGAAGAGGTTATTTAACGCTTATAAACAAATGAGGCTCTTAGCTTTATTTGGACGCTGATAGGCAATAATGTGTCAAGCCACACGGACTACATAAATTGGCGTCTAAAGATGTCAAGCCGATTCGTTTGAAGGCGTATATATCCATCTTCACTTTTCTATTTTGATAGATTGTATAACGTTTAAAAGCAAATTGGTATAATAAAAAGTTTTATGAAATAATTAATTTTTCTAATATATTAGATTATTGCATATTGCAAAATATTGAGCACACTTCAATTTTCGAAACATTTAATTAAGAAACTTTTTTCCATACTCTACGTATTTTTTTGAATAATGTTAAATATATGATGCATTATGTGAATACTTCAATATCTCCGAATTCGACTTTTTGTGGGTTGACATATTATTGCTTGTCAGCATCCATTTATTAGTGTATATAATACATACATATATATAAGTTTTCGAATCAATCACATCAGCTCTGGGTCAAGCGATCCTTTCGCCCGTACCCAATCTATCACCCCGAAACACTACATCTTACTCCACGTCTTTTAAATATTACTTTCTACATAATATATTGATATAAAAATTATTTTTAACTTAATATACAGCATGTTCGACTTTTAATTAAGGTCATTAAAATGGGGTGTTCTAGAAAAATCAGGATTTTTTTTATTTTAATAAAATAACTTAGTCTGTAAGATTATGTAAGTAGTCTGCTGCCTCTGTTAGGGTCATGAGTCACACATACCCGCCTGAATTTTTTGGGCGGGATGCATAAATGCCTTTCCCAGCGTAAAAAAAAGTCTTTAAGATTATGATGTTTGAGGTTTTCATTCCAGAAATAGAACTTAGATTTCTTTTAAAAAATTACCAGTATCAGAAACTATAAATTACCTAATAAATTATTGTTAGGTAATCGAGAAAAGTAATTTGACATACATGTTAATAAAACAATATAGTCGACCCTTGTGCAAGTACAGTCGAGTAAAAAGTGAAACATTTTAGGTAGGTACGTTACCCCAATTTTTTTTCTCAAGTACAATTACACAAGATCTCCTTGACATTACCGGAGCACATGTGGTGTAAATGAGGTTTAATTACTCATTCTCCTTAAACGTCGTACAAATTATAAATTTAAAATGAAATAAATTAAAGAATATTACGCATCTTGAGAGTTTTACTTATAAAATTTTACGCAATATTTCGTAATATTAACTCTAAATTTACTAATTTCTCTTACTTCGTTGAATAAAAAAAAATGTTATTTGACGCTGTAAAAATTTAACATATCTTCAATAACCAACTATCATTGTGACTTACAAATAATAAATTTGCATAGGAAAAGTAGGGAAAAATCAAATTCAAATCAATCACTCAAACTCACACGTCTAAACTAAAAAAAAAAAGGAAAAAAGTTTCTTAATTTAATGTTTCAAATATTTAAGTGGGTTCCATATCTTGCAATTTATACAATAGTCTTATAGATTTGAAAACTTATTATTACATAAAAGATTTTATTTTACCAATCTGCTTTGATTCACTCTCCTTTTTTATCAAAATAGAAAATAAAAGATGAGTATATACTTCTTCAAATAAATTTATTAAGAATAGGTTTGACATCTTTAGACGAAAATTTCTCAAAATCAAGGCCGCGTGGCTTGACATAGTATTGCTTATCAGCATCCAACCTTAGATATTAGTTAGTCAAACCTATTCTTAAAAAAATTGTTTAAAAACGATATATCTATCTTCTCTTTTCTCGAGTTTTGATAAAAGATTAAAATAAAAGAAGAATAAACCGTTTTATATACGTTCAATAATATTTTTATATTTTCAAATACATTCGATTATTGCGTATTGCAAAATATTGAACAAAATTCAATATTCGAAACATTACATTCAGAATCATTCAACCGTACTTAATTTTTTTTTGACTATTTAGTTTTTTTTTCAGGATATATCAATGCCTCAGAATTCGTTTTATAGGTTAACACATTATTGCTTATCAGCATCCACTTATAAAGTATCATTGGATAAACGCTAGTTTGTATAAGAAAAGTAAATAAAAACGCGTCTTCTCAATCGATCGCTTATTGCTATTGGAATTCACGATGATATCACATTTTATGTATGAGTACCATTCCCACGGCGTCCATAAAAATTATACTAGACAATTTTTATTGCGTTTTCCAACTATGGACACTGTCGCCGCTGTGTCGCTTCTTAACGATCGTATACAAGACTTTTGATAGGCTTTCGATGCTTCACACACATTTTTATATACATACATACAAATTGCTCTTTATATAGACATAAATTGGTGTAGATATCCAACCTACGTGATGAAATAACAAAGACTGGCTGAATGATGAAAAAAAATAAAAAAGAAACAAAACGCAACACATTATAAAAAAACTTAATTTTGAATTTGGAACAATTGAATGAACTTTGGTGAACGTGACTACAGCTAGATGAGCATGATTCGCGCAAGTTCATTTTTACTGGTTTTCCAAAGAAAAGATAATGAAAATTACTTTCATTGAATGAACTATGGGAATAAATTATAACCTTAAAATAAATGCTATGGACTGAAGATACAGGGCTCACATTTGAAAGAATAGAGAATTTCCCATTTGATACCCTGACAGCTTTGATTCAGATGACTCATATATCTTAACCCTTAACAGAATCTATATATTAATATGTGAAGCAATAACTATGTACCTACCCCTTTCTACGAAATATGCGCGGACGGAAGATTATAAGATTTCGCACTCTTATAGTTTAAATAGACAAGGAGAGAGGTTTTTTTTTCAATCATCCATAAAAATACATTCAATGAATAAAAAAAAATTACACACACTACCATGCATTGACACACACACACACACGCAAATATACTCTTTTGTTTATTGTTAGTCTGTGGTCAATCTTGAAATCGGTTAAAAATTTAATGAACTACGGTCGAATTCCGTAAAAGCTTTATAGGTTTACCTAAAATACTATATAGTTCAAACTGAAGTAAAACCATGAACACAACAAATAGTTGAAAAAGTCTCCTAACATTCGCATTAGCGGTCGCTCTGTTCAGAGTTTGTGAAGTTTTCACTCGCATGAGCGTTTTCACACCACATTGAATTATTGTTTGAAAATAAAACGTTTCGAGTTAAATCATTTAAAAATTTAATTTAGAGACTTTTATATTTTAAACATTTAATACAAAATTGACTATTTTATTAAAATGTGAAACAAATGCATTGCTATTTCATGTTCATATACAGAGGTTACTTTTTCTATAATGATTTAAATTGCTATTCTCATCTGCACTCCTTGGGACCTAAGTTATTCTTTCTCCTATAGCTTAACTAGATTTCATATCACAATATATTTATCGTGCTATGACTGACTGCAGCTCGCATAACTTATCCTTACCACGTCGCTTTCCTAATTTCCTATTTCTCTTTATCCCTCGTTTAAACTAGCCACGGATTTGCAAATATTTACGTGACCCGTCTGATTTTTATTTATTCATATAATTATAAAAAATGTAATATAACTCTACACCACAAAACTTCTGGAGCCCATAAGTCTAAACCAACAACGAGATTACCATTATTTAAACATATATTTTCGATTTTCTCATCACAATTAATTACGAATGCATGTAAATTTGAAGTCGTGACAGTGATGGTGTAACGATTACGTGTTTCAACTTATTCTCCGTAAATATTCCGTCATTACTATGTGAAACTCGTCAATAGCCGCATGATCGATTTCCAAGCAGGCGCGCTAATTGTTTACCGATAGTAAAACAGGTTCCATTACCATAAACTATCTTATCCTAGACACATTCGCGGGCCATTAATGAAAGGAAAAGTATAATCTATTACGCTTTTCCTTTCATTGATAGCAAGGTGAATAAACGTGTAAAGTTCGATTCGGATTCGGGTATATAGGTGTTATAACCTAACCTAACCTAACATTATCCCTTTAGGTACAGAACCTAAAAACAGGGAAAAAGTCTTAGTTTCAAAATTAGCTGAACTGGCAGGAGAGTAATTATTTGTCGAAAGATAATACATTTTGGACTTCGTTTCCTTAACAAACGTTTTGAAGACAGTAGCTGACAAAGACAGATGCAGAAAACTGAGCATCGGAGCTTTGTGGTAAGCTAAGAAAGTCGGTAAACGTTCGAATAGTTGAGCTAAGATGCTCTAGCGGTTAGAACACGTCGATCTTAACCGATGATCGCGATCGCATCATTGTTTATTAAGACCGTACTGACCGACAGTTTATGTTCATTTAGTAGAGAATTGTACTTGACAAATTAATTAAAAAAAAATTAGAACTATCAAATTCACACGTTGATACATTATATCAAAAAAGCATCTTTCTTTTCAAATTTTTCTGGAACGTTTATAGGCCTTTTTACGTCGAACTCACAACAGTAATTAAATAAAAAAATGAAATCTCAGCCCGAACCATAACATTTTCGTAATCGACAATATATCTTACAACGCATTCGATTTGATTCGCTCGAGGTAAAGATACAATCGGTGATTAGGTAATTACGTTTTTATTTTTAAAATCGATACAAGCTTCGGTAATGGCGGGGCGAGGACCTCAACTCGGAATGATAGTCGATTCCACGCTGAGATACCGATTCGATACTGTCAAATCGATACTAACAATCTTTATTTCGCTTTAAGGGGAACCTTTTATGATTTTGTTATTGAAATTGAGGTACTATAATTTTTTCATTGACATTCTGTTTTCAACATTTTGCTATGAAATTGGATCCTGTAAGCGATTAAAGCAATCGGTATTTACGCGTGTTTATAATAATAGTAAATTAAATATGTGTTTATGAATAATTTTAAAGCGCTTAGTGCTATTTTTGTTTACTTTAGTACGAGTTGGTTGTCGTGAACTTTATACCTATGTTATTATATCCGTCTATAAAAGTATTTGATTATAATTATTATTTTGTACTGTATTTTTTAATTTAGTTTTGTTTCTTAATTTTCGTTTTAGTGTTTTGTGCCACCACATTTACACTACATCTGTAATATTGTTCTTCCATCCATGAAGGTTACTGGAAGAGGTATGATGTATAACGTACACGTACTGTCAAAGACACGCCTGTAATTAGTTTAAGGTACATAAAGAATAATAAAATAAAAAATATAATTTGGTCAAATATACCAACCTTAAATCGTTTTTTAAAATTAGCCTAATTTTAAACAAATCAATAATTTCTTTTTGTTTTTAAGTACATTCAACTACATCAGAAGTGTTATTACTATATTAATACTTTATTTCCACAAATTATAATCAATTTTTTTTTTGATAGACACATTGGCGCTGTGGTCACTGCAACTGACTTAAGCGCTTATGGTCACGGATTCGATCCAGCTCACGGCAAATGTCTGTATTTGCCATACGAATGTTTGTCGTGGTCTGGGCGTTTGTGTTAGTGTTGTGAGTTTTCAGGACCCCTGACACAAGGCCATGCGATCTTAATGGGGGCTGTCGAGAATCATGCATTTATTTATTTATTTATACATTAATACGTGAAGCAAAAATTTGTGCAATTTTCTACGAAAATTGCGCGGACGGAGCAGTAGGAAAATTCGCACACGCTTTTCTATATAAATTTTCGTTTATATACAGAAATGTGGAATGCTAATATATATATTTTAACTATACCCAAAATACACTTCAAAAAGTAAAAAAATTACACACACAAAAAATATAGGCATATATACTCTTTTGTTTATTATTAAAATTTGTGGTCAAATTGAGAATAGATTATCTGTGGTCAATCTGTTGAAAATTTAATGAACTACAGTCAAATTCTAACCGCTAGACGACCACTAGTTATTGTAAGTAGGCGTTTTACAAAAAAGAGTTAATGGTTCTATTTCTATATCAAACATTTTTAAGTTGTGGTTTTGGTCATTTAGATAGTATTGTCCTTACTAATTACGAAAACACACGACAGTCGAAACAGTAAAACATAGTCACGCGATAGTCACATTTTACACGACGTTATAAAATTTAAAATCCTATTAAATAATATGTTTATGTGTCAAAAGAGAATTGCGTTATCGCAAGCCATAGAACAGAGGCATTAAAAATGGTTTATGATGTGATATGACCATAAAACTATAATAAAACTAACTAAGATATCAATAGCCTAATTTAAATTACGAAGTTAGTGGTATACAAGACTATTAAAAAATTTCCCGACAAATTTAGAACCTCCTTTATCGAAATCGGTTAAAAAGTAAGCTCATGTCTCAAAATTTACGAGGTCATACAATAGGATTAAATTACTTAATCATAAAACAATTTAATTCAACTATGTGTAACGACAGCTTATATTTTCGGTTGCCGATACCATGATATTTATTTCAGTATATAAAAGAATTTTAACGGTACAGTAAAATAATATATCCATATTTAATACCAACACAAAACGGAATCTCGCGTTCAGCTGCTTCATTATATTTACTCTAGCTAAAGTAATAATTTTAAAATACTTGAAGATATTTTTGGTACGTATAATAAACGTTATGTTACGTTTATTCTTGTTTCGAAAATACGCTAACTTTAGGGAGTTTAAAAATATTTTTAATCTGCGTGAGTGATATATATTTTCATAGAGAGATTTCCATATCGGTAATTGTAAAATTGTTGAAGCTATTTTCATGAAAACGTTTTTTTTTTTTGTTTTCATTTCTGACTGCCGAAGGAAGGTTACGTTTATTTTACGTTTACGCATATGTGTGTATATAATTATAAATGTATGTATGTCTAATTCTTTGTCAAGCTCTACAGCATTTGACTGTTTTTAACTTACAAGTTGTCTCAGTTCTGGTAGTGAAATAGATTATATTATTTCCCGATATTTCTATAGAAACAGGAATTACGCGGGAAACACCGATCTTCATACTAATTATCTAATTTCAACACTTTTTTGACCAATGAAAAATTATAATATTTGTTAAACCTTCTTTCAAAAACTTCCTAATTGTGTACTAAAAGTAATTTTAATATCATGTTAGTATAATAAACGTTATATTATTTTCGAAAAATGAATCAACTTTAAAGGCATATTTTTTTTTAATCTAGACTTTTTGTAAGAAACTTGGTGCCATTTCAACCAATCGTTTGTCTTTGTCACGAGTGATGTCATGGGACGTGGCGATCATCTTATTACCAGGTTCTTGTTGAGTTAATTGAATATCCTTGTTGTCTGTCCGGCATTATTATTTTAGTGTCCAGTGAAATGAGTTAGAATTGAATTTAAGTGAGTTCAAACTACTCGCTTCAATAATATTTTGATTTGATTTTTTTTTTGAGTTTACCTATTTAAGTGTATTTCATAACGATCGTGTGCTATAGAAGCTATAGTTCTGTAGTAAAATTTATTGGCATAATTACGCTTATGTGAATGTAATACAATCTGTTAATATTTATTAACTTATACAATGTCAATTTCAATACAAAAATTTTAAACATATATATTTAGTTGAAAATAACAAATTTATACCAGCAACACCCCAAAAAAACATAAAATTCTACCATACCATTGTTAACACGAAAACTATTAATAATATTGATATAGCAAACATAAAAGGATTAATAAAACATGAATCCGGTGAACGAGAAAAAACATTAATTCATCTCATCGAAAGTATATCATTTTTTGTTGCGGACGCTGAACGCACATTAATAAATCAGTAACTTGCGAGTTTCATTATCACACGAAGGTTCCGTACCATTTAAATTAGGATCAATCATAACGAACTTTTAATGGGTTATTTTTTTTAGCCGACTTGGCTTAGTAGTAAGAGTCAAGTGCTAAATTTGTGTTTAAATTCATTTCTAGCTCGGTGAAGGAAAACATCGGGAGGTTACCTGCATGTGCATAAAGAAATTCTGACACAGGTATATCCACCAACCCGCAGTGGAACACCGTGCTGGATTAACTTCTAAACCTTTTCCGTAATGGCAGAGAAGACCTTTACACAGAATTAGGACATTGACAGGCTGTTACTTGACTTTACTTTTTGACAAAAATCGTATAATATTTTTACACTAGTCAGAGATAATAACATCTTAAATTGTCATTTGAACCAATATCAAAAAGTAGGAATATTTTATTTTAATGTTCGTTACATCAGAACTTTAATTTAGTAATTTCTTAAACGAATTTGATTTTGAAATTCTTTTTTTATTCGAAATAGTATACTTTTAGATCGGTGCCATAGAATTTTTATCAAGTAGATTGGATTTAAAATCAAAATAACTGAAATAATTATGTCATCCAAGTAAACGAAATTAGGAATTTTACTTAAGAATTCGATTACTTTTTTTGTCTTTTTTGGTGTTTCCGAGGTTCGTATAGAAATACATATAAACCTATCGATATTTACGAAAAGGAATTAAAAAATAAATAAATTCGATTTTTTGCTTTTAAATATCGAGTCCGATCACACGGATAAAATATTCAACACATGCCTAGTTGACACCCTGTATATTATACGTCTATCGAGACGTCAATTAATGCAATCCCGTGTCATTGCAAGGTGTTCATAAAACTGACCAGATTGCTAGATTATATTTTGAAATACTTGCATAATTTATTGTTTTGCTTATATAGTATTGCAAATACTAAAACACGTAGACTTCTAGAGGGACTTTCTTTATTTTATTTTTCCTTTTTGATGATATTTTATAAACAAGTCAACCAGAAAGTCATTGCGATTCAAGAGATAAAGTTTTTTTTAAACGTCGAATACACGAACGGATAGATGACAATAAGTAGATGATATCGGCACATGAATAGTGTTTCATTAGCACATTTTATGGAACCCTAAATTCGGAGAGATGGTCAAAACCCGTGCCTTATATCTTGCATTTCGTCCGAACCCCAAAAAGTAAATGTCAAGCCTCAAAATTTATTTCCTTCCACTCAAGAGTATTTTATTGTAATTTATCGTACAAGAACATGTTAGGAAGAAAAAGTTTAAGGCTCGACTCAAACAGCCGAAACGTTTGAATTTATTTTTTATTTATCTAGATTCCGATCAGGAGGCTAATTCCGTCTGTCGGTTTTAACTCTATTCTCGCAATTTCGTGTAGACACAGCTTTGATATTTATACAGTATTAAAGCAGTAATGGTCGTAAATAATTGACAAATGTCAAAGGTGTTTAGTGCGCTCGTAATTGCCAGTAAACGATTGAAACCAACAGAAGAAATTATCCTCCCTAAATATACATTGAAAACATCAGAACACGTGAGCGTGACTATCCTAGTCAATTAATAGGTGCTTTTTTAATTAATCATTTTCATTAAGGTTACGATTTCAGAGAGATATTCCCGCTGTTTGAGGCAAGCCTAAGGGCCGACGGTAACACAGTCGCAATTTGCAAATATTATGCCTCGCTTCGTTCGCCGATTTACGATAGGTTTTTTTTTATTTATTCGTTTATTAGCTTTTTCGTTTCTTGCGTTAGGTGGTTGATAAGATTGGAGAGTTTCGGATTAAATTGTTTGAAATATATCGTTATGTTTAATGATATGGTTATGATGATAAATTGGCTGGAATTTTTGGCTCGAGGTAAAAAATAAAATAACTAAGACTGACGGTCATTGATATCAGATAACTATAGTGACCAAAATTCTAAGAAATCTACTGTGTTTTTTTTACTTTGGTTACCTTTAAGATTTTTCGTTACACTGGCTGTCAACCAAAACACGACCACGTAGTGACGTCACGCCGTAGCGTCTTACAACGTTGCTCAGTCACGCTTGCACACGCCTTTAACTTACAGCTCTATTATATATTGGGTATATTTTATAAATCATAACATGATGCTTTATAGCTAATAATTTTCTCTAATAAACAGGTTATCTATCACAAGAAATCTCAAATCCATCTAATCGGTTAGCACGTTCGTATATATAAACAAACTTTGAAGCTTTATGTATTAGAATAGATAAAATAAATAAAGATTAACGTAATGAAGAACGAATCGATTCCGATCCTATATATTATTGAAGCGAAATGTACTTTTCAAATAATGATAATTCCACATTATCCGTGGTATCTAATGGGTTTTATTCCCACGTCTTTTAATACCGATACCAGCATTCACTAAATGACGTCCATTGTTAATATGAGAGGGATTGGTCGGGAGGCCATAAATTCGAGCCGAATAATCACTCTATCCGATGTGTTTTTGTTCGATTCGATCGTATTGATGTCTTTAATATACCTTCAATCACATTTAAGATGATTAGCTGATTCTTCTATGTCCGCGATCGTATCGATTGTATCGTCTACTTCTGATTGCGTTCAATACTTTATCTTTGTGTTTATGTTTTGTAAATTATCTTATTTTACTTATACTTAAACTTTAAATTTCGTGTCTCTGCCAAATGTTTCAATATATATTTCCTGATGTTATTTTGATTTCAAGAAGATAAAACGACTTTTTTTTAATATAGATTTAAAAAAAACAACAAAACGGTTACTACATTTTTTATAAAGTTTTAATGTTTTGCGAAAATCATAACATATGATCGTCTATACATTATCTAAGGTACAAAGCTAGATGTCATAGCATTAGACCTACAGTCGTATCAAAGCTATTACATTTCGATTACGTAGACCGTTTAGATTACGACAGAACAATGGGAGCTCGTTGTCCGCAAACAATAATAGAAGTCCGGACAATACTGACCCAAATGAAATTCGGTGTATCGAGACCTATTTAGAAAGTAAAACTTTATCGCCTTCGAATTACAGAATTGTCGTAAACGTGAAACTTGTAACTTTGTTATCTATAGTTCTGTATAAATTAAATGGTATTTTGTTAAGGACTAAATAAAAAAATACATAAAAATATTAAATTTTTATTCATTAACCTTTAAGCATATGGTCATTTGCGGAATAGGGCTACTGCCAAAAGCAAAATAAGAAAGATTTGCTTTGAATAAAATCCTTTTTTTTAATCTATTGGTTTTGTTTAAAGGACCTTGTCTAGGATCTAGAATATGTCACCCACTTTGTACTTTCAACTCTTAACGTCAATTTGAATAATGTTGTACGTTATTTTAGCTTCAGCATCTAAAACGTTTTTAACTTTATTGTGACATAATTCAAGAAAAAATCATCTAAATTTATTATTCGATCTTAATTCTCAAAACGTTATGAATAACTATTTCAAGTACAACCAAATATTGTTTATAACTAAAATTGAAATATTTTTTTCTTTAGACGGTTTTTTCATTCAGCTTCTAAGGCTGAAGCAATGATTTAAAATACAATCAACAATAGCACGATCCACGTTGGCTTAGCTGCCACATAGAATCAAATCCGGCTGTCCAGTGACCGGATAAATCCTATTGTCAATCGGTTTATCATTACCAACTCTTATACGTTATCCTATCGACGCTCTATAGCATTAGTGTAATCCTAGATAAATGACAAGTCATCGGGTTTCTTACTGTACTCTAGACAAAGTGTTAACTTTATATTATTCCTTTCTAGAGAAGTAAAAAGATATGGTAATCATCGTAGAAAATCAATTGCTATCGCTTAATTCGTCTTCATATGTCGACTTGTCTACAATCGAATTTATCAATTGTTACAAAATTTTGTCTACGTCAATTGAGTAATTACCTCTGAAAACTTCCTATTTTAATAACATTTCGTTCATTTTCTTCTTTATTGTTGGGTTGATTTTCTGTTATTAGTAAGGGTGTTAGTATTGTTAGGATTTATTTATACTAGTGAACGCCTAGCTGTCGGATTTCTATCGTAGTGTGTGTGTCAAATACATGGTGATGTGGGTATTTTTTTTTATTGATTTAGTGTATTTTTATGCACAATAAAAAAAATTATATATTAGCATTCCTCTCTCCTTCTCTACGTAAACTTTCTTTTTGTAAAATGGGGACACAGTTTTTGCTTCACGTATTATATATAGAATTTAGTTCGTGCGATGCTATTATTTTTCGTTCTTCTGTTACATATTCGCTTGTCTAAACTTCATTAATACTTGGACTCATTACTACAGTTTTTGGAACGCAAAAGCCGGAAGATACATGTGCTCTACAGTTTGGGTGCTTGTTGATGGACAGTTGCTAATCGTTTTCGTTTAATTTTATTAGAGTTCACTAGAAGCAGCATTGTATTACAATATTATTTTAGTGAAGAGGCTTCATTTTCAAATTTTAACTTGTTTAATAATATTTACTTTACTATATCGCTCGTAAAAGTTCAAAGAGACATCAGAGAAGAATTTCTGTTTCATTTTTCATTGCTAATCGAATGAGTTATTTGGACAAATCAGCAAAATATCGTTATTGAATTGTCACAAATTTAGAGCAGAGTCTAGAGTCTAACTAGAATTATATAATATTCTTATATGTATACTACATTATAAGCGATAAAAACCGGCTAACTGACGTTTAGCAAATGGACATCAGCAATACGACTATACTAATAAAATTACTAAATTATTAAATAATCTAAATATATATATTCTTGTTTTTTAATTCATGAAAAGTTTCAAAGCTGAATTGTTCTGATAAAAAAATAGTAACGTTTTAGATCAGACGGATTAGTAAGCAGAACCTCAGCAAATGTCATGAAAATACTTAGAAGAAGCTTTTAAAGAGATACTAATCCTCTTTCAAGATGAGACTTCAATATTTATTGAGTTTAAATAAAAGCTTCACCTTTTATAAGAGTTCATGACCCTTACGCGCTCGACGTCTTTGAAACATTATAAAAATAAAACGGTGCAAAACGTTCCCGAACTCTCAGACTGGCAATAATTGTTTGAAATTTCGGTTGCCGATTTTAAACGTCGTAAAACTCATAAATTAGGTGTTCCGAAAATACCTTTTGAGATAAAAAGTCGATTACTGCGATGGTGTTTGGGGGTAATGCACTTATTTACTTTGGTGTGTATGCATGTTACCACCCAGGGCGTAATTGTCTCGACTGCGTTGATGTATGATTGCGAAAATGGTATCGGTTGGTATAGGCGATAACACTAAAATGTTTAAATGTCTTGCCTTCATTGCAAATATAATTAATGTTTTAGACTATTAAAAAATATTTTGGTCGTTATTTGATCATTACTCTATAGTTTCGTTAAACTGAATATTTTAAAATATGAGTGAACCTTTAAATTTTGAAGAGATGGCTTCCGCGTTCAAATTCCAAAAAAATCTGTATCTATATTTTAGAACTCTCCACTCAAATAAATCAGGGGCGTAGCTCGTGTTTGACATAGTAACAAGTTTTTAAACGTAATATATTTCTCATATCTCCCCGTGCTTCCGTCGTTCGTCATGTCACTTCTATTGTCTATAATATTACAAACAGTCTGCTCGTCATTCTGTCTTGTTGCGTTCATTATTTATAAATTTAACAGCATATCCGATATGCCAATCAAAGTCTAGAGAGATATTTCTAACGAAATTAAGAATGTCTACGCATCTTATTTTTAAGACACTAAAAACTGTAACATGATATCCAGTTGATGACTCATTCGTTTTAAAGTTTTAAGCGTATGTTTTGACTCATTCAGGGGAGAAAGAGATAATGGATTTGAATATAATTCGTTATACGATACTAGTTTTAGACTACGGCTCAACTTGTGTTAATGTAGATTATTAATATTATTGTATTATATTATACTGTATTATAATGTAGATTATTAATATATTAATTTATATTGTAGATGGTGAACGTGTATACAAAATTTCACGATGCACGGTTGAATACTTGAAGCTTAAAATCGTTAAAAATACCGATACTCGCATTTATATAACTACGGGATGGTTTCATAGCATAGATATCTCGAGAAAGATTTCAGAATACAATACACTTTCATTGGATCCATGCGAAACCAAAGCGAGTTGATAGCTCATTAAAACGTTGGTTATTCAAGAATTTGCCATCTTTCACTTCGATGGATTTATACGTTGTTTGTTGAATCATTATCTCATTTTTATCTGGCCATAAATATTCTCGAATGAAACAGGGAATATGTAAATACTCGTATGCACATTTAAATAAATTGCCGCTGATTTGCGTTTTTCCTGTTACGGAAGTGGCTTGACACCTCTGCTTCTTTATCTGGGAGTGACGTACACGCTACACGGTCGCAATGCATAAACAGTTCTCAAAATTTTTAAAGCTACAGCGAAAACTACATTTTTAAGTTAACTCCTATGAGTTAGTTGGTTTTTTTTTGAGCTCGTATATATAAAAATAGCTGTCGAACGAGCAGGCGGGACACTTGATGTAAGTAGTCACCGCCGCTCGTGGACTTTTGCATCACAAAAGAAGACTCAAATGCATTGCCAGCTTCAAAAGGAATAAAAGGATATATAAGGGATGAAAGGATAGGTAGTAAGGAAAGGAATGGAGGTTAGGCTTCTGGCTCACTCACTCATTGTACGAAATTCAACTATATTAGCAACTTTATGCCGATCTTCAGGAAGAGTGAAGTTCTCTTATATGAGCTGATATCAGGAGGTTACAGCTTACTTATGAACAATTTATATATTTAAACTATAACATAGTTACTTCGATATACGTAGGCTTAGTATCAATAAATAAGTGACGTCATGATGCGCATAAAATAAGTTTCTTCAAGTGTAAAAGCAATCATAAATAATGTATATAAATTTAATGTCTGTAAGCAAAAATTACCTTAATGTAATTCTTGCCTCAGTTACCATTTTATGCCTCAAGTACTCAACCGATCGTTGAGAAAGTTGTCAGTGGTTCGGAAAAGGATAAACATTAACCTTGTATCCTAAAAAAAGTACTTATCCCAAGGAATAGAAAAATAACTTTTTCTATTCCATGGGATAAGTACTTTTTTTGATAGTCATAACTCGGCTAATTACACGCGTTTAAAGTCGCGGGGACAGCTAGTATTGAATATATATTTTCATCAATTTTTATCAAACCTTCAGTTATGTATAATACTTAAGCATTAAGAGAAATTAATTCCATGTGAGTGCTCATTATTCAATGCTATTTTCTTTGTTCAAAGTAGAAAGCAGCTCAAGACTTCGCTCGCTTCAAAGTTATATTTCTCATTATTAATTTCTCCTCTATATCATAAGGCTTCATCATATATTTATTCATGTTTTATATAATCATGAAGAATATTCTAGTTTAATAAGCCACATAAAGAATAACGTAAGCAATTTTCGTTGATTAAATATTCCTTTATTTTTCCGTAGAAACTTGTGCTTTAATAAAGTAGAATCCACTGCAGACTAGATTAGACAATATCATCTATTCATCAGTTAATTCTAATAAGAAAATGTCTTAAGTCTATATAAAATCAGGCTCAAGTAACCAAGACGACTTGGTTCTGTTCTACAGTCATAAACACCCAGAGGCAAAAAAAAAATTATTGCCACCCAGATGCAACCACAATAACATTCCATCCTCAATACTTATTCAAACAAATTTATTAAGAATAGGTTTGACATCTTTAGACGCATTTTTCTCAAAATGGAATTCGTGTGGCTTGACACAGTATTGCTTATCAGAGTCCAACTATTAAGTGTGGTTAGAAGTACACCATATATAAGAAAATTAGACTATATATTGCTTATACATCAGAATAACACATGTTAATTTTAATAACATGCCATACGAAGCAGCAGTACCTTATTATTTCACCTTATCCACCAGTATTAAGGCGAACAAAACAAAAAAAAATCAAATTTCGATTTTTAGAGACACTAAAGAAATGAAACTGATTTAAAGAAAGGTACTGTAGATACCTCATGTATCTTAATTTTTGTTTTTTGACAGACACGTTGGCGCTGTGGTCACTGAAATTGACTCAAGCACTAACGGTCGCGGGTTCGATCCCCGCTCTCGGCAAATGTTTGTATTGGTCATACGGGTGTTTGTCGTGGCCTGGGTGTTTGTGTTAGTGTTGTGAGTGTTTCCGGACCCACGACACAAGGTCACGCGATCTTAATGGGGGCCGTTGAGTGTGATGCGTTATTATTTTGTTTTGAGCGTCTCTTCTCTGGACATTCTGTATTTAGTAAAATATTAATACCGAAGGAAACAGAAAACTTTTATGAAACAATCATCAATGTTGTTACTTTCTTAAAATTAACGTTCTCTAGGACACAAAAGCTTTAGTTGGAGTTGCTAAGAGCAATTATTTCTTACAAAGTGTTCATAAGAATCCCGGCATTACAATGATACTCCGGGACAATAGAATTATCATTATCCGTTAAGTATTTGATGAAAAATATTTTCTGTATAAGGAAAATAATTAAAGAACTTTTTTTGTAGAAAAGATCCAGTTCGTCATTAAATCGTATTATATTTAATATTAGGGCAAAGTCTATTTAGCATATTTTAAGTTGGTTTAGCAATGAAAGTTCAAATATGATTTCTTACTTTTTTGGCAAAGGTAAAAGAAGTACGGTCGGACATTGCAGACAATTTCTGTTGTAAAAATTCTTACGCGGGCCAGATGTTCATCCAGGAAATGAGCGATGCGACAAAGTACTGACAATGCGACTAAAATACTTTCCAGTGCATGTTAGAATTTTTCTAACAGATATTTCTTAGAGTGTGCAGCCCGACTTAGATATGGCTGCGATCATTTTCAGTATTTAGCGGTTATTAATTGCGATCAGCGTAAATAGAGCTAATTGAGTGAAGCTAACCTATCATATCATGATCTTATCATATTCTAACAAAAACGGTGTCTGTGTTTGTGTCTATGAACGGTTGCAATAAAAAATAATTCAAATACCAAAATGTTGCATCCTTTGATAGCAATAGTTTGTAATAATTAGCTCCATGGAATCACTTTACTAAATGTCTTTTTCAATTTTATACAGGAAACATCTACTAGGAGCGAGATAAACTTTTAGAAGCAGACGAGCTAACGAGCAGATAGTAAATGATAACTTTATGATATTTTACCATTTATGAGTAATCATAAATGATTACTCACAGCCATTAGTGTTTCTTTCATCATCAATGTGCTGTCAACCATTGGATTTAAGTTATATGTCCGTTGTGTCTTCAATTACCGTGGCTCATTCACCATTTAATAAGTCATTAGTCGGTCCCCACAACTTCGTCTGCATTCACCCCTTTCACGTTACATTTTCACAATCCATAGTCGGCTAACTCCTTCTGCAAGGTCTAATCTACCAAAAGTCATGTAATTAAATAGGTGCAGCAGTTCAGATAATCACTTTCGCATTTATAATATTAGTAAAGATGTTTATAGACTTTATAACCATACACACTATTGGCATTTAAAAAAATCAACCAAATAAAACAATAATTTTACTGGTAAGATGTCGGGTCTGATAGCTAGTCTATGTGTAAGAAACTATAGAAAATCTTGCATAACATGGCCCAGTCCAGCACATACGTAGTTTCGTAGATTTTTACGGTCCTTCATTTACAACACGCTAAGAAAGCGAATAACTGACAATTTTCATTTGTATTTCCGCTCCAATAAATACGTATTTTACACGGAATTCCTTTGATCTGAGATAATGAACCACATGTTACGATCTGAATGTATCCTTCGGCAAATACATTAATTCTATGTATACTCGGGAATCAGTTATTATATAATAACTAAAAACGCATTTATCTAAAACTAGTTGGTTCCAGTGGTAGAATTATTATTATTAGTGGTCGCCCAGTGGTCGAGATTCGGCCATAATAATTCTAATTTCAATTTGACCACGGACTTTAACAATAGACAAAAGTGCGTATATGCGAGTGTGTATGTCAAATACACGGTAGTCTATGTAATGTTTTAATTATTTATTTAATGTATTTTTTTGATTATTAAAAAAAAATATATATTTTCATTCTCATCATTTTCACTCCTCCGTTCGGGTAATTTTCGTAAAATTTAGTACTAAGTTTTTGCTTCGCGTATTACAAACAAATATAACTTATAGAATCTGCTTTAAAAACGATGGATTCATCATACAAACTTTCATTAAATATATCATCCCTTCTAAGTTTTATTTTCGCGGTAAGAAGTAACCCATGTCTTTACCCCAGGCTCAGTCTACATCTGTAGCAAAATTAATTAAATTTTGTTTAGGTTGCAGCGGTTGAGACATGAAAACGTAACCGACACGGTTACTTTCATATTTATGTTTTTTTTTCGTCTGGTGGATTAATTAAAAACAATGTTGGCTGAACTACAAAGAAAATACATTAAAATTTAATTTTTCCATCTGAAAATTCGCATGACATTTCATAATAACACTCGAACTCTGCATATATTTATATTGTATATTACACTAGCTGTCCCTTGCGGTTTCAATTGCATTTATGGGTACTGATTTGCTCCTATGCGTAATGTAATAAAGCCTATGCCTTCCTCAATAAATAAACTATCTAACACAAAAAGAATTTTTCAATTCGAACCACTAGTTCCTGAGATTAGCGCGTTCAAACAAACAAACTCTTCACCTTTATAATATTAAGTATTGTATAAATTCAGCTTATCTTAATAACTTGTTTTTATATCATTTACAATTACCCACTTTTATAAATATCTATATTTGTTAATCCTATTTTTCTCATTAAATTAATTTCCTTTGAAATTCCAAGCAGAAAAATTATGTTACTACGAACATTTTTCGTACACATATCCATTCTGACACGATGAAAAAAGACTTGTCAATGGAAAATTGGCGTTGAAATTATAAGACTGAACGTAGACCGTCCTTGATGTCATATGATGCTGACATGCTTCAAAATAAAAGAGGGTATTACGTAAACGAGAAAAAATACTACGGACCACGGAAAGATTTTGTTCAGCCGCAAAAGCTCTCGGAATTAACCCAGTTTTCGACCGTCTTAATGTCGGAATAATTAATGTCTAAATGTTTAACGTATATGTTGAGATTTTTCAGATTAAAAGAAGCCTGCGTAGGTGATGTGACTTAGTATTAAGAAACATCATTAGTAAGAATTCTTGAGTTTAATGAACGGATTTTGAATAATTAAACATCTTTAATATAACTTAAAATTTCATATGAGAATATTAAACGTGTTAAAATTTGATAAAAATAATGCAGAAAATCCAGATGTTTTTATTAATATATTTACATTTATTTTAGAAGAATATAAAATAACTATCGAACTTATTTTAATCTTCAAATTCTCATTGTCCACAGGTACATGTGATAGTGCACATTACTCAAATGTCAGGGCTGTGCCGATAGTGTCAGTGGTTGTGGATGTGGCTTGTCGGAAGTTGATCGAGCTGGCGTGGTACGGGGGAGGGGGGGCGATGCAGGCGGGGGGCGGGTGGTTCGTGCCATGGACTATGGGGGTACAAAAGTTCGCGGTGGCGTTGCCAATGGGCGGTGTGGTACCACTGGTGCCGCCGCTGCTGGCGGCGCTACCACCAGCACCGCCACCGCTCAGGCTGATCGCTCCGCCTTTGCAACACCAGTCTCAATCTGGAAGAAAGGTAAGATTGAACAGCAGATCTAGTTAAAGTCCACATCCACACTTAGAAATATATATTTCTAGTTGTAATTAAATCTTTGGAACGTTTGCATTTAAAAGACGATGTACCAACATCGAATGATATTGAAATGGGACTAATATATGCGAAAAGACCTTAAACTAAATCATATCGATTTGAAAACCCTTTATTGTAATAGAATTTCATCAAACTATGAATTGCATGATTCAATTTAAAAGCCTTTAAAGAATTTTGTTCCATTATTTTGTCAATACTATGTTACCTTACTCTAAAAATATTTTTAAATATTTAAATCACAGAAATCTTATGAAAAATAAAACAACTGAAAACGGAGTTGGGTCAAGATTCTATTTTTTGTTGAAGGGTGAGGTCGAAGGACTAATGAAATAAAAGGAAAACAATTTAGATTTTGTCAAGCATAAACAAAATAATAGAAAAAGGGAGCTGGTTGATAAGGGTCAAAATATTACTACGTCCGTAAAATAGCCTCTATGCACTGACCCGTCTTCAAACGTGGACATTTTCCCTGTTATGTGTTGTGTGAGTGATACTTAGGTTGTTTACCCAAAAATATATAAATTAGTAGGTATTTTACCCTCTATGTTTGTATGTCTTTAACATTTTGTTGTTCTTACACTAAATAAACCTAATAATGAGAATTTATTAATGCTAGTCATGTACGCTTTTATAAATACAATATTAGTGCATTCCTCTAAACAAGCAATAGTATCTCAAAAATACCCAATTGCAAGGGATAAATCTTCTCTTTTTTTTAAAGAATTACCAAGCATAAATACACACCTACAGAATATTTCAGAACTGGAAAATTGTAAAAATTCTTTTGCATTTCATATAGCCGCGTTTCTAGGAGATAGACGAAAACCAGTATCCAACATGGAGTTACGGGCACAGCAGCTTAAAATAAACTTTCAAGTCAAACGAGATGTTTATTTTATTATTGTCACATGTTACTTACTATACGAGTATACATCCACGCAGTTGTCACCATTATAAACTTAAGTTTATTTTCCATTTTTAGTACAGAGATCGCAGACACCTGCCGTCTCCTAGCTTTAAATGGTTAGCCGTATATTCCAGTACGTTATGAATGGCGATATTTATTTTAGATCTTGCTTTTTCATAGTCTATACCTTGAATAAATATCACGTTTTAGTATATCTGATAAGTACTATGTTTTCATAGATAAAGAGAGCTTCAGAGTATGGAATACAGTAGCCATAATCGATACATTTTTAATTCTTAATTAATAATGTCGTTCCAGATTTCTACAAATTTTAAAAACAGAAAAAAATAAGATTACTTGTTAAGAGGTTCATCAACGTTTTAAAGCTCATTCCTAAATTAATTGAATTAAAAACATTTTCTCTCTTACTCATTTTTGAGTATACATGTAAAGTGATCTTACTATTTAAAACATGAATACCATTCTACAGTTTAATCATTATTTCATTCCCTGCATTAGCCATAGTATTGAACTCGATCGATCGAAATCACTTTTTCTATTACATTTGCAAATTTTGAAAGTATGATCAAAATCGAAAACATCAGAATTCGAATCATCATCTTCTCAGATATCTCGTTATTCTGCTGTCATATATTCTTGTCCGATGTGGCAATTGCATTTGATTTACTTCGACGTGCGTGGTATTGTGTATTGACAAATGGTTGCTACCCAGTTAGTGTTGTGACTTTTCAAAGGTATTTAAATTTTCATCTCGCAACATGCCTCGTAAATCTGTTTATCTCCGTAATGAATGAACTTGAACGTATGGAGTATTTCGCTAGACCCGATCATAAATATAAACCAGTAGACAAATTTAATGGCCCCGTAATTTGTTAGGGATTTAATCTAGACGGTAGCCGTTAGGGGCTTGTTTATCTATTTTGTCTAGTTTACGTTGATGCATATCATATTCTTCTTCTTAAAGTATTCATTTTGCTTTTAAATGTGTCACTATAAATTTTTCTGTATTAGTTTTAAAAGTACCTACTATCTTTTAATTGTTTTTTGTCCTTTCTGAGTGTAAAGAATTGGTAGTATCACATAAGATATAATGCCTGATAATGGTTCATGTCGTTACGTTCTAGTGTAGTCCTTATAAAAATAATCTTTTTCAAGTATTTTTTATAGTATCACGATAAATTTACGACTCTTTAGTGTAATGAATTTAAAAGGCAGTTTTTTTTTCATTTATTGTACTATAGAATAAGGATTTATGTTTTACTCGTCTATCTAAATCAGTGCTACCTACTCTTTAAATTTTATCTACTTGTAGTTCGTGTGTTCTTGTTTAAATCAGTATAAATAAAGACACAAGGACATAGCAACTTATGGTAAAAACAGTCGCATTGGCTGTTTAAGGCATGTCTAATATCTTTTATAGTGTTAAAAAAATGTATCGATTTGAAATCTCGCTTGCTCGGATCAATGTTTAAAGTTCGTTCACTTCAAACATTAAAACTTGTTTATAGTGAATTAATTTTGTACAATGTTTTCAAATTTTCGATATAGAAGCCATAAATATGTACTTTTTTCTGTTTAGTGTTTTAATTATTTATTTAAAATTGTGAATGCTAAAAAATTATTATGATCCTTCATAATTTTTGCTTATTTTTATTTGTGTATTTCATACCAATATTAGCAGTTTATTCTACAAATCCATTTATTAAGCGTACCTTGTTTGAATTGTAGTTTAAAAAGTCGTAATTAAAAGTATTTTCATTTAGCAATATCCATGCGATACGCACAAACAAAATAATATCTTATAATCTTAAGTATTCTTATTATAGACAATTCCGATGAGTAGCAATTTAAAAACTAAATTAAAATCGACGTTAAACACAAACGTAATCACAATAATCTTAAAACTATAAAAACAAGATCGCAATCAAGAGACGATAAAATTGAAAGGTATCATTATTTAGCTCTCGATAATCAGCTGAAAAAAAAAACACATAGAAGTAATGACATCTTCAGCTCGTAATTTATTACTCAATCAATAAACCTCTTTCAATAAAACTCTTTTTTTTAACTCGACATCGTCTATTTGTTTTACTGAATCGAAATGTACTTTTTGCTCATTGTCGGTGGGCAGAATGGTTTCAAATTAATCCATCGAAACGAAAATTAACATCTCCAATGTCCGATCTCCATACTTTAATGGTAGTATTTAAGTTATAAATCACGTAGTAATTGCCAAGATGCTGCGCTCGGGGATCATTTGCTAAGTTGCCCGCAAATTAGTATTACGAGCGTTTTATTGTTTTATTTGAAATTTTATATCGTTCTTATTCGTAAGGACTTAAGGGCTATATTCAGGGATGAGGTTAAGACAAGTTAAGAGACCAAACTAAACTTTGTAAAACGCTTAAACGTGATTTCAACTACCCATTTTGTGTTGTAAGTTTCTTTTGAAAACTTTTTACGATATTATTAAAATCTTCATTATTATTTTAAGCGCCTTAAGTTAAATATCTTAAATTTTTGTCTCTCCTCTAGAGAACATTTATCTTGCGGGTTGAAATCGATGTTATATGTGTGAAATCTAACTATTGTGTCTATTTGGGAACAATTGACGATCTTTGTCAATGAACATATTTTTTTAAGAACATTAAATAATTCTTAATTGACTACTCGTGCAATGCAAGAAAAAAACTTAGTATTTATATGAGTATAAAATTGTTTAATCTTAAAGTATGTTAATAATTCGACGGGTTTTATGTCGAACTAAACTTCACATAGGTATTATGGATATACCATTTACAAAATTATACAAAATATTAATAAAGTAATATACTTACTTAATGAAGATATTTACGACGAAATTAACTATTTTTTCTAGCACACATGAATTATTTATGACACATATTACATAAATAATAATCTACGTTATATCACTCAATAAGTAAAAACGAAAGGTGCGCAAAATATTAAAATCGTTTTGCTGTAAGACATTTTAACTTTGATCTTATAATTACTTAAATCGAAGTAAATGGCTTTTCGATCTTCGCAAATTATAGTAATAAATTAACTTTGTTTTGTTAAATGGAATGATAAAGACTTAAGTGAAATCTAGATATGCCGATTCATCCTTAATTACCGTGAATTCCATTACTTTTCAAAAGGTACCATCGCCGCCATTATTTATGGGATATGTCGTGAAAGAAAATAAATTTATGTCAATTACGGAATTTGCTAGAAAAATCTTTAGTTACCTTAATTGCATTGAAAAATTGTTACAAAAAAGTAGCTTTAGTAAAATATGTTTTGTCAGAATAAACCACTCGAAGACTTCATCAGATATTTACATGCAAGAAGTTAATGGACGCAAGCGAAATATAATTTCTATCGTTGTTCTATTAAAAAATAAAATAAACATAAAAATAATGAAAATATCAGTTAGCAATAGCAACAAGACGTAGAGCTAGATCGTAAAATATACAAGTTTAAACCGATCCGTTCTAAAGGCCACATAGGTGCGATTAAGCGAAACTAAAACAATATGACTTAAATAATTTGTAAAACAACAACCAAACCTCAGACTTGAATGAAAGTGAAATTATTGTTTATTCAAATAATATCTTTTAGGAAAAAAGTATCTACAAAATTATGACCTAAACATAACAACTTAGTAAGCAGTTGGATAAAATTAATAAAATAAAAATCTCATGCAAACAGAAGACAATTGAATTTTATGTGATAAATGATTTTACAGTACGTACATTCAAAATATGCTTTATTGTACAGAAAAAAAACAATTTAAACAATAATATCAACCTAAACTTGTAATTTACGACACAAGACACAAATGCACTATCAAGTCAAAGTAATTACCACACGTAATCATTCGTATGTTTGGTCAAAATTTATCGAAAAGACGACTATGAAGACTCCATTTATTATCTCGCGTGGTTTCACAAGTGTAACCTTAGCTTTAGGGACCCAACACAACTATCAACACCGTATAATAAATCCTAAAACTCTGGACAAAATCTGCGAATTGTCGCCTTGTTAGTTATCTTACATCACTCGGATGGGACTTAAAAAGTCGAACATAGCTTAGCAAGCGAATAAAATCGGACGTCGTTTTTGAAGTAACAGCCACACTTAGGGACAAAGCAGAATAACTACAATAAAAAATTCGCACTACTTGGTCCAGATGTATTAATTATTAAGTCGATGACTCGCTTAGCTACCTATATGGGCATGTTACTGCTAGTTGGTCCATCTGTCCAATCCAGATGACATTCTCACAGCATCTCATTATCCTTTTTGTAATATCTAGATTCTAGACGCTCGTTTATATTGTAATTGGTTACTTATCCGTTCATGTTATCTAAGGTATGTTGTATATTTTATTCTGTTACATTTATTTGATAAAATTGAATATTTTTTTCTTTTAGCTTCATATTGGAACGAAAATTAAAAAAGATATCCTGACACAGAAGTAAATTGACTCGTACATGGATAATTAATTAGCATCTAAAATATAAAAATTATTTTTATATAAATTTTTATTATTGTCAAATATAGCAAAAGAGCAATAATTAATGTATTTTAGATGTATGTATATTATCTATACTAATATTATAAAGCTGAAGAAGTTTGTTTGTTTGAACGCGCTAAACTCAGGAACTACTGGTTGCAATTGAAAAATTCTATTTATGTTAGATAGTTTATAGGCTATATTACATCACGCTACGACTCCTAGGAGAGAAGCAGTAACCATAAACGCGACTTAAACCGCAAGGGAAAGCTAGTATGATGATATTAATCTATTTTGGATGTCACATAATAATTGAATTATCTATCATATTAATATCAACTACAATTTAATTATCAATATAGTTACAGGTAACTTTTATGGATGTTTATGTCGTATATATTTATTTATATTTATATATATATGTGTATATGTGTATGTGTGTGTATATATATATTTGTTTTTTTTTTCTCTTTTTAGTTGTGCACCTCCAAACCGCTTTTACTATATTTTGTCCTATGCCCAAAGGTTGTCTGGAAGAAATCGCTATTTCAGCGATAAGACCGCCTTTGTACATCTTTCTTTATTTTTTTCCTTCTATGTACTTTGCAAATTGACTGGTGTGCAATAAAGAGTATTTGTATTGTATTGTAACTCTTGGTAACAAATTTGCAACACATTGCAATTCTAAATCCATACCTAGTTCTTCGAATACACTTCATAATGCTCCATTATGACTTGAGCCTAATGTTTAATCAATACTGCCGTTGTCTTTAATACATGCTGTGTGCAGATTATTAATCGCTTCATTGACTAAACAAGTTTATTTTTTATTATTATCTTAAACTAGAACATCAACTATTAAAAGATCCGACGCCGATATTCCTACGAAGTAGTTATTTTATTTAAACGGTTTTATTATTTGTTTTATTTGAAGTTAATTTTAATGCAACATGAGAGTGACTATTTCGTAGTTATATATTTTTAATTATGTTATTAAAACTTCAAAAAGTTTTCTCATTTACAATGGGATGAACGTGGTTACGTCCTATCCTGTGTAACTTTGACCCTTCCCATGGTTATTTCGAACGAAATGCTAATTAAGAATAGCTAAGTAATCTATGAAAAGGAATATTCCTATGTACACAGCCAATGTACTGTTTTATATCAGGCCAAAATTTGTAAAATGAAATTAATAAACTTTACTAAAATCGGACCCAACTACCCTCACGTACTGATTTTGCCTAAACCCTCAACAACTCCACTAGGCCTCATATAATTGATCCCAAGGTCTTATATTAAAATAAAAAATCAAAAATGCAAGATTAAAAAAAATACACCTACAAATTGTTTTTTTTTTTGCATTTTTGCGTTTATTTCCACAACTTTAATTGTCTGAGTCATCAGCGATGGACGTTAAAGTCGAAACTTAATTGTACAAAATGAAAGGTAAAACATTGAATATATGAAGTCTATTAAGGTAGAACGAAACCCAATTTAACGGGGATGAAATAAGTGGAAGCATCTGTCAACGTCAAACGTGTGACGCCGAATTGCCGATGGGCTGAGACAACTGCGATACTTTTATTTCCATTTTATTTATTGTTGATGTCAATGCTTTAATGAACACAGTTTATCGCGTCTGTTCTGATTGTTCGTGTTACAAATTTATTGTAACCATATTATAATAAATTATATAGTCGTTAAATGCAACTAAAATAGAACAATTTTGTGATTTAGAACTTGCTATTACTTATGTCGTAAAATTTAAGTTTTATTGAGAAGTCAATTACAGCAATAAAGACGAAGTTAAAATCACGGATTGAGCTATTTTGAAAGTTTTCTTTTGTCTTACAGTAAAACTGTATTAAAACGTTGGATAAACGTCTTAAAACTAATAGCATAACGACATTTTGTTCTCATAAGTCTTTAACAATTAATAAAAAAAAATAACAAAAATGGTTCTTAACGCCTTTTATTAATAGTTGCTTTAAAAGAAGTTATACCACCTAAATTATTCAAGCAATCTAAAACTGCTGAAGATAGCAAAAATAAAAGTCTGAGGTCCAAAATGAAGTCGTAATATATAATTGATTGGAAACGGTTATGTACGCGCATCTGTCAATGTCAAATTTATAAAGATAGCCGAATCGCTGATTGGTCGATACGTTCTTATAGGGTTTGTTTTCATTTCATTAGCTGAAAATGATATTAGTGGTTTTATTTTCTCCACAGATAATGATGATTTTGCTATTAAGTAAATTCATGCAAATTACGCACTGGACGTAATTACGTCTTTTAATGATCATGAAATAGTCAAAGATAATAAAAAAGAAGAAACAATATAACGCGTTCATTTTATAAGCAATTACGATATGAGAAAGGCTGCAGAGTACGCGTTTAGTGAGCATTAAAAAAAAAGTAAAGAATTAATGGATAATATCATAAACGCATCGATGCACCGTATTTAATCTGAAAATATTACTCAACTATCATCTTTGCCGCCATATAATCATCGTAAAAATAATATATTTGATGTCTTTAATAACCTCAGAAAATTATATCAACAGAATGACAGTAATTTATTCCATAAGCTCAAAGTATAAATATTTACGCGCTTGGTAATATAGTGTGCTGAAATAAAATTATTCATGAGACGAATACTGTCTGTTTCTAAGATTAAAACATTGAGAAACTATATCCAAACTACAACATACAAAATGAAATTCTTTCGATATATGAATTTTTTACCTGAATACCTACATTCAAAATACTCTGCGGCTTTTTTTTTTTGTTTAAAATCAATTTACACCTAAAAAATAATTGTTTTGTTTAAACGCCATTCAAACTCAATTCCACAAATCGAATTAATTCACATCGATCGAAGTAATCGCGAAACCGAATACAATTATCGATTTAAAATCGTTCCGCTATTCGAGTCACGTGATGTGCATCGAGTCGGTAAACGCAAACATTTGACGTGTACGGAGACGCACAGTGGCTATCTTTGCATTGTTTTATAATTCTTATTTCTTAGGAAATAAGGTTTAAACCTGTATGGCTTCCTGGTTTCAACCAAACGTAGACTGAAATTTGTTCGCTGCATTTTAGTCGCTATTACTAAGGCATTAGATACTATATTTGAATGCGCTAATTGGTTTTCTGCAATTACGTGTGTCGAATTTTAAATAAGTTATAACGAAGGCAAGTAGGTTTGTAGGGAAGTGAGTGATTGAATGTCTGGAAAGATTTCTTTATTTTGATAACGTTCTTCATATTTCACTGGGTCAAGGACCTTATTCATGAATCACGAAAAGTTTGTATAACTTGTGCAAATAAGAATTATAGTGTTTACGTAATTTACAAGTATATCATAAGATTTATCATTAAGATTTTTGACGTCTTATTTCATAAAATGATTAAAATAATAAAAAAATAATTGCTATAAAACTATTCACAGAGCCATTAAAATTCAATAAAAGTCAAATTACCGTAATTAAACCTTTTTATAACCTAGTCAATAAATATACCGAAATGTTCATATTGAACTACTAAATATTACCTTAGAATTCTCTCTATAACACATCTTAAAAAACAATCATATGACTTTTTTTTCTCATACGTAATGAAACCTATTAATATTAAGCAAAGTATATAAGAACATATACTATATAATACCAGTACACAACACTACCAATTAGGCCAAGTTCACTCATAAGCAAAGTGTTTGTCATCAATCAATACTGACACTCAAAACCACCACCTGATGCAATAAAAGACCTGCGCTGTAAACCAAGTAGGTTTCACACTGGCTCTGTGCCAATCTGTTAACTATTCATGCAACCTGCACTCATATTTAAGTCCGACCAACCAACGGTTACATGCTTCGTATCGCTAGACAACGCGACAAATTGTGTAACACCTCATTGAGGGTAGTTAACTGTTTTGGGAATATGACATCATCAAGAATATTCCAAAATCGATCAAACATGCTTGTCATTTTTAAGGACACCTTTCATAGATACCAAATAATTATGTAACTATATATATAAATTAGCTGGCTAACGAATAGACGAGACACGTGATGTTGTGATCACAATCGTCCTTGGATATTAGCAGCACCAGAGGAGTCAAAATGCATTGCAAGCTTAAGAGGAAAAAAGAATAAAAGAGAACTGGTAGTAATGAAAGAAATGGAGGGACGACTATATCCCATTGACTATAGCTCACGAAAGATCGGCGTAATGTAACAAGCTGCGTTTCTTTTGGTGAGTAAGAAAGCCGAAAGTTTATTGTACTAGCTGGCGTCTCATTAGACGTAAAAAATGTCAAATCGAGATATAATACGCTCTGGACAATACGCTTAATTTTGCTTCAGAATAAACCCATCTTGTTGCCTATTTATTTAATTAGCCTCGTCAAGGGCATTATGTGTTGATATTTTCAATTATACTAAATTCTTTTTTGCCTTTGGTTTTTATTTGGGATAATTGGAATATTTTGGGATGCCGTAAGTCAAGCCATCTTTCAGGACCATTTTTTCAAAGGTTGTCTGGCCGAAATGTCGTTATACCATAATACCCCGTTTCACTGATTCTTTTCCTTTTTAAAACTAATGATTTAACTCAAAGAATACACAACAGTGAACAAAACAGGACTATTTAGAAATAACCAGCTGGTAAAAACGACTAAACCAACTGTGAGGATAAAATAGTTGCTGTTAAGTAAACTGGAGCACTATTATTATTATTATTATTATTATTCTTTTATTGTACACCACACAATATAAACAAGTAAAATACATAAGTGAAAGAAATAGAAAAAAATTACATTTCTTTATCACTATTACGAACGTAGAGGACTCCTAACCTTAGGGTACATTCACATTTTTCCAGGCAGTTTCAAGCAAACTTCTGTTGAGGTCGTTAACAAGGGATTTACTGGAGTATCGCGAATTAAATTTTTCCTCCACTTTCATTTCTACAATTCTTTTTTTTTAATATATCGTGTAATTCTTTGAATAATGGATTAGTTTTACTTAAATTTTACTTATTCTAAAAGTCCCTAAATTTAAAGTTATGTATTTAACTTAATATAGATAGATAATGTATATATAAATTTTAGCCTTCTGTTCATTTTTATCTAGATAAACTCTAACAACACCGAGTCATACATTTCTTCGTGCGCACAGTATGGTAGAACGGGATACATAATGCTCTCTACACATTTTAATACGTTTAAGACTGTATTAAGACCATTTTGCTCGCAGAAGTGATATAAAATATAACAATGTTGTTGTTTTATTAAATCTGAAACAATAAAATTTTCACAATTTCTAATAAATTGAAACAGATTCTACCAGTGTATCTTTTTGTAGTTAAATAAAATTTAAATATATGTATATACGAGTATGTCTACAGAATATGTATGCAATACTTGGAAACTATTATCATGATCATAACAATGTACTTTTTATATATAAAAATGCACAACAATGACATGACGATGCAATGCTAGATAGTTAGACTATTGTGTGTAACATCAAAACTATTATATGGTCATTACAAAATCATGTAAATGTTCTTCACGCTTCATCAGCACATACATGATAATACTCCCAAATTCCCATTGAAACCTGCCACGGACATGACACACCTCACCGCTTCACCTTTCTCAATTTAAACTCTATGTTTAATCAAATAGAGTATAAAATTGCCAGTAAAATTTTGTGCCCCCTAAGTGATCGCAAGCCGATACAAATCATTGGGAACGTTCACAGTGCTTGGAAACCAATTTCCGGTCCCCGTTGATATTGAAATGTAAACGACATGACAAATAACACAAGGTATTTTGATGATGGAGTCTAGAAAGAGACGGAAAATATCCGGGCCATCAGTGAGTCATTTAAAAGGAGGTTGGAGGTGATTTCTTTTAAGAAGAATTTATAAAAATCTTCAGTTATTGTAAAAGAAATAGAATCTCTATTCTTTATTCAAAATTGTTATTCATTATCATGTAAATTATTCCTTGAATTGTCCCAGAATATTTTTCATATCAAATTATATCTATAGTTATATACATATTACCAAACTGGAAAAAAATACGTGAACATTTTCCTTAAAAAGTACTCGTGCAAAATTTCATAATATAAACCATTCATTCGTATAAATAATACCATTAAACACAGTTCCAAAACGTTTTCCCTCGTAGTCAATATTTGACACGCCGAGTTAACCGACTCGGTTCTTTGATCATTCAATGTAGCGGAGCCGAAAGGAAAATTTAGATTATTAATTACCAAATGGTCTCTGAAATTGAATATTGATGGCGATATTTTGCGGCGACTTGTTCGTACTTTGATTGTATTTAGTAGACAATTTAATATATAATGGATCGTTACCATAATAATGGTTGATTCTCCTCAAACCATTGTATTTCAAAGATACAATAGACAAAATATTGATGTAAGGGATCTTATATTGTGACTGGTGTCACATTGATTCGGGGATAGTTTACGCTGATCAAGAAAAGTAAACCAGTAAAATGCGAAAAGGGTTCGAGCACAATGGGATCCGTACGATGTCGACTTTCGTACGGACGGATTTTTTTTACTATTTGTTAGGATATCCGCTATAATATTAGTTACCTATTATGCCAATTTCAACCTGTTACAATTTAAAATACCTTGGAAAGGTTGGACAGTCTAAAAGACAGATAAACAAACGGATGCTTGTGTGGCACTTGGTTTACGGAATCCTATAAACTCAAAGAAACTACGAACTAAAATAACTCCGAAATGATTCCATAGAAATTTGATGATATTGACTTTCTTTCTTACAAAATATGTCGATTCATCGATTACAATCACCTTCTTATTGGTGTGTCAAAGATGTCGTCGACAAACCGATATGCCTGTTCGGTTCCCTTTGATGAGGGTCAAACCAAACGCTCGAACTTTTACTTTTTAGTTTCACAACATGGGACTACAAATTTCAATAATGCTACGAACACCGCCATGTTTTTGTGCGTGCACGCAAAATGGCCGCCGCAAAAAGTTGGTTGGGAATTTGGGCTAGTTTCGCTTTGATGAAAAGTACACTTTGAAACTCGCTGGCTCGCTTTTCGACGCTGGTGTTACGTGGGATTAAATCGCGGAGTTTTATATTGTTTTTAATTAAGTTATGCACGATTATCGTGCTACTACAAACTACTTAGAAACAATTTCAAAATGTTTATTTCCTTTATCGTAGACGATACAGATAGTTTTCTTTGTACATTGGCTGACCCTTTAAATTTTACTCGCGTTTATGGTTACTGTTTCGCTCCAATGAGTCGTAGCTTGATGTAATATAGCCTATAGCCTTTCTTAATAAATAAACTATCTAACACAAAAATAATTTTTCGAATCGAACCAGTACTTCTTGAGTTTAGCGCGTTCAAACAAACAAACTCTTCAGACTTATAATATTAGTATATATTGTTATCTTTATTAACACGCCCAAAATTAATTTGTGTTTGTTATTAATTCGTTTACTTCTACTAAAAACAATTATTTCTGGAACTGGAACTGTTGGTGCCATCTATAATACCAATGCACATTGCACACGCCTGCAACAGTCTTACGATAAAGTTGTAAAATCGTTCGTCCTATTGCTTACCATATTCATTTATAAAAAAATCACTGAGCTTCCTTGAAACCTTCTTTGTTTTAAACTAAGTTAATAATTATGATCCTTTAATTTAATCAATTTAATAATTTAATCGCTCGGTTATGTTCAAAGACTTTATTTTTCTTACTTATTTAACATTAAATATCAACTTTTATGTCAGTTTCGCAGAAACCTTTCGTATTTTCCGGTAAAGGCAAATATTTTTATTTGTAATATAAGTATCTTCCTTTGAATTTTCATTATTATGAAATAACGTTAAGCCGATTATTACGCTGTTTCGTCACGAGATTTAGGAGATGGAGATAATTCTGACCGTAGGAATCTTTTTATCGAATTCGCACCCAAAGTATTTATGGAAATAATATTTTCTGTATTGTTTTTATCAAGTCGTTACGTATATGTATGTATAATAAACTAGCAGTTGCTCGCGGCTACGCCCGCGTATATTTTGGAATTTCAGCTAAATAAATCTACTAGCGAAATTGTGACCGTTCCAGGATTTATTACCCTCTAGCGTCATTTTAAATGATGATTTTGATTTCTGGGATACATGTATTTAATTATTTTCCTTAAGTAATATTTGTGCTGAATTTAAGGATAATCGGCCAAAAAATATATTTTCTCCATACAAAATTTACTACCCCCTGTACTGGGGTGCAGTTTGAAATAATAGTACCCCGTTTTCTATTTTATATTTCATTACTATCACCCAGAACGATTAAAGAAATCTCATAAACAGATTTAGATATGTACCATGGGATATTTTTTGTATCAATGTGCCTAATTTTATTTTAACATTAGCAAAGGCATTTGGCACGAGTTTTTAGTAAATGACAAGTATAGCATGTCTAATGTTTTTTAGATTCAACAGCGACAAAAGGAGACTATTTCCCACTAGATATTTAGTTTACTCATCTGCCTATATATAAAGTAAAAGCCAATGCCAAAAGTAAGAAGCAATTTAATTGGATTCTTCCCAATTTAAGAAATAGAAATATAGACTCTATAAATAAATAATAAATAAACGCATCACACTCAACGGCCCCCATTAAGATCTTGTGACCTTGTGTCGGGGGTCCGGAAACATACACAACACCAACACAAACACCCAGACCACGACAAACATCCGTATGACCAATACAGACATTTGCCGTGAGCGGGGATCGAACCCGCGACCGTTAGCGCTACAGTCAATTGCAGTGACCACTGCGCCAACGTGTCTGTCAAAGACTCTAAAATTTGTATGGAAGTTTCTTCTGTTTTTATTGTAGCAATAGCCGTAGTACAAGAATTTTGAATGCCCGTTGGTGGTCGTGATACAGGAAACATAATTACAATGTTATGTTATATTGTACGAGAGACAAACATCGCTGGCATGTTACACACTTTAAATGCGCCGCAGCTGGCCGTAATCGAGGAAGTGTTATGATGTATTGTAGTAGAAAAACTCAGCTCTGTTTTTTCTTTGAATTCAACGCAACTACTACCAAAATATGCAAATAAGCAGTGGATTTGACATTGTAAAACATTTTATCGACTTCTTATCGGAACTCGATTAATACTTCGATACTAAAACGAATTTTGGACTTCGTTCTTATGATGTTGTTCCCACCAAACGCTTATAAAAATAGTTTAGCAGCTAAGAGTATGAAGAGTTAAAACTTTATATAAACCATATAAAAATTAAAAATTATTATTATATTATTATTTGTATAGATGTTAACATCGATAAGAGTTAATTATAGAATTACTTTTCATCATCACGACTATCTTTCACATTACCTACGTTACAAGATCATTGTGTAATGGACGATGACGTCACGTTCGTATATCACTGCGCCTTAACTCAATGTAAACAATCGTCCGTTGTACTGAACGAGTAATTTCGCAGAAATATTCCTGGCTCCCTTTGAGCATGGCATCTGCGATTTTATTCTTATTGCCATCGTCATCACAGTTTAGCATTGTTGCCCCTTTTTTCGGTCGTCTTCGTTAGCGGAATCGACTTTTACGTTTTGCCGATCCCATAACATCTCCCGTCGCGTTCGTTTCGTCGAATCTTTCGTTTTTACTTTCGTCGTTTTATCCGTTCCCGGGCTTTCGGCTTTTTGTCAAAAGGTTCGCGGTCCCGTCGATACTAAATTTGTACAGCGTTAAAAGTAAATTTTTGGTCACAGTCGCCAATTTAGATGGTTATCGGTCGTTTTCTTGGCATCGCTTTATTTATGTTCAACGGAGATCAGTGTTGCGTAATAATGATACATCGTTAAATGTACCTTTATAGTAATTGCTATATTGTCTATATCTATAGGTACTGATCTATAGACATTGAAATCGCTAATCTTAGAATACCAGCCCAATTTGATAAATTTGTATGCATAGATAGCCCTTTTATTGAGGTACGTTATAGCCTATAAAATGTTACGACAATACGAATGGAGGACTAACTATAAACGTCAAACAATCTGGCAAAATTTAAGAAGAAAAATCCAAAAACTAATACGAGTGAGAACAGCAATATAGCAATATTATTATATTAGGAGAAATGGAAAAGGTAATCGGTTATTTCGTATGAAAATAACTTCGGATAACTTTCACTAGATGGCGTTATCAGTAGTGATAAGTTCATAGCGTCGTTTAATTAATATTAAAAATGATCTCATTACTAAAACCTAAATTGAGCGAAAATGCAATGTTACGCTATATATAATTCTATACGCTTTAGGATTATGTCCGTGACCAAACAAACGAACCAAACCAAGTCGATTCCATTAGCTATAAGCGAAACACCATAAAACAAAGTTATTGTCTAATTTCACATGAACCATGCTTCTTTCAATAATATCATAAATGTATTTCCTTTGCGTTTTGTTTATTAATTTATCGCGTATCGTAAAATTTTAATTAAAATTAACACCTCTAGCGGCTTTAGCTTATAAGTGATAGACTAATGTTAACTGTAAATAATCCTTGGAAGATTTATTAGCGTGTAACATGAAAATACGTTTAGCGTTAAAAATCCGTTCACACAGTTATAAACTCGTAGGTCGTGTCTATGCATAATATTTCTTTTTGAAAACATAATGCTTGAAGGATTATGATATTTATGCTAATTCTGAAATAATGATATTATATTAATATGTTATTCCTCGATTTTGGCACCCAGACAACGTTGCCTAGTGACCAGATAACGGCTGAATACGATAGGCGAAAGTAACTTTAGGCCAACAACACAACTGACGAGTTTATTTCGTCACATACATAGTTTGAAGGTAACTTATATATCGATATCTCCCACAAGTTATTGTAACCCCTAAACTACAATTTTACAGGAGAGCACTTTTAGTCCGTTTTCGTTTGAAAGCTACAGCTAAATACGTCTGAAAAATCCTAGAGTCAAAAAAAAAAAAGATTTTCGTTACTTTTTCACTTTGAATGCATTAAGCAATACAATTACTTAATTCAGTAAAAACGCTAACGGCATTTTAGTGGTTTACAACTTACGCGGAATGTATCGATATATTTATACAATATTCTTGCAATATTCTTCTTGAAAACAGAGTCACACGTGTCAATTCTCAAGAATTTCATCAAACTCGCCATGGTGATCTTCTTGAGTCAACTCAACAATCTCCCCGGAAAATAAAAAAGGTACTTAAGTTCTCGTGAACTAAGATGAGGTCATTTCGAGTAGTTTTTTTATATACTTTTGGCTTCTGATGTTTCTGTTGTTGTTCGTAACGACATTTTTTCTGTTTACTTTGTTGTCAAAGTATAAAGAACTAGCTATACGTTTTACCAGCGTCTATGGTTACTGCTTTGCTTCTATTGAGTTGTTGCGGGATGTAATGTAGCCTTCGTCAATAAACGGACTATCCAACATAATGAATTTTTTCTCTTTATAATATTAGTAAAGATTAAGTGATTTTTTTGTGTCTGTTTATCGATATCTTTGTGGCTATGCCTAGAAATTGCTCCTATCAAGACTGAAGATTTTATTATTAAGATTAAGTTAAGATTAAAAAAAAATTCGCGCTGAAAATACAACTTCTCAAGAGTCAGCCAACAAGTACTGATTCAATTAGTGAAGAGTAAATTTTACAACACAGACCAAGTTATTGATCTCGATCATGTTTCTGATTTAAAAAAAAAAGCGATAATTTTAGGTAAAGACCTACTGATTTTGGACGATGTAACTTATATTTTTTTTAATTTTATTTTTCTAAGAAATTACTAATAATAAATATTTCGAAAAGAAATTACCAAAAAGCACTTGTAGATTGTTTTCGCCGCAAAGGCAATGATTTTGTTTAATATCACATTGTTCCATAAAAGGCGCTTTCTCGTAACTCGTAAATGTTTGCGGTTGACCCGCGCCATAGGATTTAGCGATACTTCATTTTTATTTTTATCCTGTTTCGTTACATTGTTGTTATGGACAATTATTGGGATTTAAACGTTTTTACATTTTTTTCTTTTACTGTTGTGACTTTTAGCGATACTCATTATATTACTCGAGGTAGACCAAAGAAAAGATGGATGGATTGCGTAAAAGGTGACATGAGTAAGAAAGGAGTGAGTGTTGAGATGACGGCTGATAGGAAGAAATGGAAGAGAAGAACATGTTGTGCCGACCCCACATAAAGTGGGACCAAGGCAAGAAGAAGAAGAAGACTTTCAGCGATACTAAATTCCTAAAGTTAAAAAAAAATAAAAAATTGTTACTTTATTCTTCTTTATTAAATAAGCGCAAATTAAATCTTTAAAAATATAATTATACGTTCAAATAATTTATATTCATATTTATTTAACTATCTTATACACTCAAACATACATTCCGCAATCATAACTCTTAATCATTCTGGAACAGTCAATTAAAAATACTAGTGATTACCCATTGGTCGAAAGTCGATTGAAATTAATTTAAATTATAAATTAAACATTCTATTGATAATCTATTCTCAATTTGACCACAGATAATAAAAAAAGAGTGACAAATATATTATTATCATTAAATTATTTTATTGATATAATATATTTTTATTCATAATCTATACTTATAATAAATCTGTAGAGAGGTCAATTCTGTACATGGAATATATTTTCAAAATAACTATCAGGGGGTGATTAGTGATCGATACTGATGCCAAAAATGCAATCAGTAAAATTTTTGTCTGTCTGTCTGTCTGTCTGTCTGTATGTATGTTCCTTATAGAAACAAAAACTACTCGATGGATTTTAACGAAACTTAGTACAATTATTCTTCATACTCCTGGGCAGGTTATAGTATACTTTTTATGACGTTACAATCAATAGGAGCAGAGTAGTGAAGGGAAACTTTAGACAAACGGGAGACGTTACTCCAATTTTTAAGCTTCCGTCACGTATGCAGCCTTAATGTTTAAAGTTATATTGAAATCATGTATGACAGAAATATTTTAGATAAAATTTTCTAAAAAATATCCCGCAACAGTATAAGTCTATCTTTTATGGTTAACTCACAATAACACGTGTAATTCCTGATCGCTTAGCAGTTCGGAGCATTCTGATTATATTTGTTTATTTTTACGTTTATAATAATCTCACTCATCTCTAATTGAAAAAAGGTTAACATTATTACCTATTCAATAAAAAAAAATCATAGAAATCAAGTATTGTGGACTTACATATTATATTTCCCTACCAAAATACGATCCATCTGTCACATCAAAACCACTGAACCCTGAGGAAGAACATACGCTACTTTTTTACGAAAAACGACGAAAACGCGGACGAAGTCGCAGGCAAAAGCTAGTTTGAAATAAATTTAGCATCCAGAACTCTTCTACATAAAGTGTGCGAAATTTCACGCGTTTCCGTTTCGCAAAAAGCGGTGAAAATTTTTTGCTTCACGTACTATATAGATAAAAATATATATAGTGGCTTATATTTCTTAAATTATTTACTTTTACGATTCAAAGTTCAATACAATAGCATCCGACTTTCGCTGATTATAGATTGTAAAATAAATTGACTATCATAATATGTTCAAATCGTTTATTTTAAGGCAAGAATCATATAAGTCATTGTTTTACATCTGAAAACAATACTGTCAGTGCCTTATTTTGGACACGCTCAGCTTTCGTACCAAATTACTACATAATGTACCTGTCGAGTTGTTTTATATCAATTACGAGAATAAAACGTACAAGCATATTTCTCGCCTAAAATGATAATAGATCCGCTCGTCACCCATGCCTCGCGGCGTCACTTGACGCCTCAACTGACCTTGGTTCTTGGACCCCACAACCTACTTTCCGTACGCAGCATTTATGACCGCTATGTTATAATGTTGTATTATGTGGCTTTATGTGTTTGTTATTGCTTTACCATGTTCCGATCGGGAATAGATACAATTTTCGACGGTAAACTTTTTATTATATGTATATGTATGTTTAGAAATCCATACCCTTGTAACTAATTTCGTAAATTCGAATGTGAGGGAACATTTCTATACGATATCTATTAAAAATGTGAAAGTAAGTCTGTCTGTCTTACCTCTAAACTAATTTTGATTCAAATATAGATTAGTCCTAGCAGAAGATGATACTTTTTGACGCGTAAACAAGACTTGAAAGAGTTGAAATATTAGATAAAAGATTTTTTTATGTCGCGGCCGTTTCGTCCTATGTAATTATCAATTCGTTGTGTTTTGTTTTAATGTTTATTGCCTCAGAACGTTGCCCAGTCAAAAACAATAGTCAGCTAGTGACCACAACGAATGCAATTTCGTCGAAACGTCGGACAAAAGGTATTACTACCATTAGCAATCGCGACCCGTTATATTAAATATGAATAGTATAAATCGCGAAAGTTTATAATATATGATATACCTTCAGTTAGGTCACATAGATCATCTTTATCATGAATTATTTCAGTCGTAAGAAGTCCACTGTTGAACACAGGCGTCCCCGAAAGATTTCCAAAGGTTGCAAAGGCCGGTCAGCATCCAGCGTCTTTAGCCGATCTAAACTACTTGGACAGACAATGAATATCGGTTCAGTACTTTGGTTTTGAAATCAAACTTATTTGTTAAATAAAATTAAATGCTTTTTTGAAGTCGGTTTTATTAAAGTCTTAATTATAGCCAATGTGTCAGCACCTTTATGAATATTATTTATGAACTCCGCGACTGGAACTCAAACGGTACGTTTAATGTCAGACAAAACACATTAGTTACCCGCTGAATAGTAAAATATAACCATTAATTCGGATGCTGGCGTCCGTCCAAACCAATAGGTCAGATTCTTGGGAGGTGCTTGTTTGACTCGTCCTTTGTTTCCTTTAATTATTGAAACGATTTTAGAACACAATCGCGATGTTTCATCTATTTTGATGCTTTAATCGTTACTTTTTAATAATAATATGAAATACTTTTAATGCAAAATAAATGTTTTAAAAATAAATTTTACTTTAAACGCGCTAAAAAGCATAAAATAGACTTTTCCTTTAAAAGTTTTAGTATCAACTTATAAAGTCATTACACAATATTATGATATAAAATCTTGACGCGAGATTTATCTGTGTTTACACACTAGAAATATTGCAGATATACGTAAGAATTAGATAACGATATTAGAAACAAGTAAACACAAGACCATCTACAGTCAGCAGTAACGTATCAATATCAGTTCTATTTATAAAGCCTCTAAGTGAGAATCGTTACTAACCAACTTTAAATCGTTACCGATCCAAAACGGTTATTCTGATTGAAAAACGATATAACAAACTTATAAACATTTTTAAAAACCTATTCAACGATACTACTTGGCATAGTATTCATATTTAATATAACGGGTCTTATCGCGATAACTAATGGTAGTAATACCTTTTTATTGCCCGACGTTTCGACGAAGTTACATTCGCCGTGGTCACGAGCCGACTGGTGTACCGCGCGCCCTACGGCGACGAGTGCGCGAGTTTTCTTCGCCTACCCTCCCAATATTAATATAAAATATTAATATTAGTATTCGAAATATGAATAGTATAAATCGCGAAAGTTTAAAATATATAATTACTTGGCAAAGTTTGTCGATTTTATTTTATTTTTTATTTTCACATTGTGACGTCCAAAATAAGCCATTTTGATTTTTTTATGTTCTATGCATTCTATGCGCAATTATGATGAATCAAAGGAAGAGTCATTTACCAAAATCGGCCCACGCGTTCGATCTAAATAGGTAGCAAAGGTACAATTCCACATACATACAAACACATTCATAGGCTGATAAACATATTACCCTCCTTTTTGTAACGTAGTCGGGTGCAAAGATATTGTCATTTAAAAAGGAAAAAATCTAGGATTAATCTTCAAACCCAATAAGCATAAAATATGCATTTTATAATCGAAAAATAATATCTACACAAAGTCCCTAACATGTCGTACGCATGTCGTACGCACAGCAGCTCATTATTAATATATGGCATTGGTTTATTACATCAAGACAAAATAAATTGAAACTAACACGTAAAAAAATAAGTAGGCTTATATTCCCTTGCATATTTTATTGCGTGCGCTAGGGTAGTCAATTAAACCTCTTTACTTAGGATACGTCCCGTCCCGCATTTGAACGTTCTGTGAAATGAATTTATTGATGTGACTTTGATTTTTATATCGTCATCAGTGTTATGTATATTTTCTTAAAATAAACTAATTTTTAATCACGTATGTCATACGACCGTCTAAAAATATTTTTTCTAAGCTATTTTAAACGGATATCAATCGCGTATATTAACTATTTTTATCATCCCGACGTTTCGAGCACTTTGCAGCGTTCGTGGTCACGGGTAGACATTTGTCTATTTGAGGTTTTAGAAAATATTATTTACAACAACCGCCTACCTACCGACTGTAAAGTGTTCGAAACGTCGGGATGATAAAAATAGTTAATATACGCGATTTAAATCCGTTTAAAATAGTTTTATTTTTTCTATCTGTCTAGAACGACATGCTGTCGTGTCGACTACTGGAAGTTTATTATGTTATAGTTAATAACTTCGCGCAAATACAAAGAATAAATTGACAAGTTGTATCATAATCGGAGGAGCGGTTTGGCAGCGTATTAAATACGAACAAACAATCATTTGATATATTGATGTAATAAGATCAATGTAATTGTGTAAATTGTTATAATAACACGCAAACTTCCATCATATGAAAGATTTTCAGTAAAAACATCATTTTACGTAGCTGTTAATTTTAATTTATTCAATAATATATCAATTAAAAAATAATAATCTTATAACGAACAAGTAATATTAAACCTTAAAAAAATAAATTATAATACTAAAAAAAAGTCCCGTTTTAAAAAAAGAATGTCCCGGATTTGCATTGTCCTACATCCTCACATGAGATGGCAACACTAATACACACGTATCGTTAATCAAACAGTTGCAAGTCTGCACTCGTAAAGTGTGCCCACACGTTGCCGGCTGTCACGAGATTGTCCCGCCGCATGTACTGGCCCTTGTTGGTATTGAGATAAAATGATCGGGACCTTTCCTACATTATGTTCGTAATATATGTATATTATACAGTACTAGTTAGTAACCGCGACTTCTTTTGCGTGGAATAATTATTTTGAATATCCTTTTTCTTTAGACATTATGATTTTTTTTATAATTTTCATTCCCTTTTTCACTTCCTTCAATTATTTTGGTGGCTAAAAGTAGTCTATGCCATGCTCAAAGGTCCAATCTATGTTAGAGTATTAGGACCTGAATAGGAGATAAATCCCTAAACTATGAGAATAATTGAAACTTTTAAAAGGCTTTTTAAGATTGATATTTTTATAGAATTAAGAAAAGTTATGTTTTCATACATTAGTTTGTACAAATATTATAAAGCAATAGTTTACTTATAGTTATATATTAATACGTGAAACTTTGTACCACTTTTCCGAAAATTGCGCAGACGGAGAATATATGAAATTTTGTACGTTTATAGTATATAGAATAGAAGAGAGGAATAATACCTTATTTAAATTATACATAAAAAATTCATTACATCAATAAAAATATCATTACACACACATATATACATATTTGACACACACACACACACACACACACACACACACACATGTATACTCTTTTGTTTATCGTTAGTCTGTGATAAAATTGAAAATATATTAGACCGCTAGGTAACCACTAGTTTCTATAATCAGCTAACCAAAGCAGAATAAAATCTTATAAAAGTAATTCTTTTCCTAAAATTTATAAAAGTAGCTGTAAAAAATAATCTTTCAAAAGATTCGTTTCGAAATAACAGTTCTATCAATGTGTTATATAATAGGTGTAATATGTATACAACGTGACGGGAATCGTTACCCATGGGAATAATATATGCGATGTCTTCGATCCCAATTCCTTCAAATAATCTTTTTAAAGGCAACCGTTTTAGCTCCGCACTCATCGATAATTCAAACACGACTGAATGGAAATCAACGCTGACTCTACTTAAGAGCACAACGTTGTTCAATTGACTTACCGTACTCATGACATTTTTAATACCAACGCTAAATCGTTACAAGACTTTTAAAGAGGGGAATCGATTTCTAAAATTATATTCTTAATTTCGTTAACTTGAATGACATACTTCTCATCATCTAGAATTTTTTTCCGGTTATAGGGTCTGCTTAATACTCTAGTCCAGTTATTTGCAAGTTACTGATTTTTTTGTCATTCGACCTCCGCAACCCCTGAGGGCAAGCCAGTAACTATTTAGACTAGAAGATTCTCCCTTCTAAGAGTAACGATTATTATCAGTTGATTGTGATAAGAACCGGGACCGACAGCTTTTCGTGCTCTCAGAAGCACGGTGGGGAGACACAAGAGTCAAATATTTATACAAATACAAATATCTGCTCCGAGCGGAAATCGAACCCGCAATCGTCGTTAATGCTACATATAGTACCATTACACCAGAGCGGTCGTCAACTTGAATGACTTGTACCAGATTTTTTTAATTTTTAAAACGAAACTACTGAAACGTGACGAAAATATGGGATAAATGGGAGTATACCCTTTCAAACGAAAAAAGTATTAACCAAATCCATCATGTCGTTTTCGAATAATCAGTGAACATACATAAAAAGACCCCAGCAAATCAAGAACCTCCTTTTTTGGAAGTCGGTTAAAAATAAAAGATAATACCCGAGGGGACGTGTGACTTATTTTTATAGATATTATTTTATTAACGAGCTATAAAAAATTTAGATTCTTTTTTTTTATTGTACAATAAATCGTTTATTGCTCGTGAAATTTAATTTTATTTGTCTCGCTCGTAATAAACTGTTATCGACGGTATTTCGCAAAAATGTTGATTGAATTTGAAATTCGTATTCAATAATGTCGCTAAATAATAATTGTTTCGTAGAAAAATATAACCTACGTCAAATTGAATTGTTTTTTATTAATTATTCCTAATTACCTTAGTTTTATATATTTAATGTAAATGATATGATATGGAATTTTTTTATGTAAATGGGAACCATTTATGCTTTACCTTGAGTATTAATTTAATTACAAATAGAATTATTAAAATCCGTTCAACATTGGCGAAGATATCGCGTACTTCATACAAAAAGTGTAGCGGAATTAAAAAAAAAATTAAGCCTGTTAAAAAAGTGTCACATCACTTTAAACGTTTTTAATAACTAAATAAGAGAGCGAGTCTAACATAAATTTCATTATATTGTTAAGTTTCGAAGAATTTTTCGAGTTATACCTTATATTGGTGAACTTGAATTACTACAAACGCCAAATTATTCGCTTTGGATGTCAGAATTGCCTCTTTCTGAATTTAATGAGCGGCCATCACGACTGTCTCGCTGTGTGATATAAGAGATAAGCTACAGCGATAATCTTTTAAATATCATTTTGATACCACTGAGAGTATATTTTTAAATCGCCTAATTATTGCTAATTTTATGTAGATTTTTCTTTAAAGATATAAATTTAAATAGTCGCGATTGCGATGCAATGCGATTAGGAAAAATGCGTGCACTTTATTCAATTACATATGGTAACAAGATAAATTCAATCAGTATAGGAAATAATAAATATTAATACACTTAATCTAAATTACAAATTTTATGTTTCGGATTATTTTTCAATAGAATAAATTGATGAACAAAAAAATATTATAACAGTATTGGATTACAATCATATGGGGCAGTATTTCGTAATAAAATTGCAAAGTTAATAATACGAAGCAAAGAAATAAAATTACTCTAAAGCAATTTATGAAAGAAAATGTAAACAATGGTACGTTTAAATACAAACAAAATAAAACGTAGTCATTTTACTTTTTTAAAGTTTTAAGTGCAGTGAATAATAAATCCGTTATGGCGTATTGTTCGTCTGCCTGTTGCATGTTCCGTCTCACTCATTGGCAGCAACATGCGCTACCAATGAGGTGCATTGTCGAGTTCGTCAAGTCTTGCTTTCGTAAATTGAGTTCCCATCTGGTAAGTTAAAAAAAAAAGTTCACTTTATGAGACAGAATGCATTATTGTACATTGAAGTGCGCTGCGTTACGGTGCGGAACAGTGCGATGCGATGCGGCGCAGGCGATGCTTATAGTATGGGCAGTGCTGTGGGGTACAGTGCGGGAGAGAACAGACTAATCGCGTCCATTTTCTTAGGATATCGTACTCTCACGTTTGGACTAACTAAACAATATATAACGATTATTATTTTACTGCGAATATGCTTAGCTATAAGCAATAATGTGTTAACCCACAAAAAGTCAAATTCGAAAATATTGATCTATTCTGATAGTGCGTCGTGTAATTAACATCATTTTATTATTAAAACTTTTAAAGCCATAATAAAAATAATATGTACGGAACAAGTTTCTTAATTTAATGTTTCGAATTTTAAAGTGTGATCCAATAATTATAAAAAATACACAATAATTTCATATATTACAAATATTATACCAATTTGCTTTTAATTCATTATATTTTTTTATCAAAATAGAAAAGAGAGAATGGAGATATACTTCTTTGAACAATTACATTAAGAATAAGTTCAACATCTTTAGACACCATTTTCTCAAAACGAAGTCCGTATGACTTGACAGAGTATTGTTTATCAGCGCCCATATGTATTGAAACGCTTGATTCTTCTCACTTGTGACTTCATCAAAGGCCTGATATATCCACTTAAAGGTATCGAGTCACGCGATTTTGTATGTAAAGATGCCTTGGAACTGAACTGATGAGGTTTTTTCGTCATTACATACAAGCTAGGTACCTGTTAAATGGATAATTGGAGCCGTAAACGCAGTTTTATGATGTTCTACGATCCGGCCTCATTGTGCATTATTTTATGATGGTTTTTATTAAGACTCGATATTATCTTATGATGTGATGTAGGAAATTTATTGGTACCTATACTGTATACGACAGTTGGTCTTATTAATGAAAATAATTGAATCACATTTTTGTCCTTTTTTATGACTTTTAATGAGTATGTGTTTGTGTGTGATTTTGTATTTTTACTTATAATTTATTTATACTGTGGTGGCCCAGCGGCTTCGTATGGGTAGAAACGTTCATCCTCTAAAGCACTCACTTTAAAACTTATTTCCAACAAAACTATACCTTCTTGAAGATAAAGTCTATGTTTATAGTAAAATTCATCAAAATTTCTTCAACCGCTTTAACATAAGAAACAAAGAAACGGACAGACGATATAACTTTCATGTATATAATATTAGTATGCAGTGTGAATAAAGAAATCAGAAATAAAGTAGCAAAAATACCTATTCTTTTTAAGAGCCGTAATACCGATTCATTTATTTCTTTTAACACGATCATAACTCGAAAACATGAATATGCAAATCACGTAAGATGTAATTGGACTAATATCTTCATCGAATGAATATTCTATATTGCAGATTATTCATATGTATTCCGAGTGAAATAAAACCTCCATGGTTTTAACAGATTATAAATTGCAAACATTAATAAACTCATTGAAACGAGTTGCTTTTTTTTCGTTTTTTACAAATTATGCAGAACGCAGACTTAATTCCAAAAGGCATTTCCAGTTAATCTTAACTTGATCACTTATTCTGATGGATAAATGAAGCCAAACGTTTTTACGAATTGCCATATTGGTATAAACGTATAAGTTAAAAATGGGATTTTTAAAGCAAGTTTTGTCGCAACATCATCAGGAGCAAAATTTAAATGTAAAGAAAATAAAAAAAACTAACTGGTAAAGCAGGCACTGATGCTTTAGACACCACGTTATAGAAAACCATAATATTAGTTAATTCGATTGAATATTTGTTTATCATTGCGTGAATCAGCACAAATTTTTTTGAGAATTCTTATTTTTGCGCTGACTACACTACACTACCACCTAAAGAAAAATCAAAATATCTTAGAAATATTCCGCCGTCCAAAACGTTTGCCCGTAGCTAAATCCAACACAAATACCTTACCATCTCAAACAGTCCCGTATTAATATTACCCCATCTTATCAAAATGTATAAGCCTATATGATAAACTTGTCTAGTTAGTCAACAAAGCCAACAAAAGGACTAGATATTAACATTCTAGTATACCACAGCGACCTATTTGCACCTTAAAGCTACTCATTCACTGGGCGACTAAATCGGCGACACACGTCGACGACATGGCTTGTGTGTCGTCGGTGTGTGTCGTCCCGTAGAACGCTTGTGACACTTATGTGAATTCGGTTGTATTTATGTGACACTATATAAATAATAAACGCTTTACAATATACGGCCCCCATTAAGATTTAAAGATCTCTTGTCGGATCCTGAACACACACAACACAAACACAAATTCTCAGACCACGGCAAACAACTAAATGGCCAATATAGATGTTAGTCATGAGCGGAGACCGAACCGCGACCGTTAGCGCTTCAATCAATTGCAATGATGACTGCCTGCCGTCAAATATTGCTAACCTGTTGTTAAATTAAATTTCACGATACGTAGAAATCGTCTACGATATCGGGAGCCCGGTAGTGACGTCACACGATACGAAAATATATATTATATATTCGGTTACGAGAACAGAACATATTCACAATACAATATTATTTTTCAATGCAGTCTTGATAACAACACTAGTCTTCTCCAAAATATCATCCAAGAAGCTTTTTGTATCTGAAAGATTGAACAAAATTCTCCTTTTCAAAAAGGAAATATTTTCCCTTTTTTACAAAAACAGTTGCACGATTATCGAAAGTCTTTTTCTTACTGATAACTCGTGCTGATTACTAACACTTAACGATTATAAAGATTTCAATTTTATTTGGTTGAATTAAAAAGGCTCCGAAAGTACTAGACCGATTAATTTTTTTTGCGTTCGTTAGCCCGTTTATTGAAAAAGATTATAGGCTATGTTACATCACGCTACGACTCAAAAGAGTGAAGAAGTAACCAACCATAACCAAGACACCGCGAAGAGCAACAAGTGCCAAATATATTTCATGATATGTAAAAGTCGCTAACAATATAGAGCTCGTGTCGGACGATAAATTCACGATAACTAACCACAGTGAATACGAGGCTTATTAGTTCAAGCCCTCACAAACAAGCCCTATCTTGATTTGCCCATTCAAGACATGATCTGACCATATTAATAACCAACCGTTTAAACCCTATTAGGTATAGTTACTTTCGGTTAATCTAACCGCTTCTCTATTTATAGCCAAAGTTTAGCTTTCGCTATCGTTATGTAGATTTTCCTTATTAATTTCGTTTACACTAATATTATACAGGGAAAGACTTGATTGTTTGTTTGCATTGAACAGACTTTAAAAATACTGGGCCGATTTGAAAAATTCTTTTTGTGTTGGTTAGCCCGTTTTTTTCAGGAAATTTATAGGATATATTACATCACGCTAGGACTATACTAAAAAAAATAAAAAGTAAAGAGTATTTTCGCTAGCAGTCGGAATTCGACCGTAATTCATTAAATTGTTAACCGATTTCAGGATTGACCACAGATAATCTATTCTCAAATTTGGCCTCAGCTTTTAGCAATAAACAAAAGATTATACATATATGCTTATGTGTGTCAAATACATGGTAGTGTGCGTAATGTTTTTTTATTGATTTAATGTACGAAATTTTTATGTATTATTAAAAAAATATATGAGCATTCTACGCTCCTTTTCCATGTAAGTGTGCGAAATTTAATACTCCTCTTTTGGTGCAATTATCGTAAAAAAGGCTGCAAAGTTTTTGATACAAGTATTTAATATATAGATACTAATCGACTTGTATTAGTTTGCACCCCAAAGTTAGTTTTCAGTAGCCTCCTTTTTATCTTTATTTCTGTTAATGTTTCAAACCAAAGTTAGGTATTAACCTAACCAGAACAAACCTCAAAGTTCGAACTACTCAATCTAAGCCACCTATTTCGCGCTAAAAATACCCAAAAACTTTGCAACTTTCGAGAAGTCCATCCATTATCGACGTAGACTTACAAGTGGTCGGCAACTCGCTGATACGATTTGTCTAAGTCCGAGGCTGTCGTACCCTGCGGAGTCCACATTTATCTATATTCCTTTAAAACTAGCTTTGTTTAGTGTTTTCATTCGTATACTTTGATACATACCAGATTGGTTTATGAATAGGTCTTGTTTTATAACCCATAACATAGTTAGTAAATTGGCTAGTCTCGCATGAACTTTTTAATAAGGCAAGTAATTCCAGAATAACATATATAGAAAAAAAATTAAATTGATATATTAAAATAGATATAGGATACTATTCTCTAAACAAAACTAATTTTATTATGTTTATGTTTGAAAATTATTTTACTTTGTTTATAAAGCGCCTTACAAATAACAATAGCAATAGTTCACGCTGGTATGATTTTGCCGTGAAAACAATGTAGGCTTTCAATATTAATTTTAACTGTATTATTTTTCCACAATTTTATTTAGCGGCATACAAATAGAAACGTAGGTGAAGAAGCAACAAAATTCATTTTAGGTTAACATAAAAACTATTCAAGTTTACAATAATACTAATTGTTCAATAAAATATTTCAGAATTAATTTTGATTTTTACATGCTATCTTTTATCGCTAATGTCCTAATCTATAAATATGCCATTGTTAGGCGAGGGACAAACCCATTAAAAAGAAGAATATGTTACGGTAACTGGTAATTCTTACGTTACCGCGCCTAAACCGCTGAACCATTTTGATGAATTTTGTGTATAGATAAAAAAAGAAGAAGACGTAGGATGCTTTTTTTAGAGATTGTGAAGAATTAATAAAGAACAACCGACTTTAACAGCAAAGTAGTAATTTCGTCTACTCCGGTAACATGATTATCCCAGTTATTTTGATTTGACCACTAAACCGATTTTGATAACAATTCTATGGAACTAATCTGAAAGTATGCCTTTTCGAACAATAGAATTTTGCAAATTTGTATATAAGTTCCCGAACATATACAAAAATATAACATTCGATAACCACCACATTTTTGAAGTCGGTTAAAAATAAAACTACAAGAGAGTGAAATAAGTTATAAATTTCTGCATATAAAGTCGCAGGGTTTAACAAAAACACACAAAAACAAACTAAACTAACTAAAACAGTCCACGAAACCACTCGGGATTTTATTTAGTTCATGATTTTTAACTAGAAATATGTTTTGACATATTCGTGGGAGAGGTGAATGATCTTATAATTAAATTAATTTAGCCGGCTATGGCTGGTTTAATTTTAAACATACCAATATGTGTTATTTTTAAACTGAAATGAACTACTATTAATAGAAAATGATTAGTTGAGCATTTAAAATAATAAGTGTCAAGCGAAAGCTTATTTAAAAATAGTTCTTAATAAAAAAAGTTACATTAGATTTAGTTAGATTAGATTGTTTTTTTTTTTAACTCTACCAGAAATCTATATATGTATATATTTTTTTTATTTAAAATATTATTATTGGAAAAACTATTTCCTCAATGACTCTGGGGGAACATTGAGTTCGGTGTAGCGTGCCTACGCGTAGCGTCGTAGGCGGCTACGATCGATCGTAGCGTTACGATGCGAAGGGAAACATCGTAAAGTGATATAATGTTTTATTTTCAGATGTTTTGGTGCAATTTATCTTATTACTGTACGTTTAACTAACTTTTGCTCGCGACTTCGTTCGTGTTAATGCAGGATTATGTTTTAAAATAATACGCATAAATACATGACCTATGACCATCTTTTAATATAGATTTAGTGATTCTATTTACTCTTACAGTTTATTTCTTACATACATACGTGCTTTCATTGTTATATACCAGCTCTGGAACAGTACTTTTGCTAAATAAAATCAACTAAATCCATTAAACCCTATTTTTCTCGCTGGGGAATACGTTTATGCAACTCGCCTGATAGTTCAGGGTATGTGGGACTCCTGGTGGCAATGACGAGGACCCCAGACTCCCCACTAAAACCCAGCGGAGCCCACATCGTCTGAGTAGGGCGCAACGGGTTCAAATCCATTAAACCTTATGTCTTTTTCAATCAACGTTAAGAAAGAGGAGTCTCTGAATTCATAGTGTATGTTTTTTTTAATCTGACTGAGGTTTCATCATTTCTTAAGCGATTTTGAAAATATACATTCTATTTGAAAGTTCCATAGATATTTTATCTAAAATGGTATAGAAGTTTGATATTAATATCAAAATAACTAGAATAAGTAAATTTAAGTTAACGAAATTAAATGTTTTGTTTACAAAGTCGGTTGCTTTTAAAAAAAATTGTTTTCAAGTTTGTATGTGGGGGTAATCTCTGAAACTACTGATTTGATTAGAAAAATTCAAGTTCTGTTGGATAGTCCGTTAATTAAGGAAGGTTATAGGCTATATTAGATCACTCTTCGATTCACACGTGCAAAGTAACCATAAATGCGACTGAAACCGCTCTGGCAGCTAGTTTAATAAAAATCAACGACTGTTTGTTCGTATTTTATGATAACATTTTTTATTTATTACATTATCCGATTTTTATAAATCTTTGTCAACTTCTTATTTACAAATGACAGACACGTTGGCGCAGTGGTCACTGCAACTGACTGAAGCGCTAACGGTCGCGGGTTCGATCCCCGCTCACGACAAACGTCTGTATTGGCCATACGGATGTTTGTCGTGGTCTGGGTGTTTGTGTTAGTGTTGTATGTGTTTCCGGACCCCCGACACAAGACCATGAGATCTTAATGGGAACCGTTGACTGTGATGCGTTTATTATTATTATTATTAAATACAAGGCTATAGGTATAGTACTATTAACTTTCAGTAGGTGGCGCGTGTGTCGCACACAGATTAATAAATTTCAAATGGTCGTCGGAAGTAATAAAACCTACATTTAACGCGAGCAAAAAACCTTAGACATAAAACTTATTCTGTCAAAAAATATCAAGCGAATGATGTCATGTTTATTTTGCTCGTTTAGTTTTTCGTGTTGTGTTCAAATAAAGCTTTTCCTCTATCACTCCTTCCCATCACGCATAAATATCACCCGACATTTTTTCTTTCTAGTTTGATTTGACGGCACCCCATTTTTCACCCTTGATAAATTGTACACCATGAATGGCCGAGCAGGTCATTAAAAACATAATTTATGGTGTGACCTAACTATGCTAATGGGTCGGCCGTGAACGCGGCTGTTGCTATGCTGTTTCGCACAACAAATTGTTTTTGAAATAGTCAATTTGTTTCCTGGTTTTCTCTTTGATATCTTGCATTAATTTATCTATGTTTGATATTTTTTTTACTATGAATTGCTCCTTACGGTTACATGTAAGGTTACTGCTTCGCTCCTATAAGTCAGAGCGTTACGTAATATAGCCTATAACCATCCTAAATAAATACCTACCTCTTACATACAAACTTATATACAAATTTTGCCTCTTCATAATATTAGTATAGATTATGCAACGCATATTATATTTTATAGCACAGTGTAAAATAATACCTTTTTTATTATTTCCTAAGATGTTTTCGTCGCATTTTATTGCGAAAACAACTAATGGATTTTATTTCAACACCGCCTATTGGGACTCTTGAGATAAATTTTACTCGTAACAACATTACATTAACATAACACATAGGATATATATTTTCTAAAAGAAATAAATTCTAAGCGTTTATAGATATATTCATAAGAGTCGTGTCATAGCCCACGCATACAAGAACAATTTATAACAAAAAATATTAAATGTTAATAACTTCAGTAAATCCCCTGCTTTAACCATTATTTTGACCTTCTTCGAACTGCCCACAACATTTTTATTAATACTGAAATATTATGCGAAAACAAATGCTCACCATAAAAGAATAAAACTTGTATAAAAATTTACCAATATATACAGAGTGAATTTTGTAACTGTGGGTATATTGTTAGTTGGAAGCTATAAGGAATAGCGAAAAATACTTTTAAGACTCTCTCTCAATAAGCCACTTGACTAGAGCTAATGAAAATTCGAATTAATATTTTTCATGACTACATCAGGTAATGCGATTCGATGTATTCTAGATAATATTAAAAAAATCTCCTAATTTGACTATCAATATCGGTCAGGGAGAGATGGGTAACTATCGATCTTTTAGACAAATGTTTCTGTTGAAACCCCGGACATACGCCATGTTTCCGCGACTGCTAGGGATGTGACATAAAAATCGACGTTTGTAAAATTTTCTTTTATAAAGCAATACCTTATTTAGGACATATTAATTTTATACAAGAAGAAAATAAAAAAATAATAAAATTAATAATAACTAATTCTAAAAAAAAAAACTCTCACTTGGCAGTTGGATCAAGGGTCGGATACAGAAGGCAGTGTTGCTCGAGACGGCACGCATCGTGAGGAGGTTTCTCAGCCTGGAACCCTAGCTGCTGGCGGCCTGGGACTTACTCTGCTGCCAGTTGATTTCTATTTTTTATATTTTAAAATGTTTTTATATTTTATTTTTAAATATATTTAAAAATGTAATCAATAAGGAAAAAAATAAATAAAAGAGAAATACTAATTCTAATATTATTATTGATTGTTAACTTTTATATTCGTTAACATATACTTCATTAAAAAATTACGAAATGACATTAAAAATGACAAAATAATTTACATAGTATAAATAAACATCTTGTGACTACCGTCATAAAAAACTTAGAATGTCGCCAATAATACTTTTTATAACCTAATTATGTAAACATCATCATCATCTACCTAGCATTTTTCCCGGTTTTACCAGGGTCTGCTTACTATTCTAGTCCTAATATTGACGAGTTACTATTTTTTACACAGAGCGATTGCCATCTAACCTCCGCAACCCCTGGAGGCAAGCCAGTAACCATTTATACTAGAATAATTGCCCTACTACGAGTAACGATCATTATCAGGTGATTGTGATAACAACCGGGACCGACAGCTTTACGTGCTCTCCGAGGCACGGTGGGGAGACCCACAAGGATAAACACCCAGACCTAGGAACAAATATTTATACAACTATAAATATCTGCCCCGAGCGGGGATCGAACCCGCAACCGTCGACGTCAGAGGTACATTCAGCACCACTACACCAAAGCGGTCTTCAAATTATGTAAACATAGTATTTATTAAATATATGTATGTATATATTTTTTTATTTATGAACATACCCATGCTACGACCCTAGTTTTTTTCCGGGGTTAGTAAGTTAATGTTGGGCATGATTCATGTGTGTGTTGCCGACATATGACACCGTTCCATCATAGCGCGAGCTCAACATTCTTAGAAGTTTATTCATAACTAGCTAGTACCCGCGACTTCGTTTGCAAACATTTAAAATAAATAAAACGTCTAAAATAAAAGTCGCCAAGTTACTCCTTATAACATTAGATATCTGGAAGTCCCGTCAAAATTTGTCTAGCCGTTTAAAAGCCAGAACTAACAGACAGGCGGACAAAAAATTTAATAATTGTTTTACTTTTATATGCATTTAATAATAAGTCGTCGATTTGATATTACAAACAGATACTGCAATTTTATTTGTTAGTATGGATACACTTTCACGCTATACGCCTTGAATATTTTTGATACCGCAAAACTCATTAAACTGGTAAACTTTTGGTGTATTCGTACAAGTTTAGAATTGCACATTTTCTATTTTATTTCTTGTTTAAGTGTAAGTATATTTTAATAGAAATCCGAGCATTTTAACGTTTTAGGGTTGATTTTGTTTTTAAAACTTCATTGGGATATTTATATGAAATTGTTAATATTTTGATGACAAAACGCGACATCTGAATTGGAATTTAATAGAAGTCTGAGTCTAAGTGTAACCTTCTATATTTTATATTACACTGATAAGCAATACTGTGTCAGGCTACACTGACATAATTTTAAAGAAAATGGCTTCTAAAATGGTCAAGCCTTAATAAATCTGATTGAATATATCGACCATATCTTTTCTATTTTGATAAAAGGTATAATGAATTAACAGTATATTGGTATAGCAAAAATTTTGATCTAATAATAAGTTTTTCAAATATATGAAATTATTGTACATTGCAAAATATGAAACACACTTCAATATTCTAGATTAAGAAACTTTTTTTCGTACTTGTTTATTTTAGATGACTTGAAATTTTTTTGAATAATATTAAATTCGTAACGCATCATTACAATACGTAAATATCTCTCAATTTGACTTTTTGTGGGTTGACACATTATTGCTTATCAGCATTTAGTTAATGGCGAAGAAAAGACTGAAATTTAATAGAAATCTAAGTCTAAGTGAAGGCTTTTATATATTATATTATATAAAACTGAATTATTATATATTTGAATTCGAATTTAAGCAAAATAACCACTTCAAAGACTTCAATATGTATTTCATTTGATCCTTTTCCCTGTTCGCGGATCCCTTGGATTTTCAGATTGGATTCTTTGATTTACAACCCTGTACGTAATATTGTGATGCTCGATATTGTTTTTAACCGACTTCAAAAGGCGAGGTAGTACACAAAAATCAGCTTTTTCGTTTTTAATCTGTACTCGCTTTTAATAGCGACTTCGTTTGGAATTGATGTAGGTTTCGTTATGTTACGTTTCTCGTGTTATACCTATAACATTAATGCATATGCAAACAATAGGTTGACAAAATTTTATCAGAATCGGATGAACGGTATGCCAGCGCGTTAAATATGAACGAGCGAATAAAAATGAATTTTTAGTAGTGATCGCCCAATAAATAAATAATAACGCATCACACTCAACGGCTCCCATTCAGATCTCATGACCTTGTGTCGGGGGTCCGGAAACACTCACAACACTAACACAAACACCCAGACCACGACAAACATCTGTATGGCCAATACATACGTTTGCCGTGAGCGGGGATCGAACCCGCGACCGTTAGCGCCTTAGTCAGTTGCAGTGACCATTGCGCTAACGCGTCTGTCAAATGTAAATTCCAATGGATGGAATTCGACCAATATTGGTTAAAATAATTTATTAATATTATGTTTAACGTATATCTATTCCTAATTTGACCACAGACTTTGACAATAAACAAAGCAGTATGTATGCGTGTGTGTGTCAAATACATGTAGTGTGTGTAAGGTTTTTTTTTATAATTGATTTTATGCATTAAAAAAATGCTAGCATTGCGCACTTCTCTATAGAAACTACTAGCGACCTCTCGCGTTTCACTCGCTTAATATAAGACTCTAATACAAACTTCTAATTCCCGTTTTAAACCCTTAAGGGTCAGAGTTTGCAAAATCTCCTTTTAGTTAACACCTGTCCTAAAAAGAACCCCCAAAATTCATAAGTCCTAGCACTCATAGTTTCTGAGATTTCGTGATGAGTGAGTTCGCTTTTATATATATTTAGATAAGTGTCCGAAGTTTATTCTCTTACATTTTCGCTATTTTCGTATAAGGATTTAAAACTTATTGCTTCACATATAAATAGCTACGTTTTAAATATAACCATATTTTACTGTAACCGCGTACTTTACTATTTATATATAAGTACTTTTATCCAGAGCCTGCGGTCAAACGTACTTATTGAAAATATAAAATTGCCCATTCGCGTTGAAAGCGGACTCTCTTAAAGCTATATTTAAACTTCTCTCGACATATTTGTTCAAAGAATGATAAAAAAAAATTATATTTAGTATTGTATTTAAATAAAATTATCATAATGAATTACCGAGTTTATGTAACGTTTTAATCGTCGATATTTCAATTTCGGATTATGTTTTAATTGAGTTATATCATACTTAAATCATTGCTAAATTCACATTACAATATCAATAGTACATTTATATTTGTCATAATAATTATTATAAATTGTTTCATAGTTTAAAACTATGTATTTTAAATGATTATATAACTGTGTCAATAAAAATCTTAAGTATCAGCATTTTGATATATTATCTATAATATATTAATACGTGAAGCAAAACCTTTGTACCCTTTGAGGAGGGCGCGCCCTCTGGCGGCGAGTGCGCGAGTGTTCTTCGCCTACTAGGGTAGAACACATTAATATTCAAAAAATTAAATAAAGACACTTTTTCCGTACTTATTAAGCTTATATGACTAGAATTTAAAAAAAAAATCTTATATATATAAAGCATTATCAGAATACAACAATGTCTCCGAATTTGACACATTATTGCTTATCAGCATCCATATACAATTCAAAAATTTTATATGTAACATAACTAATATTTCAATGCTTAATAAATATACCTAATAAGATAAACAAACGAATTGTTACCATTAAAAACAACAGTCAAATGTACTTTAGTAATTTCAAAACAACCCTAAATTATAATCAAAATGTCCCAACACAGCATCATGTATCCAAAGTTGGGAACATTGTTACAAATATGAGTCGAGGATGCTCTAAATTATTTACGAGCGCCCATCTACGTTTGGGCTCATTCATGTCGAGGTTACGCGTACGATATTATGACTGCTTGTGTGACGTGATGTGGGAGTGCTATAGCGTCCTACCCGACTACGACATAGACAAGGGTTATGGTTTTAGTCTATAGATTACAGTTACAAGTTTTGCATAAGTTGTTTTTTAATTTTCTTTTTATTTTAGGTCCGCTTTTAACATCTTAGTCAATGTAATACAATAAGTTCTATGAGGTTATACATAGTTATAATTTTCAAGAGTTTTATAGTAGCTTTAGATCTATCTTCATCTAAGCAATCTCTTAAACTATTAGGTAACTTGCAAATTATTATTTTATTACATTTACATAAATTGTTTATCATTTCTTTACCTAAAAGAATTCACTTTCAGTATCTTATTTGTGACGTAACTTTCGTAACTACTTACTGCATATCTGTTGCTAGGTTAAGAATTGTTTTATATCAATTACGAGAGTCTTTACGTTCCATAGAAGCGCCTAAGCTGCTGAATTTTGTTAAATTAGGTTTTAATAGAATCATAATAATTATGCAGATGACATTGGCATATGGTGGATTTAGAAGTAAATTTTGGATTTCGAAAAAAATTAAATTTACGTAATCATACTAGCAAAAGTTATGTAATATAGTCTAATTATATAAATATTTTTTATTATTACTTTTAAAAGTGACACTACGCACAACGTAACTATTTTATTAATATGCAGTTAATCAAATTTTAATTCGATAGTTAAAATTTTTAAGTTATTAGATAAAAAAAATCGATTCATCTCAAACGCAAAAATAAAACCACATTATAAATGACACAATCGAAATCGTAAAATTAATTATGTAACTCGGTCGAAGACGTTTCGTTGACATCCATTTTATTGTATTCGATTACAAATGAATTAATCATTCATAATTCGTCGAAAACGATTTACTCGAAAACAACAAAAACGTCTGACAAAGATTTCTCTTTAACATCTCGCTCTTGATCTTGATCGATTAAGACTAGCCTCAACCAACCGAAATGTCTCTTTAAATTTATATATTTAATTAAATGCTGATAAGCAATAGTGTCAAACCACAAAAAAGTCTAATCCGGAGATATTAATACGTTTTAATAATCCGTCACATATTAAAAAAAAACAATAATTTAAAGTATGGAAAAGAGTTTCTTAATATGTAGAATATTGAATTGTGTTCCATATTTTGCTATATGCAATAATCTCGTATATTTGAAACACTTATTATTAGAAATTTTTTGCCGTTTCAGTCTGCTTTTAATTAATTATACCTTGAATTAAGATAGAATAGAAAAGATGGATACATACTTCTTCAATCAATTTTATTAAGAATACGTTTGACATCTTTAGACGCCATTTTGACAAAATAAAGTCCGTGTATTATCAGCGTCAGATTCACAATCTGGATTCTGAAAGCTTCGCGCGTTTTTTAAAAACATTCCTGCTGTTTGTGGCCAGCGTAAATAAATGTAAAATCGAAATTATTAGCTGCTATCATAAAGTCTAGCTTTTCGAGAATTATCTACCTTGAATGCGACAAAAAAAAACAATATTTCCGTTTTGGAATAAAATGTCATGGGAGCTAATTATAATAAACAATCGCTATCATGCCACATTTAGACAGTTAAAGTAGGCAATCATCTACCAAATTAGTATTATTTTGCGATCAAAATCATTGCAGATGGTCTAAATGAATTTTCATTTGGAATATTTAAACTAACGAACAGACTTATCAAAGTAAAAATACTAATAAAATTATTATGCATTAGGCGATAAATAGTTACATAAGTAATTAAAGTTTATTTCTCATTTTTATCCTGCACGCCATTTTATGTTAATACTTAACTTACGTCACACAACATTAAGTTGTTCTAGGTCAAGTATACGAGGAAACAGAATAACATACATAAGTTTAAAATACCAACTATTTTGAAATGGATTAATATTCTCGATCGTTTATGATAATGTTATGTCGAAGCTGCGACATATTTTAACCGATCTCAAAAATAAAGAGATTTGTTTTAATTGCACCATTTCGAGATATATTTGATTTCGTATAAATTTTGATCATTTTCTATTGAGTTAGAAACCGAAATGTCCACTTAATTAATGTAGCTAGAAAAAAAAAGACCTATCAAATTACCAATGTCTTATTTAAAATCATTCTATTAAATTCATTTGCTGTTAAATCGACTAGCATTCGTTAAAAATAATTTAAATAAATATAAGCTAATATTATTTATCTAAGCTATATTTATTTTAGAAGAGAGATTTAATTCGAAAGTACTGAATTACAGTCGCCCCTGACAGCTGGGGGAATTTACATTATTAATGATAGCGAGTTACAAAGACGCATGATGAAAAAGTTTATTTCGAAAACTTTTGAAAGCGAAGTTGATTTCAGTTATTCTATTGCTGTTTTACTTAAAGGAAGTTCGAATTAACTTTGTTTGTACACAATCTGCGTGTGAATATTCCACGTGACATAGGTCTCTTAAATATATTTCAATACGTAGGAAAATTTTAATTCGTCGGACTTTTTTAGGTATCTGAGTATCTGTCTGATAAAATTTCTATCAAAATCGATTCAATATCTTTGGCTTTAAAATCAAATAATTTTGAAATTCAAGTAATCGATATTTACCTATTTTACTTATGAGGTCTGTTCTACTTAAAAAAAAAAAGTGTCCTATATAAATATGGATAAGAGTTTAGTCCATCTCGCTGATTGGTCGATTTACATGCCTTAGAATTTCTACGCATTCAAATTTTCTGATAATGTATTCCGTTTTTACGGGACTACAAACTTTTCTTTTGATGTACAAGAAAGTAAAAAAGGCAGCCATGGAGGCTGCCGTTAAAAGTGAACGTTTCTGTTTATAGAAAAATAATACAAATATCGTCGTTCTAAATAGTCGTACATGCGAACTGCCGAACTTTATGGAAGAGACAAAAAACTTTTTCTTTCTTTTAAAGCTAACTGTATATATGGACGCTGATAAGCAATACTGTGTCAAGCTACACGAACGTCAATTTGAGAAAATGGCGTCTAAAGATATCGAACCTATTGTTAATACATTTGTTTGAATAAGTATTTATCCATATTTTCTTTTTTTTTTTGAAAAAGTTATAATGTATTAAAAGCAGGTTAATATATTTAATATATTATCTAATAAAAAGTTTTTAAATATATGAGATTATTGTAAAAATGACTAAAAATGTAACGACCTTGAAATTTGAAACAATGAATTAAGAATCTTTTTTCCATACTTATTTAGTTTATATGACTTTATTTTTTATTGAATAATGTTAAATAGGTGATGCACTATTAAAATACATCAATATCTCCGAATTTGACTTTTTGTGGGTTGACACATTATTGATTATCAGCATCCATATATATGTTTACATTTTAGAATCACTTAGACTTAAGATATTGTAAGAAATATTATTATTATAAAAGTAAATACTAATATATACATATATTATTTTACAATTGTAAATATAATTATAAAAAAATAAAAAAGATGACATTAAAAATGACTATCTTAAGCCTAAGTAACTATCGATGTCACAGTGAGGCAAGGTGCCCAAAACACTGGCAGCATTACCTCTTTGAATGGCCAGACTGATATGCTGGCCAAGGTAGCCGCCAGCGCTTCGGTCACCAGTAGGTTCAACGAGGCGGGAAGACAGCTCTTTTAAAATTAAATTATTTAAATACCATTTTCACTGAGAAAATCCAGTTTTACCAAAATTGTTGGTAACGAGGTATCAAAATGATGCTGGTAAGCAATAATGTGTCAACCCACGAAAAGTCATATTAGATGTATTCAAATAATGCGTTATATATTTCACATTATTCAAAAAAAAATTAAGTCATATAAACAAAATGAGTACCAAAAAAGATTCTTAATTTAATTGGAATTTCAAGTGTGTTTCATATTTTGGAATTTTACAATAATGGCATATATTTGAAGAAGTTATTAGATCAATCTTTTTATGATACTAATCTGCTTTTAGTTCATGACATATCGCCATTTATTCGAAATGAAGTCCGTGTGGCTTGACATAGTATTGCTTATCAGCGTCCATGTAGAGCGACGACATAGGTATTAAATTTCCTTAATATTCGCGGTCCCCTTAACATTTTACTTACTATAAATCGCTGAACGCGTCTAAATAAGTTTTTACTTTAGAAAACAATTATTTATCTTGACGCGGCGTGGAAATGTTTAGGAAAAAGTCGAACATTTTTTAACTTTCTTTTTAATAGATAGATCAGTATATTTGCCTTTTTAATTAATAAATGCGGACGAACTAACAAACAACGATTGAATTCGATGAATGTTGATCTCCGTTGACCTAATTCGGTATTCCGCAATCCAACTAGCCTTGATTGACCCTAAGAACAGACTTTTGAAAATGGCATCGCCGGCATACTTTTACAGACTAAAACACGTGACCACATGCGACGTCGCATCTTGAAAATCAACGATGGATCGTGAAAAAACAATAATTTGATTTGTCATTTAGAAGAATCGTGTGAATCGTGAATGGCGTGATTTTGAAGTTGTATATTATATATTTTGGCCGATACGAGGAGCCGATGAGACATCGTCACCAAATATCCTGATATTATTTTTTAAACGTATGCATCGTATTTCAAACGTATATATGGATGCTGATAAGCAATACTGTATCAACCCACAAAAAGTCATATTCTGATATATTGATGCATTTTTATACTGCATCACCTATTTAACGTTATTAAAAAAATGTAAAGTCATATAAACTAAAAAGTACGGAAAAAGTTTCCTAATTAATTGTTTCGAATTTCAAGTGCATTCCATATTTTTCAATTTTTACAATAATCATAAATATTTGAAAAACATTTTATTAGATAATATATTAAATATATCAATCTGATTTTAATACATTATTCCTTTTATCAAAAAAATAAAAGAAAAGGTGGATATATACATACTTCTTTAAACATATTTGTTAAGAATAGGTTTGACATCTTTAGACCCCATTTTCTCAAAATGAAGTCCCTGTGGCCTGACACAGTATTGCATATCAGCGTCCATACATATAGAAATTTAAGCCTTTTCAAATCGTCATATGACAAGCCTGCCTCGATCAATGTGAAACTACCACTGATTAGTGTAAATTCTGCCATCAGAAATTTAACAAAAATTTAACAGATATTCTTGTAGATTGATTTTAAATATATTTGTCTTATTAGATATAATTGTATAATAAATATTTATGATATAATAAAAAACCATGCAGCTCGCGCGTGCTACTTTTAGTGATTTTTTTATTCTGAGGTCAGTTCCGATTTAATCCGTCCAATACAATATTTTGTCACCGCTGTATTTGAAGAGATATTTTCAAACGATAACTTTACTGCACTAATTTTTTGTACTGTTTTCTTACAAAAATTTACTTTCACAAATAAATTTTAATGTTTTAAGATTTTTAACGAAACAAAACAGTATTTAGATATCTATACTAATATTATAAAGAGATCAAAGTTTTATGTAAGAGGTAATCTCTGAAACTACTGATCGGTTTGGAAAAATCTTTTTGCGTTAAGAAGCCCGTTTATCTATATATAAAACTATAAATACGAGTAAAATCGCGGATCAATAGTTTCAGAAAGTACCCTATACAAACAAACTTACAAACAAACTTTACTTCTTTATAATATTAGTATAAATAATAGTATGGTATAAAATTTACATATATAGTAAAAGGTTTATTGTCAAAAATTGTATCTATTCCCATCAGAACAAGGTAAAGCAATAATAAACACATAGACACAAAGGTGGCCTACCTTTCAAACCTAAATGCATACATTCAAAATATCGAACACAATTAAACAATTTTCAATATTAACAAAGCTATTCCTCAAATGCCGAATCAAATTATTCAACAGTTTCAACGGCTGCGTTAAACCCGATTGACATAATTCAGTTGTCCGCTGTCAAGCAGCATCTATCAATCCCGGTCGATTTCAGTGTTGCCAATTTTATAATGATAAATTCAATCTACCGTGTTTTTAAATTTGAACCTTGGTATAACTTCTATTGTTTCTTTTTAATGTTTTACATAGAAAGTAAAATGAAAGTAAAGCAAAGACCTCCTCTCCTATTAAGGAGAAGGTTTGGAGCTTAATCCATCACACTGCTCCACTGCGAGTTGGCAGATATGCATGTGTCAGAATTTCTCCCGGCATATTCAGGTTTCCTTATGATGTTTTCCTTCACCGCCGAGCTCGAGATGAATTAAAAGAAAAAATTTAAAATTCCGCGCTAGCCGGGGTTTGAACCCGCGATCAACGATTGAGATTGACGCGTTCTATAAGTATGTATGTATATGTAATTAAAAATATAAATGAAAAAATCTTTTTCGACCATGTTTTAAAACATCAAAAGAAAATTAAGCAATTACAATATATACATAATTTCATAAAATAACATTTTCATGAAATTGATATTAATATTCATCGAGGTAATTAATACAAAAACCATTAAAATTCAGGTGCTGACGTTGTCACGTTTACGCCATGGCGGAATTGAGCAATGTTGCCAATTAAAAATAAAATTATAAATTATGGTCAAATTAAAATACATTGAAAAAATCTCAAAAATAAAATCTAAATAATAATGGAATAAAATTAAATAAAATATTTAAAGAAAATAATATAGTGTTTGTAGAATAAAATATCAACTGCTATATCTAAACTAATATTATAAAGCTGAAGAGTTTGTTTGTTTGTTTAATTTCAGAAACTACTGGTTGGAATTGAAAAAATATTTTTGTTTTAAATTGTTTATTTATTGAGGAAGACTATATATAGGTTATAATACATCATGCTACGACTCATAAGCCCGAAGCAGTCACCAATAACGCGAGTGAAACCACAAGGGATTGCTAGTTTAAATAAAAAAAATAGAGGCAATTTAAAAAATTTCGATTTCAAATTAAGAAATTAGTTTTTCAACTGCTTCAAAAACAAATTGAACACAAGTGAAATAAAAGCGAAAAAATTCACAGGAAAGCAAAACCGTTCAAATTAAAAAGATCGGTAATACACTTACTAAATAATAGTAACGAATGAAAAATTAAATTATGATGTTAGAAACAATAAAGGACTAAAATTAAAAAAAAGCCCAGACAACGTGGCTTCAAATCCCGACTAGCGCCGATTTTTCAAGTGCTGAATTTTTCTTTAAATTCATCTCCAGCTCTGCGGTGTAGATCCTAAGAAATCTTCATGTTTTGAGTATATCCAATTTCTGGCTAGAAAAATAAAATTTTCAATAAATAAAATTCAATTAAAATCGGCCCCCTTACACAGGGTCCTCAAGTATTTTTCGCTATTCCTTATACTTTCGGATTTGGCCAATGAGTTGAAATACTCACACTATAAATGCATAAGCATATTATAGTAAAGAGAAGCTGAAAATTTCAAAGATTTGTAATGAAATGTCATAAAAAAATTATATTGCACCTGTGCGAATCCGTGGCGGGACGCTAGTTGAGATTATAAAAAGAAATATTAGTAATTAAGGTTTATTTATATAGTTTACACGGCACAGGGCGCGGGCACATTAACACGCGTTGAGAATGCACGTTTTGAACGTCACGCAATTTTTTTTTTGCTACACCTCATTCTGTCGTGTATACATATTCATGTGTGGAAACTTAATGTTATGGTCAAAAATGTTTTTTATTAATGGTAATAGTTTTTTTATTATTATAAAGGGCCTTGTATGCGTTATACAATTCTCATAGTTTTAATTTATGTATGAAATCGGACAAGCCGTATAGACTACAGGAGGTTACAATTGAACATTCACGCTAAAAAATTATATTGCTTCTGATTCGAGTAAACCCGCTAAACATTAAAAAATATATATTATACAGATATTATGCCTAGGACGACGTTGCCTAGCAACCAGTTAACGACTAAATATGACAGGCGAAAGTATCTTTAGATCGAGACGTCAATTAAATCTTTTGTTGTTGTGTTGGATATTGGAAATGGTAACTGATTTTTAACGTGTAATAATATGAACGTTTCAAAATGTCGTTGCATTTAACTTATAAAGTAGAACATTTCCGAGTCATAGACCGTGATTTCTTGCAGACAAACACAGATACAAGCTGTATAAATAATCAATACATAAATAATAAATAAACACATCACTCTGAATGGTCCTCATTAGCATATCATGATTCTGTGTCGGGTGTCCGAAAACACATACAACACAAACAGAGACGCCCAGACCACGACAAACATTCGTATGACCAATTTACCATGAGTTGAGATCGAACCGGTAACCGTTAGCGCTTTAGTCAGTTCGAGTGACCATTGCGCCAACGTGTCTATCATAATGTCTATGTTTTATATAAAATTTATACAAATCCAACACAGACAAATGCGTAACTTTAACGATCTAATTAAAAACAATAACCGAAGCTCTCAAACGTATCGCTAGAAATAAATTCAATGTTAAAACGTCTACAGTTTCATTTTCAATATTTTATACATTAATACGGATTATGCTATTAAGCCCGTTGGATATCTGGCTCCAGTCGTAAGGCTCCCCGGGGTGAAAAACCAGCAAATGAAAGAATTTTTCTTATATTTTCCACCGATGAAATTCTAACCAGACTTTGAGAGTGTCCCTCAGGAGATTAAACGTTGTGTTCGCTAGGCACATATCTACAATTGTATAAGGTGTTCTATACACTAATGGCGTCGCGGTGTGCTGTGGTTAGTCTTTGTGGGTAAATATAACTAAACTAGCCCTGACTTCGCACGGGTTCAATGTAGTATTTTACGACATCACATTATAATAAAAGAGGGTTTCTTGAGATACATTACATTAGTACACACCCACATCATCTACAGAGATAATTTCGAGTCTCATATTTCAAAAACATGGGCCTTTCATATGAACTTCAAACGTTTTACCCCCTTAAAGGTAGATTTTCTTAAAATCCGCTCTTAACGGATGTCTACACCCTATAAGGAACCTACCTGCTAAATTTTATTTTTATATGTGCTATAGTTTCTGAGATTTCGTGATTGATCGGTAAGACCACGACCACGACCAATCAATATCAATTTATCGAGGTGTAAAGCTTAATATAATAAATAAAGAAAGAAAAAATTATATAATATCATTCACACGCACTATGTAACAAAAAATAATTATAATAAAACATTAGAAAATGAAGATTAAATTAAACCGTATGTGGTGTCAAAAGAAGATCACGAAGACTATGACGTTTGAAACCTCCGTTGATTTTGAACCGTCTCCCTTGAGACCACGCAAATAAAATAAACAGATAAACTAATAAGTCAAACTTTAAATTATATATATCTATAGAATGGACAACAGGATCAATCTTCACGCTGTCCTGCACAGTCGATACAGGACAGACAATATTTGCCTTTGAGAATTCGCGTCGTACATCGTCGCATTGATTGTTGCTTCATGCAGATCCATGCAAGAATAAGCATGTATTGGTATTGGCCCATTGATCGTTACAAGTCGGTAGCGTCACCATATTCGATGTGTAGTGGCCTTAAGAAAATTCATATAGATTATAGACTTGTACAAAATTCAGAGTCTGCGATAACCGTGTTGCCCTGCTTCACTTTCTGTGAGTGCTCGCTCTTAGGAACTCGCACCACTACGGTTTGGCTCTAAGGCGTAAACTCTAAAATAGGTGTACTATTAATAAGCTAATTCGACACTTTAACATTGCCTCATATTTAATTGTGAATAATTTGGTTAATAATCATTTTTTGATGTAGAGTTGACAGTTTTAAATTGTCTACCTAAAAGACATGTATACTGACGATTTAGATGTGAATTAAAAGCTAACTTTTTGTAAGAAGATAATCTCTGAAACAACTGATCCGACTTAAAAATTATTATTACGTTAGAGAGCCTGTTTATGGAAAAAAGTTATAAGCTATATTACATCACGCTGCTACTCACAGGAGCGAAGCAGTAAGCATAAAAGCGATTGAAACCGCAAAAGCGGCTAGTAGAGAAAAAATTGTTTAAACCTATTATCTCGCTTGTTACAGGGTGAAAAGGACAGCAACAAAAACTGCATACTCTCCTGCGAAAAGAGGAAAGCCGAGGATTCGGACGTCAATAAGGATTTAAAAAAGGTTAGTGTTTTTTTGAATATAGTATCTATTTTTAACCGACTTCCAAAAAAGAGGTCAATTCGTCGGGAACTATTTTATGGATGTTCACCGATTATCCCGCCGCTTGTTGACCGATTTTGATTTGGTCCTATTATTACCAGATCTGATGCAGGAATCCTGGAGAAATCGAGGGAACTCCTCAAATTTTATAGACACGTACCAACTTCAAAATGTTGTAAAAAATATTTATTTTTTGCCTTTTAGTTTATTTATAGTCGTGCGAAGTCGGGTATTTTATTTTTAATTATTAGCTATTATCAGTAATATAAGTATTGCAACTATTACCAGTTGTTTTTATTCCAGATTCGTACCAAATTGCTATTTCTGGCAATGGTTATAAGTGATAAATTAAAAAATAATTTTAAAAATCAGTTAAGAAACGACGAAGATCTTAGAAAAAAAAAATTCGTCACTGACTGTAAATTCTTACAAGTGTAAAAGAAATGATAAACAACTTATGTTAAAATAAATTTAATTGCTTCATAAAACCTCATATACAATTCAGAAATAAAACAACTGATATCAAAGATACAAACGTATGTAATCAAGACATTTCATTGCCCCAATATACATTAAGAGTGGAATACACTCTCAACAGTTTCCATCACGCGAGCGATCGGCTGATACGATCGACCACCAAGTGGGGTAAAGTTGTGTAAGGATTTTGAAACTTAATCGTAAGGTTTAAGATTAAAAATCGTGTGACATAATTGTTTAGAACTAGACAGCTGAGTGTTCTTGTATAAACTGTTTTAAATGATACTATGTAAATGTTGGACTTAGGATTAATTTGTTTTTAATATCAAATTCAAATTCAATTCAAAATATACTTTATTCAAATAGGCCATTTACAGCACTTTTGAATCGTTAAGTTACAGGTCCATTGGTTATAGATTTTTTTTAAGCTACCACCGGTTCGGAATGTAGTCTCTACCGAGAAGAACCGGCAAGAAACTCGATAGGTACTCTTTTAAAAATCATACATACATTATGTATTTTTATAAATTTTTTTTGAAAACCTGTAAGAACATCAACGCACATTAGATCCACGCCTCTTTGTCGTAAAAATATTCTTGTATGGTATAATATGCTTTATTTATTAAAGATTTTTTTATTGTAGGCTTTAAACTTATTGAGTGGCAAATGTGTAAGTAACGGCAAACGGCATGACGTTCTTATGCTGTCATGCTGAATCGAATCTAATTTTAGGGGTCCATGAAAGAAGACCAATAGGACCCTATTATTAAACAGTTGTCCATCCATATGTCCGCCTGTCCGTCATCAGCACGCTGTATCTCATGACCTATTATAGTAGGAAAAGTTGGAGATTTCACAGAGTATCTATTTCTATTGCTGCTGTAACAATCTTTTGTTGAGTACTTTACTCCATATAATATTATCATTGGTTTTCATTGATGATTATATATTCTTTCATAAACTTTATTTTTCACATCTATCGGCTTTTCCTTTTATTTTTTCTTCCTTTTTTTTAATACGATTTTTAACGCATTGAATCCGATCGAGTAATTCAATTCAATAAGGTATATTAAATAATTAAAATATATAAGAGATTTAATAGAAGAAAAAGTTAATAATATATACAAGCTGTATCCCGCATGCATTGAAATGCCACATATAATAAAATACATATATAATTTTTTTGGATCAAAGTTTCATCACAATCCGTTAAATCATTTCGGAACGCATAGACGACAAACATACAAACATTAATTTTAATTTATATGAATATACAGTTGAATAATGACTTTCAAAACTAAGCCGAAAAAAAAAACGATTCTTAATTTGGATATTCATAGTTCAAACTAGCCGAATCTGAATCGAATATCGTTTATTATTTCATTGGTTTCAATCTTATTTTTGCGTAACCGTCTTATTTATTAATTTAAATACAGCCATACCAAAACTTAAATTTTAAAAATTGTGTTTTTGATATCAGTACTGTGGATAATTTTAAATGCAAGTTTAGAATTGTAAATTGAAATTACAAACAGTAGCTATGTAAACTTGGCACCCGACTTCGAAAAAATTATTCTTTTCTTGGTTTATTTGATAGATATCGGTTAGTAGTGGATAGTAGTGAAAGTAATTTCGTTTGTAGTAGCGTCAAAAAAATTAGACACCAAAAAATGACATCCCCGACTTTGCAAAAAGTTACTTTTTTGGGTTGTTTCTTATAGAAAGGTTAGTAGTGGATTGTAGTGCACTCATACAAACAGTCATTTCAATCTTATTTTATTGAGTATGTAACATTTTACATGACCCAAATCAACAAGCGAATTCATAATCTATATTAAAATAACCATATTTTAACCAGAAAAAAGAAAAAAAGACGCCGTCTTAAAACATCCACTGATCGCATTGCCCGAATAATCGGCCATGCCAATTGCCAGATATTTTAGACTCTTAAAACGTTTTAAATGCAGGCCATTCTTGAAATTGCACACATCACGGCACTCTGCCAACTGGTCGGCGTCAATTTACATCGATCATGTATTCCGTTGTTGTATAACTCGTTTGATCTTTTAATGGCCTATTGTCGATGATTAAAAGCTTTAATTAAATCAATTAGAGTTAATTGCGTTAGAGTAGCTGAGATGGCTCAGTGGTTTGGACATGGGTTTTCATGCAGTGAGGCGCAATCGTCTATGTGGGTGTTGCGTGATGTACGGGGCGCAGCGAATTCGGTTGTGAAAAAGGTTTCTTAGGGGTTTTAAAATTTTCGGGCTGACACGGTTAATCAGGTGTAGACACAGTGCTCTCACTAATTGTATATTTATTTTAATTATTTCTGTTACTGGATACTGGATACTTACAAGATATGGATGCTGATAAGCAATAATGTGTCAATCCACAAAAAGTCAAATTTAGAGAGATTGATGTATTCTAAAAATGCATTTCGTATTTAAAATATTCAAAAATATTTCAAGTGATTTGAACTAAATCTTAATCTAATCAATATTGAATTGTTTTCCATATTTCGGATTATATAAAAATATTTAAAAAAAAACTTATAATTAAATAAACCTCTTTACTAGCCAATCTGCTCTTAATTTATTATACTTTTTTATCAAAATAAAAAATAATATATCATTCTTTAAACAAATTTATTGAGAATATGTTTGACATCTTTAGACGCCATTTTTGAAGTTCATGTGGCTGGACATACTAGTGCTAATCAGCGTCTATATGTAAATAAAAATAAACAATTTCATTTATATTTTCCTCCTTTGTTTTATTTTCTTATTTCGTCTCCTAGGGGTGCTTGGTGTTTTAGTTTCAGGGTGAGAAGCATGGTTTAAAAGGTTGGGAACCCTGGGTACGAAGATACCAATGATCACGGGCTCTGGAGTCTATGGGCTAGGTGTCTAATTCACCACGCAATTCCTATAGCAAATAGACGGGACACCTGTTGTTAATTCACAACCCACGAACATTTTCAGCAGACGAACCTCAAATGTATTATCAACTTATAATGAGGGATGAGGAAAAGTATGAAGTACGGGGAGGGATGTGGGAGGGGTGTGGGATCGTACTCACTGTACGAAACGCAGCTCTATTAACTTTTTACACCAATTATCTGTGAGATTGTGGTACTGTCCTGGTCGAGCCAGTCTACATATGTGCCAGGGTACTACACTATGTATGTGTTTCGTTCTAATGTTCTTTCTTCGCTACCAAACACATGATGAATTTAAATATATATTTGAGCTAAACACATAAGTGCAAACTTATGATCGACCTTCACCTGATCGAGTCACATTCGTTGCTGCAATTTTTTCTTTGTATGTTAAATATATGCTCAGTTTGAAGTGATGAAACAAAGCGAAGAAATTTCATTAAGGTTATCGTCGCTTTTCGTTAGAGCTCTACACACAGAAAGCGGTGCGATGCGATGCGATTAAAGATCGGCAGCGCTTTGTAAAAACTCGTGCCGTCTAATATTTCGAACTTTTTTTTTATGGTTGTTTAATTCTGATCTATTGGCAATATTAGCTAATAATATATGATGGAATAAAATATATGATATGACACTAATTTTCAGACAAAGTACGTCAATCTATAGGTTATGTATTATTTTTGGAATGTGTTTTATTAATATGAAATATCTCCCATAATACAACATCAAAAGAAATGTTTGTTTAATACAATTTTGATGATCATGTTCTATCGCATATAACATCGCACGGGTCATATATAAATAGCTTAATAAAGAAATTTGGCATGCATGCTGTCAAACAGTAAAAGACGAAACCATTCAGAAAAACCTACGGATCTTCGGAACATAGAAAAATGTATTTAAATACAGGTCTAAACATAGAAAAATGTATTTAAATACAGGTATTATAAATTACTGACATAACAATATAAATTGATTTTCGATTCCAGCGAAGTCGAGGTCACAAGTTAGTACAAAGTTGCCAACTTAAGTCACTTCTAGCTGCATTCGGTGTGCATTCGCCCTAAGTCAAAAGTTTTCGTGTCGACTTCAGGTTCGGGGTCATTTTGTTTTCATTATCTCCACAGAATGTCCTGTAGATGTCGCGCTGAATTTACGACCCAGTCTCGTACCCACTTAATTTAAATACATTAGTTTTCTTGAGTTTTTTTTAAGAACGGGATGTAGTGTTGTGGGCGATTCTTTTGTGATTTTGATTTTTTTATTATAATTCGTGCTCGTGATTTTTTTTTGCTGTTATGAGTTTTACGTTAATTTAATTAAAGGTTTATATCAGAAGAAAACTTATTAGCGAATAAATTTCGATACTTTTTACTGGTTATTAAATATTTTTTGATATTTTTACAATTATATTTGGATGCTAATAAGCAATAATGTGTTAACCCACAAAAAGTCGAATTCGGAAATATTGATGTATTCCAATAATGCGTAGTATATTTAACATTTTCCAAAAAATTTTCAAGTCATCTAAACTAATTAAGTACGGAAAAAAGTTTCTTAATTTAATGTTTCGAATATTGAAATGTGACATTTGAAAAAAATATCATTGGATAAAACTTTTTAGTATACAAACCTGCTTAGGATTCATAATACCTTTTATAAAGATAGAAAAGAGAAAATGGATATATACGTCTTCAAATAAATTTGTTAAGAATAGACATACATAGACGTTTTGCTCGACATAGAATTGCTTATCAGCGTCCTTATATATAGACCTTAAATGTTTTTTTTAACCTTTTTATTACGGTAAAGAATTAAAATATATATAGTTTTAACGTTAATGTAGACTTTTTTAAATAATCTAGAATATATATAATATATAAATATACCTTTGAAATGGTATCATAAATTTTAAAATAACTTCAGTGATTTTTAAGTTATCTTCATACACACACAATTCGCTAACTCTTTATTAAACTAACACAAACACATTTTTAACCATACACACAATCGAACCCAATGCTTAAACGATATATAAAAATCAAAACGTCGTTAATATCCATCCATCGGTAATTTGTAACGTTAATCCATTTAATATTCGTCGACAGTATCGCTTCCTGTTTCATGTTCACCGAAAATGTCATCAAAACCCCATAATCCCGTATCGGTGTTTCGGAAAGTAGGGTTAATTTAATTTTTCAACGAATTATTCACTTTATCAGTTTGAATGTTGGATGTGTTGATTTTCGTCCTGAATTAATGTTAATTTTATTTACCTGCTAGCTGTGCGACGATTTCGCCCACGTTAATTTGAGAAAAATTATATTTCAAAATATTTACCTTCCTTACTTTAAATTTTGTTATCGCATAATCCTCTTCGGTTTATTATTAATGATAATAAATAATATATTTTTTTCATGAAAGTAGCCTGACTCCTTATAACTATGTGTGAGTGAAAGTCCCATCATAATTGGTCCAGCCATTCCAGAAATTAGCCGGAGCAAACCGACAGACAGACAGACGAAAATTTTAAAAATTATGTTTTTGATGTAAGTACCGTGTATTTCATTTGCATTTAGTTAAAAGCTTTTTTTTCGCTGGGGAATGCATTTACGCATCCCGCCTAGAGAGTTAGACGGGTATGGGTGTTCACTAAAACCCAGCGGTACCCTCGTCGTCTTTGTTGGTCGCCACCTGATCGCTGACGCATGTTACCGTGACGCCCCGACGGTCAGCTTGCTAATGCAGGCATCTTCGTCTAGAGAGTATTCACGGATTTAGTTAAAAGTTGTTAATTTTAAATAACAAACAGATACTTCAATTTTATTTATTTGTATAGTCTATTCTTCTATACTTGTCTTATTTAAAAAACAAAATGGCGTATTTCTAATACGTATAAGAGCTAGAGATGAGAAATTGTCGATCGAATGATTGAACTGTATAATTTTTTATAATGAAAAATTATCATCAAAAATATTCTTCGAAAATTCATGTGTATAAGACTTTTTTAAAAATTGAAACTGACATACTTATTCCACTTATTTTGATTTTAAAACCAAACTACTGAACCGATTTTGATGAAAACACAATTAGGATCAATGGAACAGTAATGAAACGAAATCTTTCAAACAAAATAAAAGTACCAAATCGACCTTGCTCAAGTAATTGGGAAACATACATAAAAAATTTAAAAAAATCGTCGCCGATTTGAGAACCTCCTCCCTTTTTAAAAGTCGGGAAAAAATATTATTTGTTTGTTTGATTATATCTTATGCATTGCTGTAACATTCATCCGGTTACGATAAAACTAAGTCAACTTATTGTTTGCTTTTACGAGAATGTTATGGACGTAGTAAATAATTAATTGCAAAAATTAAAAACCCGACTCCGTAACAAGACCATAGAGAACCGTTACTAACCGACTTAAAATTTTTACAGATTCTAAACGGTAATTAAGATTGAAGAATGATATAAGAATCATTGAAATGATTTTTAAATATCTATTCAACGATACCCCACTTAATACATTAATCGATTTTCATTTTTTACATTATGGCGACCAAAATATTTTATTTTGATATTTCAAACAAACAAACATGCATACAAGTCGGTAGAAATATTGTATTATGTAATAAACATATTACCCTCCCTTAAATCGCGCAGTCGGGTAAAAAGAAAATTTCATTAGGTGTCGTACTGGGTATTCTCTTAAATAACGAAAACTCCACCTAAAATTGTTCATACATACAAACATAAATAGTGCAAATATAAAACCGATACCTCCCACGTAAGTTATTGTAAGCCACAAAATTGCCGTTAGCGTTTTTACTGAATACTACACGAATTTGCATTGCTTAATGCATTCAAAGTGAAAAAATACCAAAAATATTTTTTTTTTTCACGGAAAGTTACAACAAAATACGCCTGAAAAAATTTTGTTGTAACTTTCAAACTAAAACGGATTAAAATTGTAATTTTGGGGTTACAACAACTTACGTGGGAGGTATCGAAACATCCTTTTTTAAAGTCGATTTATAATGACTTAAAATACTTGATAAAATTTTCCGGATTTTATATTAAAACTAAGTTGAAAATGAACAAGTTTAAAATCTACGTATTCTATCCATGAAGGCTTTATTTGCCATATGCCTCATGGCAATATTTGCCACAGAAAGCAAATAAGCAAGCATTAGTCGTATTATAATCGCACAGATAGCAAAAACAAATATATACCTTAGAAGAAACTTAGTTTTATTACAATGGCATCGCTAAGGAGCTTACAAAGAATTTTTATTTTATTTATTGTAGATTTTCTTGTTCCCTGTGGGTTTAAGATACTCTTTGAAAATCAGGTCTTAGATTTTTTTTCGCCGGGAACGAAATTAATATGAATCACAAAGGCTCTTGATAAAATGTTACTTCGATGTTATGCTTCATTTTGAAAGTGCTTAGCTGTGGCCCACTAACTACAGCTCGAATACGGACTGGCAGTACCATACTCTCGCAGAAAATCCTGAATGAACACCCGTTGGTCTAACTCCCTCCTTTATTCCTTTCCTTACTTCCTATTATCTTGTAACAGCCAAAGGAGAAGGTTTTAGAGAAGGTTCAAGGAGAAGGTTTTAGAGCTTAATCCACGCTGCTCCACTGCGGGCTGGCGATATATACATATGTCACACCTTTTTTAAAGATCAGTATAAGAATCGAGGTTTTCTAATCACTAAGCCATCTCGGCTATTACGGCTATAGAAAAACTCAATATTATTATATCACAATTCACAGCAATCCGCGGAGTGAAAACACGTACAATGGAGTGAAAATCTCGCGGCGGGCGGATTGTTTCGCTTTAAAAAAACTTTTTTCATTTCGCCAACGGCTCTTAGAAGGAAAGTTTTTATAAGCGTTTTTTTTATTCATACAACAATGGGAATATTCTGTCAATCCAATATGCTTTGAGGATTATTTTTTAGGGTTCCGTATTGAAATGGGTGTTGACGGTAATCTATTAGAAACAGTCCATTAATCTGTCCACCCTTTAAACAGCTCTGTTTTGAAATACAATTTATTAAATTTTATAGACTTCACACGGGTGCAATCGATTTTACGACACCACGTTGTAAATCTTTGAAATTCTAGAATTTTGTCTATAATAATATGAAATATATTTTGAATCGCTCTGTTTATTAATGAAAACCACATTAAAATCCGTTGCATAGTTTAAAATATCTAAGCGTACAGACGGCGCAAAGCGACTATTTTTTATACTGTCTATTAAGATGCTTTAATATGGCAAACTAATTACACTGAAAGGGAAGGTGGGGGTGTGGGGAGTACTAATATAAAGTTTTCTTTTTGCACTATGGTAAAAAGTAATTAATATCAGTATCAAACTTATTATGTGAAAATTTTATAATAAAACAACATAATTATAAATGAACATAAAAGTGGTCGTGATAATGTACGGAGCCCGTGGTTCGTCAATCTGTTTGGCACTTGACTGGACTTTTAAAGCCCCGAGGAGAATCCGTTTTATTGATATGTTTATGATAATCCGATTTCGTACTGATGAATATTTTAACGCCTAATCGCCTTTTAACACTACGCTATAAGGCTTCTAATTTGTATATCAAATTACATTTTAAATAAACATAGTTGATGGTGAAAAGATTATTGCGTAAGTTAATAATCCTAAATCACATAACGTTTCAAAAAATGTAAAAAAATAGCTTAATTCGAATGTTCTTTTAGTTCATAATTTAAAGTTGTCCTAAATATGAACCCTGATAGGCAATACTATGTCAAGCGACACGAACTTAATTTTGAGAAAATGGCGTCTAAAGATGTCTAGCCTTTTTTAATCAATTTTATTTGAAATATCTATAATATTATAATATCCATCTTTTCTTTTCAATTTTGATAAAAGGTTTATAATATAATAAGTTTTTCAAATTTTACTTTACTTTACTTTTTTAATTAAGATGTCTTTTGAATAATATTCAATACATGACGCAGTACCAGAAAACATTAAGGTGTCTAAATATGACTTTTTGTGGATTGAAACATTATTGCTTATCAGCGTCCATATAAAGCTAGAACCATGGCAGACACTACGTAGAATTCTTCATTTCTAAAATATGCGAATATCAAATAGTTTGATAACAAAGAACATTAAAATTTAATTAAAATAAAATATTTGCAATTTTAATATAAAAAGAAACATATAAAATACATTTGCTTATACATGAAATGTAAAACTTATAAAAACCTTCTTTGAAGAGCCTTTGACACTATAATGTAGTATTTGTATGATGTAATTGGATTTGATAAACAAAGCGCGGGTAATTTTTTCTCAGAACAAGTACATACAATCTACAATGCGACGGACCATTCGCATTAACGTAATTAATAAAAGTGCTCACTATATTTTCCACGTATTTCTTTGTTTCAGGCGAAATTGGAAACAAAGGCGTTGAAAGCGAAAAGGCCGGGCTTCACCGACGATAGATACAACGAAACCTCGTATTACATTGAAAATGGTGAGTCCTTGGTGTTTAGATTATTTTATTATTATTATATTTACATTTGTGTGACTAAAATCTGATATGATACTTCCAAGAAGGAGATGCTCAAGTATTTATAGATCAACCCTAAATTTCAACTTTTTAAGGTTTTAAGTCGCAAACGCAAAGTCGTCAACGTTTTAATTGAAATCAATAAATGCGATTTTGTTTTGTTTCGTCTTAAAACGAAGTCTCTCAATTAAGTATTATTTGTCACACTTTAAAATTATGTACATTGGATATGTATTGATAAATTCGCTAAACGCAGTTCCAAATAGCTCTATATTTAATCTTTCTTAAAAGTACATTTTTCAAACATGTCGATAACATTACACGAAGTTTCTAAGAATATATAGGACAAAGCAGTTTTCGTTCAAATCTGCACTTAAGGAGCGGACACACTCGTCCGAGCGAGGCTAAACGATGGTCTACATCTCTAAGAGTACGTACAAAGCAAACATGTGATGACAAAGACTCTTATTTAGAATTATCTTTTTCTGTAGTGTTTGAGTGAGTTTCTGTGATTTACCTTCCACGAGAAACTATCTATCCATCACAAAACTATTTTTTTCGAGGCAGATCAGTAGCTTCAGAGAATTCCTCCTTCAACTAAAACTAAAACTTAGAAACAAATTTTACTACTTTATAATATTAGTATACGTTTCTCGTATGTCAAACACTTGTAGCTTCCATAGTGCTATAGCGGTGGAGGCGTCAGATATCAGGCTCATGAGATCATATGATCTGCTTGCTCATTTGCCTACACTGTCATTATAATTTTTTTTTAATTTCAAACCCCGTAAAATAATTGGACCAAAAAAAAATAGATATGTACATTCAAAATAGTTTAACGCATACTGGTAAATAGGCGATGGATGTGCACCATACACATTCATAGGTATACAGCCCTGAGCTCACTTTGCAAGCACATTATGCATTCGACTTGACCTACAACCGCAAACTTTGAGGTCAATATTTAAAAATTAAAAGACCGTGAATTGAGTTTTTTATTACTACTGCCGTTCTTACGTTTCTAAGGCGAACTAATATAACTTTAATGGTAATTTCGCTCCATCTACGAGTACATATAAATGCCGTTCTTAAAAATAACTACTACTTTAGACGTAAAGTTTTTATATTTCATAAAAGTCCTATTTTAAAAGAATAGTCAAAATTCGTATAATATGTTAATATTAGATAGTAAGAAACTTCATTTTAATATGCAATAATTAATTTAAGTTTCTTTAGAAGTTTAATGTACTTTTAATAATTAAACGAATTTTCTACTTAAAATTACCTATAAAATCCAGTGGGTACAAAGTTTAAATATAGAGTTATAATTTGACGATTACGTTGTTAAGAAAGTTGTATTAATCATAAAGTTTCTTAATTGTTTACATTTAAACTTACAGGCCTTAGGAAAGTATATCCTTATTACTTCACATTTACAACGTTCACCAAAGGAAGATGGGTCGGAGAGAAAATCCTCGATGTCTTCGCGAGGGAGTTCAGGGCTCACCCCGCCGCTGAATATGAAAGGTGTATCAGGGCTGGCACCCTCACGGTCAACTATGAAAGAGTCGATCCCGATTACAGGCTCAAACATAACGACTTACTCGCCAACGTCGTCCATAGGTATTAGCTCCTTTTTAACCTCTTCTCCAATTCATTCTATAGCTGTGGCTACTCTTGTAGATAGCTTACAAGATATAGTTTACCATCTGGCACGTCATTCAGAACTGTATACAGAGTTTCCAAATGTCTACACGAAACTTTTGCCACGACACTGTTACTTAGATGAGTACGTCAGAGGAAACTATGGACTTCTCTTCTACATTAACAATCTTCTATGTTTCTTAACTTACGGGAACATGTATTGAACCGGTGTATTGATAGCTTTGAATTGTTTTCGTGATTCGAAACTAACAACTGTCGAAGATTTTCGATCACTGAAAGTAATTCTTGGTTCACTATTGGTCTTACTGTATTAGATGATCTTTAAGCTTGTCTGTATATACAAGCCTTTTACTGGTATGTAGTATAATGGATTTTATCTAAATTAAAAACAAAAATGAGCACCGGATGAGCATGCGAGTGCACTGAAATATTTACTGTACGATAAGGACACCGAATTTTATGGCGGATATTAAATCTCCTTTAACAAATACTTGTACACGTGTTTTCCCTTGTATCGTCTAGTGAACGTCCTGTTTTATTGATACGATAAATTTTACTCAAAGATGCAATAAGCATAAGGTTTTTTGTCTCTGAAAATATACACACACTTAAATAATTTTAACGATAATATTTCGTTTCAAAGATAAGCGACAAGAAACCGTTGATATAAAAAAAAATCTAACTTATTTTGACATCGCTCACGCATGTTCATTTGTTGTCGTTTGGTCTCGTGTTATCTGTATTTCATACAACGAGATCAGATTAATGGTACTAGTTACGTTGGATCCTGAGCAACATGTTTGCATTATTATATCTTAGGATACCACCTGCGTAATCTGCTCCTCCATTACGGGGATTATTTATAAATCCCGCTATCATTCGTACGAATCTGTTCCCACATGCATCAATGAGAGATTATCATGAGATTATCCTTACTGGAATGTAAACAATATCTGTCTACATAATTCCACCGAGTACGTTGAGCTTAAATTATTCTCGTTTTAGACATGTTTATATTTAGTATTTAATTTAATACCATTTGTATTATAACTAACGTTTGAAATAGTTACTCGCAATTTAACGGATTTACTATTGAAACAACCTTTCGATAATAATTAATTTATCGAATTACCAATATGCGTTGGTATTTTTAAATATCAAACATTCATTGAATTTCAACGCTGAAATCTGTCATTTACACAATGCAGCAAGCATTTTCCTTTATTATTGTTGAAGAATATGTTTTACATACAAAATCAAATCAATTACGTAATATTTAAATATACATTTTTCTACTTTTTTTAAATATGAAATAATTTAAAAGAATAGAAAAAAAAATCTAATATTCAAAGGCAAAATTGTTAGCAACGTAGATGGTATCCTAAAAGCAACATGCAAACCCAAAAAAAGCACTGGACATGTCCTAGCTCAGAATCCGCGGCGACGAGCCGAGGCCTGACGTATGTATCGTTGCAGGCACGAAGTACCGGTGACCAGCCAACCGATCACCCTCGTTCATATCGACGAGGACATTGTGGTTGTCAACAAACCAGCCTCTATCCCCGTAAGTGGCAATTGAGACAGCCATGTTATGTTCGCTTCTACCATGTTCAATGTTACTTGTGTCCCTGTTTGCATCTATCCCGGCGCTTAAAATTCTTGTAGCTACTTTAAGAATGCTTTTATGTAGATATTGTCATGGTTACGTGGTTGTGGTCGACATCAAGGTAAGTGATTAGTTTATACATTTTTAACAACACAATCTAGAAATTTAGATACACCTATATATTCCACACTTGTAACAATTAAATTCACAAGCATTTCGGTCTCATAACTTTCTCAACGAACACGAAATATGTGTAACGCGAGCCGAAATCCGCTTTTCCTGTCGGTAAAGGCTAGAATCTCTCAAAGTCGCCGTCTCTACGCAAAGTACTGCCTTTAACAAGAAATAATCCCGAGCGCTCGGTGATGGAGAACTTCTAATATTGCGATGTTGCGAACTGGCGGCGTAGTCGTGGCGTTCCGTAAAATCCAGTAAAATAGCCGCAGTGAAATACATATATAGACGAATAGCATTTCAAGATATCGTGACGGCTTCTACGGAACTATTTGTTCAAGTCTTTATATAGAATTCCGAGAAAATACTCGTTGTGGTAATATTTGTATTACACTAGATATTGCTCGCAGTTTCATTCTTAATTATTTAGATTTTGCTATGCTGGATAGATGAAGTGGCACACGAGCCACGAATAGGAAGTTAATAGCACTATATCTATAAGTGAAGTTCAAACAATAAGTTAACAAAGTTTTATCGTTATCGCATAAACAGTATGGCACCACATGTATTCGATATGAACGCTGATAAGCAAATCTGCGTCAAGCCACACGGACTTCGTTTTGAGAAAATGGCGTCTAAAGATGTCAAATTTATTCTTAATACATTTGTTTGAAGACGTATATATTCATCTTTTTGTTTTTATTTTGATAAAATGTATAAGTAATCAAAGGTAGATAGATTTATTTAATATGTTATATAATAATAAGTTTTTAAATATTTGAGATTATTTTATAAATTGCAAAATAGGGAACGTACCTGAAATTCGAAACATTGAGGTAAGAAACTTTTTTACATATTTATTTAATTTAGATGACTTGATTTTTTTTAATAATGTGAAATAGGTGACGTAGTATTAAAATACATCAATATCTCCAAATTGGACTTTTTGTGGGTTGACACATTATTGCTTATCAGCATCCATATATACATGGTACATAAATTCATAATATTTTTTTTTGTTCTTACTGACAATATGATGTATAAAGTATAAGAAATTCATAGTATTTTTAGGTTTACGATCAATTTCCACAATATTATTTTATTACGTCTTGCTTAAGCTGATTTGAAAGATACAAAGAATACATTTTCGACCGTGTTATACTCGTATTTTACCGTTCGGAATTTATAGAAGTCGTAAAAGACGAAAGGTTTGCTGGTCTTTGTTTCGCTACAGTGAATTTTTCGAAAATATTTTACTTGATCCTGTGGAAGAATTTACTAAACTACTAAATTTACTACAGTTTATTTGCCATAGAGTTGAATTATTTGTGAAACTTTCTTTCAATCTTCAGACTTGACAAATTGCAGGTAAATTTTAATAAAGTGAATTATGTATATTATTTATACCAATAGTATTTTTTTTCCTATAAAATAGATACATATTTCCGTCAATACTGTCATCAAAAGTAACATTTGATACGCCATTTTGAATTTCATTTATCGCTCAAAAAATCACAGTGTTAACTTAATATGTAACAAATTATGAACGGTATAAAATATTCGCATAGGATTCAATGTTATAGTTTAATAGAAATTGCGTGTATATATATAATCCAATTTTAATAGTATATCTTAAGGCCCCGTAAAATCAAGAAATAACAAGCCGCATATTTACGACATTAAAGAACTATTTATATTTATCAGACCCAGACACATTCAGATGTGCCTTTCAAGATCGGTCCTCGGGCGTATTTAAAAAAGTAGCGTAATCAATGTGACGCGATGAGAAGAAATTCTTCTGCCCAAAGGCGTAATGTGGTTGTTATTTATTACAAGCGTTTACCTGCGGCTTCGCTCGCGTTAATGTAGATTTAGTTCTGCCAGACGATCATCTAAAAGTTATTTTTCTCGTTAACAATACTGACCAACAGTATCTAGGTCGAAAGTACCCTATCTACTTTTCTGTATCTGATAACGTTTTTGTAAAATTTCATAATGGTCAGTTAAGTATTTGAAGCGTGATAGAATAATAAATAAACAAACATACATTTGCATTTATAATATACCAAATAGTCACCGCGACTTCGTCTGCGTAAAAACATTCATCCTCTATTTTCATCCCATAAAATTATATGCCAAAAGAAACAAAGCGACAGACAGTCAGACAGACAGAATTACTTTGCACTTTATTTATCAGTATGAATTTAGTTAGGATTAAAAAAAACCGGCTATTTTTATTCTATGTTAGCGCCAAGTGACTGACCGTGTCCAATTATCTTGATTGATGCTATCCCCACTATGGGAGGTCTCGGGTATGGAATAATCATAAAGTGATATATTGTTGCAATTCATTCACAATGTCCAAAGATGGGTGATGTTAAAAAACGATAACATTAAACTTGATAGTAATTTTGGTCTTATCGCTATGAATGATGATTTTGGAGAGATATTTTTTAACTTAGTTTCTATTATAAATACATTTGTAGCACAGTGTTGAAAAATGTTTATTTTATTCAACATGAAATAGAATTTGTTCTTTAACAGACGTCTGAGAACACTCTGTATAGACTTCTCCAAGATGCCTTTGTATTGTTAGAAATAATAATCTTAGAAAGACTGGACTTAGCTTTTTACTTTTATCTGTGCTCAATGTATAAAATGTTTTTAAGGTCTATTTTAATTTACTTCTTTATATAATATCAAATTGAGATTTAATTCTCAAAAATTATAACTCCTAATACTAAAAGTAAATATGAATTCTAACGTACAAATACTTTTCATACGCACCATAGATACCTACTGAGATACACAAAAATTTAACCAAAACCTAAGTTACTCTAAATTTTAATTAAAAAAAGCTTCAAAATTTTTAAATTGTATGTCTCAAACTACATCTTGTAAAATGTCTTATATGTTCCTAGTCGTGTATTTTGTACCCTTAGAATAGTACCTGTGAAGCCTCCTGTGCGCTTATTATTCAACTTTATTATACTATGGTGTTGCTGAGCACTTGGGTTAAGTTAAATTTGCTATTGTACGCATTCAATACATCGTTCTAATCTATTTTTGCGCTAATTTCTTTAAATATTACAATACAATCACATTTATTATAATCTACCTTTAAATTATTAAATTCTGTATCTATATTTTTCACTGCGTTAATCATAATTTAAGTTTTCCTTAATTTTTATTTGCTTTATCTTTTTATACATGCATATATAATGTCACGTGTACGTATTCCTTTTGTACTATTAGCATTCTGATCTCTATCCTTATCTGCCCCAAAGTTTGAAGCCAAAGCGATAGCGACTGATGCTATGTTAATTGCGAATTTTGTTCATTAAAATTATACGACTCTATACAGAATTTTCATTCTCTGTTTGACGATTTCGCTGAATTTTACAACAGTTAAAATTAACTGGATCCACAAACATGGTACGACTATTAAAAACTCATTATGAATGTTGCATGTACCGTGTATATTGGGTAAACAATTATTTATATACTTCATCTTAATTACCAAATTAAAGTTATTTTAATTGAGAACGATTTCAGGGGAACGCCAAACAAAGAGTTAAATTATTTAGAAGATTTTTATCCCTATTTATTTACGTAGTTGATCCTTATATATATTTATCGTAGTTTGCTTATTCTAATTAGCTTTTGAGTTAAGTATCGATTTGATTCATATTGTATCTGATTTGTTAAAATTCGGTCACAGTTCACATAAATTCTCTAGCTTATAGGTTTGATAAAATATCTAATAGTCTTAGCTAAAACTAACCGTTTAATCATCATAGAAGTGCGAATGTTTCTCAAATTTTTTTTTCTTTTACTTTATAATTATGCTTACTTTCTTTATCAGCAGTTGATATAATAAAATTAATGGTATATTTAAAACACTTATCTAAAATGATGTTTAAATATGATGTTTACAACAATGTTGTGATTCCCAAAAGCAACATCATAGGGCTTGTTAATACAATATTCTGTCTATGGCGGGCCAGGCACGAGACGCCAGTCCTCGCTAGTCCCTTGCGCCTCATACACGTGGATGAAGAACTTCTCGTGCTAGACAAGCCTTGCTCGTTGCCGGTGAGTCAGCGTTGGGACCGTTTTATTTTATGTCAGGCTCTGGTCCGATCGAAATCGTTTTTGGATTCTATAACTCTACTATCGAAATTAATGCTCCTGAATCTTTACTTCTTGCAATCTTTTAATATCTTAAATTATTATGATCAAAATGTACATAGTTTGAGGTTGAAACGTGTAAAATTTCAAAATATTGATATTCGTTTGTGTTAAAAGCAGATTAGAATTTTAAGGGTAGTTGCATTTCGGTGAGTCGAAACAAAGTTCGCTACCAGGGTCTGACAAAAATCGTGATCCGCACAAAAAGTTTGGAACGATGGTTACTCCCAAAACATGAGATTATTCGGTTTCGTTTTAAATTCCACTTGTAAGTGATAACGCAAGCCTAATGGATGCAATGGTATACTTTTTTCTTTTCAACGCAGGATTAACCGTAATGTAACTTCTTAATTTCTTGGTTCTCTTTTCATGAATATAAATGTATAATTTTATGAATTGAATGGAGAATCAAAGCTAGTATATACAAAATTAAATAATCTTCTTTTAAATCATTAGTTAACATTTTTTTCTTCACACGATTGCAATTGCATGTTCACTAGCTGTTTTACTCTTGATTAAAACAATATAAATCCTACAATATTCATTAGGAGAGTTAATAAAGACATCACCAGTTGTTAATTTGGCTTAAACACCGCTTTATTTTAATATTTATATTGGCTGCTAATATTGCTTCATTCGACTGCACTTAATTTAAATCTTATAAGAAACTTAAGTATAAATTATAAAAAAAAATAAAAAATTTACTGCTTTTTACAATGTTATCTTGCATTGTTGTATACTATAAAATTTTATTGTATCTTCCTGAAATTATTGTTATTATTATTTAAAAATCATATAATCATATAATAAAATTGCGAAGATCTGTCGTTTTACGTTATAGCATAGAACATTGACTCAACAGGTTCACCCCTGCGGTCGGTATCGACACAACACTGTTGTGTTCATACTCGCTAAAGAATATAACCTCAAAAACCTCAGGACAATTCACAGGCTTGACAGACTAACGTCAGGTAAGCAAGGATCTGCGATTTTAATACTTTCTCTTAATAGAAAATCTGTTAAAAACGTAGCAGGTACGTCACTATATTTAACTGATTTTCTTATAAGTTTTATACATATTGATAGACGAGAAATAAATTTGTAGATTTTATTCTCGAGAGCGATGTAAAGCAACTCTGTAACCTAGCAACAGATACGTCGTATGAAGTAACAAAAGCTGTGAATGTAAAAAATAATGCATTACCAGTAAATTCTATCTGGTGTAAAGCAATGGGAAATAACTAATGTAAATCTTTATGAAATTCTGAGAGCAAAACTTATAAGTAGAATCTCACCTTACATCCACAGCTAACTTACGAATCTGCTATTTTAAAAACATCAGTATGTTGATTAATATTTAATACTCCCATCTAAAATACATATTTTGCAGATTCGTAAGGCTTCCGTACATAACGATAAATTAATTAAAAATAAATAATTCCTTCAAATATACCTTAACCTAGAAATAAATATACCAAAGAAGTTTATAAAAATAAAACCAGTAATGCAATAAAAATACTAACAGAAATCAATGCAATTAGGTCTCCTATTATTCGGAAGGAGTCCGAAGAAGGCAAGGCAAATGGAACATCAAATCAGGAACCGACAGGTGCAAAAAGAGTATGTTTGTCGAGTCGACGGCGAGTTTCCCGAGTGAGTTTGCTTTGTTAATTTGAATAAATATTACATGCATTTCTTATTTACATTGATGACAAATCTGATTACAGATTAGGATCAAGTGTTTGTATTGAGATTTATCGATGAAATTATTATTTATACATATTATTGTAATGCAAAAATCAACTTACAATTTATTGGAATTCTGAATATTCATAGTGAGAAAACATCGGGTGCTATCAAAATACATATGAGTATTATTCGTTCTCTAGAACGAAAATATTCCCATTTTATTCTTTTGATCCATTTAAAATATGAATTTTTAATTTTGATTGAATTGTTTGAAAAGGAATGCCTTTATTTAATTTTCATATTCAATATTGACTCGTCAAAGAGTGATATAGTACATATTATATTTCAAAGGGAAATTTCGCATTCCTCTTGTTTAAAGTCAATTTTTTTTTTTTGTAATATAGAGAAGAAATCGAATGTCAAGAACCAATAGAAGTGGTGAGCTACAAGATCGGAGTGTGTAAGGTATCGCCGAAGGGCAAAGACTGTTCGACAGTTTTCAAACGATTGGGTTACAACGTAGGAGCCAACACGAGCGTCGTATTGTGTCGACCTAAAACCGGCAGAATGCATCAGATTAGAGTGCATCTACAATATTTAGGTGAGAATTTATTTAATTTCTTGATTGGAAAAACCTTATATTTCTAATAATTCAAATCACTATGAATATGAAAGTTACTGCTACGAATCGAATAAAATGTAGAATAGCAATTTAAACTCAATTTAACTTGTTAGTTCGAGCATCAGACAAATTTTAATGAGCCGATTTTAATAAAACTTCATCATCATCGTGTGGTTATATTTAGGAACATAAATAGATTTCATGAATTTTTCCTAACGTTTTTACATTCTCAGGTTATCCAGTGGTAAACGATCCCCTATACAACCACCCAGTATTTGGTCCTCTCCGAGGCAAAGGTGGTGACACCGGTGGCAAAACCGACGAAGAATTAGTTAGAGATCTGATCGCCATACACAATGCTGAGAACTGGCTCGGAGTTGACGCAGCTGATGATGATTTACTGTTCTCTAAACCTGCTTCTGATGATAAGGGTAAGATTTTGAAAATTTTAAATTTTATTAATTTATTTTGTAAACTTTCCATTATCAGACAAATCATTTTTCCATGGAGAAGAAAGATCTTAATATACGATGCTACTCCAGTGCATATCCACACATCATAATGATGTAGATGTTTTCCTTTAAAGTCAATCAGTACATGAATTTTAAGCACTGTGCCACTTGAAAACTTAATGGTACTACTTTGAAATTGAATGTACAGCCATCGATTAAAATTATTTGAAATAACTCAAACGCAAGGCAGAAGTTTGCGTTATAAAAAACAGTCTACCACATTAAATGTTAAATGGGATTGCTAGTAGAGTCAGTTGTTAGGTTTACCTAGTAAGTTTTCCGGGAGTTTTGAAAATTAGTGATCCTATACATTTAACGTGCTCTTTCGTAATTTCAACTTTGTCACATAATTTCTTTTCCGAATGCCGTTATATTAGAAAAATAGCACATAAAATGATTTTTTGACAGTATCCTTTTCTTTTAGTTTGAGCACCAAATGACAACTATGGGTGCAACACTTTACAAAATACATAAACTACTTTAAGTTTTCATAGCCATTTTTATATATCGATATTTGCAACATGTCCTTTAAAGCAGTATTATTTAAGTCTCAATTTTTGTCCGCAGTTGGTGAGGATGAATGCGAAGGGCCTGCTTCAAGAGAATCGTCACCAAGACTAGAATCCCCTGCTCCTGGTTTGACACCATCAACTGTTATGACGCGTAAGTTAGCTATTAACTTAATAACTTATATTTATTTACTTATTTTATTAAATTGAGATTTATTTCTATAATTTGCATCAACAATTGCAAGTAGCGGTCGTTAAACAACTATTGTTTAATTAGCCTAATTGTATTTCCATTACGGGCCATAGTGAATTGTGTTTTTACTTATTTTCCCTTGTATATAAAATAGGCTTCTTATACATACATATTTATTTTTACTTATAGTTTTCTGCCATTTACCTGTTTGCCAGAAATGAGTTTTCTCAAAAGTAATTATTGCAAGAAATGCGATACTCAAATACAAATTTGAAAACCGAAATTAGTTTTCGTCGACTTAATAAATTAGTTTAGCAACTAGTTGAATATTTACAGGCTGTTACTTTTAAAAATAAAAATTTCATTTTACTCGTAGCGACTTTAGCAAGTCCTTCGAGCGCTTCTGAGGCACCTGCTGGAGTATCTTCTCCCGCGCCTTCGCCGCGAGACTCGCCCGGATTCAATGAAGACTCGAGTGATGCTAAGGTATGTAGATTTTTAAATTGCTACCCAAAAATATGTATCGGTATCTTTGATGAGCAAAGCTCTGGCACGAAAATTTAAAAATGTAATATAACAAATGTCAAATGTTATCAAAACAATTTTAATATAATCCTTTTTTTTATTTTGTTAAAATTATTATGGTCGATGATATTTTTTAGTATTTCTAACGTATTGCTGTTAAAGTTTATCTAAAAGTATTATCTGATGCAATATCATTTTCATGAACAGTAATTAAAAAAATATATGTTATATCGCGAATACTATCTGCGTGAACTCTTACATAATTTTTTAGTTTATTACGACCAAAAAAACATATGTTTACAAATTGAGACATATTATTAAATACCTTGCAATAAATAACATTCTTAAAACAATTTTATTAACGATATCAATTAATGCAAGCACTTCAAAATCAAAATTTCTTCAACAGTCAGAAAAAGTAACAGTGGCTACCCAAACCGGTTGCACACCAGCCATCATACCGGCGAGTTCGAACAATCCTGGCAGCGCAACCAACGTGGCCACCACAGCTGGCAGCTCTACCTCAGACGCTCTCACACCAGACCCTCATTGCTATGAATGTCGTGTTAGATACAGGGATCCTAGACCTAGGGACTTGGTCATGTATCTTCACGCTTGGAAATACAAGGTTTGTTGATATATTATTAAGAAAACTTCGATCATATAATGAGATTAAATTATATATTTTTTAAACAAAGAAAAAATAATTTTATATGTGACTACTACTTTTAAAACACTGACATATTTATATGTGATGTTGAAGTTCAATTAAAAAAATATATATATTAACAGATTTAGTTACCAATGATATTTTATAACTAAAGATACATATGTTACGTTAAAACTATTTTATGCCAAAAATTTGTATCAATTTTCAAATTTGACTCGTTAATGGTTTATTGACCCAATGATACTCTAGCCCGTCATAAACAGTCACTAGCTGGTTGCTAGGCAACGTTATCCAAATCTTTCGGCATTCTGGATACCAATAAAAAATATCTATAATTATCTAATATCATTGGTACATAAAAAGATAAAAGAGCGAAATTACAAGTAATAAACATTATAGATCAAACTAGAAATACGATCTCAAACTAGCATCAAATATTCTAAATATATCAAACGAAGTAGCCAAGAGACCAACAAATATCGAAAGTCATAAATAATTTCATGCGAAATATCATTTTTAAATAAGGAAAGTATTTCAAAAGCCAGCGGTCGATCTGACCAAGGTTATATATGGCCGAGTGCTATAAACATCCTCTGCAAAGTTTATACGACTTCAGATTAAAACCTCCGGGAATACTCGGATGGAATTTACTTCGAAACTGTAATTTAATACATAAGGTATGGAGGGAAGAGGAAATAATATCTGGATTTTAAATTTTAAGTAATATTTGATATGGAGATGATGTTTGGCAAAATATGTATGGATGCTCTTTAAACTGCTCAGATATCATAAAATTTACCATGATTTTGGTCTTTGTTGGTTTTAAAATATCGCAAGAGTTATTACTTTTAAAGTTCGCTTTACAATTTTAATTATCAAATTCGATTTTAGTTACAATTGCTGTCAACCTGAATGGCAATCTTTAAGGACACATCTTTGTCATAAACATTCTTTTAATAATGGTTGAAATAATTTCGAACTGGATTAAGAAACTGGTTCATATATCTTTAAATCTACTATTATTATAAAAATGTAAAATTTGTTTGTAAGTTTGTATGTAGATGATAATTGGACGCTGATAGGCAATACTGTGTCAACACGGATTTCATTTTGAGAAATTGGTGTCTGAAGATGTCAATCTTGTTCTTAATTAATTAGTTTGAAGAAGTATATGTATATCCACCTTTTATTTTCTATTTTGATAAAAAGTATAATTAATTAAAATCAGATTGATGTAACGAAAAGTTTTGTCTTTTAAGTTTTTCAAGTATATGAGATTATTGTATATTGCAAAATACTTCAATATTCGAAACATTACATTAAGAAATTTTGTTCTGTACGTACTTTGTTTAGATGTCTTTAAAAAAATTGAGTAATACGATAAATTTGAACAATACGTGACGCACTATCAGAATATATCAATATCACCGAATTTGGCTTTTTGTGGGTAGACACATTATTGCTTATCAGCATCCAATTTTAAAAACTACTGATCCGATTTGAAAAATTATATAACATCAAGCTACAACTCACAGGAGCGGAGCAGTATATATATACGCGAATGAAATCGCGAATATATTTACTGCATTTTAGTATGTAACTATTGATATTTTTAGATCTAATATTCCTTGTCAGTAGCTTTTAATATCCAATTTCTGTGCAGGGACCGGGATGGGAATACGAGACGGAGCTTCCACAGTGGGCGAGCATCGATTGGGAGGAACCGGAGAGTTCATAGTTACAGGTCTTGACACCATTGCAGAAGCGCCTCGCTACATCTCTATATATATCTAGGAAACCAACAAAGTGAATAACGGACTTATCGACGAAGACGATATCGTTATTAATGATGTTAAATTAAATACATGTGATCATTTTAATAGTGTTGTTGATGAAATACGTGAATAAAATGTTGTATTTCACTTTGATATTTGTTAAAAAGTTTTTGACGATTTCCGTGTAATACGATATAATTTAGATCTAGTTGAATTGTAAATCACTGAACTTAGTGAAATTGGTAATATAACACCACGCGTATCGCTAGGACGAAATATGTAAATATTGATGAAAAATTAAATAATTGATTTAGATAAAGTAAAAAGCGAGGCGCTCTCCGAAGCAAATTGAGTTCTAATTAACTCAAAAAAATCTAAAATATCGACACCGGTAAATACTTGGATGTTATATCTTAATGCTGAGGCAGGTTTTGTAATTTAGCTTAAGGTAGAGTAAGTGGTTATTATTTTATATGCATCGATTGCACATTTTGGTATTTCGTTTTTTTTTCTTTCCTTTCCAAAATTTCTAGTGACCCTCTTAGCACGTATTTCGTTTTCAATTAGCATGTAGAATTCTAGATTTTATTTTATCACTTCAGTTCCTATCGGTCTAGGTTGTTTCTTAACGCTTGTAGCGTAGAATTAAGGGGTAATAACAAATTTTGTAAAAATATCACTATCATTAAAAATAGATTTATCGCTTAAACGAGGCAGGGTCTGAACCACGATCATAAATTAATATATCACATTCGATATCGTCACGTAATTGAGATAGCTCTTCTCGTTCAACAAAGAATCATCAAACCGATCAATTTAATCAAAATTTTTACTTATCATCATTGTTTTTAACATCTACAAATGCTTAAGCGTAAGTCCGTTTTTTATATTTAATCGTAAATCGAAACGTTGTATATTCAAATAAAAAAATATATTAGAAAAAATGTTGACTATATTTCGGTCATCGTTGAAAATTCGGACCACTGCAGTATTTTATTAAAAAATAAATCGTAAATAGGACCACTGTTTATAGAACGGCTATCTCTGTAAAATAAAACGCGTTTACAAATAAATGCATAATTAAGGTGAAAATAAAATAAATGCATTTTTGTGAGCGGCGCTAGTGTCGCCGCTTCGTTTTTGGCTTCCATAGTTTCGAGTAGACTGTATAGGTATCCTCGGAGGTTTTGTACTTTAAATACGTTAAAAATAATCGCGATCTTAGCTTCAATTCACATTTCCCTTCATTACCCTTCGATTTGATGATTGTTATTCGAAGTGTGATATGCATTTATTTCATACATTTCATACTCTTCTAAAAGACATCTCTGTGGAGTATCTGAGGGTTAATTGTCGAAAGCTAACGCTATCAAACTCTGCAATATTTTGACTCATAAAGCGAGAATTACGTTTGTAAGTTTTACTCTCGAGAGTGATATAAAGGAACTCTGTAACCTAGTAACAGATACGTCGTAAGTAGTTATGAAAGCACTGACCTTAAATTATTTCAAATGTAAAGCAATGAGAAATAACTTATGTAAATCTTTATGAAAGTCTTATATCAAAACTTGCAAATGTAATTCTCGCCTTAAAGGATTTAGTAAAAATGAATCAAATCAGACTGTTGCACGTTTTGATAGCGATAATTTCCAAGAATTAGTCCCTGGTCTTATTTCGTTTCCGTTTAAGTAACCAAAGTAATAGGTGTATCCAAAGAGGGATTATAATGCGGGGTTAGATTCGGTTTGGGGGCAGATCGAAGCAGCAGTTTTAAAGACATGGATAAGAGTTTTGTTTTGTTTTCATAATTCATAAGTTTTGCGTGTTTCTTAGATGATAAGATGCCAGTTTTATTTCGACGTTTGGTCTGAGTGTAACTTTATGGGACAAAAGTAACGTTTAACATGAAAGTCGAATGTTTAATGTGCTTAATATATTTTCAACTGAGATCGCTATAAAACTGCCCAAACAACGTCGCAGTTATATACACAATACTTAGCTGATAATGCAGAAATTTTTAGGTTGTACATTTGGGATATTTTACTAAATATCAGCATGCTGGCAAATCTTAATGAAAATTAAAGAATAGACGCTGAATAATATTAATTGCCGTCTCGTTAGACCACCATGCCATTAGCTCTTGCTAGTATGGTCAATGATATTTCGAATACATCTATAAGACAAGAATAACTCGTTACTGGTGTAAAACAACTACTTAAACCAGTAACAGATATTTAATAAACAGACACAAAAGCTGTGAATGCCAAAAATAAGGCACTGGCTGAAAAATTCTTTCAGGTGTAATCAATGAAACGACTTCTGTAAATCTTTTTGAAAGTTTGAGAGCAAAATTGATAAGTGCATATCTTGCTTTAGACGTAGAAAAATGTTAATTCGAGATACCATAAGCTCTAGCCAATATGCAAAAATATATTTTGGAAGACATTTCTAATGCAAAGACGGCATTAAACGTGTTTTCAGCTCAGAGAGCTATAGTTCGAATAAAAACGTCACAATTATATACAGCGAATTTTGTTGAATGTATAAAATTTTTTTGGCTATACATTCGATATTTTGAATCATGTTCATCATTTACTACAATTTTGACGTAAGCTTACACTCGGCCCTCAATATTATCGTATTTGGATTGTTCTTAACGTAACGAAATTTTTTCTATTGCAATTTTATTTTTCAATTTCATCATCGCTGGTTTTATTTATTAGATACATTAGTAAGTATTAAAATATAAAAGACAATTCTCGTAACTCTAAAAATATTTTCACGAGCTTTCATAATGAAAATTAATTCTATGAAAAATTATATATTTTTCTTACTCGTAGCGTAGATGTAGTGTGCGTATCTATATATTTATTTATCTGTTATGTATGTGTGTTTAATATTTACTTCGGAGTAAGTTAAAAAAATTTGATTTTTTTTTCTTTAGTAGCGATAATGGATTTTTGGGGATGACGGAAACTTACTCTCTCTTGCACTGTTGCTATATTGACTTGTATATATGCTTCTCGATAGAGTGCCATTAAATCTTTTTGTTACCCCAATTTCGATTCGTCTGTTTTGGGAACAAATTTTGTAAGTAAGCTTGGAATGGGGTTACTTCAAAACAATTGGTAAAATACAATAATTTCTCGAAAAATCCGATGCCATTTATAATCTGCATGGTAATTATCATTCTTATTTCTCATTTAGTCCCAAGTATTCATGTTATCGTTTCACAATGGCATCGGTTTTAATACTGTTTGAATTAAAGAAAATAAAAGGGTAGCGTGTAAAAATTATATATAATCTGTGGCATATCACGAAACGCGAAGCTGATTTGACTTGATAGAAGTCAAATGAGCTTCACCAGTGAACATTGTTGTATTTTTATATAGTTGGTAAGATTGTTCATATACATTGTGTTATATGTATAATTATATATAAAGATGGCGAAATACTAATCGTGTAACTGGCTGTTTTTTGTGAAATTGCGATTTTTTGTCGCGGAAAAATAAAAAAAAAATAATTTCGACATATACAGCCTCATTCTTAAACCATCGCCCTTTGTAATCTGTTTCGCTTCTTATTGACAAAATATTTCGTCGCCTCACTCGTTTTATTCGTTTATTAATAAGAAATTTTCATGTGCCTTCTGAAATAAAATTAAATATAATAAAAAAAAACGTAAAAGAATGTTTTTTCATTACGGTTATTTGTAATTGTTACACGTTTATAACATGTAGGTAATATATTTGGCACGACGATTTTATTGTAAAGTGTGACTAGAATAAAAAATTGGTACCACTTAAATGTTTTACACAATTAACCAATTATGTTGTGTAACTATAGATGTGTTATAAGTTTATCGATTTTGGCGTCCAAAATGCCGATCGCTTTGGACGACGTTGCCTAGCAACCAGCTAGTGACTGAGTATGACAGGCGAGAAAATTGAAAATAGGCACGGATTTTTAACATTAAATTGTGTAAGCTTAACATATCTATGATTATAAAATATTGCATTTTTTTTGTTCTGGTCACACTGGCCTTCCATTTTGGCGCGAACCAAAATAGTAAATATGTTTTGCATAATGTATATTTGTATTTATCAGTACCAATGCGGTATAAATTAAAAAGTTTGTTGTTTGAATGTTTTTTTTTTATAATAATTTGAACGACAACAACATGAAAGACATTTTATTTTGTATAAGTATTGGTAATTAAGGTTATAATAGCGTTTCCTTCTTTAGATTCGTGTTATGATAATTCATGTTTCCACTTAAAATTAATTAGAATTAAATTCATCTTTGACATATTTTGTTTTATTAAATATCCCTTACATTAATTGAACAACAGAAATAAACGCCACAATTCAATTTTGGAAGTTAAACGTCCCCATATAAGTCACATCACACAGATACATATACCCACTTCAGTGCCATCTTGGCGTGTCAATATTAAGAAATATGAAAATTGTTTTTCTGTACTGGCAATACAATCGATTGTCTAATTAATAGTGATGTTATTAAAGTTAATCTATACTAATATTATAAATCTGAAGAGTTTGTTTGTTTGTTTGAACGTGAAAGTTAAATCTCAGGAATTACTGGTTCGTATTGATAAATTCTGCTTGTGTTGGATAGTCCATTTATCGAAGAAGGCTATAGGCTATAGACAAATAGAAGTGGAGATTCGATGAAAAATGTTGCAAGTATGGTGCAGAAATATATCAGTAGATTTTTTCCTCAAATTAACGCGAGTGGAACCGTGGAGCACTGCTATATATATATATATATATATATATATATATATATATATATATATATATATATAAATACTATATATATTCGATTGTCTCGCTAAATTTCGAGAATGGCTGGACCGATTTGGCTAATTTTGATCTTGAATTATTTTTGGAACTTCAGAGAAGGTTTAAATGGTAAGAAACATAAATAATTATGAAATATATATATTATAAACGACAATTTAATTTTCCAAGACAAACTGTTTTGTCACGTGGTTTTCAAATATTTATAAGTGCGTTCAGAAATTTGTCTGATTTATAGATGATAATATAAAGTCCGATCTTGTAGGTGTGTTTTGTTAAAATACACAACAATATAAGAAAGTGAGTGGTGTTTATAGTAAAAATAAAAATTTTGCATTCAGTTTTAAACACATACTCGTATATTACACCACAAATATTAGTAGATGTAGGTAATACGAACTGTACCCTGTCATTTAGTCAATCAATATATGGACGCTGATAAGCAATACTGTGTCAAGCCCCACGGACTTCATTTAGAGAAAATGGCGTCTATAGATAACACCTATTCCTCATAAATCTGTTTGAAGAAAGATAAAGTAGATAGATATCCATCTTCTCCTTTCTATTTTAATAAAAGGTATAACCCTTAAATGCATGTTTTTTTATTGCTATATACATAGCACTCGTACTAGCACTCGTATATTGATGAATACAAAATTACGAAGACGCTTCGTATAATTCTATAAACTTAGTCGACCGCCAAATAGAAATGTAAAAAAAAATAGATTTGCCGCCGAAACTTGCATAATTTCTTTTTCAAAGTCAATATATTTATTATCTATGGTCGTCAAAGTGCGTTCGGAAACACATATCACACGACTTCAATAAAATAACGTGAAACGTGGTATGTATACATTTGGCAACAAGATGCATTTAAGGGATAAATAATTAAAAAGCAGATTAGTATAGTAAGGAGTTTTATTAAATAATAAGTTTTTCAAATATATAAGATTATTACATAATCCACAATATGGAACTCAGTTCATTATTCTATACATTAGATTAAGATTTAGTTAAAATCACTTAAAAAAATATATGAATAATGATAAATGTGTGTGTGTATTATCCGAATACACCAATATTTCAAAATTCGACTTCTGTGGCTTGGCACATTATTGCTCATCATCCATATGCCATTAAGATCTCTTTGACAACGTCAAATACAATAGTCGCTAGAAGATCAATAACGCTAAAGCCCTGTACAGACGAGGAACAATTCTCAAGTTGAATTTATATCTCTCGAAATAGATCGTTTAAAACTGCATCACATAATTGGACGCTGATAAGCAACACTGTGTCAAGCCACACGAACTTCATTTTAAGAAAATGGCGTCTAAAGATATCAAAAGTATTCTTAATACATTTGTTTGAATAAGTATTTATCCATATTTTCTTTTCTCTTTTTGATAAAAGGTATAATGTTAAAGAGCAGGTTGATATATTTAATATATTATCTAATATTTTTTTTAAATATATCAGATTATTGTATAAATTACAAAATATAGAACGACCTTGAAGTTCGAAATAATGGATTGAGAATCTTTTTTCCGTACTTATTTAGTTTATATGACTTTATTTATTATTGAATAATGTTAAATAGGTGATGCACTATCAAAATACATCAATATCTCCGAATTTGACTTTTGGTGGGTTGACATATTATTGCTTATCAGCATCCAATTGGAAATGGGTACAGATTTTTCACAGCAAACGATATGAACGTAACATATCTATAGTAACTAATCGTCGCCTAGCGGTCGGAATTCATCCGTAGTTCATTAAAATTTAAACCGATTTTAAGATTGACCACAGATAATCTATTCTTTATTTGACCACAGACTAACAATAAACAAAGACTATTCATGCGTGTGTGTCAAATACATGGTAGTGTGTGTTATATATTTTTTTATTTATTTAATGTATTTTATGTATAATTAAAACAAATAGCATCTCTCTTGTTTTCTATATAGACTCTAACAGTCATACTACAAAAGACGCCTTAAAACCATGTTGAACGCGTGTCTAGCTAAACAGTGTTTAAAAATTAAACATTGCTTAAAATATTATCTAAATTGCTTAACAGCGAATAAACTCACAAACAAAGTTATTGATAAAATGTTACACGTTACATTTGACAGCTGAAATAGGTTTTAGACATCTATTAAACTCACTTTAGCGTATGTTAATCTATATCTAAACCATGTTTAACTCAAAACTGTGCTTAGACGCGGATTTGTAGTACGGATTTTTTTAAACACGCGTTTAACGTCTGTTTAAATCTTTTGTAGTAAGGCAGTGAGTGCGAAATTTCATACTCCACCATTCGCGCAATTATCGTGAAAAGGGGCACAAAGTTTTTGCTTCATGTATTAATAATATATTAATATATATCACGTAGAATATCATTTATACGAGAGACTAAAAGTACTGCGTGCAAGAAGTCCTTTTATTTTGTGACGTCACTGGCAATTACGTCCTCCGTGCACAAAAGTGCTTCCAGCTAAGATTATTAAACTTAAAAATTTCCTGCATTACGTTCGTATTTCGACCACAGTTAGTAAAAAATTTTCACACTTACCGTATTCATACGTAATACCACTTAGCCCACAGTAAGTCTATTTCTGTGCAAATAAAGAACACCGCATATAAATGTATTAAGGAATATCGAAGTTACCCCTGCGAAGGAAAAAATATCTTAAAAGCGTGAATACTAAAATCATATCTTCACCATTTCATATTACAAACGGAAATGAACTTTAAATGTATGAAAAATAGGGTTTCAAATATTTTTTTTTCAGTATTTTAATGTTTATATTATCTAGGGAACAGGCGAGTTGAAAGTGCGAATGCTTTATCCACAAGATAGGAAAAGATGCTGTAATTATTTTCTATTCAAAATTGTTTGGATTGTGTGGATTTTTAAACGTTTGGTTTATAATAAGAATAAAACTCGTTGAATTCGCCTACTTTTTATTTAGAATTAATAAAAAGAATATTTTTATAAAAGACTACGTTAATTGTATATATAAGGCAAAAGCTAATTTTAATGAAACAGTATTGATAAATACTTTCAATGAAAATATATAATATTATTATTTATTTTATCTTCTTATTTAATATTAATTAATGAAAATTATTTGATTTTGTGCAATGCCATATCAACTACGCTGTCTGCACACTTTGTCTAATTTTTTTATTTTATTTTTAATCGCTAAATACAGAGCTGCCAATCCGAAAAAAACTATTTAAATTAAAAAAGTATCGAATATTTTTTTTTACAAAAATTATGAATATCTTAAATCACTACTACACACTAGAAGAATAAACTAGTGATCAGATTTAAATAATTCTTATTGCGTTGGATAGCCAGTTTTTTGAGACAGCTTATATTCTATATTACGTCACGCTACGACTCATCAGAGCGAAAAAGAAACCATAAACGCAAGTGAATCCGCGGGAAACAGCACTTACACAATACAAAACCGCATTAAAAAATTATATTATAACAACATTCTAATAACAGAATATTAAAAAAACCATAACAATAAAGCACAAAAACAGAATAGCGTGCAAAAACTAAATATCCTGCCATAAATAACAGCAATAAACCAATAAATATCCGTATCCGTATAGAACAAGCAAATGCAACCGCATATTAACTGAAAAATACAGGTCAAACGGTTTTCATTTACAATAAACATAATGTACACATAAATAAGGAAGAAATTCACAAGGAACCTACTAATTTACTCCAAGCAAAAGCGCTGCAGAATATTACCCGTCAATTCGCTTATCCACCGATCTAAGTTAATAATTATCAACCTTATGACCTACGTTATAAAGTTGATAATCCACGTAAATGTTTTGCATAATTCATTTTACGTTTGCCACTAAACGCTATGCGATATTCGTATACACGAATTGCAAGGTTAGGATTTATCATTCGAAATTCGCTATCGATTCTAGGTAGCGATCTTCGATCTTCGTCTGTGGGCTGCAATTTGAATTATGTATTGAGTTAGGGTTGTCATCAAGGCGCTGAGCACTTTGTAATCAGGTGCCTACACTATGGACGTATATTAGGGGGTCCGGAAACCCCACTACCCCTTTGTATACGACTTACTTAGTATATTGAATGAATTAAAACGATTTATATAATTTCTAAATAACTAAGATTCAGACCATCTTACTGCGTAATTCCCGAATAGAAACTAGTTTAACTCTGTACATTTTGGACTTAAAGAAATAATGTATAAAATTGTTTTTTTTTTTAATTGAAATAAAACATTTTTTTTATTGTTTTATTATAAATTTTTTATTCCGGAAACTCATTCATAATGGCAACCCTGGACCAATGCTTGTGATCGAAATGTTTGCTTTGATATACATGTTATGTGTTGCCATATGACAGTCATTGTTATACTGGCGTCTATCAATCGGATGATATTTAAAATTCATCGCAGTTTTGACAACCAATTATAAGTTTCTGTGGACGGTACACTGAGAAATCGTTGTAACTTTTTTATAAATCTATTTAAATAAAAAAAAACCTTCTTTAATTACAATGACGGAAATGTTTTTAAAAAAGTAGCGCGTAATTGATCAGGCGGATCATCTGATGTTAAGTACGCATTTGCAGCATTAGAGGCACCACAAATGCGCTGCCAACTTAAAAAAAAAAAAGAAAGTAAGAGGGAATGGAGCCTAAGTTAGGCTTTCGGCTCTCTCATTTCAAACTCAATATCTATATTAACTATTTCACGCCTAACTTCTATGAGAATGTCTAACCAACTCATATACGAACTGTAGTCGGCAAGCGACAGCTAGGCTCAATCACCGCAAATAGTAACACTCAGACACATACAAAAATGTATGTGTGACACATACAAATACCAGAGGTAATTAACACTTCATACAAAAACACAAACCGTTAAAAAAAACATTTAAAATTTGAATATTGTTACAACAAAAAAATAAATAACAATGAAAAAGCAATTTTACAGAAAAACTCATTGAATAGATAAAGAACATTACGCGGAAAACAGGCGACCATTTTAAATTTTATCACCAACAAATATACTTGCAAGGGATTTTAAACCTTTTATTGCACCACCGTAAGAATAACTTTAGTTAATTTAATGTTTGTAAAGAAATTTTCTTTACAAAAATCTTGGATTAATTCTGTACAGAGTTCAAAGTGTTGCTTCCAGTGCTACTTAATTGTGTAGGGTTACGATAAGAAAATGTATTACTATAAATGGAATTTGAGACCATTTTTATTGTGTTTGGGATGATATTATTAACATTTTATTTAATTACACCAATTGTATTCGAGATTTCGTTAATGTTTTTCGCAATTTGCATTCAAAATCACCTTTAAATTGATATTAAATTATTTCAATTTTAGCGTAACATGTCGTTATAACATTCTTACTAATATTATAAACGCGAAAGTTGGTATATAGCCACGTAGATATATATGGACTTATGTGAATGTATTCAGATGTTTGTTACACTTTCACGCTAAAAGTACTGAACAGATTTTGATTAAACTTTATAGGAATACAGATTACATATCCGAATAATACATTGGCTATTTTATATCAACGTGCCACAGGGACGAAGCCGCCAGCAGATTCCAGTTGTGTCAACTGTCAGAATGTAACATGATTTGATAGTGACAATTTCCAACAATTAAGCCTCAGGTTCGATGGATGTATTTTGCATGAAGTAAAAAACTTCATCAAAGGCGTGAAATGCGTGATCATCTATAAAAAAAAAACTACGTTTTGAATTATGAAAATGTAAAAGGATAAACTTTAGGACTCTCCTGTTTCCTCTCCTATTATGGTTTTAGGTTAATTCGTGCTGTAGACAAAAGATGTCGCTACTTACATATATATCTCTGTAATTGTCTAATATAATAAATTAATGTGTGTATGTGAGTCCTCTATGAACTTCAACGACTAAAACGATTTTGATAAGATTTTTAGAAAATTTAAGCGTTCCTGTAAACAGCTCTTAGGGCTTTTGGGGAAGGACGAGACGCTAGTTAAAAAAATAATAAACAATCTTATAAATGGATGCTGATAAGCAATACTATGTCAAGCCACACGGACTTCATCTTGAGAAAACGGCGTCTAAAGATGTCGAATCTATTCGAAATATTCAATTGAGAAATTTTCTTTTTCTGCTTATCAGCATGCAAATAAATTATCAAAATTTGTACATAGGCATATATTCCAGCGAAATACGTAGGAAATTAATGCAAAATCGAGCAGAAAATTATAACAAAATTTAATCTAATATTGACACAAAAATTCAACCGCATTCATTATTACAAACACAATTTAATTTTAAATTCAAACCATATTTTAATAGCTGAACCACTGGATGTGGTCAATCGATAAATAGCAATTAGCTAATGGCCGATTTCGACCAATAAGTGATGTTGGATATTTGATTTTAAAAATGGAATTTTTCCCGAATTCACCCAATTAAGACAACGTTCCAAACGTTTCAAATTCGAACTATAATGGAATTGTGTTACCGTTACGAGATTCGTTTATCAAATTTGGCATGGAAATACAGTATTCTACCCTTTTTTATTTATTGAATTTATTTTAAAAGGTTTCATTATAGAAATAGAAGAATCTAGAATATGTATTATATAAATATCAATGTTTGTTTGTTCATATCCTATAAGCTACTGTACCGTTACGATTACGATAAAACTTCTCTAACTTACTCGTACAACAATGACATACCCATTCCAGTTATTTTGACTTTAAAATCGAACTGAAGTGATTTTGATAAAAATTCTATGGTACCAATGGGATGAGTAGAGTCTTTCAAATAAGAAGCCAAATCAGTTAAGCCGTTTTTATGTAATCGTTAAACAGACATATAAAGCCTGCGATCAATTGAGAATCTCCTTTTGTGGAAATCGATTAAAATAAGTATAGGTATAATACAAATAACTTCCAGTAGGTGGCGCACATATCGTCTGGCATAATAAATTCTACATGACCGTGATTAAAATGACGAAAAACTGGTGTATTAATAACTAAGATTTAAAAAAATATACCGACTTCGCAAGCAAACCCCGTAATTTCGTTTGAATGACATACCTATTCCAGTTATTTTGATTTTAACACCAAACTACTGAACCGATTGTGATAAAAATTCTATGAGACAAATTTGAAAGGATACTCTTTCGAATAAAAAGAATTTTCAAAATCGATTTAGAAATGACGGAGTTCTGAGGCAATATACATTTTAAAAAATACGCATTGAGAACGAATTGAGAACTTTCTTTTTTGAAGTCAGTTGATTAAATATCGAGATATTAACGTATAAGACATTCCCAAGTTTTGCCATGTCCTTAAAAAGATATAGATTATTATAAAAAACTTTCTAAACACATATTATGAAACCTCAACACGTCTATTACCCGCATTTCACGCTGAGTTTACCTAGAACATGCACTTTTGGCAAAATTTATCTATCGTTTCCAAACTCTATTTTCGGATAGACACATCCTTATTTACGTAGCCATAAGGGTGTTATTTCATTGGCCATTATTTTCTAAGTGTGTGGGTACATGTTTGTTATGTTAACAACCTCAGATGTTACAGTATTCTCATTCAAATGTGCGGCGTTGCTAGCAATAGCTGACAATGTGTGCATCGAGTCATTCATATAAAGCATGTATGAAATTAACCGACACTGTTTGTACCGCACTTGTTGGTCTGTTTCCAACTATTTCTTGTTTAATAGTCAACATAATTGGCATTTAAATATATACTTTATATATTATAGATATAAGGACGCTGATAAGCAACACTATTTAAAAGCCACGCGGCCTTCATTTTGAGAAAATGCATCTCAAGATGTCAAAGATATTGTTAACAATTTTGTTTGAAGACGTTTCATCCATCTTTTCTTTTCTAATTTGTTGAACGAAAATAATTCAAAAGCAGATTAAATTAAAAGTTTTATCTAATAATAAAATTTAAAATATTTGAGATTGTGTGTATTGCAAAATATGAAACGCACTTGGATATTCGGAACATTAAATTAAGAAACTCTTTTTCATACTTAATCACTTTATTAAATAATATATGAAATATTTTATTTCATTATACATATATCATATATTATAAAAAAATGGTGGATATAATAAATATATAATTCTTGAAACATATTTATTAAGGTTTGACACATTTAGACGCCATTTCCTCAAAATGAAGTCCGCGTGGCTTAACATAACATTGCTTAATAGCATCCATTTATAAAGATATTATATTATTTAGACAAATTATAAAAATATCGTAATAATTCGTATTCATACGCAAAGTTAGTAACACCCAGTAATTTAAATTACTATTTTATAAACTACCAGCTGCTACGTCCGGAAGTTTGAATCAATGCATCCACTTCGTTGTAAAATATTTGCGGCATTGATCATGACAAAGTAACTTGTACCTTCGGTTGTAATCTCTGTGGTATTTGGCGTACTAAAAATATTCAAAGGACCAATAATTTAGTCAATTATCAGCTAGATAAATTAGAGAATTGATGATCAATACACTTTAATCCATAACCATGTTTTTAAACGCTAATTTTAACGTAAATCAACTCGCGTTACACGTGGATTATAGAAATTTATTTATCGTTTGACGTAGTTCGTCGTTTTTTATTTTTTTTTTTCAAATTATATGATTAAAAGGTTGAAACGACCATTTTTAATTTTTACAAATTTTCTTTCTATGATATTCGCGTCGTCGTGACGAATCAAAGGAAGTGTCACTTTTCAAAATCGGCACACACAGTGCCACAAAAATACAAACCCACCCACATGATAAACTCATAAGCTCGCTGATATACTTATTTTTTGTGTCGCAAAAAAATGTTTGCGTCGCAGAATCGGCTAAAAGGCCTTAATTGGACCCTGATCAGCAATACTGTGTTTAGCTACCCAGACTTCGAGAAAATGGCGTGGAAACATGTCAAACCTATTCTTAATAAATTTGTTTCAAGAACTTATACCCATGTTATCTTTTTTTTATATAAGGTATAATGGATTGAAAGTAGATTGGTATATTCAATATATTATCTAATAAAAAGTTTTCAAATATTTGAGATTATTGTATAAAATGAAAAATATGGAACGCTCTTGAAATTTGAAACAATTGATTAAAAAACGTTTTTCAGTACTTATTTAGTTTATATGACTTGAATTTTTTTAATAATGTTAAATAGGTGATGCAGTATCACAACATACATCAATATTTCCGAATTTTTTTTTTTTTTGGGTTGATACATTTTTGCTTATCAGCATCCAATTATAGGTAACACTACATTCACTACATCATTCTAAATTAACAAAATAAAAAAAGAACATGGAAAATATCTTATTAAAGAAACGGATATCATTAAAAAACTTTCCCACCAAACCCATCAAAAACACAATAGAATTTCGGAATAGGAAATTGCTGTTAAGATCGGCCATTAGGGTAATCAAACCGAAGGCCATTAGAAACGAAAAATGATCTTAATCAAATCGTCATCAATCAAAAATTGTCCTTTCAAGAAAAAGTTATATCCGTAAAGGAAATAAATGTAGTTAACTGGAGTCGATTACGAAGCAACGGTTTAGAAGCGGTAAAAGTGTCTTTGACGAGGAACGCTCTACTACGAGAATGTGAGAATCTAAGATTCGATTTTGCGCCCAACTTTTTAACCCCAGACCCAAAAACTTTAACGTTGTAAGTTTGTCGTGTATATCCGTGTATTTCTGTATCTAGTATGGCATCGTAGTTCCCTAACGAATGGACCAATTTCAATACCACAGAATTTTTTGCAGTTTTCAATGAATAATAAATCAAGCTAAAGCATAATATCCTGTACAAGATTATATAGATGATAATAATGCATGGGTTTAGTATCGCTGGATTTCATACAGGATGTTTAATATATACATTTGTAATTTTTAATTGTATTTAATAACACAATTTTAAAAGAAGACCTATCGAGTATCTTGCTGGTTCTTCTCCGTAGAATCTACATTCCGAACCGGTGGTAGCTTTTCCTTAATTTAAGTACTTTTTGTTTGTTTTGACGATTCAAAAGTGCTTTTAAAAGTCTACTTGAATGAAGTATTTTTTTATTTTGATTTTGAATATAATCGGGTTGTTGAGCTATGATTTATGAAAATCTCTTTCGTTTCAAGGTTATCAGCTCTTTTTTAGTTGTTGTTAGGATCTGGCCAATTTCTACAAGTATAATCGATATGAAAATTCCTGTACTGTGAATGATATTAACGTAGTTGCCTAATCTTGACCTGATGCTGGAGCATTATATGAAATCAGCTGGACAGAAAACTCCTCACCAACTTAACAGAAGTATTGTCTTCTTGTGTCGTAAATGGGGCTCAGGGTCAGGGTTTTTTTTTACTTTTCAATGATATGTTATAATAGGACTAATACTCACGTCACCCGGAGAGTTTTCTAGCAACATGTTGTTGGTGTCAAGAGCATGGCGATGATTATAAGATTTGAAAAATAAAAACGTGGATTATGGCTGTAATGTCTCATTTCATCTTATTTAATTAAGACTCTTTAAAACATCAGTACCACTTAATTTAGTTTTTAAGAATTCGTCTGCAGTCAAATCACTTTTTTGACAATGTCAGTCATGCTAGTTTCATGCTCACTTCTCACTCACTGACGTAATGTATACGTTTATTAGTAAATATAAGTTGTCACTGGCGTTTATCGTTTTTAGTTTTATGTTATTACTTTTGGTTATTTTTAGTTTAACAGAATTTAACTGAAGTTAATTTTAGTCGGTCTTAACATAAGCTGATTAATCCATTTGCCAAGATCACATATTGTATTCTGTTAATAAAAAGTTTTTTTCTAATGCTTGAATCTGAACTGTTCCATCTCGGTGCTTTCGGTGCAGTACGAATTTTAATTCAATAATTACTGTACATGATTTATACAGTAATTATTTAGAAGTTGTGAAATCGTGGCAGAATGCTAGCAGCATTTTCCTAATAATCGACTGAAAAATTAATTGCTAGTTCGTTGAGCCGTTATAATAAACCGTTGAGTTACGAGCGGACATAGGAACGAAACATACATGCAAGTCAAACTCATAACCCTCCTCTTGGGCTTCGTCGCAGTCGAGTAACAAACTATCGACTTTATCACCTTTAAAACACGACTACTAAACTTAGCTGTTTACCCTCGACTGTCTGTATAGAGATGAAAAATTATAATATTTCCAATCAAATTTCGACTCTATTTTCAAAGGAAATAAGACTGAAAGTCATAATACATAGAAAGGGTTCTTGAAACAGTGTAAGCAAAGCTAAGAATATTTGACGATCATAGATTAAACCAAGATTGATCACGAACTGAATAGAATGGTTAAAGTAAAGCATATTGAATTATTTTAATAGATATTTTACAAGTTTCGTGTAAAAATCTTCCGATTCAATTTATGTGGTGTCATGGTCCATGGTACCATGCGCGTCACAAAACGTTAAACTAAAACACCACGCCCCCTGGTGAAAGAAAATATAAATGAACGTGTATATCTTTACTAGCTGTCCCTTCCGGTTTCACTCGTGTTTATAGTTACTGTTTCGCTCCTATGAATCGTAAAGTAAAAGTAAAATAACAGTCTGTAAATATCCCACTGCTGGGCTAAGGCCTCCTCTTCTATTAAGGAGAAGGTTTAGAGCTCAAACCACGCTGCTCAACTGCGTATTGGCGGATATACATGTGTCAGAATTTCTCCTGACACATGCAGGTTTCCTCACGATGTTTTCCTTCACCGTCGAGCTGGAGATGAATTTAAACACAAATTTAGCACTTGAAAAATCAGCGGTGCTAGCTGGGGCTTGAACCTGCGATTATCGGTAAAGATCGACGTTTTCTAACCACAACGCCATCTCGGCTCAATATAAATGAATCGTAGCGTGATGTAATAGCCTATAGCCTTCCTCAATAAATAAACTATCTAACACAAAAATAATCTTTCAATTCGTAAAAAGTAGCTCCTGAGATTAGCGCGTTCAAATAAACAAACTCTTCAGCTTTATAATATTAGTATAGATTTAGACGACTTTTATATGTATTTTTTTTTAACCTATAAAAATCTAATAATAAGGCCAAGTTATCCCATTACTTTTTCCAGACACATGCACGATTCCTCACGATATAATTCTTCACCAACAAGCAACAGAGTAATTTAAACACTCCCTAAAAACTAAGAGGCAACCAGATTTTAACCTACCACCAATTGAGATTGTATTCAACTGAACCATCCCAGCTGTAATATATATTGTATAGGCTAACTTTAATCGCGTAGTTTGTTACGAGTTCGAGCAAAGTTTAATTCCGTTTGGCCAAAGTTTCTAGTTAGTCGCATAAGATAAGTTGCACCTGGGCGTTGTGTGGATGCAAACAATACGTGTATGCGGTTATAAGCGTTCATACCATATAATAACGGCTTGTCGTCCACTTAAATTACGATACTATGCTATAATATGTAAAATATCCAGTTTTAATTTTTATTATACTTTACGTGAATTTCGATATTTGTACTGTTTTTATAATCTATAGGTAGTTGTTACGAAGATTTAAATAAATATTTCATAGTAAAGGTAAAAACGCGAATAAGTAAAGTTTTCCTTTGTTGAACCTTTGAATCAATTTTGATGTATTTCGGTATAGAGGTAGATTGGATCGTGAAGAAAAATATAGTACTTTAAATAATAAAGTGAATGTATGTACATATGTACTTTGAATTGACATTATACTTCACGTGAATTTAGATACTTGTACATTTTTCTAAAGTAAAGATACATACAATACAATACAAACATATTTTATTGTACACCAAAATAAAAACACAAGTAACAACACAACAGAATAACAAAAAAAAGATAATAGAATTATTACGAAAAATGAAATAAAAATTGTATAGTAAATAACGACGTAAAGTAGTAAAGCTTATTTTCGATTTCGGACAATTTTTAATTTTTTAAGCGACATCAACAAAGTGAGGACGTTGTCAGGACCACATTCTCACATAATTATGGACGAGAAGTAGCTACGTACGTTGAATGAGAGAGCCGGAAGTCTAACCCCCCTTCCCTTAGTTCCTTTTCCACTACATTCTTTATTCCTTTTAAAGCCGGCAACAAAGAGTGTTTAATTAATCGTACTTACCTTTTTATGTGAGCACTTGTAGCGCTCCAGAGACAGAATAGAAAATAACGATTTATTTACATTAGACTTCAGACATTAAATTAAAGCGCTACATCTAAGCTTTATACTTATATCTGTATCAACCTGTAAATGTTCTTCAGCTGGGCAAGGCACACCTCTTCTATTCACCATAATCACTATGCAAAGTCTGATTCAAGGGGGTGGATCATGGGGGTCAAGACCTAGGTAGAGCACTAACTAAACTAACGTTTAACCGGTCTGGCACTTCTACACGTCCATAAAAACGTACCCATCGAAGTAGGAGAAGTGATAACTTTAACCTGTACCGATTACTATCAAACCTAAATTATTACTTCTTGTAACTTGACCACCCCCACCCCCCTGGCGGCGAAGCTGGATCCGCCCTTGCCACCATGCTGCTTCATTGCGGTTTACAGATATGCTCGTAAAATTGTCTCCCGACGCATGCAAGTTTTCTCACAATATTTTCCGTCATCGCACAAATTTAAAAACGAAATTTTGGGTCGTAAAATTTATATAGGTATTCGAAATCAATATTATAACACAATCTATTATATTATAGCTTTCAATGGACGTAAAAACTAACGGAAGATTTGGATATGCTATAGATTTCAAATAGCTTAGGCGTTGGGTGAACCGGAACGCGTTACGGGTCGGCTACTCGGTTGTAATGTTTGTTTGTAAATTTTCGTGTTATATTATATTCCACAAACTCTTATCTTAACCAGCTACAAATCTTTATATGGATGCTTATTCTGATAATGCGTCTCGTATTTCATAATTAAAAATTTCCAAGTCATCTAAACTAAATAATTCTATGTTTACCAAAATACAAAAAAAGATGGATATTCTTTAAATATTTTTTTTAAGAATAGGTTTGACATTTTTAGATGAAATTTTCTCAAAATGAAGTTCGTTTGGCTAGACATAGTATTGCTTATCAGCATCTGTATAAGACTAGCTGTGCCCCGCCGTTTCATCCACGTTAATCTGAGGAAAAATTATATTTAAATAATATTTACCTTCCCTACTTAAATCGAATATTGTTTGCCAATTCAATGATTCAATTCAATTTTGTTTTCGCGTCACCCTCTTTTTATTAATTAAATAAATTATAAAATATAGTTATAAATTTTTTTAAACATTATGATTTTTATGTAAATACCGTGTATACTTTCAAATGAATTTAGTTTAAAGGTGTTAATTTAAAATTAGAAACTGACTTCAATTTTATTAATTAGTATAGATATAGATTGAGTTTCAAATATTCAAATTATTTATCAACTGACATCCCGAATAAATAATTTAAATATTTGACTGGGCGTTCGCGTTTCAGCGTTGACAGAATCGATATTTAAAATATAAAAAATTAACAAAACTTTTTTTTTTAATTTTCATAAATGGTAACGAGTCTACAAAATCCAACATTTCTGCGTAAGCACCTTGTATATTTTATTTTAATACAGAATCGTAAGTGACATGTGTAATATTTCGCACCGTTATTAATTAATTACGTAAAATTTGACACTGTATTTTAATGGATATATTAATTTAATTTTCGTCATTGAAACGAAAAATAATCTTTTAAAATTTTCGCGTACCGTCTGCGTGGTCAACAATATCGACAGTACGAGTATTACACATGTAAATCTTTTTAAAACAATTACTGCAATGATACTTTTTACTAATATTATAAAGCTGAAAAGTCTGTTTGTTTGTTTGAACGCGCTAATCTCAGGAATTTCTGGTTCGAATTGAAAAATTATTTTTGTGTTAGATAGTTTATTTATTAAGGAAGGCTATAGGCTATATTATATCACGCTACGACTCATAGGAGCGGAGCAGTAAGCACTAGCATAAACCCGAGTGAAACCGCTAGAGGATACTAGTAATTAAAACATTATTATAAAATATACATATCTATGATAATATACTTAATAAAATATTATATTTTTATTATGATTATGACGCACAATCATTAAAATACATTACATGATATTATCACACACAATTTTTCTGACCTAGAGCAGAGCAGTAGAGTAGTCTTATTATACATATAGAAAAGAGAGGCTTAAATATTCGCAATACATAATAATTTCTATACAAATCATGTCCGCGCGTAATGGTGGAAAGAACGATAGCAACATTTCCCCAATGAATCGCAATTCCGATTAAAATACAACATTTAAATGAAATAAACTGACGCTGAACTCGACAAGATCACGTAATCTCACGTAAAAGAACACAAGCGCTGAAGTGTCCACTCAAACAAACCCTGATGCTTTTAATTGCGACGATGCGATTACGATACGACATTCGTCTATACTAATATTACAAAAATGTAAAATAAATGTCTATGTAATAAAAAGTGTACGATAATCTCCGATACTACTAATTCAATTTAAAAATCCATACTAATATTATAATGAGGTAAAATTAGTTTGTAAGTTTGTATATAGGGTTACTCTCTATATAGGAGTTTGGGAAACTGCTGATTTGATTAGAAAAATTCTTGTCGCTGTGAATAGCCTATTAAGGAAGGTTATAGGCTATTTTAAATAACTATGCGACTCATAAGCAGTAGCCATAAACGGGCGTGGAACTGCTAGGGCAGCTGTGTAGTGAGCCTTTTATTTTTGCGTTACATTTCAACGACGCAGAGAATGATTTTATCCGACGTGTTACATCAGTTTGTTTAATATGTTATGTAGAAAATGAATACATAATATAAAACACCAAATTTTTAATATACATACGATACGAAGATTAAAAATAATCATGAAATGCTCACCAGAAGTAAATAGTTCGAAGTCAGTATTTAAATTAAGCTCTTCTTTATTCCTAAAATGGACTATTTAGTCATAATAAATTTAATTAAACTCATTGAATGAAAGAAATGTGATGACGATATATAACATTTGAAATGTTTCGCTGTTTTATACATAGATAAAATTATGTGTATAATTAAAAAAAAAGGCATTTGAGGCTATTTAGGAAGTACATTATTTTCGGATAAAACCTTACCCGTCATACTACAAAAGACGCATTAAAACCACGTTGAACGCGTGTCTAGCTAAACAGTGTTTAAAAATTAAACATTGCTTAAAATATTATATAAATTGCTTAACAGCGAATAAACTCAAAAAAAAAACTTTTTGATAAAATGTTATACGTTAAATTTGACAGCTAAAATAGGTTCTAAACATGTATTAAACTCACTTAAACGTATGTTAATCTATATCTAAAGCATGTTTATCTCAAAACTTTCTTTAGACGCAGATTTGTAGTATGGGTTTTTTTAAACACGCGTTTAACGTGTTTAATCTTTTGTAGTACGGCAGTACATGTTTAATATAACTGGTCTTCTTTAATATCTTTTTATTGCCCGACGTATAAAACTCGCGCATTCGCCGCCGGAGGGCGCGCGGGCGGCGGCTGAATTTTCTGGAAATTTGAATTTTGTGACACAACACATGTCATCATGTCATGTCATCAATTCATTTAAACAAAAATGAATAACATCGGAATCCTATCGCATGGTGTAAAAGTTACTGATTCGAGCAAAAGCGCTAAGCTTTATTAGGCGGTAGGGTCACTCTATTTCACTCGCTGCAAGGCTTGAGGCTCTGAACCAATTATTTGAATCGTCTTTTGAGTGTGTACGCTACTTTGAACTGCGCTGTTGTTTTCATTTGTTGTAATTCACTTTTGTATTATATGTTTACGTATTCTTTAAGTTTCTAATTAAACATGACTTACGTTACATAAAAAACAACATGTTTTATTATTTAAATAATCAAAAACCCGACTTAACTAATAATAATTTTTAAATACCTGTTCAACGATACTCTCGACACAGTTTGTCGAATTTCATTTTTTCTTTTTCACATTATGGCGCCCAAAATCGGCCATTTAGATTTTTCCAAAAACGAATCACTAGACATGTCATTCATCGAAATCCATCCAAGCTTTCGGTCTTAATAGTGCCACAAAAGTACAAACCCATATACATACATAGACTGATAAACACATTACCCTCCTTTGCGACGTGCAGTCGGGTAAAAACTAGATTGTCTTAAAATAACATAACATTTACAAAAGAGCTTGTGAAAGAAAGGAAAGAATTATTGAAACTAAAGAAAGTTAAAAAAAGTTTCTTTCGTTAGCTAGTTATTTTTTAATTAATTTATATATTTATCTAATACACAAAAACATACAAACGAAGGTAGCATTAAATAAACCACAGAGTCTGTAATGCTATGAATTTAATATATAGTTATAGTAGGTAAATGATAATAAAACGAAGTGAACCAAGGTGAATTATTAAGTTTATTGTTAAATTTTTTTTTATGACATGTATAGTGTATTTTTCTTTACTGGTCTTATTTAGCAAACAAAAATGGCGTATTTCTAACCACAGATAAGAGACGAGCAAATGACGACCGAATGATTGAACTGAATCATTTTTTACAATGAAAAATAATGTTCGAAAATTCGTGATTATCGTTCCGGGTATTGTTACTAAATAAAGTAAAGTCTATTTTAGACTATAAAGATTATCTGACGATAATAAATACTTCATTACGGAACATAAGTTGTTCTAGAACTACTCGACTTGACCGATTTCCGTTACTCTCCAAAGTTTGAACTCCATATATTTTCTTAAAAGATAAAGAAAATTGCTTTTGGGAAAGTTTTTGAAGCATTGATAAGACTAAGTATGTAAATATAACTTCCAAAAATAAATTCTTCTTGCGTAAATTGAATTAATTTTCGTCTTCGTATAGTGACTATTTTTCTTTTAAGGACAGGGGCGGGTCCAGCCCTCAAAAAAGGTCACAGCCACCCGAAAATAGGCTAAGTGCGAGTCGGAGTATGAACTCACAAGAGCGAAAATATATCTATACTAATATTATAAAGCTGAGTCTGTTTGTTTGTTTGAACGCGCTAATCTCAGGAACTTCTGGTTCGAATTGAAAAATTATTTTTGTGTTAGATAGTTTATTTATTGAGGAAGGTTGAAGGCACGTTACATCACGCTTCGAGCCATAGGAGCGAAGTAGTAACTATAAACGAATGAAACCGCAACGGACAGTTAGTTACTCAATATGCGTCACTTTGCACATCTAGTAATGACTATTGAATTAATTATAATGAAATTAATTGTCAAAACTGCTATATTTTCCTTATTACGGCATGTGTATGGCAAGCCTTAATAAGGGTTATGGATGCCCATCGTGCCCACATCGGTAGATCCGCGCTTCTTTGAAGACATGTGAAAATTTTTAATTGTACTAAATGTATCAGTCTAAATGGATTAAGAAATCACCTGAACGAATTCACTATCAATGTCTTTATTTTTAACAGCAACTTTCGTAAGGTTATCTAGGCATCTGTTACCAGGTTAAAGACTTGTTTATGTCAATCACGAGAGTAAAATTCACAAATGTAATTCTTAATTTCATTAAAAATAACAGAAACCACGTGACATAGCAAGTAAGCATAAACGAAATAAGGCAATTTAGTTCGCCGGAAATAGGTATTATTGCTTCTCTAAGATCTGTTTCTGCCGTTGTATTGGGCCTTCGAAATCGAGACAGGAAATTGAACGCTCTACCAACTGACGTAAAAAGTGTGACTACGTATATAATCGTTATACATATGTAAGTTTAGTAAGATTGCGGCCCGTCAAATTACGGGCGCAATATTATGGGCGTTTAGAAAACTCTTTGACTTTACGATGTCACAAGACTTTAAAAAGGACGTAATTTCGTTATTTTAATGACGTACATTTCAGTTATTTCAATTAAAAATACTACTAAAACGGTTTTAATGAAAATTCTATAACACCAAAAAATTATATAAGCCGAGATGGCGTAGTGGTTATAATACGTCGATCTCAACCGGTAATCGCGGGATAAACTCCGGCTAGCACCACTGAATTTTCAAGTGCTAAATTTGTGTTTAAATTCATCTCGAGCTCGGCGGTGAAGGAAAACATCGTGAGGAAATCTGCATGTGTCGGGAGAAATTGAGACACATGTATATCCGCCAACCCGCAGTGGAGCAGCGTGGTGGATTAAGCTCTAAAACCTTCTCCTTAATAGGAGAGAAGGCCTTTGCCCAGCAGTGGGATATTAACAGGCTGTTACTACTACTATAACACCAATCTAGAAGTATGAGTTTTAATACATAAAATAAGAATTAATCAAATCGGTCAAGCTGTTCTCGAGTAATCAGTGAATAAATAAATAAATAAACGAAATACAATTAAAGTACTCTTTCTAGGAAACCGTGTCATACGTCGTCATTTTCATACAAAAGGTTTGACTGACGTCATCTGACGACGCTAAATGACGGGCAACGTCATCCTAGGAAGTAAAGAAATACATAATCTTATGTGCAAGTTAGGAAGAGTAAATATTTATATTTTTTTTATTGCTTATTGAAAGTAATAAAGAACTTACGTATACATTCGTTTTGATTTTATATAAACTTGGCTTCACGAAGAAATCTATAAAACTAAAAGATCTATACTACCTAATAATAAAATTTTAACGGGTCGCTATCTGTGCATGGAAGATATATGAAAAAAATCTTATTGGGGGCCTTTACCAACGCATTAGAATCCAAAAAATGATTTTTAGAATTTTTGTCTGTTTATCTGTGCGTTTGTGCACGCTAATCTCAGAAACGGCTTATCCGATTTAGTTGCTGTTTTCACTAATATTTTATAGTAATATAACCAGAAAGTTTTCAAATCCAAAGTGAAAAGCTCCTTTCTTGAGAGTATTAAATAATGTTAGCGATATGATTATAAAAACAATGTTGAAATACAAGACTTTGAAAAAAGTAGAATTTGTTAGCAAATACTAAAACGATTTTCATGAAATTTCTATGGGATCAATCTAAAAACTCTTTCAAACAAAAAAAGAATAAATCCTCCTCGTCCTGTTTTCGAGTAATTAGTGAACAAACATTTTAAAAAATACCCAACGAATTGATAGCTATTTGGAAATCGTTTAAAAATAACAAAATTTTGACAATATTATTAATATTTTCAAAATAGACAAAACATGTTAAAAGAAAATAAGAAATAAATGAAAAGTAAAGAAATTAATTCAGGTGTCCCTAAAAGCACATGTCGAGCTGTTCCACCCAAACTCCGTCACAAAAACAGAATTGAACATTATTAATGGCCTATCGACTCCAGTTCCCGGAACGGTGTCACTTCTGGTACGCAAAAACTTTTACTTCGACATCCTTTTTACGTTGCTCGATTGTATTTTGTTGTGGGTAATAGCGAATAATATTTTTTAAAGCTTTAATATGTTTTATAATACTTCACTCCTTAAGGGTGAGAATGGGATCTTATTTATTTATGTCAACGTCGTCCGTCAGTTTGTCTGTCTGTCCTCAACTATAACTGAGTATCGGCTATTGGATTGGTCCAAGCCCTGGGCCAGCTTTGTTCAACTGAGCCTCGACTATTCGATGCTGGCCCAAGTCTTGGCCAGCTCTGTACTGTATACTAAGCCTAGACCTTAGTCATCAACCCAGACTGTGACGAAGGTTGGGCCAACTCGGATGTACAACTATAGACCAAGCTTAAAAGGGACTATCACGGACTTGGACCGATACCGGTCCCATCGTTACTTCCTATATATGAAGGGCTTTATCTTCTTAACAGTAATATACATAAAAAAGAATTGAGAACCTCCTCCTTTTTTGTAAGTAAAGTAAAAAAGTTAAATATCCTCTCCTGTTAAGAAAAAGAATTAGAGCTTAATCCACCAGCCTGTTTCAATGCTGGTTGGCGGATATACAGGTGTCAGAATTTCTCCCATCATCATTGAAAACTTAGCGATGCTAGCAGGTGTTTGAACCCGTTATCATTGGTTGAAATCGACGTGTTCAAAGCATTAGGTTATCTCGGCTTTTTCTTTTTTTGGAAGTCAGCTAAAAATACACAATATTTTCAACTAAAACATTGCGAAACAGATATTCTGCTGGGTTCATCTCCTCGACATTCGTATCAAACTATGCGCAGCGAATGTGAAGTGAAAATGCATAATTTCCTGTGCTTTTGGAAAGGACTTGAATTTTCAAACTGAGTAGAATGGCGCAGTCATCAGATATCTCACCGAATAAATTAATTTATAATTTAAAGAAATCTAAATAACTGTAAATAGTTATAATATGCTTTTGTGTAGCACGTTTGCATGAAAATATTTAAACTAATGGAGATATAATTATATATATGTTGTTTTATATGATGTAATAGTACTGTCAAATTTTCCTAGAGTTATGAAAATTGGTAATTTTGCAGATTTTGACGTATTCTTTCCAAATTACTTTGTCACCTTGTATTTTAGTACTCGCGCCACCATATTGAAAAGTGCCCCAAAAACAGTCTTTTTTACAATATCTTCTTTCCTATTCATTTTACGATAATACTTACGTAACTAGCGAAAATGTCGTATATTTTATGTTTGGCTATTTAATAACTATTTTTGCGTACGTGGGTTACAAAATTGACTGATCACAAGTTCTGGCAAATAGTAAAATTAATAGTTCTAAACAGCGATATTAATTTACAAACGACGGTCTTGAGTACGTCTTGTCTCAAGTCTACGTCGTTCTAAAGCCAAAGCAGCGGTCGTTTCCGATCAAAGATGACGTGAATTTTCTGCACACAGTTTGCGGACAAATTCGGAGCAAATGTAAAATAATTTCGCTCGAAAATGCCTTTCTGCATACATTCCGTCCGACATGACCGTGGGAAATATATTCTCTATGTATTTTGCAGCTAAACCGGACATTGAGAAATCGATTTTTTTTCTAATTAAGTAAGTACAGTTGCATCTCTTTTTATTATATTTTTAATGTAAATTTCAGTTATTAATAGTTGGTATAAAAGTAATTAATATAATAGATGTTTTTTTTTCGATTTATACATTATTTTTTTTTATTTTTTGGTTTTATTTTACTGTCTTAATTATTTTTACTACTCACCTAGCGAACAGAATTCGACCGCAGTTCATTAAATTGTTAACAGATTCCAAGATTGACCACGGATATTCTATTCTCAATTTGATCACAGACTTTAACAATAAACAAAAGAGTTTATATGCGTGTGTGTGTCAAATACGTGGTAGTGTGTGTCTTTTTTCATTTATTTAATTATTTTTTATGAATATTTAAAAAATATATATTAACATAACTTCTCTATGTAAACTATATGTGTGCGTTATTTAATACTTCTCCGTCCGCGCAATTTTCTTAAAAAGGTATGTGAACAAAGCTCATAATATATAGATATTTTTTGTATGTTTTATATGATTAAGTTTTCTTTTACATTTATGTCTGCAATTTTTGTTCTAAATAAAACCTTTCCGTCTTTCTAAATGTGTGAGTAATATTGTAATTTGAAGAGTTTGATTGTTTGTTTGAATGCTCTAATCTCATGAACTACTGATTCAAATTAAAAAAATTAAACTACACTAGGACGGATATGTATACGCAATAATATAGGTTATTTTTTTCAAAAATCAGCGAATTCGATTCCTGTCTAAAAAAATATATTCTTCCAATAGTATTAACGCTGTTTCAGATTTGATCAATAACATTTTTTTCTTCTTTGAGTATTTTTCCTTAAACTTTCAGATTTGTCCTACTACACCTGGTTAAAAAAATCAATCTGTAAATGACGAATATAATTGCAAAGCACATACAAATAGGTTAGGTTAATGTTTTTGCAATAGTTCTTTCGACTACTAATTCGTTTGCTGGTCTTTTATTAAATGTAACATACACATATGTACATAAAGGTACATAAAGGTTTTCCAATAAATTAATTAGTCATTGTTTCTCGTTGTGCTTCTCTCTTTACGTAACAAGAGTTTTATATTTGAACAAAACACTATTTTTCTTCACCACTTCGATTCACAAGGCAGTTATTAATTTATTACGCTTCGAATAAAGTCAATAGGTTTAACTCGGTCAATTTTCGGTAAAACCTTCGTGTTAAACAATTCGACCGTTATTCGAAAATGGAAATATTATTACGACAAATCAGTCGATAACAACCATATTCACCAGTTTCAAATCCTACTATTTTTTTGTGGTAGAGCAGTGGTTCCCGACTTAGTGGTACGCGTACCCTGTGTCACCTGGGGGATACGCGAGATTGCATCGAGTAGGCATTCCAATCTTTTGATTTAAATAATTAAATCATTTAAAATTTAAGCAAGCAGGAATTGAAGTATATAATAGTCTAACAAATTTTCAATCCTCTTTTTAACCCCATCTCGATTAAAATAGCACTTTCTTAGCACCATATAAGAATGTTTGTGCAAAATTTCATGTTTCTAGACCCAGCGATTTCGGCTCTGTGTTGATCGATCAGTCAGTCAATATAGCAGCCAGTCAGTTTTGAGTTTTATATCTAGACACGCGGTAGCGTGTCAAACCATGTTCAAACAGAACTGGTCTGTTTGAAGTAGGCTTGACACGTTAGCGTGAGAGTAGTGAGTACTACTGTGAGAGTTTTCATAATATAATATGAATATGAATTATAGCCTTCGCAAGTTCTAAACCTACAAGTATTTGTCGGTTCTTATTTTATAATTTCGAAAATATGGATTGTTGGTAGAAACTAGCAATCGAACATAATAATTCGTTTGTAGATTTATAAAAACAAGCCAAGACTACTATATATTATGTTACGTTATGACAAGATATGATATGTTATACTGCTACTTATAAATAAATTTCAAGACTAACCATTGAACTTGGCACCCATTTAGATCTCACTTCTTCTTTCGTTGAAGTCAACAACCAAGGCATTTATCATAATATTGAACTTGGCTCTCATTTCACATTTATGTTTTTGATTGGTAGATGGGTTACTGCAACAGGGGTAGGCGAGTTTTTCTTAAAATGGTACCCAGGTAAAACAAGTTGGGAACCACTGTGATAGAGCTTAGCTCCGTAGTAGTTAACAGACTAGTTCAATCGGGTGAATTACACTCTTACAGAAAATCGACGTAAAGTAGCCAGTATATGTGTGTTTCCTACAGTGATTACGGTGAATTAGTGGAAGCCAGAAGATACGTATATCGATATACATAACCAAAAATGAAAATACTAATAACATTAAAATAAAAGAAGTACATGGACTCAAACGCCATACGAGTATGTCCGTAGAAACTTTAAATTAAAAAAAGTAGACAGAAATATATTTTTAAGTTAAACGTGGTCGTGACTTCGCTCGGTTTAATATACATTATATATATATTAATATACAACCTATGACCATCTAAAATGATATCTTTCAAATGATACGAAATATTCTAAAATAGGTTCAAAAAATTCGCTCTCTCTCTTTATTACATTAGTATAGAGCTGCTACCAAAAAGGTAAAAAATTATTAAAACACAAACCCACGGTTCACTTCTTGAGATTCTATGATCTTTGACTTTGCAAAGACTACATTTTCTGGTGGGCTTTAAAACAATATTCTGGACAAGTCGATTTTTATGCGAAAATCAATCAATGGAATATTATAATTAGACGCTGATTGTATTGCTTATACTGCGTCAAACCACACGGACTTCATTTTGTGATCCAATCAACGTCCAAAGATGTTAAACCTATTCTTAATAAATTTGTTTGAATATACATATATCAATCTTTTCTTTTATATCTTGAGAAAGGGTACAATTATTAAAATTCTATTGGTACAATAAAAGGTTTTATTTAAAAAGTTTTTACCGAAATAATAGATTCCATATTGCAAAATAACCCATTTCAATGTAGTCGCAATTGACGTAGCAAAATTAACGCATTAGATCTTCAATATTATGAAACCTTTTTTCACACTTAAGTAAGTTTAAATAACTTAAAATTGAATAATGTTAAATACGTACATTATCAGAAAACAAAATCCGAATTTGATGATTGATTTTCATGGGTCATATTATTGCTTATCAGCGTCCATGCGAATGTACTCGCAACACAGATGGGTTTATTTTATAGTGTAGCGAACTAGTGAAACTCAATTCCCTTTGATTGATGCGGTACCTGTTAGCTGACAAACACGACTGGGTCAATTTGCACCGTGATGGAGTAACTGTTGGTACGGTTTTGATGTGCGTACGGGTCTGTTTGTCTTTGATTGAGTATTTTAATATTGCGACGTGGTTTAAATATATTGCTCGCTAAGTGCTGTGAATCGGTAAGGGTTGCCAATATTTATTCGGAATATTTTTAGATATATTATGTAAATATATGTAATATATACTTGGTAAGTAACTTATTGATAAAATCAAAAACCCGTCTGCGTAACAAGACCGCAGTTAGTAATACCGTATCAATATTAGTTTTGTCTAAAAATCTATAAGTGAGAATCGTTACTAACTAAACTAAAAAACTAAATTTTAAAATTTTTATAAATTCGAAACGGTAATTTTAATTTAAAAACGATATGAGAAACCTAAAAAGGTTTTTTTTTAATATTAATTATATTCTATTCAACGATACCTCACTTACATAGCTCGTCGATTTTTTTTTCAACATTATGGCGTCTAAAATCGGTAATTTTAAATTTTCCAAATTTTTATTTATAATAATAAAAATTAGGCTTCTGAGTCGGCCTTGAGCCTAGGCTTAGCGGGTACAAAATTCAAGTGTATCTATATATAAGTGATAGAATTTCAGAACATTTTGACAAAGAAGTATCTGCTTTACACAGACACATAATATTTTTTACAAAAGAATTTTAACCACCCTTTCTGAAAGTCTATTAGTAAAGTAAAAGAAGTTCGTGGAAAATTAAAACACAATTTTCGAACTCGAAAACTCAGCGGTGCTAGGCGGGACTTGAACCTCTAAAAATTTTTTATCCACCCTTTCCCAAAGTCCATTACATTTCCGCAATTACAAAAAAAAAACTCTTCAAATGATCTCAAAACACATTCAGACCCTTAAGTTTCAACTTTTAAATTCTCTTTTATCTCAATCATGTCGCCATAACGGTTTGGGGTGCCATTATTTACTTCGAAAAAGTTGCATGTCACATGGGAATCTCTACATAATATAAAACAAAGTCGCTTCCCGCCGTCTGTACGCTTAGATCTTTTAAACAGATTTAGTTTTTATCAATAAATGGCGCAATTCAAAAGGAAGGTTTATATGTACTAGTGATCGCCCAGTGTTCGAAATTCGACGATAATTAATTCCACCACAGACTTTATCATTAAAAATTATGCATAAGAAATACATTCAATTGTACTTGAATGTACTTGACTCTCACATGCATATACACTTTATATATATTATAAATACATTGCTTTTGGAATGCAAATGTTTTTTTTATTACTATAATGTACTTTTTATGTATAATGTAAAAAAATGTTCAGCAACATTCCGCACTTTTATATATAAATTAAGGTGTGAAATTCACTCCTCCGTTTGCGCAATTCGTAGAAAAGAGTATAGTCCATTTTACTTTACTTGTTATATTAAGTAGAAATATATTGCTTTTCTCTAATGACACGTAAGAGTTAGAGATGAGATATTATCGATCGAATGATTGAACTGAATGATTTTAGCATGAAAAATTATAATGAAAAACAATGATCGAAAATTCTTCATTTTCGTTCCATGTATTGCTACCAAATAAGTCAAGTAAAGAAACATAGAAAATAAAGTTTTTGATTCACATATTAATATATAGATAATAAATGCATATTATAGTAGAAAAAAGCCGAGAACTTCATATATATAACTTCATAGCTTTGGAATGTGATATCGAAAAAAACTACATTGCACTCTCGCGAAGCCGGGGCGGGTCGCTAGTAATATAATAAATGGAACCATACTGCGATGGGAAGATAGGGTATAAAGGAACACGCCATAATGTTTTAAAAGAATGATTGATGGTACGCGTTTTAGAATCACGACACCATAAAAATGCAGTAATTTGTAATAAAAATTACATATAATTTATAAAAATTATTGGCTACATATAAATGTATTTTTTAATGTAGTAATTGTGTTTAAAAATATAGTAATGAAAAACATATAAGATCTAAGTCTTACATTATTTCTAAGTTTTATTTTCAACGAAAGTAAATTAATCACTACCCTAAGGAGGCGAAAAAAGGGCTGTAAGGAGTTGAAACAGGAGTAAAATAATCGTAAAAAAATTGGCGTAAAAAAATCTTGTTAAAAATAAATTTTAAATCAAACAGTGAGTTCTCGAAATAAGTACGTTTAAACAAACAAAAAAGTCAAACTACCTCCTTATAATATAACAGTAGTTTTGCGTTGATTACATTACATATATTTTTGTACGTGACTGTACATTTACATCCTTCATACTTCAAACAGACATAACCAGATCACGTGACTAAAACGAAAGAGCCCTTTCATTTTTATTCCCCACCCCATTTGTATTACACCCCTACGCGTATTCGCTTGAATTCATATGCTGTTCGCCCCCGATGTCGTGTTCCCAACGAGATGCAAATGTGATATGAACTGTCAACGAATAGCCTAATCATGGTGAATATCTTTGAAGATATCTCATTTATATGCAGAAATAGGATTTATTTTTTTATTTTCGGTGAGATCAATTTTCCCCTTCCTCCCCTTTTCAGGGCTCTGTTCCAACGGACCCTATTAATAGTACAATAAGTTACAATATTAACTTTTATTAAACTTCGATCGCTGTAAAGTGATCAAAACCGTGATTTAAAACCGTTTTAAAATGTTTTATTTGTGAATAGTAATTATAGAAATGTATGAAAATGCTAATTTTTCTTTCTAAAACAGTGTTTTTTTTACTTGTGTGTGTTGATGGACAATTTGACAAATGTTCTGTCTTGCCATGGAGCACCAAGAGTTGGCAAGCATACCTATATATACTAATATATAAAGCTAAAGAGTTTGTTTGTTTGATTGCTTGTGTGAACGCGCTAATCTCAGGAACTACTGGTCCGATTAGTAAAATTCTTTCAGTGTTAGATAGCCCATTTATAAAGGCTATAGACTATATGGACACTGATAAGCAATACTGTGTCAAGTCACACGGACTTCGTTTTAATAAAATGGCGTCTAAAGATGTCAAACCTATTCTTAATAAATTTGTTTGAAGACGTGTATATAGTCATCTTTCCTTTTCTATTTTGATAAAATGTATAATGAATAAAAAGCAGATTGGTATAAGAAAAAGTTTTACCTAATAATAATAAATATGGATTAATTTTTTTTAATAATGTTAAATAGGTGACGTAGTATCAAAATACATCAATATCTCCAAATTTGACTTTTTATGGGTTGACACATTATTGCTTATCAGCATCCATATATTATCACGCTAAAACCAAAAGGAGCGGAGCACCGATGAAGAATGTTTCAAAATCGGGGGATTTTTCTTATTGAGAGCTTACGCAGCGCACGCAGCGCAACGGTTAAAGTTTATATAACAGAATTATTCCCCTTTAAAAGTTCTAAAAAAAAGTCCGCGACAGCATATGTCTATGTTTTAAGGTTGGCTCACTATAACTCTTTTTATGCTAACCAAATTTGTTGTAAAATAATGTATTATTAACCCAAAGTAACTATTTCACGCGGACGAAGTCGCGGGCGGAAGCTAGTCTAAAATAAATGTAAATAGCCACAACAAACAGACAGACACAGATACAACCAATTTAAATATTTTTTTTATTGGTATAAGGATCATGTATAGATATAAAACCACAATTACATGTAGAAAGCTGTTATTTTAACATTACAAACAGAAAATGTTTTTAATTTTATATAAACTTCAAAGTTGGCGTCATGGACCATTTCAGGTGCTTCTTATGACTAGTGGTGCGCGGCCTACAGGTTAAGAACTACTGCTCTAAAATATAACAACAATATATGATATATATATTATATATTATTGGTATAATAGTGATCAAGACATTTCTTTACCTACAGCAACACATACAAACCGCGGTCACAGCCAAGAGCGGATCCAGCTTCGCCGCCCGGGGGTCATCTAGTTTTGGTCAAGTTACAAGAAGTAATGATTTAAGTTTGATAATAATCGATACAGGTAAAAAGTTACCACTTCTTATACTTCGATGGGTACGTTTTTATAGACGTGGAGAAGTGCCAGTCCGGTTACACGTTTTTCAATCATACAAATTATATTAAATTAATTAAATATTAAAGGTATTTACATAAAATTTATATTGTGACTTGTCTGGTCTTGGACCCAGCCCAAGGGGGGGGTGGTCATGACCCCCATGACCCTCCCCCTGGATCCGCCCTTGGTCACAGCTTAGTGTAAAATATAATGAACATGCCTTATGAAAATTGTCAGATTAATATGATAATTTGAAACACGTCTTAGATAAATTAGGATCATTCAATTTTCGACATAGTCTAGATAAACGCGCAACCAATTTTACCGAATGATTAATTATGAGTCGACAACTTATTAGAGAGCAGATGTCCCACTTTATTTCGTCCTGGTGATAAACGATCTCTGTAATTTATTTATTAATTTTGTCAAACTCCTCTCATTGTCTGTAGCGAAGCGAGAAACGTATCTTTTTCGAGAGGACTTTTCAGTGCTCGTACACTAAACTATTGATTTTCGAAATTAAATATTTTAACATAAATTATAGGAGAAGTCGGTTTAAATAGCACGTAAAAGGTTTTGTTTCAAAATATTGTAGATAATATTTTTTTTTTTTTGTATATCAGCTTATGTCTTGATCACTATTATACCAATAATATATAATATATATATATCATATATTGTTGTTATATTTTAGAGCAGTGGTTCTTAACCTGTAGGCCGCGCACCACTAGTCATAAGAAGCACCTGAAATGATCCATGACGCCAACTTTGAAGTTTATATAAAATTAAAAACATTTTCTGTTTGTAATGTTAAAGTATTAGTTAGTTTTTGAAGTCAGTTTATTTTTTTGTAAAAAGTTTTTATTAATAGTTGCGAATATATTTTTAAATTGTGCCAAATTCTTCTTATTGTCATCCAGCTTAGCAAGTTTTTTTTATATACTGAAAGTCTCCTCCTATTTTTAAAATGAGTTAAAAATACGCCATCCAGGAATCCGCATCATTCTTTTTCCACACAAAAGGTTTAACTCACGTAATCTGAAGACATAATCCGGATTCTAAATGACAGGTGACGTCATCCCAGAAAACTAAAGCTTTATGGAAGTACATCATTCTACATATAAATGCTAATAAACAATAATATGTCAACCCACAAGAAATAAGTTTATATTATTCGGAGATATTGATGTATTCTAACGATGCGTTATGTATTTAATATTATTCAAAAATTTCAAGTCATCTGAACTAAATTTACAGAATAAGGTTTCTTAATTTAATGTTTAGAATATTGAAATGTAATCGATATGTTGCAATATGCAATAATCTCGTATATTTAAAAAAAATATTGTTCGATAAAACCTTTTATTTTTTAATAAAATAAAAAAGACAAGATGGACATATACTTACTTAAACAAAGTGATTAAGAATAGGTTGGAAACGTTTAGACGCAATTTTCTCAAAATGAAGTCCGTGTAGCTTAACATAGTATTGCTTATTAGCGTCCATATAGTGTAGTCACTTTAAACACCTTTAAAGGTAAAATTGTTTACCCGTCAACGCTTTACCGCGGAAGCCGGAATGTAAGATGTCAAATACATCATGTCAGCAGCCCATTAACAGGTGATCCGGATATCCGACAGTCATTAATGATCGTGTACCTGACTAAAGCATTAAATAGGACATTCATGGTAAGACAATCATGACTGTCTGTTACGCCGTGGCCAAATATAAGCCTTTGGAATCGTAAAACGAACAGAGCTCAAATTGTTATCGATTTTCTAGAAATATATTTTAGTGCAATTATCTTGGTTTGAATGGCCACTTGAGTAACATTTTTAACTTTTATGGGATATTGTTTTGATATTCACTCGTTAGGTTAGTTTTAGTTAGGTAAAATTTTAGATTGGATCAAGTTGCTTTTTCATATATTCTTTACTGTCCCTTGCAGTTTCACTCGCGTTTATGGTTACTGCTTCGTGCGTATGAGTCGTAGCGTTATGTAATATAGCCTAGAGCCTTCCACAATAAATAAACTGTGTAACACAAAAATAATTTTTCAATCGGAAAACAATCAATCAAACATTCGGCTGTATAACATTAGTATAGACTAGTTGTTAAATTTAACTCCCATGAGTCGTAACGTTATGTACCTATATTATCAATTAACTATCATTAAATATATATAATTTATTTTTCATATAATTTATTTTTGCGTTAGATAGCCTAACGCAAAAATAAATTTACAAATTGAATCAGTAGTTTCAGCGAATACGTACAAAATTAAAAAGAAAAAAAAACATTTTTTTTTTAACTTTATAAAAAAGTACAGATCATGATATAAAATAAAATTATTCAAATAAAACCATTACCGTTGCTCTACCATTGTGGTAGAGCCTAGTTGTAAACCGCAGACTACAAATATACGGGCTAGTTTACGAGCTCGACAGGGGCAGTACCACACTCTCACAAAAAATCGTTGTTAAATAGCTAATAAAACTTTGTTGTTGGAAGCCTATCTCCCTTTTTAAATCCCTTTCCTTGTATCCTATTCATGATCGATATATATCAATATCTCTGAGTTTGGTTTTTTATTGCATTATTGCTTATCAGCATCCAAATATATGTGCCTATATATGGATGCTGATAAGCAATAATGTCTCAACCCACAAAAAGTCAAATTCGGAGATATTGATATATTTTGATACTGCATCACCTATTTAACATTATTTAAAAAAATCAAGTCATATAAACTAAATAAGAACGGAAAAAAGTCTCTTAATTAATTGTTTCGATTTTCAAGTGCGTTACATATTTTGCCATTTATACAATAATCTCAAATATTTGAAAAACTTTTTATAATACGTTAAATATATCAATCTCTTTTTATTTCATTATACCTTTTATCAAAAAAGAAAAGAAAAGATGGCTATATACTTTTACGAACATATTTGTTAAGAATAGGTGTGACATCTTTAGACGCCATTTTCTCAAAATGAAGTCCGTGTGGCTTGACACAGTATTGCTTATCAGCGTCCATTTAACAGCTCCTGAATTAAATGGCTGAGTGATGTGTAGGCAACATTAAATTTCATTTTCACTTCTGTTAAATAATTATGTTTTACGTACTCGTATATGATTGTTTATTATTAATAATTATAACTTTCAATAATATGTTAATTATGATTGTTAAATAAGGTATTTTTGATTGTGTTAAGTAAAATATATTGTTTTCAAACATTAAGAGTCTCTGAACTAATTGTTATTGTAAAATGTGAAGCAGATGTTAAACGTCAAAGGGAGGGGACGATATTTTATAAGGTAGTCTTAGTTGATCGAGGCGCATTGTTAATACGTATGAGTCGAAATAAACACTAGAGGCCAACAACAGTGTTTCTATTTTGTAAATTGGCATACCGAACCCAATACTTCCAACATCTTCAAACACAGGTTATAAAAATGAAATTTATGAGTATCAAACAACGAGGTCGTTTCCCAAAAGTAACGTTAACATAATTTAGGAAGTTATGGAAATAACAATGGAGAGGACGAGGTTTTAGGCGTTCACAAAATCATTAAAACCGTCCGCACTGGCGTCCTTTCCTTGGTCATGTTAAAAGCCGGCTGTTCCGCATAACAAATGGGCGCGATTTGAATTTCAAACCGCGAACAGTGTCAATCCACAGATAAAATATCAAAGAGACGGGTCATAGACACGGCTCTTTATCATGGGCTTGCAAATCGCGTTTAACGCCATGGGTGTGGGACCGGCATATTTACATAAAATATTATATTGTACACTGCAACGCTCGTGCACTAAAACTATTAATTTTACAAAAACAGGGTGTTTACATAAATTATAGAAAATTTTCCCTAGTTTAATTTATTATATACCTATTTTTATCGAGAAATTTGTAGAAAAAGAGGTAAGGAAAAAAAACTGTGTTTGGGCGCCATTTCAACAATATGGCGCCGCATCCGGGAAAGATGGAGCAGGAACCATAAACGCAAGTGTAACCGCGAATAGCAGCTAGTTAAAATATATGGAGTCGAACATAGGCCTTTTTAGTCGCGCAATAAAAACGAAAAAGTGAAATATGTCAAACCAAGTCCATTAATGCTAGAGTATTAATAATGGCAGTTCTTTCAGTGTCCATTTAATATATACACTGGATTAAAGGAGGTCTCAAGGAAGAGGGGTCACGTGGGAAATGACCCAAAATCAAGTTTAAAAATTTAAGAAAAGTTAAATGTATGTATAGACGCTGAAATGCAATAGTGTGTGTATATTTAATACATAAACACATATTAATTTTAACATATGGTTACACTGTATGCCACTGGGAAGATATTAATTACATACAGACCAAGTAATTATAGCTCACTAACGTGTTCAATTTGTCCGCTCTCCTGAACATGTATGAAGTAAACAAATAGAAATTAATCCCATGATAGTTTAATATAACATAGGTTAGGTAAATAGAGCTTTTATAAGAATGTAGTTAATTTGTTTAGGATATCTATATATACAGAGTTTGACGTAGATAAAAATTGAAATCCTGACAGCTGAGTTGTTACCCGACTGCGCGACGCAATAAAGGGTAATTTGTTTGTCAGTCTATGTACGTATGTATGGATGTGGGTTTGAACCTTTGTGGCACTATTTAGACCAGACGCGTAGGCCGACTTTAATAAATGACGCGTCGTTCGATTCGTCATAACGGCGTGAATGTCATAGAAAGTATCATAATAAGAAAAAATGATGAGAAAAAGAAAATAAAATCGACGAACTATGTTAAGTTGAGTATCGTTGAATAGGTATTTAAAATATTTTTAGGTTTCTTCTCAATCAGTATTACCATTTAGAATCTATAACACGTTAAAATTCGTTAGTAACGATTATCTATGGTCTTGTTAAGCAGTAGGGTTAATGACTTTATCAATTAATTACTTATCAAAATGTATTTTGCTTTTATGCAGATGGTTTTTAAGATTGGTCTCTTTGCCTGCCGCGTTTCCATTCAAAACATAGATCCTGGCTATAGAGCAGGCGAAATGGTAAAAAAAAAATCCTATATCGTCTTCTTTGCCCACTCAAAGGAAAAATGTTGCTAGCATAATTTCCACCGTTCCACTTATTATTATGTTCTTCTGTTACTCTTTGTTACCTTTAATTTTCCATAGATTTCTTTAGTTTTTATTGGTCAGAGTTCCAGTCGGATATTTTGCAAAAGCATTCTGAGTTATTAACGGTTAATCATAAATTATGTGAATAATTAATGTTACTAACGTTATTTTGTTTATTTTCTACGTAAATATTCCCTGAAAATCAACAATAATGTAGATGCAAAAATGATATATGTATGCTGATATGCAATACTGTGTCAAGCCACACGGAATTCATTTTGAGAAAACGGCGTCTAAAGTTGTCGAACCTATTCTTAACACATCTGTTTAGAGAAGCATATATCCATATTTTCTTATCTATTTTGATAAAAAGTATAATTAATGAATAGCACATAGGCTAGTAAAGATTTTAATCTAATAATAAGTTTTTCAAATATATGAAATTATTGCATAATCCAAAATATGAAACTCACTACAATATTCTAAACATTTGATTAAGAAACTTTTTTCCGTACTTATTTAGTTCAAACGACTTAAAAAATTTTTGTATAATATTAAGTACGAAATGCATTATCAGAATACATCAATATCTCCAAATTTGACTTTTTGTGGGTTGACACATTATTGCTTATCAGCATCCATGTGTATATAAAGAAAAAAGTTATGAAGAAAATTTTGTTCGTTTTAAAATGTACTATACTTTGTTTAGCTATGGATTACATAAACCTCAATTTTCTGTGTATATGCTGAAATGAAATAACAAAGTCTTTTCAGTGCGGTTTTTAAGCTTAAGGCATGTAATACATAGAATGATAGCATCTTACTAACTTCGTATAGCTTGCATTTAAAAACTTACTACTTAATTATAAGTAAATTAATAATTAAACGCATCAGGATCCAAGATATTTATGTAAAACAACTTAATAAGGTTCTATGTTCGTTTGTATGTAATATTATTATCGCTTTTTAGGGTTCCGTACCTTAAAAGGAAAAACGGAACCCTTATAGGATCACTTTGTTGTCCGTCTGTCTGTCTGTCTGTCTGTCTGTCTGTCTGTCTGTCTGTCTGTCTGTCTGTCTGTCGGGATGTCAACCCTTTTTTCTCAGAAATGCATAGACGTATCATGTTGAAATTAATATCATATACTCAAGTCTACGATGACATGCGGCCGTGAAAATATTAAAGTTCTAAGTCAACGCAATCAAAAGATAATGGAAAATATGTCGTATATTTTGACTATTTTAGCGTTTTCGCAAGGGAATCAAAACCTATAGGGTACTTCCCATTGACCTAGCACGATGAAATTTGGCAAGAAGTAAGATCTTATGGTACAAATAAAGGAAAAAATCTGAAAACTGTAAATTTTTGTATGTATGTTTGTCTGTTTGTAAGTTTGTCTTTCAACCTTTTTCTCAGAAACGCGTAAAGGTAACAAATTTTTATCAACGTCAAGTACTCAGAGTTGTAATTACTAAGAGCTGTGAAAAAATCAAACTTCTAAGATAACGCAATCAAAAGATACGGTCATTTATATCACATATTTTAAGTATGATAGCGTTTTTAACGTTTTCGCAAGGGAATCAAAACCTATAGGGTACTTCCCATTGACCACGCATTATGAAATTTGGCCAGGAGCAAGGTCCTTTAGTATACATAAAGGAAAAAATCCGAAAATTGTAAATTTCTGTTCGTGTGTCTGTCAGTCTGTACGTCTGTCTTTCAACCTTTTTCTCAGGAACGCGTAAATGTATCAAGTTGTAAATTGATCAAGCGGAAAATATATTAATCTTAGAATTAAAATTATATGTACTTGTAACAAATTAACATAGAAGTTGACCATGGTCAAAAAAACAATTTTACAAACACTGAGAAGAAATTTGTATCAATACGAAAACATTAAAAAGCAGCGAACCTTTATAAACAACGCAATGCAATCTATATATCGCAGCTAACAAAATGATAGCGCGATGCAGCGTACAGCTAATGCCATCTATTAAAACATTATGACATTAACTGTGATATAATTCTGCTCGATTAATAAAAATTTTTATTTTAATTATTATTTAAACGCGCTAAAAATTATAAAATAAACTTTTCATTTAAAAGTTTTATCGTCGATTTATAACGTCATTACGTAATTAACATTCAATATAAGAGCTTCACGCGATTTGATTTAAGTACTCGTATTGACTTAGTACGAATATTTTAAAATTAAATTCAAACAGATCGAGTCATTTAATTTACTTACTATTTATCTACACATATAAGTCTTCTGGTTATTAGTAATATAATTAGTTATTTATAAATAAACAATTAGTTTTGTTCGAATTAAGGACTAATTATTTTCGTCTTGGCAACACTAATATATATTTCGATATTTTGATTGATAATGTAAATCTAAATATTTTACGAACGTAGTGCAGGGGTAGTGGAGTGTAGTAGAATATAAATAAAAATAAAACGAGAATAAAATATAATATAATTATGTTGTTAATGTCAAAGTCAACAAGTTAGTTCATTGAAATTGTCAAGAGATGGCGCTAGGTGTATCCTGAATCGCGCTATAACTTTTTTTTTTGATGTTTTTTGATTTGATAAGGTGTATTAGTACTTAAAATAAAATTTTGTGTTTCCATGGATTGCATCCATGATCGTGTTTTAAATTAAAGTGCTCCTAAGTAGTTTCAAAATAGTTTTTGGGACGTGATCCATATTTACATAATATTTGATTATATTTAAGCGACTCCTAAAAAGGAGTGTTTTCAATTCGACCTTGTATTTAATTTTTTTTTATGTTTGTTCGCCGATTACGCCGCCATTTGGGTACCGATTTTCAAATTTTTTTTTTTGTTTGAAAAGGTATACTTCCAAGGTGGTCCCATTGTCTTCAGGTTAGGATCAGATGATAGGATCCTGGAGAAATTGAGGGAACTCCTCAAATATTATAGGCAAGCGTATACCGATTTAGGTATTTTTGATAGTAACTTATGTTGGAACTGATGATGAAGACCACAAAGGGCGTAGATGGGTTAGTCTTATATAGATTTCTATAAGTTTGTACGGAACCCTCGGTGCGCGAGTCCTACTCGCACTTGACCAGTTATTTAAATTAAAAAAAGTAAAGTAACAACCTAAAAATGTCACACTGGGCAAAGGCCTCCTCACCTAATAAGGAGAAGGTTTAGAGCTTAATCCACCATATTGCTCCACTGCTGGTTGGCGGATATAAATGTCTCAGAATATCTTCCGGAACATGCAGGTTTCCTCATGATGTTTTAATACACCGCCGAGCTCGAGATAGTTTTAAACACAAATTTAGCACTCGAAAATTCAGCAGTGCTAGCAAGGGTATGAACCCGCGACCATCGGTTGAGATCGACGTGTTCTAACCTCTAGGCCATCTCGACTCTCTATTTCAAGATATTTCATAACTCTTAAGTTTATATTATTTGACGTTTAAAATCCGTGCGCATTTACAACTTTGACTATCTCGTCAAATAATTTAGTCCAAAGATATTCTCGCCTGTCATTATCAGTCACTAGCTGGTTGCTATGCAACGTCATCTAATGTAGTCGACATTCTCGGTGCAAAAATCCATGAGCTTATAACATATATATAGCTATATAATATAATTGCCTTTAACAGTCATATTTGATGGAAACAATTAAATAATATAAAAATATATATAATGACTGCACAAATCACGTCCGCTTGGAATGCTGGAAACAATGCTAGTCGCATTTCCCCGTTCGTGATTCCGGCTTTAGTCGAAAAATGAAGAATCCTGCCGATAGAATAAAGCGACGAATTAAATCTTTTATACATTTTTTGCTGCACAATTACTTCGGGGTGCGAAGATTTCGACTGAAAACGGCACAAAAATATAAATTGCAATAAACGTCAAATATTTTCGACATTAATTCGCATTCGATATTTTTCATTTCGCGCTTTGTAAAGAATTTTTAAAATTGATCTTTAAATCAAAATTTTATTTTTTGAGACTTTATGAACATTCAGAGCATGCCAGTATTTTAATTTTTTTTAGCGATCCTATAACATACACTCATATAGGAATGTAATATACTAGCTGTCCCTTCCGGTTTCATTCGCGTTTGATACTGCTGCGCTCCTGTGAGTCGTAGCGTGATGTAATATAGCCTGTGGCCTTCCTCAATAAGTAACAAAAAGAATTTTTCAATACGAACCAGTTAAACAAACTCTTCAGCTTTATAATATTAGTATAGATATCGCACGTTTAGTATTAAAGTAAACGAATAAAAAAGTTCAATTTTTGGGCACAATACAAAACCTAGAAATACAGTTATGTCGGCTATGTTATCTACTTCCTGCCGACCTTCTGTGAGAGTGAGGTACTGCCCCAGTCGAGGCAGCCCATATAAGAGCAATATTGTTAGTATATTACAGGTAAGCTCTTCCTCAATTAATTTTACAATTGATTGCTAATAATCAATAATGTGTCAATCTACAAAAATCAATTTCGGAGATAATTGATTGATGTTTTCTGATATTTCGTTATTTAGGAATTTAAAATTTTCAAGTCATCGAAACTGAATAAGTACGGAAGAAAGTTTCTTAATTGAATATTTCGAATAATGAACTGCGTTCCTTATTTTTTACTATCCAATAATTTTATATTGGAAAATCTTAATTAGACAAAACTTTATTATACCAATCTGCTTTTAATTAATTATTTTATCATAAAAGAAAAGAAAAGTTTCGTCAAACTTTATTAATAGTTTTACACATGTTTAGGCGCCATTTTCTCGGAATGAAGTCCGTGTGGCTTGATATAGTATTCATGTTCTATATAACGGGTCTTATCGCGATACCTCATCGTAACCATTTTATTGCCCGACGTTTCGACGAAGTTACAACCGTCGTGGTCACGAGCTGACTGAAAAAAATTATAATTAACATAGTATTACTTATTAACGTTAAATTAATATCCGTCCAATAGTACCATACGCTCGTAATAATATTATTTATTATGCCATTCTACTTCACACTGGAAACATGCCTTATACGAATGCATTATTAACTAATTCAGCGTTGGCATCGCCAACCGGTTTTGGTGCTCGCTTTAAATACACACGACATTACACGGGCATGATCTTGCTGCAGATGTGTATTTCATACTTAATCTGTGGTTTAAAGTAATGTTGAAAATGTGTTTGTGTTTTATTTTCATGTACGATTAATGTAAAAAACATGTACATTATACATACATTCACACAAAGACTTATACTATTTTACGTTAAAAATCTGTATCCATTTTCAATAGTGACAATCTCGTCGATTAACTTGTTAATCCAAAATACTCACTCTTGTCATATTCGGTGCCTAACTGGTTGCCAGGCAACGTCGTCTAAAGCGGTCGGCATTCTGGGCGTCAAAACCCCTGTTACATTTTGACAGTTAATTTACTAATGTTTTTTAAACCTATTTTAAATTATTGTTAGTTAAAAGAGGCGTTCCTGTAAACAATGTATAAATTTAAGTATCTTGTATCATGCACCGCCCTCATATGCTCATGCACATGCACAAGCAAGCATCGACCGCTCTTCTACATATGCAAGATTGGAAACCACAAGATACCATACAGACATTCTATCCACGTTTCACTCCGACGTTGGAGCATTCTCAGGAGTTGTATGGACAATAGTCAATTGCAATCCTTAATAGGAGGAAACTTGATAGAACAATTGCTCGACACATCCTTTATAGATCTTTCCTTGAAATATGTTGTCGAAGTCACACGTCAGCTTATATTAACAAGACTTAAGTAATATAAAAAAACAATAACCAGACTACCCAAAGGCAGTGTTATAAATATTATACATCTATTATCCAATTTTCATAGGTAAAAAAGTTTGAAATCGGAAATTGTATTCGACCGATCGGTATTCTCGCGTATATCCCATTCCCATGTAAAATTCCAAGAAATAATATATTCTATGTCACTTCATTTGAGACGAATTTAATGACAACTCATGTTGAAATATGTAAAACGATTTGACCTGTAAAGCGTGCCAAAAAAACATATATACGCTCGAAAAACATAACATAATTTAGCAGTAGGTTAAAAACCAATACCAACCACAGATAGCTTATAAAAACATAGATGGATATCAAAAACGATTTTTATCTCAGATTCCCCCACGAGATGGCCACATCCGACATCGTTCCCAAGTTAAATTGACGGTATTACTTATTCAAGCGACGGGACCAACTCTCGGGATCGCTGTGGAAATTGGGAGAAATTTTTTATAGTTTTCGACACCGTTGTAATCATTTCTGGGGTTCCGTACTTGAAGAGTGGAATTGGAAGCTTTTTACGAAGGTCCCCATCGTCTGTCCGTCTGTTTTTCTAACTGTCAATCAACGGGCTGTAGTATATGACAAAGAATTTGGACATTGCGAATTAATCGCCCATCGCCCAACTGGTAGAACACTTGGCACGATATGTAGAAAAGTGCGGGTTCAAATCACAAACACATTAAAGTTTAATATTATTTCCCCGCGTGTGGATTAACACGAAATAAATAATAAAAAAAATTTCGAAGATGTGAAATATCAACATTATTTTATACATGTAAAATACATATAAAGATATTTGACAGGAAGTAAATATGGCATAATGAAACCTAAACTATATTTCTTTAAAGAAAAAAAAGACTGATTACTTAATAGACATTTATATAGATTAAATACCAACTAAAATATTCAAAATTTGCTTGAAACTAACTTAGCTGCAAAAATTCCTAAGAAATCTACCTGGCAATGCATGGCGTGGCGAGGCTTGGCGTGGCGACGCATGGCATGGCGACGCATCGCCTATAGACAGTTTGACCCACCGTTCGATATTTCATATCAAAAAACATTTTACTTATAAAAATATCGCAGTCATTAGTTTCAGTAATAAACTAGAGTTATGGTGTTAAAATCCAATCCCTTGACATAATTTAAAACATATTACATAAAACACACTTAAAATTAAAAATATAATATGCATATAAGTTAGCACATGCGTGTTTTCTATTGCCAAGTCTAACCATGAAGCGAGAGCCATTTGTAAAATTAAAGCGCAGCTTAGGGTCTCTTAATGAGGGAAAAAGTAGGTCACTCCTTCCGAGCGGATCAAATATTTTTTCCCTGCCGCGTCGGTCTAAACATAAGGATACAAGTTTTGAGAAGTAATGGCACAGTCTAGAGTTATCTAAGCAAAAAAATAAAATTTAAGTGTCTGTTTGTAATTTCAAATTAACAACTTTTAAGTAAATATATATGAAAGTATATACGATACTTATATCCAAAACATAATTGTTCAAATTTTTGGCTGTCTGTCTTTCTATCTGTTTGTCTATTTGTTACGGCTATAGGTTACTTTTATTTGAAAAAAAAAATAAAAAAAGAGTGTGATTAATATTCGAGCCATTCGCGGTAAACATTATATAAAAATAATTTTGCCTCAAACGAAAGCGAGTGAAACCCACACACAGGCACAGTTTGTACAATTGCTCCATCGATTGGATTGTGATGAAACTTTGGTAGGGTGAGTTCTGAGGACGCCCACAAGAGTTCCTGGTCCAAAAAATCTATCACTTGACGTTAAATGACTACCTTCACCCATAGATATTAGCAACATCAGAGAGCCACAAATGAGTCGCCAGCTTAAATGGGATGAAGGGAAATAGGAAATGAGGATGAATAAGAAAGGAATAGAGGATTAGGCTTTCAGCTCTCTCACTCTCAATAAAAAAAGGATAACTTGACCGAGTCTATACAAGCTCAACCAAAATTTGACTTGGAAAAAAGAGGTCCTCACTTCGTCAGGAACTTTTTTATGTGCCTATGTTTTCCGAATTTTAGATTGCTCGAAAAGTAATCAAATTGGATAATCCTGTTTTTAGGGTATACTTGTATTAATTCGTCCCATACGATTTTCATCAAAATAAGTTTAGTAATTTTGTTTTAAATTAATATAATTGCATGAATTATGTTATCCAAGTGACTGAATTTACGTATTTTGCCCTTAAAATCGGTTCTTTTTCTTTAAAAGGTTATTGTAAAAAAAAGTTAAAAGTATTGCTAAAAAAATAATAAGTTTGACACTATTACTTAAGTGGTTAGACTAAATAAATTACCTTTCCGAGCTACGTTTTAATGAGGTAATAAACTTAAACGCTTCAAGCTCTAACTTTAAGCACATAATCAAAGCTAACTTACTTAAAGATAACCTCAGAGATTTAAGATGGAAAAAATATAAAACTACTTATAAGTTTGACAGCATTTTAATTATAATCACTTGTTATTCAGAGTTTTTCTTCCATTTTTAATCTACGAGTACCTAGTCTTTAAAAGAGTGAATTTTTGTGCGAATGTGCGAAGTAAATTCCGAAACCACTGGAACCTATTTTGAATATTCTGGGCAATATTGGAAAGTTATATTATTCTAGATGGTCATAGATTATTGCGTGGACGGAGGAGTATGAAATTTCGCACACATTGTAACAAAAAAAAATTAATTCCATTAAAATAATATTAAACATTACTCTTTTGTTTATTATGAAAGTCTCAGGTCAAATTGAGACTAGATTATCTGTGGTCTGTATTGAAATCGATTGAAAATTTAATGAACTACGATCGAATTCCGACGCTAGGCGACCACTAGTGTATTTAACAACAATCAATTGCCTGAAGTATTTAAATGCATCGCTTCATTACCAGATAATTTGCTCTCTGACTTTCATAAAAATTTACATAAGTTGTTAGTCATTGCTATTCACCTAAAAAAAATGGTTAGTTTTTTTTTGACTCCACAGGCTCTATAGGGTTACCTAGGTTTACTAGGTCATAAAATTGTTTTGTATTGTGTATTATTGCGGAAACTTACAAATGTAATTCTCGCCTAATTCCCGAGTATACAGGATGTTCTTCGGTTTCGAAATAACTTATTGCAGTTTGATAATTAAACATTCCGATCACATATTCTCAGACCCAACATTGAAAATACTTTAATTTGCAACTAAACAATCAGCCCTAATTGCGAATAGGGCTTTAGTACAAACAATTGGGTTGTGACACATTTTGAATAATTTTAGCTGTTTATTCTACAGCCGATAGCTTAATGGTCGCTCACACGTTGATCTCAAACGAAGAACTCGGGTTCAATACCGCTGAGTCCTCTAGTGCTCATGTTTAAATTAAATTCTTGCTCTGTGAATGAGAGTAAACTACATGTGTCGGAATATATTTTGACGGATTTATATCAGTAGTTTCGTAACTAACCCAAAAAATTATTAAAACCTTCAAAAAAGACTCCATAAGCAAAAAAAAGCTAAGGTCTGGAGAGTAATATAAAACAACTCCATAACTATATCGTCGTGGGTGTAAACCCCGGCTAGGACCGCTGAATTTCAGGTGCAAAATTTGTGTTTAAGTTCATCTCGTGCTCGGAGGCGAAGGAAAACACCGTGAGGAACCTGCATGTGCCAGGAGAAATTTTGACATGTATATCCGCCAACTCGCAGTGAAACAGCGTAGTGGATTAAGCTCTAAGCCTTCTCCTTAATAGGAGAGGATGCCTTTGCCCAAGAGGCGTTTACCTTGCTCCTTAAGCTCTATTTAAGCTACTTATTAAGTTCGATACCAGCGCTATATTATTTTAGGTAATATAATTTCCGAAACGTCCGCAACGAGGTTTATGTAAATACTTAAACAGCACGGTTAAATTCTTGCTAGCGACAGTTGGTCATATCAGCGGTGTGCTGGCTTGGCTGCTGAATAATTCATCGTTCACACTTGACTAGCATAGATTAAGCGTAAATCTCGTCTCCATACAATGATATTTTAATACTATAGAAATGTTATTAGCCAATGATAATAAGTATAGGTATTTAAAGGGAAAACACGACGTTGTTTCATTGCGGGTTAGCGGATATACATGTATCAGAATTTCTACCCCTCCAGGAGAGTGTCTATTATTAGCCAATGATAATTTATATCTATGACATGCCGTGAGTGGAGATCGAACCCGCGACCGCGCTTATTTTAATGACTTTAGTCAGTGACGAAAATTAATTAAATATCTCAAAACATTTTTTTTTTCAATAAAAATTTACAGTTTAATATTATAAAGTAACTAACTATAATTGGACGCTGATGAAGAAAATAGCGTCAAAAGATTTCATACGTATTCTTAATAAATTGGTTTAAAGACGTATGTACATATCCATTATTCTTTACTATTTTGATAAAAGGTACATTGAATTAATTACAGATAAGTATAATAAAAAGTTTTATCTAATTATAAGTTTTTCAGATATACGATATTCTTGAGTATCGCAAAAACACACTTTAATAGTCTAATCATTAAATTGAGACACTTTTTTTCCATACTTATTTTGTTTACGTGACTTGATTTTTTTTAATAATGTTAAACATTTAACGAATTATCAGAATACATCAATATCTCGGAATTTTTCATTTTGTGGGTTGACACATTATTGCTTATCAGCGTCCAATTATCAATAGTGCAAAGTATTCGCGCGGGTCACCTACTAATAATTAATTAGCAACGTACACCATCCGACGAATTGGTATATCGTTGCTATTATTTTTTTTTCTTTTCATTTTCCTCTCTTCGTAGTCGATGCTCGGAATGAATAACCTCAATTCGGTTCAAGTAATTGTATTCCCCACATGTTCTAGACTAATTTACAGTGATCAAGAACACTACACAAAAGAAATCCGAGAGAAACAACCAAGGGCGGTCATTGGCCTCGATTACGGTTGGTATGTATTAGTGATGTGCCGGATATACGTATATATAGGGGAAGAAAGATCCGTATCCGTATAATTTTCAATACATCAATGAATTTCAATACATAGGTGATGAGATAGTAATGAAAAACCGTTAAAGTTCAATCGGATTATTTTAAATAAATAAACGCATCACACTCAACGGCCCCCATTAAGATCGCGTAACCTTGTGTCGGGGGTCCGAAAACACACACAACACTAACACAAACACCCAGACCACGAAAAACATCCATATGACCGATAAAGACGTTTGCCGTGAGCGGGGATCGAACCCGCGACCGTTAGCGCTTGAGTCAGTTGCAGTGACCACTGCGCCAACGTGTCTAAATTTCTTAAAATCAAATATTTATCATCTTGATAGCGCAAAAATGCATCGTAGGGAGTGACCATACCGATTGTACAAAACTCAAAGGCACTAAATGAACTATCTTTATAATCAATCACAAAATATGATAAGTAGATAGACTAAACACGATTCCGAATATCCATTTTAAAGTCGATTCTTTAGGGTTGATACACAGAATTATTCAAAATAATTATTTATTTAAATAACCATATCCGTATTTGTGGATCTTGACACGAAATATCCGTATTCGGATTCATAATGCGAAATTATTTTATAATTTTTTACAACAGTACTATTTGTAAAGTTCATATAACACTACTGTCGTACTTGCCATAAAATAGTAGGTAATTCGTCCGTTTACTATACGAATAATTGTTTTTGTAGAAAAATATAACAGATTTCAAACAAAACTGTATACATAGCCAAAAGATCGCAAGAATCTCAGATCATTTGCTATCAGTTAGTGACGAGTTCCTTTGTTTACCTCTGAAGATCGTTTTCGGATTCTAATATATTATACACTGTATTATTATATACTTCAATATATAGTATATAAGGATCTATAGATTTTACCCTTCCTTAAAAATATCCATTTCATTCGATTGTGCTCTTCACAATTGAAGTTGCCACTTTGGAAAATTCAAAATATTTTTTGCATGTTTTTAGGGCCTAAAATAAATTATAATAATATTTCTCATTAACGTTGTGATTACTAAATGGAAAATTACCAACTTACAAACTTTGATATTCAGATATGAATCCACTGAATCAAATTGTTAAAATTAAAGCATAAGATTGTATTTAATGTAAATAACAGAGCGTGAACGAACTTATCAAAACTTTGAAGCTTTTGATACTGTAAGCTAAAGGCATAAAATGTTGAAGTTGAAAGCTTAAAGTTTTGACTTCAAATCGATGTATAAATGTTAATGTAAAATTCCGTTTTTAATTTAGATTCAAGACTCTTAACCGACTTAACAAAAAAATAAATAGTTCGACTATATTTTGTAGGTTATTTATGTTTTTAATAATTATTTTTCATTAAAGTTTAATTAAGGAAAATAGTTTTAAGTATTACTAATTATAGGGTTTTCGTAAGACTGGTCCAAGGTCAGCGATATGGTTACCATAATCCATAAACTTAAGATATAATTACAAATGCAGAATAAATTTCTTAAGTGGGTGTGGTAGGACAAATCCGAAACTATAAGGAATAGTGAACAATATTAAAAAAGCGCCCTCGACACTGATTTTGATAAAAAATAAAACTTCATCATTATTTTTTTTTTTATTATTTTTCCTAGCCAGGATTCGAACCTGCTGATTAAAAAAAACACACGATATATTATTGCATTATCTGATAGTATAATATACTAATACTTATAAGGATCAACTTTTGGGAAGTAATAGTATACGCCTAACTGAAGAAAAAGGCTTATTTTTACTTCATTAAAATGATACATTCATTAAACATTATGAACGAAATTCATCAAGAAAATTATCAACTTTAGAATACTTAAATACAGACAATGCACACATAACTAGTCTAGATAAAATTGATTCAAGTTACTTAAAGTTATTATACGAATAAACTACCATTAAAAGCCAATAACTTAGGAGGTGAAACTCGTAAACTAACCGGCGCATAAAACTGTAACTTTACTGCCATAGACTGCAATAAACTAGGTTAATCAATGGCTATTACGATTTTAATAACTAAATAACTTACCAAGGACGTGACAAAATGTACAATGATGAAAATACAATTTAAATCGGTCAACTATTAAAAAAAAAACAACAATATTTAAATTGTTTTCGCAAGTTTTTGAGTGTTTTAAACGTTAATGTATACCAATCTATAATAATATTATAAAAAGGTAAAGTTTGTTTGTAAGTTTGTATATAGGGGGTAATCCGTTTTTAGGAAATCATTTTGCATTGGATAGCCCATTTAATGATTAAGGTTATAATCTATATTACATCACGTTACGATTCATAGGAACAAAGCATTAACCATAAACGCGAATGTAAGCCCAAGAGGGAGCTAGTTTTCATAAATAAATTCATTTCGGCGCTGATGCAACACTGATGCGGCGGTGATAATGCTCTAGTGTGACTCTAACGACGTGCTGTCCAGATTCGATACAGTGTAACTCCCGTGCAGCGACGACGCATACGACGACATTGCATTATGTAGACATTTTTGGCTTTTTGTTATTTTTTTGGGTACTGTACGAAAAGGACACCCACGAGGCCATATTACTAAGCCTTCGTCGTACTTCTTTCTGATCTTTAAAAGGCCAACCAAACTATAAGTTTTGGACCAAAACAACTTATTTATTTATTTGGTTCTTCAACATGTTTACAACAAACATAAAAAAATTCTTACAATAAAACTTAAACGTAAGCGCCACATACATATATAGGAGAACATCGCGTGTACAAATGATCATCCTATAAAATAAGTTAGTTTAAATTAGATTTTTTACAGAATACAGATTCTCTAATAAATAGTAAAATACGCTAGAGTTAGTCGGACGTAGTGATGTGGAACCCTCGATGCGGATCTGACGTATTACCGGTTTTTTCTAACAGGCGGATCTCCAGCTAAATTGATTTGAATGAAAATCTATAACTTAAAATCGTAGTCAACATAAAACTTCGCGGAAAATGAAAGGATTTCCAGAGAACTTCGCGGAATTACCCATTATTATATAATTAAAACAGGTCATTACGATTTCAGCGCAATTGTAGAAGTTTAGAAATTTCGCCTTTAAGTGGCAATTAAGGGCCAGTTTAAAAGATTTACAATTACAATTTCCGAACGCATACGCCGCCATTAAAATTTCAAAGAGCGACTTTTCTGAATTTATGCCTTCGAAGCTCTTCTTAATTGTGGCCCCGTGAGATGCATCTAGATGGGCTTCTGGGTACATGCTTTGATCTTGACTATGTTGAATGCCATTTTTTAAAAGACTGCGTTTTTTAATCATCGGATACAGTTATAAAAGGTATGATTTTTTTTAATAATTAATAAGTATATTAAATAACTTTATGATATTAAAATTTAACTATACAAAGTGAGTTTTTTAACTGGGCATGGTAGACTAAATCCGAAACTATAGGAAATAGCGAAAAATACTATATACTATAGGCCGATTTTAATGAAAACTAGAACCGCATTATTGGTTTTTTGAAACCGCTGATTAAAAAAACATATCTTATATTATTGTACCAAGTGATAGTATTTCGTATATAAACTTCTGGGAAGTAATAGTATACGGCAAACTAAAGGGAACTGATTATTTTTTACAGAAATCTATTAATTTCGTACATTAATTAAACCTTAAGTCGATTCTTCAAATATATTATCAACACTCGAGAGTAAAAACTTAGTGAAATAGTAGAGTCCAGATATCTTTTGAAAATAAAATGGTGGTAGGCCCACGCCCAATTAAAAAAATTAGTTGAATATATGTACATTTAATCATTTTTATTTTCATTATACAGATTAAAATATATTGATATAAATTAAAAATTTAAAAAAGTCAATATCATCTAAAGTCATATGAAAATTAACCCGTCCAAATATCGACTCGAGTAACCAACGCATAACCTCTGAAACAGGTCAACAACCTCAATCGATTTCCCTTTGTTCTATATCTATTAAAGTAATATACTAACGCCAGTAAGATTTTCCGAGAACCATCTACACTATATGCCTCGGCACGCTGATATGAAAGCGTGACATGTCATAGTGACACAGCCGTAATGTGACCAGAAATCGATGTTCAAATAGGACAATCCTTTAAACGAAGTAAAGTAACAGCCAGTAAATGTAACTCTGCTGGGCAAAGACCTCTCCTATTAATTGGTTTTTAGAGCATGAACCGCCACGCTGCTCCACTGAGCACATGTAGCAGAAATTAATTTAATTCACTTAATTATATAACTAATATATGTGAAGAATCTTAGAAGGAAATCACGTCAAAGTAAACAACTCACTTTACACACACACACACACACACACAAAATAGTTTTTTTATACGCTTCTTTATTTACACTTTCACAATTTACAATTTAAAATTCATAAACGTATTCCATAACGGTTTTCAAAATTATGTCGCTTTCCGCCATATTGTTTTTAAATAACAAGAAAAAAAATATAGTAGTGTGGCCAGCATTCAAAACAGATTTTTACATATATTGTACACTGATAATATATACTGATAAATCATTTTTTAATAAGTTAAATCCCTCCCTTACCCCTCAAACTAAAACATAAAAAATATATGCTGCTATAACCTATATAATAGCTCGTATACAAGCTGGAATGGGGCAGTACCTCATTCTTTCAAAAGGTCGGTATGAATTAGCTAACACAGGTGTTTATCATACGGTGAGTGAGAGAAGCGGAAGCCTTCCCCATTCTTTTCCTGACGTCTGATTATCTTTCATCTCATCGTTCCTTTATTTAAGCTGCTAAGGATTTTGTTGCTATTCTAATGCTGTAATAGTCCATGGGCAGCGATGATCACGTAACATTCAGATGCACCGGCTGCTCGTTAGCCAGCTATTTAAAAATAAATAAGAATTCAGGGGATCGTTAGTATTGTAGATCACTGAGAATATCCTTTAGTTATTTGGAATATATAGACGCTGATAAGCAATACTGTGTCAAGCCACATGGACTTCATTTTGAGAAAATGGCGTCTAAACATTTCAATCTCATTCTTGATAAATTTGTTTGAAAAAGTGTATGTATGTTTCTTTTGTATTTTGATAAAACGCATAATGTAATAAAAGCCAATTGGGATAATAAAACGTTTTAGCTAATAATCAGTTTTTTTAATACATGAGATTATTTTAAATTGTAAAAAATTGAATACACTTCAATATTCGAAAAATAAAATTAAGAAACTATGTTTCGTACTTATTTAGCTTAAATGAATTCAAGAATTTTTTAATAATGATAATTTTATGTCGCATGATTAGAATACATCAATATATCCGAATTTGACTTTTTGTGGATTGACACATTATTGCTTATCAGCATCAATATATTTACAAAGTTTAACATTAATTAATTAATTATTAACACGGGAAGAAAACGAAGAGGAATTTAAAAGTGAAATTATATATCAAATCGAATTTACAATATATATAGTACAACAAAACGCGCATCCACTCGACGCCTGCTAGCCTAACAACGCAATACAATACTTAAGCCGCGTGTTCGCCTTTGAATTATTATCCGCCACAAATATAAACTCAAATTCAAAATGCTGGATACCAGCGTAACCAAAACTCCTGGTCACACTACACTAGATGATTACGGCAGTCGATATTCAAAGGACGTTGAATGCACCTCGTTACCGTTTTCCAGGATGGCGGCAAAGCCCCATTCAATTCCAGGCCCTGCAATGACTCTATAGAATGTGCGTATGAAAACAATCTTTGGGCCATGCAATTATCATGGAGTGAGCTTAACTTTTAGAGGGTAGTTTCACAATATTGTTATTCAATGTTTCTGTTTTTAGATTAAAAAAAACATATAATTTAATTGAATTGATAAATACGTATAGACTGTAATTTTTAAAACGCGTCTTCGTTCGTAAGGAACTTTAATATTCTTTGTCATTGAGTTTCACAGATTTCAGCTTGTATACAGGCTGGCTTATCCGGGGCAGTACCTCACTTTTTCAGAAGAGTTAGAGAGCCGGAAGCCTGAAGCTTTTTTCCCTTATTCCTGTTTGTGCATTCTTTTCCTTGTCCCATTCCCTTCATCCTTCATATATTTTTATGCTAGCATCACATTCGTGTCTCCTCTGGTGATGTAAATGTCCATGAGCGGCGGTGATCACTTTACATCAGGTGTTATGCTTGTTTACTATACTTATAAAGAAAAATTGAGGTGTTTTATATTAAAATAGCGGGTAAACGAGCAAGCGGATTGTCAGCTTAAAAAGGATTCAGAGATGAAGAGAATACGAAGTAAGGAAAGATGGAGTGATTAGGCTACCAGCTCTCTAACTCACCAAAGAATCGCAGCTATTCCAGCTACTTCTCGCCGATTCGATGTCAGTATGGTACTTTAAAAAGTAAAAAATAAATTTAAACAACATTTTAAATATATAATATTACTTTGTCAGTGAAGTTAGCAGGTATGTCGAGTTCAATATACATACATATAACTTACTAGCTGATAAGGTAGTGATAAAAACAATATTTCTAAATTTTGTACGGATACCTTACGTACATACATTTCGAGTTAAACGAAACCATATTAAAAAATATACTGGATATTTCCATTAAGATTGTCTATGAAGTGCTCAATTTCTTTAATCATAAAAATTATAATTATATTCTAACAAAAAAAAAAACAGTTCTAAATAAATCATAAAATACTCGTATTTAATCTGTACTAAATAGTACAGCCACAGAATTCAAAGTTCGTTGACATTTCAGTTTTTAAGCGACCACAGACTATAGCAATAAAATGGAGGGAAAACGCGGGATCATTTGACAAGTTGAAGTTCGTCTCGTTAGCGTCGCTTAATGAACGCGTTTTTAGCGAAAGGGCAAAAGAGCAGGTAAAGGTTTTTCTTCGAAATAGAACTCTGAAAATATGAATAAAAATA